>CM057161.1:11560424-11579627 GCA_029962745.1 Echinometra lucunter | reverse complement strand
AACGTGTGTAGATTTTTTTTTCTAGTGAGAACCCTGAATACATGTACATGTAGGAATTCTGTTACTTGGCCTAAACCACAAGCAGGTACACAATACTACACATGTAATTGAATTTCATTTACAATGATGCCAAACCCATACGTGTACAGTACAGTACTTTTGGCAGCAAACCAATGCATTATTTGCTTCTAAATGTGCTCTGGGTATGCAAGCTCACCTGGGAAACGAAAGCTCGATTTCACATCCAATCTTATTTCCTTGCTGTTCGGATTACATGTGATTAATCTAAAGATATACAAGTTGTGTACGTTTGTAATCTTGTGAGATTAAACACTTTCCCCCCATACAATAACCAGTCTAATTCACTTGGGATATCCAATTACGCTAGCTACATTGTGTAGGCGGTATTCCCACAACATGTCCTCACGGAGATTACATGTATTATGACACACAGAAGAACATGGGAGGCCTACAAGAGCTCCAGATCAATCAACTGGCTTCAAACTGAATTTCAATACAATATTTATAGGAAGCTAGTGCTCTCTATTGTCTCTTCATATTTACATAACATACCCAATTTCAATCAATAATTCAGTGCCTTAATATAAGCGTGGAAACAGATTTCTGTTTTCTGTAGTCACATACCATACTCGAACTTGTACATAGCAAACCTGTTTGTCTTCCTTAATTCTGAAAATCAATTTAGTTCATGACCTCTCGGAAAACTGTCTACATGAATGATGAAATACAAAAAAAAGAACTGTACATGACAGGGGCATCAATCCATTTTACATTTGCAATGAACACGAAAAAAAAACAGGTCCTCAGCTAACAAAAAATTGGGGGGGGGGGGGGGACACAATTTTGTTTTTTTTTAGGGGGGACATAAAACAAAAATTTGCTAAAAAAAAAAAAGAAGGTTGTCAGCTTATTGGGGGAGGGGGGCACACACCCCACATTTGCTGACAAGCAAAAAAAGGTCCCAAGCTTAAAACTTGGGGGGAGGGGAACATCATTCAGATTTAGATTCAGATTAACCTCCACTAACCTTTAACTTAATGTTTAGGGGGATGTGCCCCCCTGTCTGTCAGTTGTTTGTCAGTTGGAAGAACAGGAGGGTAATTACATACTAGTAAGTTGATACAACATATCAACATATCATTTTGGTATTTTTAAATGACTAAAATATTCTCTGACACATCCCCACAGGAGTAATATGATGTCAAGGGATCCATTGACAACATATAATGATCACTATCACAAAATGTGTCTCAGTGGATATCTCTGATTACAAGCTCCTCTGCCTATTTTGGAACAAGCTAACAGACAAAGGTGTTACATTACCACTAATAATCCATTCACACTGTGAGGGATTAAGGTTTAATCTTTGTTAACAGGATATTTGGGTGTCACGACTCGCTTCTGGAAGGGTGCTGTGGATATCGCTCATTTAGAACCTGTTGAAACATGATGTACCACTTGGTGATGAATGAAAATGATGCGTATGTAAGGCTACACCTCAATATGTCATTTGATTTTAATTGCTCATACGGTATGGTTTACATGAAAAGGATATTTCAGTGAATTTAAACTATTTGTCAATTTACGAATCCTTTCAAAAATGGTTGGAAAAAATGGTCAAGATATCACCATTCACCAGGAATATACTTGCTTTTTTTGTATTAAGCACACATAGTTTTTTTTTATTTTTTAGTCAACTATTACACCTGTACATGTATATGCATACTGTTTCATACTCCTTATATACATGTAAATGTAATGTGAGCAATGTAAATTTCCATTTGTATGTACAATTGGACAATAAATATATCTGAATCTGAATGTGAATAAATCTAATGTGATATTTCAAATAAGTAAAATTGTTTTCCACCAAGTTTTATACTGACTTCAAGCTGCAAATAAACTATAAAAAAAAATACCAGGAAACAAGTAGCAAGCATTATCACCAAATGTAAGCACGAATTTGTAGTAATCTCCAATTCTGTACATATACATGTACATGTACTATCAAAAGCAGTAATCTCCTATAAATCGGAATGCTTCTTTTGTTTACAAATTTAATGGTCAATTGGACTGCATTTTTTGCAATAATACATTTAGTTTCTAGACCATTTAATATTGATTTTCTAGTACTACTCAAAAGCCTGAGAACATCTGCTGAAATTTGCCCTTAGAGCTGATCAAATAAAATAATTTGCTCCTAACACATGTTCAATTGACATGTTATCCAGAAGTATAGAAACCTACATAAAATGCTGCACAAAGGCTTCTGACATATGAAAATCAATTTATGAAACATGTGGATCCTCAAAATTAGGCTACTACTATAGTACCAGTACTCTCATAAAAACAAGAGGCATAAGGTATAACTTAAAGACACTGGTTAACATTGTTATGATTTTAAAAAATCTTGTTTTGTTACTTGAAAATGGGATAAACTAAGGGTTATGGTGATACGGAAAACAGAAAATTTCACAGAATTCGAGAAGAACACAGAATTCACAGAATTTCAGCGAAAACGCGAGTTTTGAGGCCAAAAATTTTGAATTACGAAAAAATGCAGCGAAAAAACATAACAAAACAAAGTTAATTCCAATAAAACAAAACGGTGCATCAGCAGAAAATCTGGATCTAATCTGTTCACACAGTGTGTTCACGAAGCTTCAGTAACGTCTGCATGTATACTCCAGTGCATATATATTAGGGTAACTTACATTTATGTTTTAGATTTTTACTATTTAGAATTGCTTTCTCATATGCTTTTTCATGTCACCAAAGAGCACGGAATTGGAAGTTTAGTTTAAAATTTGCATTTTAGAAAACGGAAACTGGGGACTTTAAAGTACACCCTGTATGGTATATCATTGCATCCTATGAAAATCTGATCATTTTGAATCTAGCGTAAACATTCAATTTCTTGGGATTCATTTTTCACTGAACAAATTTGAACTCTTCCATTTAATTTAGAACCCACACAATGTCTATTGAGTCATGTCCTTGAAACATTACAGGGAAATTTGAAGAAAATACATGTACACTGTACAATTTACATGAAATACACAGCTCAAATGGAATGCTGGCATACTGTACTGGTTATCATTAATAGTCTTTGCAACCTACAATTTCACACAGTAGAACACTGAAATCAGCTAAAATCTGATGATGATTGTTGTATTGTTTTTTTGTTTTTATTTAGTTTGCTTAATAATACATGAGCTAATTTTGTATTACATGTAGTGTATTAACTTCTTGACTGTACTGGGGCACCTTGATGACATTATAAGCTGATAGACTGTATGTATATGTTGATGGTGGTGGTGCCATGATGATAGTGGTAGTGGTGAAGATACTGGCAGTGGTGGTGATGGTGGTGGAAATGGTAATGGTGATGGTGATGGTGATGGTGGTGGTGATGGTGGTGGTGGTGGTGGTGGTGGTGGTGGTGGTGATGGTGGCGGTGGTGGTGGTGGTGGTGAGGGTGAGGGTGGTGGTGGTGGTGGTGGTGGTGGTGGTGAGGGTGGCGGTGGTGGCGGTGGTGATGGTGGTGGTGGTGGTGGTGATGGTGGCGGTGGTGGTGGTGGTGAGGGTGGCGGTGGTGATGGTGGTGGTGGTGGTGGTGGTGGTGATGGTGGTGGTGGTGGTGAGGGTGAGGGTGATGGTGATTGTGGTGGTGGTGGTGAGGGTGGTGGTGACGGTGATGGTGAAGGTGATGGTGATGGTGATGGTGATGGTGATGGTGATGGTGATGGTGATGGTGGCGGTGGTGGTGGTGATGGTGATGGTGGTGGTGGTGGTGATGGTGATGGTGGTGGTGGTGGTGATGGTGATGGTGATGGTGATGGTGATGGTGGTGATGGTGATGGTGATGGTGGTGATGGTGATGGTGGGTGGTGGTGGTGGTGGTGATGGTGATGGTGGTGGTGGTGGTGATGGTGATGGCAATAGTGGCGCCGGTGATGGTGATGATTCTGTCGTAATGGTAACAGTGTATTAGTGGTAGTGGCAGTAATGATGGTAAATGGAACCTGGTACTGGTAGCTAGAAAAATCCCATGGTGATGATGGCCATGATATTGGAAATAAAAGTGACGTACAGCTCCATTCCCATGGAGGTGATGAATGATTACCAAAACTGGTCAAATTAGTACTGGGGAGCGTTTCATCAACATTTGTTGTCTGACAAGTTGTCAGATCTGACATCTTTCCTTGATTTCAATTGGCTGAGAAGCATCGTTACTGTGGCAACTGTCGGATAAAACAGACTTTGTCGGATAAAACATCCGACAAGTCCTTTCATGAAACGCTCTCCTGATGTTTCATAGCGACATTAATGAATGGAAATCAATGGTTATGATCACTGCTTAATTCCTAGAGATGATAATGATGGTGATGGTATTTAAGATGGACATGATGGTGATGATGATAATGATGATGATGATGATGATGTTGAGGATTATGATGATTACAGTGTATTGTACATGTAGTCGTAACACTAGTATAGTCGATACAAATGTACTTTACTTTGCAAACTTACTTTCCCATATAGAGATTACATGTATATTGTCAATATTCTGTTTGACTGTGAGGTTATTAGTAGGCTCATGACAGATACATTGGTAGAAATATGGTACTAAAAGATGTGGTAAAATGAATTACTTACCTCCTCAAAATGCCTTCCTATATTTTCTTTCCGATGCCTATTTTGGTCAGCATCAACCTCTAACTTTAAATGTGGCTCCTGATCCTGTCGTGGAATATTATGATCCTCGCCCTCATGGACTGGCTTTGAGCCAATGAGGGTATACAGTACTAAACATACAACTACAAATGCAGCACAAAAGCGGACAGTCCGCCGTGTTCGAATCCTGAAAATTTTCATGATGAAAGCTAGCTGTCCACACAGATATATCAATCCAAGTTCTTCAAAGACTTCTCATTTGGATTTTAAAACTATTCAAAAATTCATTGCTCTGTCACAAAAGAGTGTAAGTTTCTCAGTCAGTTCTGGAATGGGTATTTTTCAAAAGACCACCAAATGGAGACTGGATCTCGCTTGCTAGACGTACGTAGAATTCAAACTGACACAAGGTAAAATTTGAAGAAAAAGGGGAGCTCTGATCCAGATGCAATGTACTTCAAGCCCAAACAAAAGTAAGCTAAAACTTAGCTGAATGCACTGTTGCTGGAAGGTTAATTACAATATTATGAAAGCTGCATGTTGATTTCACCAATAAGAATTCACGCTTTGCAAGTCTGGAAAATATTGGCTTCTTCTGTTCACCAATGTGACAGGTGTAACGTTACATGCATGTTTCCAAACAATTCAAGAGATGAATTCCCCAGTGGTAATCGCTTGTAAGTTCTCAATCTTCCATCTTCCCAAGGTGAAGAGTGTCACAGATGATGAGAAAGATGTGTTGTCACAATCTGGAAGTATTGAGAGAAGCAAAGAAGACTTTAAAAGTAATTGGAAATGATTACAAAATACAAAAAAATAACAGCAATAAACTTGTAGCAGTTAAATTTCTCTCTATATATGAATAAATATATTGTGTAAAAGTGGAGTAGGTTTACAAACTGTAGGTCATTTGGTTTGTTATCTTTTATATCGGAATGAATCTCTGTACTCTGGACTGGAGACCATCACACCATCAAGTTCAACATGTTCAATCACCACATTCAAACTCAAAGACAAAGTTAAACTTCATTACAACAAATTCATTACTATTTTACTAAGCTTCACCACTGCAAAGTGATACAGATAGCTACAAAACATTCAATCATACGGAGGATGGATTGATTCTGAATGTTAGAATGATACAATTTCAGTTCAAAAATGAAAATGATGCAACCCTAACCCTACCCAGCTAGCTGGTACCGGAGTTGGCACACATAGTCATAACTACAATCCTACCAACCAACTCTACGGCGTAGCCCACGGTGCGCTAGTTAGGTAGCTCTGCTGCCGCTGCCGCCGCGCCGGCGGTAGATACTGGTAGAGCTCACTTGAGTTACTCCCCTTATTTGATATCGCATCCACATAACGTTAGCCTAACAGTTAGTAGGAACGAACCTAAGACCGTAATACCGGTAACTAATGGTTATAGAGGTGAGGTACAAATATTTATTATCAAGAGAAATTAACAGTAAAACAAGCGAAAACAAATCTTACCTGCGGCGAATGACTGGATTTTGGCACGGTCACCACTGCCACCATTCCAATAAATTTCCGATATTGGCCGCACACTTCCGGCCGGCCGTCAACGTAATTGTATTGTACGTACGTACGTCCGTATCCGTACCCAGAGTGGATTTATAGAGAGAGTGGCGACACGCGTATGTACAAGCTATGGGGCGCGGGGTCAAAGGTCAAACATGGGGATCAAAATAGTTCCCTCCCAGTCTGTTGCGTCGTCTGCTACCTACATGAACAGAACGAAGGTGCCTTGCTGCCAGCTTGCAAGACGATATTTGATTGTATCCACTTTTTACTGACAATATGTATAAAGCTTCCCGAATGAAGGAAATGCAGCATAAAATCTCAATGTTTGATTCCGGTGAAAAAAAGTCTTCTCTTTTGAGCCAGAATGGCATTTACGAATCATTCCCCTGCAGCTGTTTGGTACCATAAAATTCTTTTATTCAAACATAATTCCGAATTTTGTAAGCATACACTATACTGCTATGCTCAATCCATTTCCTTATGTGTGTGATCATCCCCCCCCCCCCTCTCTCTCTCTCTCTCTCTCTCTCTTTCAGTTTTCTTTTGGATAAGGATTAATATAAACTCATTTGATAATCATTTTGAGCAAACTCTATTCTTGCAGACGGCAGTTCATCCCGGGGCTCCAATTTGGTGCCGACGGGGGTGTGTCGCTGAAGCCTTCATAATCGTACCCATGTTTAATGGTCATTTTGGCAGAGAAGGGCACCCATTATTAGGGATTATGCCCCTCGGATGTATAGGCCTACGCTAAAGAAAAAAATTACTCATTTTTAACAAGTAAGGGGCGTGTTAAAGGATTTCCCGACTCTCGGATGTGTACTCTAAACAATATAGAATTGCTGATTTTAAAAAAATGAGGAGCATGTTTAGGGATTTTCCGACTCGAAACTATACCACATGTTTAGGGATTTCTTCCAAAAAAGCGACTCATCTCAGCGACACACCCCCGTAGACCATATTAGGCCCGTGCCCCCCCCCCCCCCCCCCCCCCCCCCCCCCCCCGCCAGTCCATTTCCTCAATACTGGGTGTCAATTGGTTAAATTTTATATCATGAAGTAATGCTGAAATCAGTTCACTCACTCAACAATCTTTATTTCTTCTCTATAGCATATCTTCTATAACCACTCTCCTCTTTTGTTGTCCATTCGTTGATTATAAGAAATTCATTCTAAAAGATTTAGCTTTGTTGCTCTCTCACTCTCTGTCATTCAACTCAATAAAACTCTCCACGTTTTTGCGTTTTCTCTCTTTCTTTATATCTATCACTACGTCTACACTGTCTTCAGATCATCCCTTTTCTCTCTCTCGCATTCTGTCAATTTCCGATTTTCTGGCCATAAATGTCCCCCTCCCCAATCCTGCATATGCGTTGAAAGACACACCCCTCTCCACAAAGCATTCTTGAAGTATAACAGACTTTTAAACTGGCAGAGTTTTTCGTACATAATATGAAAGAATCATTTATTCTAGTGAAATTATTAAAATGCTAAATCTGATTCAATATCTCTAATCAAATGCATGTTAATTTTATTAACACCCCCTCCCAAATAATAGTAAAGGGGGAAGGGAAACTCTTCAACCTTTGCATTAGGACGGAAATTCCAAGGGGGGGGGGGGGCATGTCCTCACAATCGTGTACCCACAATTTGGAAGGTGGAGGCATTTTATCAAACATAGCTTCCTCCCCGCCCATTTTTTGGGGGAGGGATTTTTAATATTTTCTTTTTTAGTGAAGTTTCAGATACAAGGAGACGCCTATTGGAATTTCTTATGCTTCCCCTCACCTTTCAAGACAGATTTCCATCCATGAGTGCAGTACGTAGTTTTGGCAACGTTTATGAAAATCAGCTTGAATACTGCTCACATACATGACCAGCAGCAACTAATTCTCAGTATAGACTGCTACTTTCTAAGTCAATTACTTAGCATAAACGATTCGATTGTATTGGTGTTCATTGCACTTACAACATATTGGCTTCCACCTCAAAAGGGAAGTTCATCTTCAAATATTTTATTATAATAAAAGTTGAATGTGAGTAACATGACAGTGAAAATTTGACCATCACTCTATTATAGCAAGAAAGTCATAATTCATTTTCAAGTATACTGCTTGGATTCAATACTGAAAACACTTGATTTTTCTGTACATGCCATCAAAAAAGCAAGAATTTTTCATTTGGCCGAGGGCAAAAAATGAGATGAGTACATGGCCGTACGAAGAAATTTTTTCAGGGGGGGGGGGCAAGTATTTTTCTTTTTTTAAACTTGAAAACGAGGGAGTGAAGTGGCCGAGCTGGTCACAAGGATACTTTTGTATCTTTGAAATTGAAATTGAGGGATTTGGTGGATTTTAAGAAAATTTTCCGTAAAATTATGTCAGTTTTTAAAATTTCGGAGGGGGGGGGGGGGAGGGGCAACTGACCCCCTTCCCCCTGCCGCGTATGGCCATGGACGAGTATGAAATAAATTCTTATACTTCAAAAATAACATGCAACAAAAAATATTGCATTTTGTAACATAGTTTCTGTACCTATGAATTCTGTAGTTACGTCATATGGAAAATCAAGACTTTCATAGTGAAAAAAAAAATGCATTTGTTCTACACATGCTAAAAAAAAACAAGGCGTTTGCGATGTTGTGTCTCGCCCACTTGTGAAAATAACTAGAAATATCGCGATCTGTGATGGCACACAACAGAACTGTATCTTTACATAATTCTACATTACGAATGTTTACACAATATCTGTGTACAAGTTCAGAAGCGTCACCTATGATTATCAGTTGAGCAATCAGATTCAACACTGGACAAGAAATGACAGAGGAAAAGCAAATTCAAGAATTTGAAAACATCTGTAACATATGACCTCCAATGACCTTTCACCTTATCATGTGAAGTCCAACAGAATGATAACATGCACTTCCCCTTAGTGATCTGCAACCCAAGTTTGACTGAAAAGTGTGACACGGTTGCAAAGTTTTGTGTCATAAGAGAGTCTTGCACGTAAACTTTAACCGTTCAACGTTTGACCTGTAATGACCTTTGACCTGACCATGTGACCTCTGACTGGACCATAACATGCAGGTCCCCTTAGTGCATCTACAACCCAAGTTTGATAGATAAGTGTCACATGGTTGCAGAGTTTTGTGTCATAAGAGAGTCTTGCACTTAAACTTTAATGTTTGACCTGAAATGACCTTTGACCTTACCATGTGACCTATGACTGGACCATAACATGCAGGTCCCCTTAGTGCATCGACAACCCAAGTTTGATAGATAAGTGTCACACGGTTGCAGAGTTTTGAGTCATAAGAGAGTCTTGCACGTAAACTTCAACGTTTGACCTGAAATGACCTTTGACCTTACCATGTGACCTCTGACTGGACCATAACATGCAGGTCCCCTCAGTGCATCTACAACCCAAGTTTGGTTGAAAAGTGAGTCACGGTTGCAACGTTATGTGTGATAAGAGAGTCTTGCACGTCAACTTTAACATTTGACCTGAAATGACCTTTGACCTTACCATGTGACCTCTGACTGGACAATAAGATGCAGGTCCCCTTAGTGCATCTACAACCCAAGTTTGATTGAACAGTGTCACACAGTTGCAGAGTTTTGTGTCATAAGAGAGTCTTGCACGTAAATTTTAACGTTTGACCTAAAATGACCTTTGACCTTACCATGTGACCTCTGACTAGAGCATAACATGCAGGTCCGCTTAGGGCATCTACAACCCAAGTTTGGTTGAAAAGTGAGTCACGGTTGCAGAGTTTTGTGTCATAAGAGAGTCTTGCACGTAAACTTTAACGTTTGACCTGAAATGACCTTTGACCTTACCATGTGACCTCTGACTGGACCATAACATGCAGGTCCCCTTAGTGCATCTACAACCCAAGTTTGGTTGAAAAGTGAGTCACGGTTGCCAAGTTATCTTTCATAACGTTTGTGACGGACGGACGGACGGACGGACGACGGACGGACGACGGACGGACGACGGACGGACGACGGACGGACGACAGACGGACGACGGACGGACGACATTTGGATCCCTTAGTCTCGCCTTCACCTCCGGTGGGCGAGACAAAAATCATTTGTTATAATAAAAGTTGAATGTGAGTAACATGCCATCAAAGCTAAAAAAATTCCACTCGGCTGAGGACAAAAATGAGATGAATACATGGCCATATGCAGAAATTTTTTTCGGGGGGGGGGGGGGGGGGGGGCAAGACACGTAAATTTTTTTTGGAAAAAACTTGGTCACAAGGATGCTTCCCCTCTGCACCCTTTCCCCTGCTGTGTACGGCCATGGATGAGTATGAAATAAATTCTTATACTTTAAAACTAACATGCAACAAAAATTATTGCATATGGTAACACAATTTCTGTACCTTTGAATTACATAGTTACATCATATGGAAAATAAAGACTTTCAAAGCAAAAAAAAAAAAAATGTTTGTGTTCTACACATTCTAAAAAAATCATTTCAGGTTATTTCTTAGTTTCACAAGAGACTCTAATTTCTCTTCATAGGTAGTAGCCCACATTTGCAAGCATCAACCAATCTGCACAAAAGCTTTACTTTATATTGCTATAAGCCACAGAAAGACACTTGTAAAGTTTTAGATCTCAGTACATTCCCGTTTAGGATTGAGAAGGAAAAAAATTAACTTTTCTTTTATTTTCTTTGTTTTGTAAAGGGGCCTTCCTGATGCTTTAAGAGCAAAATCATTCATTTTTGACTTATTCTTTGGAATATTGTTGTAAATTTGATAACATGATAGCTTTACTTTATCTGTCATCTAAAATTGCAATTAGCTAATCTCTCTTCAAATTCTGAAACGATGTAGTGCAAATGCTTAAACATAACAATAAGTTTTGAACATTAAATTAGAATACTCAGCTAAATGCCCCTACCTTTCTTTGAAATATTTTATGGCTTGATGCCGAAAGTTTGAAGATGTAATTGACTAACCTAATGGCAAATTTTAAAACTATACTGAATCCAAATCAGATTCACAATTTGGAGAGGGCATCTCCTATTTGCTCTTGACAATACCTGTTTTGGTGAAAAATGAACATTTAATGGGGAGAATAGACTACTCATTCAAAACAAAGTGCTAGGACCACACAAATAATATATAAAAAAAGAGCATCTCTTTAAATGTTCTGAAATTTTTGAAGAACTTTAGCCCAATAATGATTTGTTCCCATCAGATGCAAGGGTTTCAGTAGCTTATGGCAGTTGTCAGTGAAAATGAGACTCTTTTACAGGCTGCCCCGACTTCTTCACCATATGGCATATTCACAAAGAAATGTGTAACTTGAAAGGGGGAAAATCAAAGAAAAAAGAATGCAATGAAATGAGATAAGAGTCCTTTAACTCCACAATTCTTTGTTAACCAGAAGAAGAAAAACAAGGTGGGATATGGGAATATTTCCCCTTGCCCTTTCTAAATTTCTGTCTATGCCAAAGCTAAATTTTAGGCTACTGCCATGGACACTGGCTGCCTGAAATTCCACCACTTATTTGGGCAGGCAGTAACATTGTATCTCTGCTCAGTCTGTGCTTCGTCTATTTTCTTGCCCTCAGCAGATGTAAATCTCTGCCCGTTTCTCTCTGTCTTTGCCAAAGATTGCGGTGTGATGATTCTTCGTAGCATGCATCATTTTGATTTTGCTCTGCAAAAGAAAATAAAATAAAGAGGAGAAAGTAAAGGAAGACAGAAGGGGGGGGGGGAGAGAGAGAGAGAGAGAGATAGAAAGATAAAGGGAGGGCAGAGGAAATGAAAGAAAGACAAACAAAAATAGTTTATATTATCAAATTATTCATGCTTTCAGCTCCTTTCATTACTGAAAAACTGACATGTAAACTAACCTACATTTAAAGTGTCTTTACACTAGCAATTTTTAAAAACAAATGATAATGACTAAGCAGATTAATTCAGTTAGTTCATAATTACTGGAAAAGAAATTATTTGAACCATTCCAATATTAAAAGAAATTTAGCCAAGGCTACATAAGGTTTATGTATGAATTGATCTTATGATGCTGGTCACATATTCATCAGATAGAGACTGTTATACTCATGATATGATCTGTGCTTTAACAAAGAAGTTTAATAATGCAATATCAGTATGCAAAATTACCTCTAAATGCTGAAGTCAAACAAAAAAGCTAACATGACATCTGCCAACATTTCTTTCATGGCATATCCTGCCTCTCATGAAGCGAAGTTCTGTATTGAAGTTCTGTATCTTCAGTCTGTGTCAACTCCATCAAATCATTAATTATGGTCCAGCATCCTGTAATAAATATCAAATAGTAAATAATTATCATTGGATAAAAAGAGTCCGTGGAGGAATCATGGAATGTTATCAAATCTATGTTTACTTCATCATGAATTCATGTGTACAAAACGATGAAACTTGCATTCCAATACAGGCAATTTAAGGGTAAATTTAAGCGCAGCCAACACACCCCCCCCCCTCCCCCAAAAAAACTATTTAAAAAAAAAAGTAATGATGAACAATGAGGTTATCATTTCATATTTTCTTGAGATTGCTAGTTGCTAATAAAGGAAAAGTCTAAATTATCCATATGCACTATGTGAGGTTTTTAGTCTTATAATTAGTAGATACCAGTGGATTTGTGGTCCAGTGCAGTCGTCCTAAATGATTACATAATCCTGCCAAAGGATTTCTCATACAGGCATTAACAAGTCTGCACAAGAAATAAGCACAACAATAATACTGGGGTAGCCTAGGCCCTATACAGATTCTGCATGCAAAATTGTAACAATTTCTGATTTTCATTCAGTTTTTTCAACCAATTTATTGAATTAACACTGGAATTCAGTTGATCTTCAGTAGATCTGGAACTAATTGAACAGAACCTAGATATATAGTCTTCTAGATCTAGAGACTACAGCTCTAGATCCAGGTCTAACACTGACTGGATTAGACCCTAAATCTAAATCTTTTCTTGGCCTTGGGCTTGGGCCTGGTCTTACTCTTAGTTTGGAGGGGGAACTTTGGTTTGGGACTAACTTAGACCGAAGTGTTCTGTCTCTTAGAGACAGAACACTTCAGTCTAGGACTAACTTAGCTAGGCCTAGACTAATAGTACCCTAGAGTCTAGCTAGGGCAAAGCTTGGGTCGGGATTTTTAATTCAAATATTTACTAATTTAGGCCTTTAGTCTTTACTTTACTTAAGGCAAACTGAAATTATTATCATTAAAAGAGCAGGCTCAAAAAATCTGAATACAATTTGAAACGTGTGCATGAAGCCCCAAAATTTCAGCATGGGCCGCGGCTCTTGCTTCAGCCGAGGCCAGCCCTAGGCTCCTAGACCGCCCGCCTCGGCTTTGCCCGAGTTGGCCGTGCCGTGGACGGCGCTAGCCACAAAATCAAAATAGTTCCCTTAACATTACAGTGGTCCCTCATGCAGTATTTCTATGTCTGGTTTTTGTCTAAATTTACGCTATTTTCATTAATGCTAGTAAATGCAACATATTGAGTATCAACACAAAGTCCACCCACTTCTACATGCTACAAGATCAGATCTTAAAGCAGGTATCAGAACATCCTTACCTCGGAGTCATCCTGAACGAGAAGCTGAGCTGGAGCCCACATGTTGCTATGACAACCCGTAAAGCCAATGCAGTACTTGCTCTCCTTAGGCGCAACCTGAGCTTCTGCCCAGTAAACTGCAAGAGGACAGCCTACATTGCTCTTGTTAGGTCCATTATGGAATACGGTGCCATAGTATGGGATCCATACTTAAAGAAGGACATTGACTCCCTTGAAAGAGTCCAACGCAGAGGAGCCCGTTTCATCACCAAAGACTACAGGTCCAGGGATCCTGGTAGTATGTCACAGATGCTGGAAAATCTCAACCTACCCACACTAGCATCAAGGCGGAAATGTGCCAGACTTTCTACCTACTTCAAAGTGGTCGGGGGGTTGGTACCAGCCCTCCCTTTGAATAATTTTATAAGACCCTCAAGACAAAAGAGGCAGATCAAAGCCAAGAAATTTGCTGGGTTTGAGGCAACAAACCTAGTTGAAAGGCAAGTCCAAAACCATAGTAAGTGTTTTGCAGTTGAGAACTTCAATACATATATAAATATATAAGAACTCTTTCTTTGTTCAAACAACGGTGGACTGGAACCATCTTCCAGACACCATAGCAACTTCACAAACAGTGGCAACTTTCAAGGCAGCAGTTGAAGACCAGTTTCATCAGTACCACTAGTCTTCGTTAGCCCTCTCTCTTACCCGGTGCGCTATATACCCAGTTGTTGGGTGTCCGGACAGGTTGTGTATCCGGACAGTCGATTTTAAACAGCCAATTGAAAAAGTTCACAAGCAAATCTCTTAAATGTTTTAGCACAAACTGTTAGACAATATTATAGCGAACAAATATTGATGTTGATTAGCACAAATCAATGCATAGTTTTTGTTTAATCCAAAGACAAAAAAGAAGGCTTCATTTTGTTACGTGTCCGGACACCCAACCCCCCATCCTACCATAACGGTCCTGCACTGTACACATCCAGATCCAGATCCAGATCCAGAAGCAGAAAATCAGCCGAGGGAACTATTTTTGAGCTCCATGAAATAACTGACCAATCAGAAACGACTTCCGTTTTCGTCACTCTCTCTATAAATCCACTCTGTCCGTACCGTATCGCATGCATGAGATCCGTGCGACTGAACAACGGGAGCTGCATCGCCATGCTATGCAGCTCGATGGCGAGAGTTCAACGATTTGGTCGACGCCGCACAGTGAGCGTAACTGAACGCATTCACTCCTAGATCCTAGCTCCTGCGGCAAGATTTAATTTAGGGGTCAATGCATGATCCCACTGATTATTTGGTGTATGCCGCTACACCACAAGTCCCGTTGGTGGTGGGGTAGGGGCGCAAATAATATTATGAGCAGAGCAGTATACAATCACTGGAGAAGACAGATCAGGGGGGGGGGGGGATTCTCCCATTTATACACACCCTCTTCAAAAAGTGAAGGGGTCTGCATACATCCACCCCCCCCCCCGCTATCTATGCCCCTGCATACAATCATGCTTTTCCTTCTCTTCTACATTGTAATGACTACCGGAGAGCCTAGTGCAGCCTAATGCATCAAATGATCAATACCCTTTCAATTGTTTTTAAATCAAAAGTTACCAGGATATGTTGTAACAGAGTTCCTTGTGTTTGTGTTTGTTTTTTCTTTGTTTGTTGAGAGACTAAATGTGAATTAAAAATTAACCATGCTGTGTTGTTGGACAGTTTGGAGAATTGTACCCCGTCCTTATTATCATTGTAATTTTTATTATCATCATTGACTTCATCGTCATCATTGTCATTATTTCTTCTTTTTTTAAAAATTGTTATTCTGTTCTAACATATCCATGATCCACTCTTGCTTATCATTTCTGTGAGTCATGCATAAAAGATATATTTAACTCTTCTAATCTTTTAAACAGTGCAGCATTACAGAAGCTGTGGAGCGTTTTTGAAAGGGGGGGGGGGGCTGAGCGTACAAACCAGGATAATCGTTTCCGTATTATTGTACAGAGACCAACATGTCTATCAAAAAAAGTGGGGGGGGGGGGGGCTGCACCCCCCACCTCCCCCCCCCCCCCCCCCCGGTTCCACAGCCCCTGCATTAACTGCATTCATTCCATAATACATGAAACATGAATGCATTCATTGTTTCAGCATGCAGAACAAATGAATAGAGCATATCTGGACAGTTTAAAGGGACATACTAGCATTTTAGCAAGACAAAGTTACTATAACAGCATATAAGTGGGTACCTGTAATAGCTGCATTGAAAATGAAGATGACAACTAGAGAAGAATTAAGCGGCTTGTGAATGGGGTGTCTCACCTGCCTCCAGCTCCAACACCTGACATAGTAAAGGGAAAGGGAATAAAACTCGCTGAATTTGGGGAAAATATAAAGCTATTTTTGAAGTTTATATATAGAATGGCACATTAATCTTTTTAAAAGGGAAAGTAAATGCAAAGAGTTCTGACAGGCTCATATTTTTTCGTCATATGTTGGGAGCTGGCTGCATTCTCCTCTTGAAAACTTTTATTACCGTACTCTTATTAATTCTGCAATGCTGCATGTTATAATGTCTGATCCGAAAGAGGGCACTCGACTGGGTAATTGCAGAGTGGGTAATTGCAGAGTGCATGTGGCCGTGGATATAGAGCTTGTAATTAATTGGGAATGAAAGAGGTTCGAGCAACCAACAGACCGGCCGACAAGTTCATCTGTGTTTTCTTATATTTCACATGGTAAACAGACAAATCACGTGAGAGGATGTTTAAAAAGTGAGTTGATTTTTTTTCGTATTTCTAAATATTCCATTTAGCACCGCAAACAATGTTGAATGTGCCTCGGCATAAATAATGTTAGGATATTATAGTGCGTGTTATGGGGGTTATGTGAGCGGAGTGTTCGAGCTGTCTGCCCCGGTGCTAGCCGCATGACGTGCGCTGGAGTCTAGACCCGTGTAGGCAGCTGCATGCAGCCGCAAGACGATAGTTTCTTTATTATATTTTTTGTTGAAATGGAACTAGAGATTCCTTGTGTATTTCTCTGGTGCTTGATCTTTAAATATTTCTGGTATGCAAAAAAGTAATAGTGTCAATCTCATCAAAATATGAGGAAAAACAATAAATTAAATTGTAAAAATGTGTGGCAAATTAGCTGGCATATGAATTTATGATCATGTTATGGGTCATTTTGTTTACCTTGCTGTAATATTAGCTCATGACCACCCGTAGGTCAGAACAGCGTTTTGGACAGTGAAACAAATTGCCGACGCGAACGCAAAATACATTGACCTAGATCTTCTATAAAAAAGAAGAAAAGTTTTGATTTTACTTACCAGCAATGTTCCTGAGGCTCTCAATTTTCCCCTTCCTGCTTCATATCTGATGAATGAACTGAAAATGGTGAATTTTAAGAGGAAAACTGACTTTTATCAGACTCGTAGGTTGACAGCATGTCGTCAAGTAACCAATTCATTGACCAAGTACACAGGATGAGTGGCTCATGACCGTGTCTACCCACTTATGCAGATAGATGAAGAGTTTTGTAACTGAAAATTAGGCCTCAGTTTTTCCTCTCTCTCTTTAGCAGAATGTCAGTGAGTTACTGTTTGTGTTTTTTCCTTCTTTTTTTCTGTCTTTTCTTTTCCAACAGAAATCTGAATTTTGCTCTTTTTTTTATTTATAAAAAAGTCACTTTTGTCTGAGATATCTGTAGGTTCTCTGTTTTCCTTTTCTTACAGGTTCGATGCAAAAGAAAATGTGTCTGGTGTGACACAAATGAAGTCCTCTGTCATCCGTGGCATCCGAGCAAACCTGGTCGAGGCATATCCAGGATTAGAAGAATTTCAAGATCAAATCCTACCAAAGAAGGAGTCCTACAACCTTATCAAATGGTAAGTGGGAGAAATTTATTGATCACCGCTCCATTAAATGTCTTTCCTGATGAAATCTTTGTTCCTGTCAATGCTTTCTTTCAAGTCAGTTTTATGTTTATGTCGCACTAAAAAAAAAGGAAGCGGTTTCCCCACATTTTTTTTTTTACCTGTAGATCTAAGTGAAGAGGCAGAATAACAAAAAAAGAGGAGGAAAAGATTATCTACTTTGCCTCCTGGTGACAAAAAGGTGTGGACCAACCAATAGTTTTCTGTGCAACTCTTGGCAAAACTTTCTTTTGTTTTAGCGTAGTCACGTCAATGCATATGTGATTTACTGTGCTAAATGTGAACACTATAAACTTAGAGGTTCGCCACCAGGGGCCCGTTTCACGAAACCGTCATAAGTCAACTTCTCAGCCAAGATCGCCGCTAGTTGGCTAGTTGTCTGCTACGTGTTTCACGAAGCCGTGTTTGCCAAGATCAACGCCAACATCCCGACTAAGAACTTATGATGCCTCTGACCCTGTCATATCTTTTTTCGTTGATATGCAGCGCCATCACATGTCACCAATTTGGTAGATTATGGCTGGCCAAAATGGAAGCTACATAGATGTAAAAAAAATAATTCAAATCTATCTTTTCAAAGGGTTCCTGCAATCAGTAATTCATCCTTGCTCATGTATAAATATTATATTTCATGTTTCATATGAAACAATCTGCAAATAAGGTTTCCTAGGGGGTTTCTCCCGTGATTGTAACATCTCTCAAAAAAACGCAATTCTGCCACGTCAGGCAAGGCATAGTCAAAGGGATAGTCTGTAGATTTCAGACTCATATTTATTCAAAAATAATTTATATCGTAGATGTTTAAACAAAATACTTTTTAAGACACATATTTTAGCTTGTAATTTGCCTAAATTATGCATATCAACATTTTGGTCAAGACGTGACGCTGGATAAATATTTAATTTGCCTCCTTTTTCCGGTCATGAACGTAAGGGTTTATTTTGTAGATCTAGTGTCCCGGGGGTACCCATCTTACGTTCAAAACGACAATGAACTTAATTACTAAAAACAGAATCTTATAAGTTTTTCTTCGGCGTAATCTGCCTTCTTTGAAAATATCTTGTATCTATAACCCCCTGCTACTATTTCTAAGCTTTGCCCTCACCAGATCACTCAAATAATTGGAGTTCTTATAATTTCTTGTTTACAAAATATATGTGTGATTGTGATCAAGGCTATGTGTTGTCATATTTCCTCATCGATTCACGAGATATTTAGCTAGCGTGCTCTTCGTGAAACGGTTTAGCAAGATTAGAGTCATCTCCGTAGTTGGCGGACAACATATGACTAACTTGGCGTGATTTCCAGAAACAGGCCCCAGATGAACCAAAAGTTAGTGGCACTTAACTTTTGGTTCAACTTGTATTGTTGGCAGTTCCCACAGAGTTCTAAAGTGCCCAAAATGTGCAACTCTGTCATATATCCTTTGGTGTCAATCTGTGTTGT
>CM057161.1:11488900-11560401 GCA_029962745.1 Echinometra lucunter | reverse complement strand
ACAGCGTTGCAGGGGTTCTCATGTCAATACATTGTGTCTGGTAGAGTATAAAAAGAAGTACATATCAGTTGACAGGTACACTAGCACTTGATCATCCCATGCAACTGGTCATCAATTCTATCAAACTAATAAGAAGAGCGAAATCACATCTTGAATCGAAATGACACTTTAGTCATTGCGACAAGGATATTTGAATTTGTGAGATATATATTTTGAAAAATAATAGTCAGATAGCAGGCCTATATCCTAAGCAAATTTAGCCTATAGGTTCCCTATGCGGAAAGGACTAGCCGTCGGTCCTGAGTCTGGTTACTTAATACACTCAGACAAAACAAGAACAAAAACAAAGACACCAAAACGTAAGGACGGAAGATGATAAATTTAAAAAAAAGAAGAAGTTGATATGATATTTGGACTCAATTACAAAGTATAGGCCTCCATATACTGGTTATAAAGGGGGGGGGGGGGGCTCGAGTACTAAGCTCTCCCCATGCACTATTCCTCGGAATCCCTTCCTGCCTCCGTCTTCCCCTTTTTAATTCACCTGTCGATCGGAGGCATGTGCATGTCGATCCCTATGCATATTCTCCCCCTCCCCCAAGGCCCGTCCATTGCTCACAGCCAGTAATATTCATCCTCAGTTGGAGTCGTGATATTTACTAGTCGTGAGTATACAGTGCAGAGCTGATTCGGGCGGTAGTTAGAAATGATGTAAGCAAAGAAAAAACCGGAGGGAATTTAAGTGCAAAAAAAAAAGAAAAAAAACCGTGAAAAATATTCCTGCAAAATGAAGAAAGAGAGAGAGAGAGAGAGAGAGAGAGATAAAAGAAGTTTGGCAGTTTATGAATTTACAATTTATTTGGGACCTTAATTTAATTCTTAATAATATGATTTTTTTGATATTGTTTTCCAGAATGATTATAAAATACCAAGTTTTATTTACATGCTTGCAAATCCAAAATCCATTCTTTTCTTTTCTACTAATCAAACTCTTCTCCCTTAATGGCAATTCACAACAGTATAGATTCATACTTTTAGTTGAAAATATAAATTAGCTGAGATGTTTATTACAGTATATGGATATTCATGTGAAGGTACAGTGCAATCTATTTTAATCATGATACGATATCCTTTTTTTTTTAAACACGTGCACACGTTATCAATAATGCTTATAGCATTTTCATTTATTTGATGTACGATAAAAGAGCAATGAGGATAAAATGCCTTGCTCAAGGGCATAAGTGCCGTACCGCGGGGATCGAACCCTCGACTTTCGCGTCTCCAGTCAAGCGCCTTAGACCACTCGACCACGGCACCTCCTTCTTCTTACTTCTTACTTCTTACTTCTTACTTCTTTTTTGTATTTCCCTACTCTTCTTTTCCTCCCTCTCTCTTTCTTCCCTTTATGCCAGCCTCCCTTCTTTAATTCTTTCATTTCATCTTTCTTTCTCTACCCTCTCTTTCCATGTTAATGCCACTTCTGTCTCCTTCTATTCCATCTCTCTATCTTTCTCAGTCTCTTTCTTTCTCTCTCTTTCTCTTTCCAATTTCTTTTCTGTTTCATTTATCCTGATTGTACTTTTTATCAATGCATTATTGTTTGAATACAATGTTACCATGTTTTGCCATATGGACATGTTATCTCATTTGGAGAGTTTAGCTTATTTTGTGTGTTTTCTCCATCTCCTAGCGCGCGCTCTCTCTCTCTCTCTCTCTCTCTCTCTCTCTCTCTCTCTCTCTCTCTCTCTCTCTCTCTGCTCCTCCTTCTCCTTCTCCCTCTCATCTTCATTACTGCTATTCTTTCCCATTACTTAACCCCTCCCTTCTCCCCCTCTCTCTTCTTTTCTTTCTCTATTACGCACACACACTTACACATACCTATCCACTTTTCTTTTTCCATGATTGATCATGTTCATATTACAGAATTACAGTTATTATCATTGTATAATCTCTAAGAAATGATATTGGTAGCCTATCAGATACATATTTCAGTTTTGAATCTACTATGATTCTTATCTCTCATGTTTGTATGTGCTAAGCTGTAATGTGCTACATGTATGTTTAATTGTGTTTGTACAACTGATTTATGTATACATATTTTTATCTATTGTCATGTCTTGTAAACTTTCGCAATTCGGCTTTGCTGCAATGAAAGTATTTTAATAAACCATTTTGCATTGAATGAATTGAATTGAGAGAGATAATTAAAAGAGGAGAGAAAGGCCAATCGGAAAAGGAGGGGAGAGTAGGGGCGTGACGGACAGAGAAAGAGAGAGACAGAAAGAGAGAAAGAGGGACAGAGAGATGAAGGCAATTTACTCAGTAAAAATGGGGGCTGGGTGGGTTGAGCCACAACTTCGCCTTACTAGATAATTACAACAAGGCCTTCGAGTGTTAGTGAAGGGGGCCTCGGATTGTATATCATCTTCGAATTCTCTCCGTATGTCTCATCTCTTTTCCTTTGGGGGCAGTGGCGTAGCTAGGATTTCATTTTAGGGAGGGCGATAGTGAGCACGCGAAGCGCGCTCCCTAAGGGGGGAGGGTGCAGGGAAGCTCCGATGTTTCCTTGAATTGTTCCTTGTCTGCTCACGCTCTTCTTACTTTCTCTTACCTTTTTATTTTCTCTCTCACGCTTTTTCCCCTTCTGTTCTTTCTTTCTTTTTTCTTTTTTGTTGGCGTTTTGGAGGGAGCAATCATCCCCACCGCCCCCTGGCTACGCAGGTGTTTGGGGCACGGTAGTCTGCCCAGTCTTGGACACATCTTCGGCTTTGTTAAAGAAGAAGCCCAATAATGTCCCGATAAGACAAACAGGGGAACAATCTTGATATTGCATGCCACTGAGGTTTCAAAACGGTGGGGGGGGGGGGGGGGGGGGGGCAGTCGCATTGCACCCGTCGTGGCCAATTCTAAGTTGTTGTTGTTGTTGTTTTTGTTGTTATAGATGTTATCTATATGCCGATTGGTGGTCATTGATTGACAGGCGAGGAGGGGGGGGGGGGTATGTGTTCAAAACCATCGGCGTAGCCAGGTTTTTTTTTTTTTTTTTTTTTTTTTTTAAACAAAAGTAAAGACCGGGAAATCTACAGGAGAAATCCTTCATTTTCGTAAACGATGTGATGTGATGTGATGTGATGGGAATGGGGGCGGTCGTCCCCCAAATGAAAAAAAAAAAGGTGAGAGAACGTAGGAAGAGAAGGAGCATACAAGGAATTACGATCACAAAGAAACATCAAAGTTTCCGCACTTCTCGTGCTCAATTCCCGACTCCCCCCCCCCCCCCCCCCCCCCGATGAAATCCTGACTATACGCCGCACAGTGGGCCAGGATAGCTCCAAAGTGCGCCAAAATTCATATCCACTCTAATGTTATGGTTAAATGATGGGTTTAAGGGTAATCAGACACGTAGAATCCAATGAAAACAATTTCAAACACCTGTGACGTCATTAAAACACTGATTTCTGATTGGCTGCCGAAATCAGTGAGAGCTTATGTCTCTATGAGCCATTCGAAGTTCTTCTCAATAAACTTTGCACATTATGTCATTGCTTTTCCCCCCTCTATATAATTATCTCAGTATAATGTACAGAAAGACTTTTATAGGTGTGAATGTATAAAGTAATTCTTCAGATATCATGGAGTTAACGAATACATGATATTGAATGATGAAGTCCATGCATTCTTTCAGTCCATTTTTCGTAATAGGCCTATTGTTCATAATGTCAGAAGAATGCATTATTTCGAAGAGTCTTCGAAATTATTTCCGAAGAATTACCTAGAAGAGTATATGCAGATAGATAGATAGATGGATAGATGGATAGATAGATAGATAGATAGAAAGATATAAATGTGTGTAAATCACAGGAGTAAATAGATTGATGAATATGAGACAGATGGATGGATAAACAGAAAGATACCTCTAGATATGTGGATGAATAGGATATAGATAGATAGAGGAATACTACGGATATGGATGAATGGATAGATAGACAGAGGGATACGCGTAGATAGGCAGATGGATAGAAGGATGGGTAGAGATAGGGATCGTGTAGATAGACAGATCATGGATAGACAGATAATTTATGTGGATGATGTAGATGGATGGATGGATAGGTGGATGGATAGATAGATAAGAGGGATACTTGTAGATAGACAGGTAGATGAAAAGATAAATCGAATCGATCAATCATGAGCTCAACACCTTGAACTATGTGTTTTCTTTTAAATACTACTGGAATGAAAACAGATTAGGAAAAGGAAAATGAAAGGTAAATAATTAAGCAACTAAGAAAGGGTTTCAGTTGTATGAAAAATTGCATGAAATAAATATAATAAACGAATTAATGAATAAGTTTTAGGAATCCATAACATGTGAATCGTCACCTTTAGCTGTGAAGTGTAGAATGGAAATCATGTACCATACATATATCGCAGGGGAATGTTTTAGCTTGTAGTTAGTACACCTTAACATTTGGAAGAGGGGGGTTTTCAGCAACTAAAATATCAAGTCCTATCAGTGGCGTCGGAACGTTCTGATCAGACAAAGGATTGGAGGGGCAAGCCATTGTTAACACACAATGGCTTGCCCCTCCAATGTTTTGTCTGATCAGAACGTTCCGACGCCACTGAGTCCTATAATAATATTTATAAGTCTTGTTTACTTCTTATTGTGTTTATGGGACCTTGCCGTGTAAACAGTACCACTATAGAGAGCGTCTGGCCAACTCGGTTTCATTAGGCTACAACATGGCGCGGTTTCTTTTGCATATGTGCTTGCCTAACGTACAAACAAAACGCGCCATGTTGTTACCTATACGGCATCGCGTGTAAAGAGTCATGCGCGCCCCCATGCGCCGCTGTACTGACGGAGAATCCTTTAGCAGCCGCGCGGCCCCAAATAACGTAATTTTCCGGGTAATGTGCCAAGGAAAATCGGCTATAACATAAAAAGCGGCAGAAGGTGGCAGCCAAATTTGGCATCAACTTAAAGCTGAGACATCAAGGAAAACGCTGGTGATAAAATTGATTTGGAAATCAGTGGAAATCTAAACGTTTCTTATGGATTTATAAAAAATTCGGAAAATCAGTCTATTTTGTTCGATAATTACCCTATTATATTCACGAAGATTGTGTTTCTATCCATTTTAACCCATTCATACAGTCAAATGAACTAGTAGGAATATTTGGGAGCAATTTTAGATCGATAAGTTAAAAACTTCATGTTGAAATAACTTATATTTAAATTGGTCACTTTTTGCACTGAAACGCACAATATGTCGAATTTTGCGGTTTGAAGTAGGAATTTCACACCCTTAATGTACATACCGGAGTTAAATGTTTTACTGAAGTATTCTTCAAAGTATTGTCTTTCAATAGGGCATGACAAAAATTGAATAAATTAAATTGCCCAAAATGACTTTTGCGCACTTTGGTTTCGCCCTGGCCCACTGTGCGCCGGTGTTCAGAATCCAACTCCAATTCACAGTTCCCTCGACCCCGGGTGCAGTCTTTTCCTAATCTCCCTGTTACATTTTGCTATCTCTTGTGGTATACCATTCATCCATTTGCACCTCGTTTAATATCGGGCGCGAAGTAGTGGCGCAACTGAGCTGCATTGGGAGAAGAATAAGAATAATGTTCTTCTCATAGAGATTATCTCTGTGGTTCCTCTATACCGGGCCTCTATCTCTCTCCTCTCTATTTGCTCTTAAAACCCTAGCCGTCCACCTCTCCGTTTGAAGGCTCCAGACTGGTTACCCTCACTATATAAGCTGGTATATTCAGTTTAAAAGGGATAGTAAATGACGATTCCCCCCCCCCCCCCCCCCTCCCAGTGAGGATCCACCAGACACTAACAACCCCACCTCGCCAGCATCTCATTTACACTGTGTTCCTTCCGCATTCGTGAGATGTATAATAAGCTAAAGTTAGCGATGGTACATGAAGAATAATGATATTGCCGTATTTAATATGGATACAAAGTGTTCACCTAAAATATAAGTAAATTAAAAGTACTACAAATAATAATATTTTGTAATGATTAATTTATTTTGATGAAACTTTGTCTATGAATTTCTCTTAAAATCGGATTTTTATTTGTTTAATACTAAAAATCTTCAAATTGTATGGTCATTTTGCTTCCTGGTTGTACACTGATCGGAGAGGTTTCTCGACTACTGAAAGCTATGATATGGGATCGGACCGCACCTTCACCGTAGGCCCGCTGCACTGGCACAGCGGTGTAGGAAAGCGTAGCTAAACAACAAATTTATGTCGTTATTTTGTATTTGAAATGTCTACCAGGATGCCTGTATCCCAAGGCCAACTCAAGCTGGCTGAAAAGCTGTCTATTCTCAATGATCGGGGCACAGGAATGCTTGCAAGATTGTACAATATCAAAAAGGTAAGTCAGCGAGATCGAGATGCAAATTCGTTTTCTTCACTCATTTTCCTCACTCGGCCCGGGCTCTATGTGTGTTGTTGTGATTGACTATGATTGTGTGGCGCTAATGCCAATGGCGCTTTGTATCCATGTAGGAGAGGGGTTGGGTGTCCGGACACGTAACAAAAATAAAGCCTTCTTTTTTGTCTTTGGATTAAACAAAAACTATGCATTGATTTGTGCTAATCATCATCAATATTTGTTCTCTATAATATTGTCTAACATTTTGTGCTAAAACATTTAAGAGATTTGCTTGTGAACTTTTTCAGTTGGCTGTTTAAAATCGACTGTCCGGATACACAACCTGTCCGGACACCCAACAACTGGGTATACATATCTCCAGTTGTAATGAACGAATCTGCATCAAACTTTCTCAAGATAATCACCAATATATATTGCATCTCTCATCTAAATTTTAAGCATCACTCAGACAGAGGGAACCCTTGATTATGGCTTCGAACTTTGTCAAAGTTCGATGTTCAGTGTCGTCCAGTACGGTCCCTGTGGCTGCGATGTGTGCTTTGTGCTTGACTCGGAAAGACTTCCTTTTGCGACAGCCACCCAAACATGCTAACAGAATAAAGCACACCTTGCAAGTTGGGTGGCTGTCGCAAAAGGAAGCCTTGCCCTTGACGCTCGTATAAAACTGAAAAAATGAAGCTAGCAATCGAAATTGGCAAGAGTTCCAATGTACCCCTGCTAAAATTTATCAAGAGTCGACCTGGGTGTGGTCTTTTCCTAGATCTTCCCACCTCCCTTTTTGTTATTTCTTGTGATGTTGTGATCACTGACTGTCTACTGCTTTGACTGATTGAGTGAAATTATGAAATAAAATTACATAAAGTTTCAGAAATATTGTTATTGCAGAATTTTTGTCTGACTGGAAGGCATAGCTTTTGATTGGGAAAAATTATTATAAAGCACAACAAAAACAAAAACAAATATAAGGATGAGTCGAAAGGTTGTGCATTAAAATTTGCAGATTAATATTCAAATTCCAACCAAAGTAAAGTTTAGAGTGTAATCAATATTACACAATTTGGAAACCTCAATTAGAATGTAACAACAGGTTTGACAGCACTGTCATTATAAATTAAGATTTCTAGACCCTTCACATTCCGGTCACATTTTTGCTTGTTGTTAACACCTTGAAATTTGCAGTCTTTTTACATTGTCTTGATAATCCTGTATCCATTGTACAGAAAATTCAGTGACAATCTAATATTACACTGTAGGTCACTCTTTCCATTACCATTGGTGGTGGCAGTATTTTGGAATGTTACCAAAAATTTCAAAATTATCATTATTCAGATGTTTTTAAAAATTGTCTTCATTTTCATCTGTTTCCGTGTATAGGCTTGCCAGGATCCAAAATCTCGTCCAGCATTTCTCTCAGAGAAAAGTTTGGAATCATGTCTCAAGAGTATCGTCAAGAAGTTTCCGCACACCGAGAAGAATTCCCATGTAAGTATAAATAGGGTTTCTCATAAGTCCAGGAGACCCTTGGTGACTACTGTCAAGAGTTGGGGTTCAGAAGACATGTAAAGGGCAAAGTATTCTACAAGGGTATTGACTCGGCCAATGGATATGACATTGCAATGATTGCATGCTTTTAAAATGCAAACTTGTTTCATAACACCTCCCTTGGGTGCTGTAATACCAGGTTTCTTTCAGTTTTGACCATGAGTAAAGCATTTTCTTCTGGGTGTAGCTACTCTCTAGTAAACAGTTGACAAGTCTTAAAATTAAGTTTCTTTCCAAATGCACTTAGGTTACATGTATTTAGAACTCAAGATTAGTTTAAATTAGATTGTATTGTTTTGTACAGAATCAACAATACGATATTGCCTTATCTCATTACCTTGGCAGAAGTCCATACATGTAAGTCCTTTATATAAAATTAATTTTTGTTACTTGTTGTTGATTTTCTTCTTTTTCTTATTCTCCTCCTTCTCCTCCTCCTCCTCCTTCTTCTTCTCTCTCTTTCTCTCTTCTTCTTCCTCTTCCTCTTCCCTGGCTCTTCTTCTTCTTCCTCTTCTTCTTCCTTTCATTATTGTTTGTCATTTCCGTTTCATGCTTGCTATGTTCCTCAGGGCCAGCTGAGTCCTATAGACACCAGGAAAGCAGAGATTCTCAAGGTTCTCAGTGTCTACTACATGACATTCAGAGATATCCTGGAATACAAGGTATTTATGTACTTTCATATTATTTTATTTTTTAATTTTTTTTAAATGTGACATTCAGAAATTATCTTGGAATACAAGGTATAATGTACTTTCATATGATTAATATTATTATTATTTTATGTGTTCCAGTTTAAAGGCATTGGCTAACTTTGTGAGTAGCTGATTTAAAAAATTCTCAAACTGAGATGAAACATGCGTATGAGTACTTGTATTTGTACTCAAAAACCCTGAAACCAACCATAATTTGGAATGAAAAAGTGTAAGTTAGACGCAAACGGCAATTTTATTATCCTTCGTCTCACGAGACAATCACTAAGAGGACTACTTTGCTTGAATTTGAAAATGCCGTTATGTGCCTCCCACCGCGTGATACGCCAATACACACAGTACGGTAAGGTGAGTCATGCGCGCATGCGCACTCCTTATGTATATTCTGTGCAACCGACCCTCGTATATTTTTCAAACATTGATTCACATTTTTAATATTTAGAAATACTTCCTGTGGATATTATACTTTGAAACTTTCAGACTGGTATTTTTACACTATAACCCTTATGTTTATTCCATTTTCAAGTAACAAAACAAGATTTTTTAAAAATCATAACAATGTTAACCAATGCCTTTAATCACCAAAGTTTATAATATCAATTTATCTGTATTCTATTCTGCCTTGCAAAATTACTCTTCAAAAAGAATTTGAGGAAATACAGATTTTATTAACATATTGATCAGTTAGAATGTGTAAGTGTAATTGAAAGTGTATTGAATAACCTTGTCTACCCATCCGGTTAGTCTTTATCCATTTAAGCACAGAAGGTTTGATTTAAAAAAAAGAAAAGAAGCATTTTCTCAGTTGGATTTCAGACATGTTGGGAAAAATGAATATGCATTTTTTCATAGCATAATAACGATATCAGTGAAAGACAATGAAGGGAAGACGAGTGGTGTGAGAAGAAAATATGGATGAAAAACTAGATCAAACAAAGATTACACAAGATGGGAGAAATTGAGGAAAAATGTAAATGTAAACTAAACTGGTTATTATGAAGAATAACTACATACTTGATACTTGTTTCACTTGTTTATTTATCATTGTGCAATATTGTAGCCGGCCTGCAACTTACTCCTGTTTCATAATTTGTATCCTGTTGATTATTTTGTTCTATGATTATTTGTTTCTATTTTCACGAATGTTCAAATGGTATATATGTGTCTTGGACACTTTCACTATGTGAAAATTTCACAATTCAGCAAATGGCTTCTATGAAGTTTTTCAAATAAATCATTTCGAATCAAATTTGTATTTGATATCTTTTAATAGGATCATGTCTCTGAGTTACTGACAGTGATAGCAACATGCAACACAAATTTGGATATTGTAAGTATCAAATTGTCTATCGTACATGTTATGGTAATGTGACCATTGTTCATGTTATAATCATATACTTTACAACAGCTAAGAAAGGTCCTTGTAAACCTTTGTTATTTATTTAAGAAAAGTAACTAATGGAATCTTAATTTATCAGACCCCTTCTGTAGAAACCCTAACAGATAATGTGCAATGTACATTTTTGTCCTCTCTTTTGTGTTTATTATTGAGACTGAGACTGTGTGGGTGTATAGTTTTTATGTTGAAACATGCAACATATAAAAGTGATTTATTAGGCAATTAGCTCTCATTATGGATGCCAATTGAATTCTTTCATTCTTTTTATTTTCTATTTTCTATATGTTAATGACCATTAATCTTTTTGTGCTTTTTCAAATATGTTGATTGCTTTATTATTACTGGTATTTATCTACATGTATCTGTTATATATTGTGCAGGTAAACATAGTAATTTTGTGTTGATTTGGAATTGTTAAAGGGCATTGAATTTTATTGAATTAAATTACACTGAATGAAGTAATGATGATTTTTTTTTTTTCTGTTTCTCTTACGCTATTCTAGACTTGCAACTTTGACATGACCAGGAACTACTTGGATCTGGTTGTGAAGTACGTCTCCATCTTGCTACTCTTATCCAGAGTTGAGGACAGGAAAGCCATGTTGGGGCTCTACAACACAGCTTATGACCTAGCCAATCAAAGAAGGTATGCACTTTGCTGAAGAAAGAAGAAAATACTCAGGGCTTATTAGAAATATTAGAAGCACATTTTACATTTATTTTCTTTGTATGCTTTTGTGTAGGGACTTTGCAATACATCCTAGAATCCTTCATCCTAGCCAATCAGAGCAGTTTGGAAGAGTTGATTATTACTGCCATCTAGTTACAAAAGGAAGCAACTCTGTAGAATGAGTTTCTTACTAAATGAAGAATACATGTATATGTCACTTTATTATGTGGAAATCTTCCTTTTGGTACATGTATGCTTATATTTGAAAAATTGGGGGTCATGTGACCTTAATTTCTTCTTCATCGTCCGCGCAGTGTTTCTGGAGATTCATAATGCTGCATAGGAAAATATGGATTTCTTCCCCAAAATATGAATTTTGATCCTTGTGAGTACAAATTTTCTTTGCTGCAGGTTGGCAGGTCTGGCTTAATACAAATGTTTCTAAGCGCTGCATATCATTACCCCGGCTTTAGCACGGCTACCCTGATCAGGCGCTCGAGCATTCAAGGAATTTCTTCCTACCGGGTACCCATTTACTACACCTGGGTGGAGAGTTACTTATCAGTAACCACTGCCACATTTCTATGACAAATTTGCGCTCGGCCAATCAGATGCAAGGATTTCAGTAGCTTATAACAGTTATTGCAGCTTGGTATTGTAATCTTTGAAGTTTGAAATCAGTAAAGTGTTGAGAAATCAACTCGATCTAGCTGAGAAGCACACTCACTGCCCACATAAGTGGGTATATGGGACTACACACAAGTGTATGAGCCAAACACTCAAGCTGATTTATGTCATGTTTCGAATACGAGGCATGAGAAGAACACTCCTGTTCAGAGGCTATTTCTACTGTGATATTCTCACAACGTTATTTTTCACCTACCCCAAATTCAAGCTTCTCTTTAATTGTATATTATTTTTCTCTACTTGGTTTCAAGGTCTAGTGCATGCCCATAATTTCAGATTTCTTTGTGCCACTCTTAGAAAAATAGCTCTGACATTGTTGCTTAATTCATCTTGCAGTGAGCCAGCATTTGCCCGTCTTGGGACCATGATCATGGAGTATGAACATCCCATGAAGAAGCTCGCAGAGGAATTCATCCCCTTGGAAAGAGTGAGTTTTTATCTCAAAATCTAATGTTTAGGTCATCTTTTCCATTCATAATTTTTAGTGTGGTCATGACTGAATTCGAGTCTACATCTACTTGTAAAGTTTAATGGAATACATTATTTACATATCTCCTCTTTTAAAATGAGGTTGTAGATACCATTTTAGTTTTGCTTCTTTAGCAGTTTCTTTTGATATCACATTTCAGTGTTATTTATAACCTAGCAGGGCAATGGTCCTTGACTATGACCTTCATGTTTTGTTTTCTGCAAACTTGTGTATGCCTTCAATGATTAACTTAATGTTCCATTCATTCTTTCATTTCACAGTGTGTGGCCTCGGCTCTGTTCTCACTCCTCCATCTCTACCCCCGTCGTAACCTGACTGCCGAGCAGTGGAGGTCTCAAGAGATGCTTAGCCTGGTAGCCAAGCCCAATGTCCTTCTCAACCCTGCACAGAGTGAAACGGTACGTGTGTACTCATGAGTTTATGTTTTCTGTAAATATACTTTCCCAACTATCCTTTAGGGTGACATGCTCCGACGACAGTAGCTCCATTCTTAGTTTTTTTTCCTTTTCCTAATCATGGACTGAACACCAAAATTGTTCAGCCCAGGCACTATTTATGGAGCAATCTGTCTGAAAATGATCATTGTTTTTACTAAACACTTCTGTCAGTATGAGCAAAACCCCCAACCCTTAACTTTCCGTTACATTCCTTCCTACTGGACCCATATAACACCTGGATGGAAAGTGACAAATGTAGATTAATGCCTTGCCGTTAGACACAGGTGCAGTGCCGGGGTTCCAACCCATAACCTTCTCATTGCCAGTTAAGTGTTTAAACCAAAACCACTTGACTAAAGTCTGCATATCTCCTCTTCATTCAAGACTATATAGACTACTTTTTCTCTTGGACATTGTCCCTTATTCATGACAGAGTGATGATCTTTGACTAGACTGATACCATTTCCTTATTTTTTTTTTTTTTTCAGATGAGATGTGAATACCTTTCCCTCGACACACTTGAGAGATGGATTATAAGTGAGTATCATTAATACAATACATTAAATTAATGAGGAAGCTTTTACATTTTCGTTTAAACCAAGGCTCCCTGACAAAATATTTCTTATGATTTTATTTTGATTGATGAAGAAACTTTGAAATTTTCATGTGAACCATAGCTCTTTCACAAAATATTCTAGTTGGAATATTTTCTTTTTTGGTTCTGATGGCAGATTGTAAGGATTGTAAGCTTAAATAACTTACGATTCAGAACTGGAGATGCTTTTCTTTACTTTTGATGCCTACATGTCATGGAATTCAGTAAAAGTGTTTTTAGAAAAGCAGAATGAAATATGAATTTCAGTCATCAAAAGAGAAGATTGAGTTATGGGATAGGTGAAAGATAAGTTGTTAGCTTTCTCTTTCTTTTTGTGTGTGGGTGTGGAAGAATATCGCAGTAGAAATGTCCCTTGAAAAAGGATTACTCTTCAAATTTGAAATATGGTGGATGATAAAAAGCGGAAGTGTTCATGTTAAACATTCATGCCATAGTCTGTGTAGTCCCAGTGCACATGCTTTTTTGAAAAATTGAATTGTATTTGTATTTGTATTCATTTGAAAAGCGTTATTTACATATGTACATGAATATTCTGTTTCACAATACATTGGCATAATTACAAAACAATATAAAAGGAAAAAAAAAGAAGAAAAAATTGATTTCTTGTATCATTTTAATGATTCCAAACCTTGCAATAGATACCAGATTCTATATACTACATAATCACCCTTTCCCAATTGCTTGGATATAGTTTCTTTCTTCATGTAATTGCATGACCAAAGTTCATTTTTATCTTCAATAACAGTTGGATTCATGGTATGCCCCACCCTACTGACAACCAACGAGCGAGCCCTGGCCCTGTGGCGCCCCGCCCTGCAGAGCTCCTACTGCATCACGCTGTGTCGTGATGAGGTCCTTCTCTTCCACAAGTACATCGAGGTCTTCTTTACATCCATCAAAGGGTAAGATTTTGACTTAACCGTTGAATACTACGCTCGAGATAACTTGGGATGGGGTATATGACTATGGAAAATGTGTGTTGAGGCTTGTTCAGATATGGCGCCACTTACGTTAATGAACACGCATTAATGCCTCAATGCTCAAGTCAAAGAAATTTTTGTCAAAAGTTGTGCAGACAGACTCATGACATCATATTTTGCGCTAACTTTTTAAGAATTTTATCGGTCCACAGCTTATTGCAGCCGGAAGGAAAAAAAAATATGCCTCTTGCCTCGGCAGATTTTTTTTGCCGCCTCCTATCCCATTCACTTACTACACAAAAAAGCCGCAGAGGTTTGTCTCGTCATATGTGAACGAGGCTTTGTACTGAAATCGATGGGTTAAGATCTAACAAATTCTATAGAGAGCAGGGCCACATTGCATAAAACTTATCAATAATGGTAACTCTGGCACCGGTGGTTACTACCATAGTAGCATTGCTCAACAGCCTATCAAAGTCAAGGTTTCCATGGAAATTACCATTGATGGCAAAGTTACCATCAATGATAAGTTTTGTGCAACAGGGCCCAGGTCTCATTCTCATTTGATGTTATAAACCATCTCAAAGATGCTGCTGTGGCAAAATAAAGTGACATAAAATGTAATGCATTTGAATTATGTGTCTCTTTTTATGCTCAGATGAGTTAGTATGTATATAAAGCTTGTATGCATATCTTCTTTGTGTTGAGTGGTCTCAATACACAAGTGTCACTCTTATTTATTGTATTTTATTTTTTGTTCAGGTTTAGCAAGAAAGCACAAGAAGTGAAGGATGCTGCTACCCATGCATTGAATTATGCGTAAGTATCGTATCTTTTTCTCATCAGTTGTATGCTGCCCATTAGATATCTTGAACTATCTTGACATGGATATAGTATATACACAAATATTTTGATAAGGCTGTGTGAACTAAAACTTCCGCATCTCCTTTACACCTTCTTCTTTTAACCCATTCGTGACAGGAATTATTTAAAGCCTAATTTGATCAGCTTTTATTCTTCAAATTGGCAACACCAACATTTTTATTTTATTGCTACATTTTCCTTATAAAACGTCATGTATCTGAAATGAATATAAATTGACAAAAATTACAATGAGAAGTCAAAAAGTTGCCAATTTGCAGGGGAAAATGGTGATTTTAAACTTTCTATCACATTGCCAATTTAAGGATTTTAATGCTTATTTTCCTTTAAAAAAATTTCAGCATCAAACAACGAATACTGACGCAACCAAAATGGGCACAGTTTCTGTAGAATTTTTGCTCTTTCTGCTCATGTATTTGGTGTGATTTTTAGGGCTTTGCATCAAAAGATATTAGGCCAAACCACAAAATGTGGACCTCTGTCACGAATGGGTTAAAAAATACATGATCATTCTTGATCTGTAGATGATATTATTGCTGCTTTTAAAATATATCACATACTAGAGTTGACCCTGTTTTAGTGACCATCTGTATGGACAGGCCACCTATCAAGTAAGACAGTTTTTCTTCCCATTAACATTTCTCACTGCAACATGTAAGGAACCTTGAGACGGAGACCACCTGCCCGTAAAGACCTCCTGTCTTGTCTCCCTTCATGGTCTTCATTCGCAGGTTTCACTGTATCTTGATATGTTTTAATTTTGTCTTTCTTCTCTAGTCCCACCCTGCACAAGGAACGTAGAAAGTTCCTGCGGACGGCGCTCAAAGAACTCATCACCATCATTTCAGATCAACCTGGGCTACTTGGGCCAAAGGTCAGTTCCTTAGTACTTACAGAAAAAGAAAAAAACAATTCCAAAGGCCTTTTACACTGCAGTAGTCAAATGATGTTCTAAATTTATAAGTGAAATTTTAATATTTTTCAGTAAAAATAAGTGATGGGTTTCCCATGAACACAATATATGTTGGGCTTACTGGTAATATGCTACAAGACTCTTTAAAGTCTTAAATCATGCTCCTCTGTATCAGGCATTCTGTTTTCTTTCTTACTTTATAACGCAATTCTTACATATAAACATGTTAGGCTTGTCCACATATGCAAGAGTAATTAGTAAACCGTTTCTTTTTTAAAATGTGGGATTTTTTTTTTTTGTATACAAAGTGAATGGAAGTGATGGAACAAAGTTGCTATACATGTACTCACTTATCTGTGTGTTACGAGATACAGAAATGTGGCACCCATTGCACTTGAAAAGCACCTACAATCTTCCTGAAGCGGTTGGCAGCTGCTTGTCTGAATGATCCTCTAGTAAGTGGTATTTCGTTTATATTGTCACTTTTCCTTCAGGCTTTGTATGTCTTCATGGGTCTTGCGTTTGCTCGCGATGAGATCCTCTGGCTGGTAAGACACACTGAGCACCCTCACCCTAAGCTCAAGAACAAGCCTGTCATGGAGGACCTTGTGGATCACCACCTACCAGAACTGCTCTTCTACATCGAAGAGCTACGTGGTAAGTCTTAGATGATACCTAGGAGCAATATAAGAGCTTCTAGGTTTAGTCTCTGTTAGGTCTGAGATGATAACCAAGAGCAAGATAGGAGCTTCTAATGTTAGTCTCTGGTAAACCCGGGAGCAAGATAAGAGCTCCTAGGGTTAGTCTCTGGTAAGTCTTACATGATACCCAAGAGCAAGATAGGAGCTTCTAATGTTAGTCTCTGGTAAACCCGGGAGCAAGATAAGAGCTCCTAGGGTTAGTCTCTGGTAAGTCTTAGATGATACCCAAGAGCAAGATAGGAGCTTCTAATGTTAGTCTCTGGTAAACCAAGGAGTAAGATAAGAACTCCTAGGGTTAGTCTCTGGTAAGTCTGAGATGATATCCAGGAGCAAGACAAGAGCTCCTAGTGTTAGTCTCTGTTCCAAGTACTAATGGAAGGGGGAATTTAGAAGCCAAGACTGAGTCCAAGATCTAATGAGACTAAGAACAGGAATTTTCACTAAGTCTTGCACAGACCTGGGTTCAAGAACTGGTAAGAGTTCAAGGGTAGTGAATCTATGACTCCTAAAGGATGTTCTTGTAATTGAGCAGAGTTAAGATGATTACAAAGCATGAATTCCAGGCTTGTGAGTCTGAAATTGTGATGTTATGCAGTTTGCAGTAAAAGTGAGTACACCCTTTAAAAAAAGCTAAAAACTTTAGATGAGTCTCCATTTTGCTAAGCTACTTCATAGAAGTACATCGTGTAAAGAATGCTGTATAAATACGTGGCAACAAAACTGAGTACACCCTTAGGTTTTCGTTAAAGGTCGGATACTGTGTGTATCCATATATATGATCTGAGTCATAATTTGTTTTCCTCCAGCCCTTGTGAAGAAGTACTTCTATGTGCTACAAGACTACTACATCCAGTACCTTAATGGATACGATGCCATTGTGCTCAACAACATTGTCAAGGTATGTGGAATTATCTGTGGTCATTTTGAAAAACTTGTTGAATTTTTTCATCATAGTCTCACATTGTCTCCTTATATCAAAACATACATGTCAAAAATCATTTGACTTTCCATCCACGATTTTTGGTTAATTCTAATGTACATATCAGGGCCCCTCTTATAAAGAGTTATGATTGATTCAAATCGATCGCAACTTTGAGATTGATCTCAACTCCTATCTCTTTAGTACACAGTAGAGATCAATCTCAAAGTTGCGATCGATTCGAATCAATCGCAACTCCTTATAAGACGGGGCCCTGGAAAGAATGCTAGATTGCAGCTCTACTTTAACTGCCCTATGCTAGGACCCTTCTACCCGATGACTCCCAGCACAAAAATCTTAGTGCTTTGTCAGCGATGGAGTATGTGTATCCTCATAGGTTTTTCCATTTGTCTAGTTAAAGTATAATGCACATTGACGCTGTCAGTACTTACATTCCTGTATCTAGATTATTATTTTCCTATCATTTGTTTGATATTCCATTTGAGGAGGAAGAAGGTTCTCAACATCTTGGTTTGCCAGTATCTTCTTATTTATCACCTAAAATCAAAGAAATAAAGAAATCTGGCAAAGAGATTTTGAGGGTGTACTGAAACTGTTCAGGAGATTTACTCTAAATCTGATTCTATGCCATTTTTCTCTCATATCGCAGAGTCAAACCATGTGTTCGGAAGATGAATCCATCATCCTCTCATCGTTTGTGCAGACACTGGAATCTCTAAGTGTGAAACAAGGTAGATATATCACGCATTTCCCATTAATTCTACCTCTTCTGTCTACTCTGGGGCCCCATTTTATAAAACTATCAATAACAAGTTGCTATAACCGTTATAAGCTACTGAAATCATTGCATCTGATTGGCCGAGAGCAAATTTGTAAGAGAAATGTGGCAGTTGTTACTGATAATGAGTTTCATGAAACGGGGCCCAGGTCACACAGATGCGACTCTCAATAATAACCGTGGGATTCTTGTATAGCACTTGGCGCTCTAGTACTATTACTCCTGTTGTAGCCAAGCTACCTTTACAGCACTCAAGCATTTAAGATATCATTTCCTTCCAGGTACCCACTTTTGACCTCTCATGGGCAGATATAGATTAGTATCTTGCCACAGGACATTAGTGCTTCACAAGGAATTTGAACCTTGTATCTAATGGTTCATAGTTTGAGACTTATCCACTAGATGATTACACCTCTATTTGCTGCTTCCCTCCCTTGAGTCTTGTGTAAGATCTCTTGCTTGGACCTTTCTCTGATGTCTTTGCTTGATTGTTGGTTGTGCATATATTAACAAATCTGTTTCTTTTCAGATTTTATAAAAAACCGTATCCAGTTAAATATGGCAGAAACTGTGATACACTTCATAAGAGAGGTCCTGGGTTTGATCCACGCTGGGTGCTTAAATCTGTAGACAAGATGTTTTAATCACTTTATATCCTTCTCGATCCAGGGCCCCGTTTCATAAAACTTGTTATCAATAACAAGTTACAATAACTGTTATAAGCTACAAAATCCTTACATCTGATTGGCTGAGAACAAATTTGTCATAGAAATGTGGCAGTTGTTACTGATTAAACAGGTTTTATGAAAACGGGGCCCAGATTTATATGGTGACTTGGCGATTACTGAGGTACTGATGAATGCGTGCTCTCAGAAAGAACACCTTTGAAGACTTCCCTCGGTATGGGTGATGTTCGTTATTCTACAGGTTCATTATTGTTCGTTAGTCTGGAAATAAAAAAGGCTTCGTTAATCCGAACATTTGTGGTGTTATTCCGAAAGTTCGTTAGTCTGAAAATGAAATAAGGTTTGTTATTCCGAAGGTTCGTTAATCCGAAAATGAAAAAAGGCTCGTTAGTCCGAAAATAACTAACAAACTAACGAACCTTATATCATTTTTGGACTAATGAACCTTCGGAATAATGAACCTTCATAACCCCTCGCTATACAACATTATTAGCATTATTGCATTATCACTTCTCTTGTCGCTCTTTTCAAAGTGAAAGAAGGTCCTCCGCCAGACTTCACTGGTTTCCGTCTGGACTGGTTCCGTCTCCAAGCCTACACCAGCATCAGCCGTGCCACCCTTGTCCTGAGTGAAAACACCGAGCTGGCCCGGACCATGAATACCATCATCTTCCACACTCTCATGGTGGATGCTGCCGATGAGGTCCTCATGGAAACTTCTGATCTCAGCATCTTTTGGTAAGTCTCGTATATTATAACTCCTTTCGTTCCCCTCCCCCCCCCAAAAAATAACCCTGTATTTCTCTGTCTCATAGAGGTTCTGTGCTGTTATACTAGTCCTAGCGGACAACACAGAACTCACCTGGACCATCATCTTCCCCCCCCCCCTCAAAAAAAAAATACCCCTGTATTTCTCTGTCTATTAGAAGTTCTGTGCTGTTATACCAGTCCTAGCGGACAATGCAGAACTCACCTGGACCATCATCTTCCATACACCAGGGATGCCACTTTTCAGACAAAAGCCTGAATTCAGGCCCTGGCAGTTTATTTTCAGGCTAAAGAAAAGACCGTGATTTTCAGGCCCTCTGATCATTTCTTACTGGCATCCTTGATACTGATGGTAAATGATGCAATGACCTGACATATCACTGGCAACAATTGCTCCAGCTTTTTTTTTTCATCAAAGATACGTGGTTAGGGTCGGGTTGCAATAAGGTCGTGTGTAAGGACTAGGGATAGGATTACGGTGTGGTAGGGTGTTTTGTCCAGGAACAATGCTGATCAGAATCATATGGAAACCTCAGACCTCAGCATATTCGAGTGAGTCCTTGCTCTTCTCGAGTTTACTGCCCCAGGTCAAGTCTGCACACTACAGGTATTAAACTGTAATTGTCCTGTATAGTTTTCATGTTGTTGGTCTAGCTTCACTAGTGAAATAGATAGTTCTACATCTGTTAAACCAGTGATTATCATTTTACATGATTTCTTATAACTCTGGAAACCTCTTTCAACAAATATATCATATATATCATACAAGTGGATTTTAGAAGATCAGTAATTCCACTCTCTCAAAATCTATGCCATTTCATTTTTTGATGGATGTTGTTGTTGGCATGTTTGTCAATATTTAATAGTACATTTGACACTTTAGATGGTTCGTATTTATTTGCCTGTTTTCCGTTGGTGTAAATAATTGTATTTTGACCAAATTGAAAGAAAAAAATTATTGTGAATTTTACTTGAACTGAGAGTTTGTTTAAATTTTGATTGTTAATTGGTAATCTGTTAGAACTAGGGGGACTCTGAATTTCTTGAATTTCTTTCTTATTCATTTTTTTGCATCTTGAACAGTCATCACAGTCGCATCTTTGAGCGTAACTTTGAGATGTCTTTAGGCTACCCTACCCAGTCTCGCTTTGCTGTGGCTTTTCCTCTGATCTGTGCTCACTTCATCAACTGTACACATGAGCTCTGCCCGGAGGAGGTAAGCTTGAAATAAAGATTGTTCCCATAGCTGTGGATACTGTACACACAGATACAGGGACTGTCTGCAAGTCCATGGATGGTTTGTGTAGCTGTGGGTACTGTGTTCACAGTAATTGGGACTGTATGCAAATCCTCAGGGATTGTTCACATAGCTGTGGATACTGTACTCACAGTTATCAGAACTGTCTGCAAATCCATAGGGTTTGTTCACATAGCTCTGGGTAGGCATACACAGTTATTGGGATTGTCCCCAAGTACACAGGGATTGTTCACATAGCTGTGGGTACTCTACACATAGTTACGGAGTCTGTTCACGTTAGGTGTGGGACAATTCTCACGTCTATATGCATTACAATGAAAATCTCATTCTCACATTTTCATTTCAATTTTTTTTTTGTAATCATGCATTATGAAGGCTGGATATGTTTATTTCTTGCACTGCAAATGATTTACCTTATAAATGTCAAGCATTATTATTTGCACCACTTCATCAATATACTGCATCATATTCATGTCATTTCATTAATTGCTCCTTAAAAAATAAAGGAAGAGAGAAATAAGTCCTATTATGATTTGAGGTATACACAGCTGTGGAAACTCTTAGTTTCTTTACACGTGCCTCATTACCACTGCTTGTTAATGATCGTGTAATTCTTGATATGGTTGGTGAACTGAAGCCTGTCATTGCTATGCGGTACATATTCACCCAGGCTTTCTTGCAGAAGGATACATGCTGTGCCTGTAAATTTATTCGTTCATTCTTTCGTTTATTTTCCATTACCATGAAATATGCAACACATAATATGATATAAAGACATGTTCTTACTCAGAAAACTTAAATTAAAATAACCATGGACAAGCAGACAAGCTTTAAACAACCGTAAATATTCTTGCTATTACTGGAACAGACCGTCAGGCTACAGATCATGCTTAATGCTGATGTTTTGGCTCATGGAAGGCATTAATTCAACTGGTTTTGTGGATTGTATTGCAGAATCAGGCCTTCAGAAATGTATGAATTTATGTTTCTGAAATCCTGCACACTTCCCTTTCTGCAAGGGCTGAAGGAGTGGGAAACAATGGGAATATCTTTGTAAATGTGTAGACAATTATGCAAGCTTGTGTAGAGTCTTTGACTCAATTTGGAGAGCTCCTCGTTTATCTCAAGAATAGATCTATGGTGATGATAAAGATTATAATAAAAGCACCAATCAACACCTGAGTTAAACCACATTTTTATACATTTGAAGTTTAGGTTGTACCTTAAAACCTACAGCTAGAGTGTATAAAATAAACTCCCCCAAACTTTACCCAGTATTCTGTTTGGTTAACTGAGTATGATGAGTATTATGATAATGAAAGATAACGTAATACTCTGCGTATGGCATTGAATTCACAGTTAGTTCTGCAAGCGTCCTAATTCATGCACCCACGCAGTCTACTCTGTGGTTGCTAGTAATATCTTTTCATCTCCTTATAGGATTAATATTTGAAACTTCTGTTTTTGATTTATTACAATTGTGGTGAAATCCTTTTCAACAGAGCAAAATGTTGTTTTATGAATGATACTCTTTTAGGCTTGTCCAGTCATATTTATCAGAGTTACCTTTGTATAAAGTTTGTGTGTGTGTTTGTTTGAATTGCTACAATAGTATGCATGAACTCCATGCAGTGTCCCCAAACTACATGACGTATTCCCTGTTTTCCATGATTTTTTGCACAAATTGATTTTGAGCAGTGACTTTGATTGAAAGCGTGTTTTTGAGCTTGTTACCTATTATCCAAGCTGTTCATGAATGTATTACTCCCCCGAGCCAAACGTTCGTAGCTTTTTTTGTTCAACAGTCTATTCAATATTTTAATTATTGCTATTCCAAGCCCTTTTCCCTATTTGATCTTAAAATGAAAGAAATTTAAGAATATTAGAGTTATTTGAACATGTGATACGTCACAGAGCAGCATTCCTTTTTTATTTTCATTCATCACTAGAGTTTCCTATGTTAAACATCATACTTTCACTATGTCACAAAAAAGGTTTTGTTTATTGAAAGTATTTGGATCTTTTATTAGCTCCAACTTATTTCAATTTTGGTATTCATGTGTTTGTTTGTTTCGTTGTATACCCATTGTTTTATTTCTCAACCCTCTTGTATTATGTTGTAGGCAAAATGTCATACTCATTCTTGTACCTGTGTTTTTGGAAATAAAAAGACAGTATCATAAATTATTAGTACATTGATGGATAGAACAATTGTAGAGTATGGACTTTGGTGTATGTATGGCAAAATATTCAGTAATCAAGCATATGATGCACATTACTTTTTTACTTACATTTGTAACTCTAATATGATTATGATAATTTTTATTTAACACATCAATCTTGTGGGTGGGTGACTGCGAGTTTTGAACTAATTTCAAATCTGTTTTTGCTCATTATAACTATCTATCCCTAAACTTCTTATTATTATCATTATTATTTATTTTGTTTGTTGAGATATCTCTGACTCTCTGATTTCTTTCCATTAATAAAGCTACTAACCCAACTCCACAACTAATCCCTTTCCTTCAGAAAAGCCCACGCAACCATCGCGATACCGCTCTTTATTTCACAGACAGGGTATGTAGGGCATTGTTGAATAGCATGTCCCGTGTGGTTGTACAACTCAAGCTTCAGCGACAACTGCTCCATTTCAGTTTTGTATAATTACCGAATATTGAACCTGAACTTTTGACCAAACGCCATACCAATCCTAACCTTAAGCCGGGGCTTGACACTTGCAGGCCTCCAGGGCTGCGTTTCTCGAAAACGTCACAAGTATAAGTTCGCGGACATCCCAGCGAAACGAAACTTGAGTTGATTCTACAACACACGTTTCAATGAGATATCCAAGAAGTTAAACTTATGACAGTTTCGAGAAACGCGGCACAGGACAGATGGGCCTCCAAATATTGGTTTGTAACCCCCAAATTGAACAATTTTGATGAAGGGCTCAATACATCGTCGGTTTCCCGGAAAAAGGCCGTTATCGACTTTTTCTCAATTTTCCAGCCATTTTTTTTTCATTGCAGAAATGGAAAAAGCATGTCATAAGCTTTCTTCTCGTACCATTCTCGAACCTCAATTTGACGTCATTATGACGTAATAAGCCAAAAAACAAAATTACGCGAGCACGTGAATATTATTCCTCCTCACTCAACGTGCTTATGCACATAGACCGATTCCCAATAGCGTCCTTTTTCTGGGAACTATTGCGCATTTTTTGTTCCCGGAAGAAAGACACTATTCTTCGCTCAACGTGCTTACGCGCATAGACCGATTCGCATTAGCGGCCTTTTTCCGGGAACTGGATTTACGTACTGGCGCATTTTTGGTCCGGGAAGAAAGCCGTTAAGGATAAAATGCTAATGATTAGAAAACCTTTAGAGTGTTTTAAATAAAAGCACAAAATATCATTGAAGAAAAAATCTTGCTCTGTCAGAAAGTTTGAGAGTTAGGACGGAAAAATAATACACTAGCTGTTAAAAGCTCAAAATAAGGTTAAAACTTCATTCGCGTTTTACTCGAAAACGTACTTTTCGTGCACGTGCGCGTTAGTGGCCTTCTTCCGGGAAGGCGACGACATACAGAACCCAGAATTTCAATCAGGGGCCCCCTACCAAAAAAGTTAGTGCGATGCCCTGCTTAGGATGGAACCCTGACACTAACCTTGCATTTTTGACGAACAAACGCCCGGAGCAATTGTCACTGAAGCATATACGTCAGGTCACGGTCCTGTGTAATTGTCATCATGGTTACCTTGTATATCGGTGTAAATCATGTGCGTTTCTCACTAGAAGTCTGTGTGCTACGTGTGTCTGTGTATCCTATGTGTGATTATCAGCTGTAAGACTGTTGCCTGTATAAGGCCGTTACTCTTTTTTTTTCCCCCATTTTTTTCTCTCAGTTTTTATTTTGACTGGGGAAATGGTTTTCTTTTGCAAGTTTAAGGTGATTACTCCTGGTTTGTCATTGTACGTGTATAGCCATGCAGAGAACTGTTCCATTGTTGAGGGAATCAAATGTACTTGTTTCCGCTGCATAATATTATAATTATGTAGAAATACCCAGAGAAAATGAAGAATAATGTCGCAAAACCTAGGCTTAACGCTACTGAATAACATAATGGCATTACGGACTTTTCTTAATGTCTATTAAAGATTTATTAATTTTTCCTCCTAAAACTGACAACAATTTTAAAAAAAGATTCCTCTGCTAAGTAGTTTGAATTTTAAAAAAAGTGTAATAACATGAAATAGTGTCCATGAAAATTGCAAAATTTAACAGAAAAAAATTGCCAAGTTGCACAAGAAAATAGTGATTGTACATTTACACGGCATTACCAATTTAGAGATTTAACTGGCTAGCTACAATCAAATTGCTTTCATTTTTTAAGGGAAGAATGTACTGCACTCGAAATAGAATCAAAGTTTTCTGTGATTTTAGCTCTTTGTGCTCATTTATAATGTGTTTTTTTTTCTAGCATTCTGGATTAAAAAATAATGTAAAAGTGTCACCAAATGGAGACACTGTGTTAATAATTTTCCGTTCTTGTATAGCGCATATCACATTATTATCTAACGTCTCTATGCGCTTCCAAAGAACTTGCATATATTTGGATGTATTTGGCTGAATATGGACTAGTCAGGCTGAGGATGCTTCCTTTAATTGCGTTCTTCTCTGATATTGCACCAGTCTTTCTTGTATATGGGGGATATTTGTGCATGTTAGCTTGCAACATGTACATTTTTTTTTATACTACATCTTCATAGCTGTTCTTTTCATCTTTTTATTTTCCCTTATTTTCAGTACATTTATCTTTGAAGTTGTTTGTGTATTATATAAACATTACTCACTTTTGGTGTAACAGGTCATATGACATGTGTAGGCAATTTCTTTGGAATGGTATGAAATTTGTTTCTGTCACCTATACTACTTATGTACCACCGTTTTACCCCGCTTGCTTTTACATCATCTTTGCGTTGTGTATTTTCTGCATCTTATAATTGACCTCCGCCCCTAAAACAACAACAACAAACAAGTAAACAAACAAACATGTGAGGAAACCTGTATTCTTTATTTCAATTCTTCATTTGTAAAAATCCATTGAAAGAATTTGATTTCCTTTTTTTTTTTTTTTTTTTTTGGATGAATTGTTGGACTTCAGTCTCATGCAGGAATATGCTTCTACAAATTGGATTACACTTGTCATGATGGTTTTAGACTAATATATCGGGCTTTGTATATTAGTGTGCATTTATTTGTTGCTGTGCAGTTTAATTTTTTTAGGCTTGATTTGCTTGATATTAGGCTAGTGTCCTGTCCATTATGCTCCACAAATCTTGTTAAAGCTGAAAATGGCTCTTGTACTTAATCATACAGAAAGGCCTTTTTTTTTTAAGAAAGAGAGAGAGAGAGAGATATGACTCAATGTACTTTAGTACATTTTATCGTAATAAAAACATTGGCTATATGTTACAGACATTTGTGAATGTTTTAAAATATCAGACATTGAACTGATTACTATGGGTGAAGTTTTTCACTTATCTTTTTTAAATTTTGTATTCCCTTGGTTTTTTAGTATATTCATTCCATATTGTAGTTTATTTTTTCTTTTAAGTTATATGTTTCAAAAAAAGGAAAATTAAAAGAACATTTATGAAAATAGGTTTACGGTGTTTATTTATGTCTTTGAATTCCTTGTTGAAATCATGCATATTTTTGACAAGAACTGTGAGATTAATATTTTTGTACCCAAAATAAATTGTTGTTATTCAGTAATAAGTATTTAATATTTCATATTCATCTTATTATGATGGTTACATTATCTTATCATTGATCTTCCCATTTTCTTTCCTCTTCTTCCAAACTGTTACATCTTGTCATTGCAGAGATTCCATGTTGGAGAGCGAAGTCTGTCAGTGACCAATGCCTTCCTTGACCGTTTGGCCAAGGAGGTCAAGGACGTAGTGACCAGGATCTGTTCTGAACAGTGCAACCTCAGTGACCAGGTCAGTAGATGTTCATTGTCCCTTTGAGTAAAGGCTTCATCTATATACATGCAAAACCACTTGTGGGGTGGTTCTTTGACTGTTGATGATGCAGGGATTTGTTGGATCCCCTCTCCCCCCCCCCCCCCCATAGAGATCAAAAACAAAAGAAAAGAAAAAGGAAAAAAAATTCTCTTTCAGACTTGATAAATGAATAATGAAGTAATGCATTCATGATTTCATTGTAATTACAACACAGTAATTATTCATATTTTTAACAGATATAAGTGGGACTCGAATATGTGTGAAAGACATGATAATACTTGAAGAAACCTATTCCACAATGTAGGAGCTGATCATAACTTGAAATTAGCCTTGGAGAAAATGTTTCATGAATGCCAATTATGGAGGATGATAATATCTGACCGGTAATACAATATTGTATTCTTGAATGATCATTAAAAGGCATCATGTTAATTTCAGTTGGATATTGTACTTAATGTTCAGGATTGTGTTTATTGATGAGGTCCCATGCTTCCTTTGTAAGTAGACTACAAAAATGAAGAATTTGCCTCATTACTCATGTAATCTTTGGGAGTCCACCCCTTACCCTTTTTCACACAAAATCCTGGATCTGCCCATGTGTTTACTTGGTTTAAGGTTCCCAACATGTGCTAGTTCTGAGCTACAGTTGAACAAGTCCATTCAATAATTTATATTAACAAAGGGATGTGTTCTAGTGGTATTGATAAGAGCAAAAAAGATGCAAAGGAAATAAAGTTTAGTATTAATCCTAATTTATCAACTGTTTGACAGCTTTTGCCAAAGAATGCTGCCCCCCTGCACATCAAGCACGAACTCCAGCGTAAGACCAAGCAGAATGTGGACAAGAATCGCTTGAAGACACTGACAGAGAACCCTCTACCTGGGACTGAGAGTTTCAGGAAAACCAGAGAAAACTTGACAGAGTAAGCTTGATCTTGGTTCAGTACAGTATTTTTCCAGATGAATGATGACCCCTTTTAGGAATATCTTCATCAAAATGGCATTATATATTCCTCCCAAAAAGATGAATTCATAAGTAATTAGTCATTGTGGACATTGGAGAAGTACTTCATTGATGTTGGGGGCCTTGCCTTGGCATTTAGATGCATTTCAAATGTAACTTAAGTGTGTGTTCCATGTTTTAATTGATGGTGAATATATAAAAATCTGTCTTCAAATTAATGAGTCAATTTTGGGAAAACCTTTCTCATGTTTAGTTTTGTTTTGAACTTTGTTTATCATGCCTTCACTGGGATAATATGAAAACATTCCCGTTTCTCCTTTCTAGGTTTGATCGTCTACACATCTCTCTGTCTGAGTTGTGTACAGCCATTAACCACTCGGCCAAGATCGTGGTTTGGGAGCACACATTTTCACCGAGAGAGTATCTCATTCAGCATCTCGAGGCCAGATTTGCCAAGTAAGGTCATCCTTTCCCTCTATTCAGTATTCAGGCGTGGCTATGCAGGATCATGTGGGTGACAAGAGAATAAAAATATAAGACAAACAAAAAGAAGGCCATCAGCGACTCAGATTAGCTTGATATTTATCTGTTGAGCATGATTTGATTGCAATACTATGCATATTTTCCATAGACCCTAGCCCATGTTAACTTGGGCATAGGATTCAAAGGGTTAATATTGGATTTAGGGGATATTTCATCATGATGGTAAAAAAGGAGGGGTCCCAAGATGGACCCTTGTGACACTGCTTTATTTTGGTGGCCCCATTTAGACTTTGCTTCACTAGAGACAGCTCTCTGCCCACCATCATTCAATTAATATTTTAATGAGACAAAATCTACCTCTTGAACACCAAACAAATATATTTTTCTTAAAGATATGATATCAACTGATATAAAATCGTCATATGTTTGTTTTACAGAGCCCTTGTTGGAATGATGATGTACAGCCCTGAGACTAATGAGATAGCTAAACCTTCAGAACTTCTCACCAGTGTTAGGACCTACATGAATGTACTGCAGAGCATTGAAAGCTATGGTGAGTCTACCTTCTCTCGATCAGTAGACACCAATGTTGTGTATGCACTAAAATTTATAAATGTTTATCAACATGGAGAGTAGTCATATGGATTTTTAACTTGAGACCTAATTCCTCTCAAAGTTGACAACAAGAAAAAGATTCTTTCATGTACTTTATAAGATTTGAAATTCATTGGTCTGTGCTCTCCTGTTTTTTGACCGCCAGTCCAAGTTGACATCACTCGAGTGTTTAACAATGTGATGCTTCAGCAAACTCAACAACAAGACAGTCATGGAGAGAAGACTATCACTATGCTGTACACAAACTGGTATGTACAAGAGCTTGAACTTCTCAAAATACGTAGTTGCAGGATAATTGTAGTTAGCATTTTAAAATTCATCATACTTACGTTCTCTATTAAGCACCTTTTGTACGTTTTGTTATATATTATATTACTTGAACCGAATGAACTCCAAATATCCCATCAAAGCACTGAATATGTACAATGACTACTTTCAATATCACACAAAACTGTATTAATTCTCTAGACCATGGTACTTCTTACTGGTTGACTGTGCTTTGCCATTTTGATCCATATGGTGATTTAAAATTTGCACTGGATGTACCAGCTAGGTTACAATCAGTGTGAGTGTTACTGGGTTTTAAATTTGTGTATCACTCAGATATGATTATTTACGTCTGGGACCTTTAACTTCACCATCCGAAGGACGTGACTCGGGTTCGAACTTGGGTTCAGAAAGAATCAGATTGTTGGCAAAGACAAAGAGGTGTCTGCTGACTTTACTGCTACACTAAATCCTGCTTCCTGCAAGAATCAGTATGAAATCAGAATTCTTTTGAATTTCATTGGCGACTCTTAGCAAATACATATGTTTACTATGATTAGTTCTTGTTATCATTTGTATCTTGGTCAGGTACCTGGAGGTGTTCCTGCGCAAGGTAACGACCTGCCACATCATCTACTCTCCTCATCAGAAGGCATTCATCAGCTTGGCTCCTGACAAGCATCTACCGTTCAATGCGGAGGAATACACCGATGTCACAGGTTAGTGGAGGGCCAGGATGATGGGTGTGATGGTGGTAGTAGCCATGGTGATGATTATGATGATGATGGTGATGATGGTGGTGATGACTGTGGTGATGAATAAGACGATGTTGATGGTGATGGTGGTGGTAATGATCATGTTCATGATGGTAATGATGGTATTGACGAAACTGATGATGATGATGATGATGATGATGGTGGTGGTGATGGTGATGGTGATTATGATAATGATGACGATGACTTGCTATTCTTACTCACTGTGATGGGATCATATTTCCCTGGCCCCTCTTTCTTGCATAATACAAGAGTGAAGGGCCATTGCGAACATGTGGAGTGTACACATTGGCCCTCCTGGTGCAAACATAAATTTACTTGTCTGCCCTTCCTGATGTGGGCTTGTCTCCCAAACGACTGTGGAAATTCTTCAAATAAGAGTCTCATGATGGAGATGAAAATGATGATGATGATGATGATGATGATGATGACGATGATGATGATGTTGCTGACGATGATGGTGATGATGGTGCTGATGGTGGTGATGATGGTGGTGATGATGATGATGATGGTGGTGGTGATGATGGTGATGCTGACAATGATGGTGATGATGGTGCTGATGGTGGTGATGATGGTGCTGATGGTGATGATGATGATGGTGATGATGGTGGTGGTGATGATGGTGATGATGGTGATGATGGTGGTGATGATGATGGGGATGATGGTGCTGATGGTGATGATGGTGGTGGTGATGATGATGATGATAATGATGATAGGTAGTATCAGTCACCATCACTTTGGTCTTTTTTTTATTTACAGAGCTGAGATCCCTAGCTGAGCTGATTGGAGCCTATGGAATGAAGTTCCTTCATGAGAGTCTCATGTGGCATATTGCAAGCCAGATGGGAGAACTCAAGGTTAGTTCTGTGTTATCGAGGAGGAGAAGAAGAGAAAGGCCTTCATATAATCGGTAATCTGTCTTTCAAAAAAAAAAAAGAAACAACAAAATAACAAAACAAAAAAATCGCTACTATGTGCATTATCAGGTGAGAATCAAACTTTCCCAGTTTAAACAAAAATGTTACATGATACAAATCCAAGAGATTTTCACAATTGGCACCCTTTTTGTTTTTCAGATCTTATTCACCTCTGTAGTGTGAATGCACTAATTCATATTATTTTATCATGTTGTGATGTAATACTCAGATAATTGTTCACATGATCCCATGTGGGAATTTTTGTTTACCAGTTAAATCTTTCCTCCTATATATGATTCCATTTTACTTTAAGAAAAATGGCTTTCCCTGTATTTTTTTTTTTTTTGGGGGGGGGGAAGCTCCAACATGGGACTAAGTTACATGCATTTTATTTGTATTTTGCCGTATTTTCTTTCACCATGTTAAACAGAAACTGGTTCTTGAGAATCGTGAAGTGTTGACTCAGCTGAGAACCAACTTTGACAAGCCTGACGTCATGGCCCAGCTCTCAGTCCAACTCAAACGTAAGTCTCTGTGCATTTCTGACACCTGTTCTTTGAAATGATGTTGCTGTGCATCTGTTGTTGTCTTTGTTGTTGTTTGTAGGAGCGTTGTGGTACTGCTGAAAGTTATAATTATTGATCTTTGATTATTTATGTGCATGTCGTATGACTTTATCATAACAGATATAGACAACTTGCTGATGCGCCTGAACATCATCGGTATCATTCTTGCCTTCAAGACCCTCACACAAGAAGCTCTCAGTGATGTAAGTAATACCACACCACGATCATTATTTCATTTTCTCATTCCAAGCCTAAAATGCCACTAAACTCATGCTTATAAACATGTGCATGCCGAGTGCAGCATCTTCAACACTCTGGCTTCCAGTCCTGTTTATGTCGTTTCTCTAATTCGGTATTCTGTCATGACTCTGGTGATAGACTTGGAGATAACATATGCAGTAGGGTCCGCAGTTCCTTTCTGCTGTAGATGGTTGTTGTTTGACAAGCAACTCGTCGCCCTTTAACAGGTCTTGTATTTAGTCCTGCTGGGGGTCAACACACCCTCCTCGCCTGAGTTGCCTCGGGTGGGTGAGCCGGCTTAGTGGCCGACCGCCCAACCATGAAACAGGTAGTACTGGATTTACATGGTTACCAGTAGCAGGAAAAACCTGACCTGACACTATCCTCTATGTGGGTTTAAATGAGAGTATACAATAGTTTGACCAACAATCCACCCAGATACTGAGTTATGATTATTTTGGAATCGTCTCCGCTTATGCTTCAAACTCAAAGAATATCAGACAGACTACCTTAAAACAATCTTAAAGACTGCCTCAATGTGAAATCAACTGACGAAACTTGACCAGATGTCTTTCCTTCATGACTTAACTCCAGATCCTGTCTCGCAGAGTGCCATTCCTATACAGTGCCATCATCGACTTCAAGGAGCATGTAAGAGCTGCAGGACAGGACGCTATCATCGTGGACACCCTGGCCAACAGCGTAGGTCTGTCCTGCAATGTAGACCCTGCCCTTGTCAGCGCTCTCCGCTCAGAGAAAGAGAGTGAGTAGGAATGATTCAAGGCTTCCTGCGGACATGTGATGTGTCAAAGGCTTGGAAAATTATCAAGACCTGACAGATATGCCAGTGAGAGTGTTTTAACCCGAGACGGTTCAGAATTTTCTTAGAATTGTATTGTGGAATTGAGAACATGAGCTGACTTAAAAGTATTTTAATCTTGTCCAAGTTCTGTTAGCTTGATGCAATGATCAGATGCATGTATTCTCCAATTTTAGATGTGGGTATGTGTTAGACAAAATAGCTTAAGTTTGCCATAATATGACATATTGTTAATCCCTCTTTTGTATCCTACGTCGTGATCCTGTTCCAGTTGAACCAGAGCAGGACTACAGCCTGTCCTGTCTCCTCATGGTCTTCATCGCCGTCTCCCTGCGCACACTGGCCCGCCAGGAGGGCACCGTCTACCACCCCATGTACGACGCCCATCCCAACAACTGCCACTGCTACGCCAAGGCCATCAATGCCATCGCTGGAGCACTGTTCTCCCTCCATGGCAGGGGCGATGTGGAGGAGAGACTCCAAGAATTCTTGGCTGTAAGTGCCCTAAACTAGTAAAAGGGTAGTGCAAAACCTGCTCCAGAGCTTTTGCATTTCAGGTGTAGAATTAGTTGCTGATGGACATTCAAAATGAAATATTCCTTTGACATAACAAAATGTAATTCCATTTCTTCAAATCATGTCACATAAGATTTAAGTTTGTTTAGTTCTGTCAACATCATAGATCTATTGAGGAAAACAAGTATTAGCAAAATATTGTTAGTGACTCTACATTCTTTGTTGACCCTACATGTGCCATTACCGTAAGCAGACATATTACCGTTACAATTGCATATATAGTGTGTTATTTGGTCACATTTGAGAAGTGAATTGTTTGTGTCTTGTTTGTCTTTGCAGCTGACATCTTCCAATATGCTTCTTATATGATTGATTGATTGATTGACTGATACAATGTATATCATTTGTCTTTGCAGCTGACATCATCTAACATGCTGCATCTTGGTCAGGAGACCGACAAGGCCATCACTGTCAAGGGTCGAGAGTCCCTTCATCTTCTCCTAGATCAGGTACATCACTTGTTTTAACCCTTGCAGTCTAGACAATCCACTCAAATTGTAGTAATTAGGATAGCGGTTGGGGAATAGCTGGATTACATTGCATTACATTTTGGCTCTGGATTGCTTTATGCTACATGGCACTCTGTGACCATTAGCGGCAAATCATTTCTTGGCACTCTAATTCATATTTCTTGTGCGATTATTCTGTTTTTTTAAAGGTTTTTTAACAATTCCCTTTTTGAGAAATTATTATTGTTATTATTCGGCTTCATTGGTAGACATATGTTGATTTATTTCTTGTTGTCTCTCTATCTCTCTAGATTGTGAAAGAATCACCATTCCTGACCCAAGACCTGTTGGAATCTTGCTTCCCCTATGCCCTCTTGAGGAATGCCTACCATACTGTCCTGAAGAGGGATTAGTCTGTTTCCTGTGTCCCTATCTTCGTGTATCATACCGACATCTTCCTTCTCTTCCCTCTATTGAAAGTCCGCCCTCTACGTAACCTCCAGTTAAAACACCACGGGAGATGTTTAGGAGGTCTACCGATCCAAGAAGAACTTAGATGTTTGTTTCAACATTGTAACACCTTCCAAAAAATTGCATTTTCCATACTTTCTTGAGGAATGCCTACCACACTGTCCTATAGAGGGATTACGGTATCTCCTATAACCCTGTCTCCTGTCCACGAAGTTACTTTGGCAGGAAATTACACCCTGTTACGAATCAGTTATAAAAATCCTTCCCTTTTTTGTTTTATGAAGGATACCATCCTTATCTTTGTAACAGGAAGGAACCATGATATGATGTTACTTCCATGTAAGACCTTTTAGGGGCTGGCTTCCCTTTATACTTCTCTTGTGGAATGTCACCCATACTGTCCCCAAACCCGGTTTGGCTGTGTCCTGTATCTTTTGAACAAGAAGGGAGTTTGGTATGGAATTGCACCCCTGCTGGACTCCTCCCTAAACTGTAAGATAGAATTTGAATTCAGTATAGCACACATTTTCCATGAATTATTTTGGACTTCGTACCGAACAGGTTAATTTTTACTGTTATGTATGGGTTCGGGTCTGGTTGTTGCATAGCAAACCAATTTTATTCTTATGAAGTCTTGCTAGCTGTGGATGAGATATTAATATCTACTCCTCTGATGAGGATATTGTTTATTTCTAAATGAAATATGTGTATAGTATATAAATATGAATAATATTCAGTAGTTATATGTATATAGAGTCCAATTTTGTAGTCTACACTACATATTTTACATAATTTGATTCTTCAAATTTTCTTTTAGATAGCTTAATATATGTCTATTTAGATGGGAGTAGCTGAATGGTTTATTCTTATTTTATTATCTCAGTGAACTATATCCTACTTATGCCATGACGAAGATGTTGGGGAAAAGGCCCGCTTTCATTGTCAGTTCGAAAAGTGTTCAAAAGCGTCATTGATGTTGCTTTTTGTATGGCCATTGAGTTACGTCTTTTGTTTTTCTCCGAAATATTGCTTAGGAATGGGTGTATTGGTTCATTCTTACATATATTCTATATAATTTGAGATACATGTTGTTGTATTTGATATTTTAGGGTATGTAAAAGAAATTTTGAAATGTGCCAGAACTGTGAAAGGAAGGACTTGTTTGCATAGTAACCAAGCATGACAAAGTATTATTTACTCGAGATGGGAGAAAGAAAGAAAAAAAAAAAAAGACGATGCTCGTACCATCAAGTTTCTGTATATCATATATACTCCTATATTTCTCACAAAGAATACCATATTTTGCTCGCCAGGATGGATTTGCCTATCATGAACTATCATGAATGTGGCCAGTGCAAAGTCTTAAATTGACAGCTATGTACACCCCAGTGTATTAAGCTGAAGAGCAGAATCATTGTAAAAAGTTGCCTCTGTTTTATATTCAGATGCTCAACCTCCTATTTATTTCACATTATGTAGGTTCATTATTACATTCATTGCCTCCTCAAATTTATGTAAATCGGCCGTTGAAAAAGCTGCAAACATTGCTTCAGTTCCTTATGTCATCTTGAAATTTGAATGTGAAGGTACTGAATTGGCTAAGATGACACATGATTTGGAAATAATGTGGGACTGAGCATGATAGATGGGGTTTTTTTTTTCTTTTTTTTTACATAACGGTGAATCATTGGTAGCAAAAAATACTTTGTGTCTCTTTTATTCCTGATGGTAAGGGTGACATTTCTGTTATGCTTGTGCTTTCAAAAATATTTATTATATTTCTCTCTTTTTGTATGTACTCTTAGCATGATCATGATTATTATACTCTGTACAAAGAAAGGCATGATTGTTATTAGTATGAGCATGATATATACTATATCAGCACGATTTTGTAGCTTCTGCATGCATTGTGATGATTTACTTTTGTCATAATCTGTGTAGAGATGATCATTCCTGTGTTTCTTTTTGTATAATTTGTCTGTATTATCCAAACACTCCATAGCGTATCTGTTTTCATACTTTCCATCTGCTCTTTGTTCTTGAGAAATTTTTGCTGCAGAAAAACGTAAGAATTTAATGACACGGGCAAAGAGGATTAAGGTCATGAAAGTATGAAGTTCTGCAAAGAAAACTCTGAAGAGATTTCAAGAAAATATTGAAGGATAACAAAATCTATGTACATGTACTTGGCCAGTGGATGTGTTTGGAGGCATATATTAAGTTATACTCATACAACATGGAAATTGTTCCATATTTTCTGTCCCATTTTCAAAGGCAAAGCTTGGAAATTTCTGTTTGTTTCAAGTTATAGCCAATTGCACAACAAGTAAAGCACAGATTAGACAGAGGATTTACTCATCCAGATTTATTTATATTTACATATTTGCATAGAATATTTACACAGAATACTGCTATGCATGCATTCATCAATATAGAAATGGAAATAGCATTATAAAGAAATGCAGGATATACTGTGTAGATCTTATTCAATGTAACTATATTTGTACCAAGCTTATCAGCAGATAATAATAGTGATAGTAATAGTATTGGATATTTACATAGCCACCTATCCACCGAACAGGGTGCTCTAGGCACTCCCAATATTACCCAGGCTCAGCTAGGCTACCAATTTCAGTGCTCACAGCATTCAAGGAATTCCTTCATGCTGGTACCCATTTACACCTGGGTGGAGAGTGGCAAATGTAGATTTATGGACATTAGTGCCGTGGTGGGATTCGAACCCCGGATCTCGTGGTTCACAGTCCGCGGATTTATCCACTGATCCACAACACCTCTACAATCTATAATCTATCGTCTTTAACAGGTAATCAAAGTATTAGTCATCAATCTTAAGGAAGAAGAAATTATATAAAGTGTAATTTCATGCTTTTTTTCAGTGTTGTATGTAATGGTAACCAGAATTTTGAGGAAGGAAATGCATTTCTTATCATCTGCTCGCAGCATTATTTGTGTCCCTGTTTGTGGAATGTCCATGCTCGCTGTTAACAATGACATAAAATAAGATCTTTTTATCTTATTGCCATAAACTTTATACAGTACATGATATGCTAAAATGGTGGAATGTGTTTCCCTTGCTCCAATTATGAACAAATTAAGTAATCAACACTATGGAAGACTACAAAGATTCATTTTTTAAAGCTCATGTACAGCATAATTGGATATGTTTGAAGTGTAGTCTTATGAAAATGTACCATTGAAAATTTATAATTGTCATCCAGTTTAGGTTTATATGATAAATAAAACTTTCTATAAAATTGCAAAAATCATGGCACTGTTGTCATGGTAATGTTCTGTCTCCATGTTTGTGAGAGGGAATGGTGTCTTCCAGATGTAGATTGGATACAAAATTTTTTTAAAAGGCATGATGGGAATGATGACGAATGTCATGATGGTGAGGAGGATGATGAGGAGGAGGAGGAGGGGGAGGAGGAGGAGGAGGAGGATGCTGATGAGGATGAGGAGGATGATGATGATGAGGATGAGGAGGATGATGAGGAGGAGGAGGAGGAGGAGGAAGAGGAGTAGGAGGAGGAGGAGGAGGATGCTGATGAGGATGAGGAGGATGAAGATGATGATGCTGATGATGATTTTTAAGATTTCAAGAGTTTATTTTTCATTTAAAAAAAAAAACAATTTTGAAGAAAAAAAGAAATCAAAAATACCTAAGTATTCATAATTTTTTGTTCAATGACAGGATACGTTTACATAATTTGAAATATGATAAGTCAATCTACAAAAGAATGTATACAGTATAAGCTCTTATGGAAATGATGATGATGATGATGATGATGATGATGATGATGATGATGATGAGGATGATGATGAGGATGATGAGGATGAGGATGATGATGATAAGGACGATGGTGATGATGATGATGATGAGGAGATGATGAGGACGATGATGATGATGATAACGACTTTCAAAATAACCCATTCTCACACTCTTTTGTTATAAATACTCGCGATACGATACACACACATTTATTTATATTTTATACAGCTGTATGATATCACCAAATATAAGATTATTTCATTCTTAATCTAATTTCGTTATAATAGTATCTGCCGATATTCATAACAAAAATACATTTTGTAACCTCTTCAAAGTGAAAGAGATATATATTTTCTGCCCTGTGGTTTCCCTTTTCTGTAATATAATGTTTGCATTGTTAAAGCACTCTATTCATGAGTGTCGATCAAGGGGGGGGGGGTGGGGATGGGGATATACCCCCCCCCCCCCATATTTTGGTCAGGGGGGTGGCCTGTACAATCATCCCCCAATAATTCACCATGAAAAACATGATAAATTTCATAGCCTCCTGTAATCCCCAAAAACAAACAAAAGTAAAGAAAAAAAGAGAGAATACAGAATGTAAGAGTTTTTTTCTTAAAGGTAAAGGAAAAGAAAAAGGCTTTCAGCGCTCGCTCGCTCACTCGCATTTTAAGTATCCCAGCCAATGAGGTTATAATAATATCATTCTGAAACCAAATCGGTTTGCATCTTGTCTTTCTATCTATATATGCTATTGTTCTACTCGATATCTTTTATCTTAACCAATGCCGGTGAATATCTTATCATGAAATGAAACTGGTTTGTATCCTGTCTTTCTATCCAATGTTATTAGTAATATAACTGCAAGGAGTCGAACGGGAAGGAGACCCATAACAGAAGAATTTTTATGAGATAATGGCCTGTGACCAGTGGCCTATTCCTATCTTACCAAATATGAGAAAGGAGGATGCTGATAAAAATGTACGTTATCAAAATCATATACTTGGGAGTAACAGTACACTATAGAACCTGTTCTCAATATTAAAAAATAGCCCTTCCTCGCTCGCTCCGCTCGCTCATAGAAACAAGATCAGGAGGCAAGCGCTCTTATTCTCTCAGCAACATGTCTGAATATTGTAATATTTTTACAGCGAGATGTAAAGCTTTTCTCGAATACATGGAAATAGTATAGGCTACATCGTCAAATTCATTTAATTTATTTTGGTGGAAATTCTAGGTTTCCCTAGGAAGAAATAGAGTTTTTGTCGGTAGCTCGCTTCGCTCGATCATAGAAACAAAATAGTTCTAGATGGCAAGTGACGCGCCAAAAAGCATCATATTTGGCAGTTAGGATATCAAAAACTATATCTTTGAGGCTGTCAAGGAATGTAATTTTTTCCTCGCTCTCTGCGCTCACTCGAATATGTAATGTAGATATTTTACAAACCAATATAGTGTATTTTGATGACAAAATAACACTTTATCACTAAAAGAGTGTGATTTCCCCTATCTCGCCTCCCTCGCTTGTAATATTTGAAATAGGGTGGTTTAGGACAGTAAACATCTGGACCAGTGAGATGCTGAATTAGTCAAACATCTTATATATATATATTTTTTTCAAGATATATCTTTATTCAATTCGTTCTCTGACTTTACAACATAACAGAAAATATACATATTCATATAAACATTAGAACCAAATAAACATAATCATGCTGATAGTAATATAAAGGACATAATGTCATATTGCTTGAGTGTACTTTGAGGACAAATAACATTTCTTTTATAGCTAGAAGGTGGAATTTTCGGCTCGCTCGCTTCGCTCGCTCGCAAAATAAAAAACCCCGGGATGGTTCGAACTCTAAGTAAAGGTTCAATTCCACTAAAGTTTTCATTCAAGTAATGAGGATGTACCTCTGCGATATTGTTTGAAAACAATTTTGTGCGGTTAATTGGAGGAACGGTAGATTAGACTAATAATGCAGAAATACGAGCAGCAAAAACAGGTCCTACACCGCCGCCCCCCCCCCCCCCCCCCCTATTTAGTCGATCCTTCGCGTTTGAACCTCCACACCCTTTCCCCGCTCGGTCGCTTTTCTCTGCCGCCGAGGATATTCGGCATCAGTCATCCCCCTCCCCCCAACCGCGAACACAAATCGACACCCATGGCTCTATTCATTATTATCATATTATTTCTTTAATTTTTAGCGGAGATGGGTATATGGGCCACGTACCGATGTAGGCTTTATTCATTTCGGGGGAGGGGGGGGGGGGCGGAGGACTTCATAACGTATTTTGAGAAAGAATATGGGTACTAGTATATTACCTTCAAAAGAAATGACAAATTACATCCATCGATATTGATTGTATGTTTGATAGTTCAATAATTTCCACTAACATGTTTTTATTTCTTATGTACATGTACGTTGGAAATTATTTTAGTTTTCCACCCCCTTCGCCATTTCTTCTGAGAAAGAGATGCAGAGTTTATAACATTATAATAAAATATATCAACGAAAATCATCACTTTTGATAAATAACGTATAAAGAAGATAAAAATGCAAGGTTTATAGTGTTCCCATTTTATCATGTCAGTATTAATTCTCCTCTACCGCCTTTATTATATAAAAATAACTATTATTATATAAAATAACTTTAAAATATGAAAATAATAGTCATACATTTGAATCTCTTTTATAGTTAAGGAGCTTAATCATGATGAGCAGTGTTGTCCTAACCATTAAAGGGAAATCTGACGGGGGCACTCGTCTGTGAAGAAAAAATGTGAAATAACAGGCAAACTAATTTACTATAGATATGTTGTCTGAGTGGTCCGACTATCATCTTTTCAACTTTCCTTGCTCGCTCCTTTTCTTTTCACTCATTTTTATACTTTCTTTTTTCCCGCCGATCGAGGGGAGCCTTCGTTTCTTGCTTTCCATACGTACTAAAATGGTACCTGTCATAAAGATAATGGTAATTATACTCAAATCATTCCACTACCCCTGATCAAAGTATAACTATAGATACTGCAAGAAGGAATGTCAGCAATATTTGGCAAGACATTTTTATTCTCGACGCATGACTTCTTGGCAGGGCGTTGCCCTGGTCGTTGGCGGCTGCTGTCGATGTTGTCACCGTCGTCGGAACAGGTACCGTTCTCGCTGTCGTTGTCGACGGCTGTGTGGTGGTCGCACCACAATCATAGTCGCCTCTAAACGATTGCAAAGTGGCTGCCGTGATGTCGTTGCAGTTGTTGCAGTCGCAACAATGTTGGCAGTTGTTCATATCTGCCAACAGTCCGAGACAAGTCTCTGTGCAATACGATTTTCTGCTATAGCATCCACGTGACGTCACAGTGCCACTGTTTGACCGACTGTAAGATACCTGTCAAGAATGGACAGCAAGAAAGGTATTGAAAACTATTAGAATTGGATTGTTTTATTTGAAATAGGCCTGTCTTTTGAAACCAGTATTGATCAAAACATAAAGGGATGTGTTTGTTATCAGTGTTTGCCTACAAGAACAGAAGAGCGGGGACAATTTGAACTTTCCTATCTCAAAAAACATGCCAAGATTCTTACCGTCCACTACAATTATGAAAAGGCTTTTGGTCGTATGAATTTACGTTTCTTTCTTTGTTTGTTTGATTTTTTTCATATAATTATTTATAATGTCAAAGGGCGCCCTCGGCCCAAGCTTCTGCTTTTAGATGGTGTGTCCTCCAATTATTTATGTAACTACGATGAATGTATATTTTGTCATATTTTGTTTAAAATACATGTATATCCTCTTGTTGTTTTGTTATCTTGTTTTATATTTGAATAATTGGAAATAGATGTGTTTAAACTTGAAACTTGAATTTAAATCCCTGTGTCTCTTAAGTAGGAAAAATGGACCCCTTGTCCTGGTTGAAAAGATCGAGAAGGTTGGAGTAGGTGAATGCAGTAATGATATCGTCTTCGCATCACATGATTTCACGAAGCATAAATGAATATAAAAATTATAAAACAGCATATTTCGTAGTATTCTGGCTTAAACTTTTCTTACAGGCATCTATGTTGCGGGGCAATTGATTATGTAGATATCTTCATACATATACGAGTAGGTTAGATCGACCAAATTTTCAAAATCGTGATAGATTATGTTAGCTTTTTGTTTCGATCCTGTAAAAATTCATTAGAGAACGGTTTGATAATATTAATTTTGTTCTCGATTGAGTACCTCTTGTTTTGCTTTTATCTATTTATTTCTTTATTTATTTATTTGGAAAGATTTTCTCTAAAAAGTGTTGTGCTTCAGGGACTCGTGGGGCACAGTTCCTAATAAACTAAATAAACAAGGGACACTTCTATTTTGTGTTTGATTTATGCTAAATTAGGTTCGGGGGGGGGGTCATGGGCTGGTCATGCATGCCCCTTTAGTGATGCTTGATTTGGGAGGGAATGGAAGCTCTAAAAACACAATTTTGTCTAAGCTCTTCTTACTGGTTTTCTACATGCTCTATATCAAAGTACTTACGTAACATGTGCCCTTGCAATCATCAACGACCTGCATATTATCGGTGTTTGGGGGGTCTACACAGGGTCCACTGCCTGTCTGATCACTCGTACATTGGTAACAACGCAAAGCCATAGCAGACGACGCGATACCTGAAAAAGGAGATACCGGCATTGGGATCGTTGTTATTCATACCCCAGTCACACCGTTAGACCGACTCTACACCCATTCCAAACAAACTGATTCTCGACCACTGGGGGATATTGTAATCTTATGATCGATTTTCTATCGTTCTGTCCTGTCTTTCACGTGGTCTGACTGGGGACTGATCTTGGAAGGGTATTTTTGACAGATGAACAATGGAATGCGTATTTATATTTGGACTGTTTAGTGAAAAAGCAACCATCAGATTAAAGCCACAGGCGTGCGGTAACTGCTTTCATCTGTTGAGAAAATGATGCTAATCCCTTCAATGCATCAGTAAGTGAGCTCAATGACATATTCTTAAATTAAAAGATACTAGTCCGATGTAAATACCTACGGGTGAATAGTTCGAATCGGGGAATTCGAGGCAAGTTAGTGAATGGATTTATCCATGGCTAGCAATTTATAAAGGGAAATGAAAAGAATTTTATTCACAGTGTATCCTTAAAATCGACTTATGCGTGCAGAAGGCCCGGCAGAAGGTTAGTTTGGCAGGGATAATTGTGATAAATATAATTGGTCTTATTACAGTCAATGCGTATAGGGATGTAGCGACGAAACTAGAAGGACTGTATTTCATAAACTACATTCATAAACACACAGGAATATTTTGGCGAGGGGGGGGGGGGGGGGCTTTCTTGTGCCTTTTGTACAAAATAGGGCTATCTTTCTTTCAATAATTATTCTCAAATTTTCTGCATGCAAGCGAAACTTTTAGATGTTTATAGTAAAAATGCACCAAATTCGATCCGGGGCACCTCCTGCTTGAATATTATGTGAATATTTGGGCATCTCTCTGCCCGAATGAAGTCAAGATTGTCCAAATCTCGAATGTTCGAAATCCCGATTGGGGGGGGGGGGGGGGGGAGAGGCTGCAATCCGAGACGTAAGGGGGATGAGGTAATATATATAGGCCTAATTATACAGAAAAGAAGCAAAGTGAGATAAAGAGACAGACAGACAGACAGACAGAGAGAGCAGTGGCGTAACAGCCGGGGGGGGGGCAGGGGGGGGGGCAGAGTGCCCCCTGATGGATTTCAGCGGGAAAATCCACCAAACCACCGGGAAAAAATGAAAAGGAGGGAAAAGAAGAAAAAGGAAGGGAGAAAGGGAAAGGAAGAAGAAGAAAGGAAAAGAAAGGAGAAAGGGAAAGAAAGAAGGAGACAGTGAAACGAAGAAGAAGAAAGGAAAAGAAAGAAGGAGAAAGGGAAAGAAAGAAGGAGAAAGGGAAAGGAAGAAGGAGAACGGGAAAGAAAAAAAGGAGAAAGGTGAGAAAGAAGAAGAGAGAGAGGGAAAAGAGGGAAAGGGGAAAAAAGAAGAAAGCAAAGGGAAACAAAAGAAATGAGTGAAAATTTAGTACCAAACCACGGAGTTTCCGGATGCTCCACTCCCTGGACCCCCACAGTGGCTTTCCCTTGTAGACCCCCATCAGGGGCCCTAAGCCCTGGGCCCCACCCGCTAAAGGCTTCGCAACAAGCAACTCGCGGTGCAGGCTTATCTCCACAAATTCTATTTCTAGATTTAGTTACTGGGAAATTTTCGGCTCTGCCTCCCACCCCCCCCCCCCCGATAACAGGCAGAGAATGTATGAGACCGGGAACATATAACGAACGATTCAAAGAAACGTCAGAGCTTCCGCGCTTCGCGCGGGAGGGGAAAATCACCATCCCTGCACCCTCACCCTAGCATGCCTAGGGAGCGCGCTTTGCACTGTCGTTCTCCTAAAAGAAAATCCTAGCTACACCATTGATTGTAAATTTAATTACCGGGAAATTTTTGGCTATGCGTTTGCCCCCTCCCCCCCCCCCCCGATAACAGGCAGAGAGCGTAAGAAGAGCGGGAACTGACATCGAAAAAACGTCAGAGCTTCCGCGCTTTGCGCGGGAGGGGGGAAACTCCCCCCCCCCCTCCCTGCACCCTCCCTCCTAGGAAGCACTACCGTCATCCTGAAATGAAATCCTAGTTGCGCCGCAGAAGATATGCCGACAACTAACAATGCAAAAAAACGTCGGAGCTTCCGCGCTTCGCGCGGGAGGGGGGAAACTCCCCTTCCCTGCACCCTCCCCTCTTGGCGTAAATTCCGGGGGGTGGGGGACCTATCAACCCCACTTGCGGGAGAGGGGGGATGGTGTGTATTAATTTCCCGTCATGCTGACACACTTTTTAAAGAAGAAAATATATTTCAATTAATCAGTTAGTAAAAATTCTGAATATATATCTATCATAAACAATCATCATATTTTAGAATCTCTATTTGAAAATGCTATTGAAAACAAGAAAGTGGTTATTTTTGGCTCGCTCGCTTCGCTCGCTCGTCAAAATCTTAGGATTTCCATCCAAAAAATGTGATTAAAATCGAGATATTTTCTAATTTTTATTCGAAAATGTGATTCAAAAGCGAAAAGTGATTATTTTCTGCTCGCTCGCTTCGCTAGCTCGCAAAATAGATATCACAATGTGTTTGAGAGGGAAAAAAATCGTTAAAAAAGTTTTTCATCCCCCACTCCTCAACTTGGATTTACGCCGGTGGAGCACTACCGTCCTCCTATAATGCAGTCCTAGCTACGCCACAGATTCTAGACATAGACTAGTTACCGGGAAATTTTGGGCTCTGCCCCCCCCCCCTGATAACAGGTACCTGTTACGCCCCTGAGAGAGGGAGAGAAACAGACAGACAAACAGAGAGAGAGAGAGAGAGAGAGAGAGACAGAGATAATTTGAGGAGAAGACAAGGTCCTTCATGCGTCCCTCCGGAAAAGACTGCATTTTAATCATGATGATAATGAATGTTTTACAAATGATAAAGATTTTGTTTTAAAAAAAATCAACCGAAAATATCAATAACAGCCATAGAAAACTGAAAGCACTTACTGTGATAAGAGTCTAATGATAATAGTATAATGAAGAGAGTAAAACTGAAATTAACATCATCGTGCGATCGTAATTATAGAGCAATAATTCGAAAGGGGAATCTATTAATATAAAGATTCGATTGTACGATGTGTGAATATGACATTGAACAATGATGTACATATTTCATGACAAAGGAATATGATAAGTGGGTCAGCAGCTGCAGCCTTCAAACTACAAGTGGTGGATATGGGATTCCAGACAGGGGCAGCTCCAGGGTATTTTGATAGGGGGGCAAGATGACCCATAGGTAAATTTATTTACGTTTTAAATGATGAAATAGGGGTATTGACCCAGGCGTCTCTTTCCCCATATTATTCTTTCTTCCTTCTCCTCTTTTTCTTCTTTTCTCCTCTTTATTTTTCTTATTTTGATCACTTGAAAAATCATAGGGGCGGTCGCCCCTCTGCCCCCCATGTAGCGCTCCCTGATTTCAGGCAAATAGGGGTGCTTCTCAGGAATATTCACATAACAAAAACAGCAGCAGCAACAGAAAAGACCGTTATTTTTGTACTTTTAAAAGAGGGGATACATTTGGGGTTGTATATGTTCTAAAGTGTGACACTAGCTTAAGAAGGAGCGGGGGGGGGGGGGGGGTGTTGCATCCCCATCTGCCATTAAAAGCTTTTTGATAACTTGTTGATTTACAAAGGTGATAAATAGAACTACTTTTCATATCAGTGATTCATGATGAAATTTTTCCGGAAATTTTTATCCCAATTTTTGAGGATCAAGCTTGGGAATCTTATAAAATACATTCCAATTGCAAGACGTGTGCAGTCAAGCAGACGTGAATATACAGATATGTCAAGCTTTTTTTCGCCATGTTTATGTGGTATAATGCTTCCTTTCAAACCATACAACCGAATATAATTAATGACCTCAAAAACCTAATAATAGGTGATGGTGATGACCATGTTTTTCTTCCATCTACGCTATGCCCTATTTTTCTTTCAGTCTAGCCTCCAATGATGCTTTCATTATGTATTTTTGTTATTGTTTCACTATTCATGTCCTACCATTTCCGATATTTTAAGAAATGTTATTATTTCCTTTTTCTTTAAAAAGAATATTCAGAATAAACGAAGAAAAATATGAAAGTTGTCACTTTGTTTGTGAAACCTTAAAGAAGTCGTCTTCACATTTTTATTATTTTTCCGTGTTTTTTTTTTTTTTTTTGGGGGGGGGGGGGGGGGGGGGTGGGGATGGGGGGATGGGGGTGTTTTACGACTACAATGTAAAGTGAAATGATCCTGAATCAATTGCGCATTTCCCCAGACGGACTAACTGCAATCTTTTGAATTCAAATGATATTTACAGATCTTCATACAAAAGGGTTTCCTAGCCTGTCTGATTCAGGAGGTCCCTTCTGGTAAAATGCATTTTGTCTTTTCTTATAAATTCTATTATTCTTTCTTTGAATTAAACTACGGTTATTTTGAATCAGCAGAGGATGAAATCAATGCAACAGAAAATAATCATGTCACAGGTCACATGTTTTCGTGTGTTTTTTCTTACATTGTTCGTTACTTAATGACATTTAGGAGAAGAGTCGCCAACTTCGTTTAATATTTTTCAAGTGCTACCGGTATAGCTCTTCCAAGTATATTGCATTAATTGCTTAATATTTTCAAGTGCTACAGGTATTGCTATTCCATAGTATATCTGCATTATGACACAGGGAATTAAATCTTGAAAATGCCATACACTGTAAAAAAAAAAAATTAAAAAAAAAAAATATATATATATATATAAAAGTTGGGCAGGTGTGACTTGGCAAATTTGGGCAAATTTTTCTTAATAATTGGGTTATTTCTACCCAGTTATTTACTACATGCAATTGCCTAGTGAAATATAAAAATAACTAGTTGGGTAAATGGTACTGGGGAAATTATTGTTGGGTAATTTTGTCCGACAACTGGGTTATTTTCTCCCGATCATTTACTACGTATATAAACCCAATAAAAACTTTGTTAGACATTACAGGGCAGTTTAAGGGTGGCCTTTTCCTTGTTGCAATCACATCATTTTCTCCCAACTGTTCACCCAATTTTACCCAGTGGAAAAAGTAGAATTAAACTTAGACACTTTTTTCAACATTTGGGTTATTTTGCATTCTGGGAGTAAGGCTAATCCTGGGCCCCGTAACACAAAGATTTGCAATCAATCGCGAAGTTGTAACCGCCAATCAAGACCATTGTTTCACATGCATTTCGTTCAAGAAGATGACCCTGGACCACTCAGAATGGTTGTTTTGAATTTGCGATTGATCGCAAACCTTTGTGTTACGGGCCCCAGGTTTCGAGTTTATAATTATTAGAAGACCTTTCCCTCTCGGCGATCTCTCGCTGGCGCAATAGGTAGCGCGTAGGTCTTGAGAACACCGTCTATTGGGGTGTTGCAAGAAAGTTGCAATCGATTGTAAGTTGCAACTGATTGTCACTGGCCAATCAAAATCATTGTTGCATGCATGTCTTCTTAAAAGGGCAGACCCTGAGCCAATCAGAATGGTTGTTTCAAAATTAGCAATTATTTGCAATTGATTGCAACTTTCTTGCAACACCCCATATGTCATGGCACGCACTGGTTCGAGGCATGGTAAGTCAAGAATTTTTGACTGGGTAAAATCTTGTTGGGTAAAAGTTGGGTGTATCATTGTTTACCCAACACTGAGTAAATCATGCAGAATGTGTTTTTTACCCAAATTGTTGGTCGGACACTTAATTATCCTCATGTTGGATAAAATTTGGGCATTTTTTTGCCCAATATTTTTTTAGAGTGAATGGATAGAAAAGTATTAGAAATCCGAAACCTTGTCGTGGAGATATTGGATTTGTGTAATTCCAGGTGTAATAATCCATGAAGACTTAATTTTTCATCACAATAGACCTTCCCCTTTTGCTTATGACGACCTGCATTTGCTCTAATCTTAACAGAAGAAAATCCCAAACTCTATTCAAACTGTCATGATAATGGAACTGGTAGTCATTCGAGTATTACAGGATTTCATTGTTATTTGAAGAAATGAATGCTTTACATGCTTTGAAGGATCTGAATGCCTGGGAAATCTTCACAAAGTTGAATCATAACAAAATGATCTTTTTTAAAACTCTGGAATTCGGCAGAAACCGAGTATTCGATGCTTTTGCAGATGGCACAAACTGCTGCAGACGCATGTATACATACAAATTCTAAAAACTGTTGTAGCAATACAAAATGAAAGAAAGAGTTACACGTGCAATTTTCTGATGAGTATATGGGCAATTCCACAACATATTGGACACAAAGCTCAAAATTGGAAGTTGCACTGTGCCCTGGTAATTCCAAATAAAAATCTGAAATTACTACAGGGTCTTCTTTTTGTTACAAATAAACATTTAAGATTTAAAAATTTGCAATTCGACCTTCCCACGGAGAATAACATAAACAAACAAAAAATTGCAAATATGGGACTACATGGTCAGGGAAATGTGCTTTGAATGCCTCTTATTCTTATATTTAGTCATTTTTCTCAGATTTTTCTTCATTTGATTGATTTTAATGAATTACTTTAAAAGATTTTGCGAAGTTACTGAGTGAAACACTAATGGAAATGTGCAAAACCGACGTTAAATTTAAGCGTAACATCAGTTACCAACATGTCTTTGGTAAATTTTTCATGGCACGAAAATAAATTATTCAAATGGTTCATTATTTTGCACATCTCTTCCCAGGAACCTAGGTGTAAATGTCAAATTAATTACATAATCCTTGCAAGTCTGAGACAGGAGATATATAAGTTTGATTCTACACCTTCATTTTCCATGTCTGTTTTGCGTAACGTCAGTTACCGACACATTTTCGCTTGCTGTGTGATAAGAAATGCAGTTTGAAATAAAATCTGTTCATGTGTCTTTTCCCTATAATCAACTTATTCATCTATAGCAATTATAAGCTGAAGCATGTGTCATTCACAAAAACTACAATATAATCAATACCACTAGTACACTATCTTGGTAACGTCAGTTACCGTGGAATTGACCATTATATATACATTTATATAGAGTGATCAATTCCGTCCAAATCGATTAAAATTAACATATTAAAGGGAGAATGGATGGAATCATAAATAGAGAGGAAGGTTGGAAAATAGGCATATAACGTATCTTTGAAATCAGTGTGTATGGTGTGGGGTCACGAAGAGAAAGAGAGAGAGGGGGGGGGGGGGGAGAGGGAGAGAGAGTGAGAGAGAGAGAGAGAGGAAGGGAGAGAGGGAGGGGGGGGGGGGTAAAGGGGATAACAAATGCATCAATTATTGTTGCGTGTTGTGTATATTTAGATAGGCAAAGGGCAAGAAAGGGGGTCGGATAAAGATACATGTAAAAGAGGGGAATGAGTGGCTGTAATAAATACTAAGGAAAGGACAAGAGACAGAGAGGGAAAAAGAGACTGAAATTTAGGGATGATTCTTTGACAAAAGGAAAAGTAAAATAAAAAACAAACCAAAAAAGGGGAAAAAGGAAGAATAAGACAAACAAAAATTTGTTTTGGATATGATACGAATCACTATCTGCAAACTATTCCACTTCACGGAAACACTTCAAACAAAACCACAGGAACTTACCAAATAAACATATCAACGTTTTGAAAATATCCATAATAATCATCTTCTCTGAGTGCGTATGTAGTAAGTGACAAGACCTTGTTAACTGGAAGGGAAGTACTTAGCAGATCATTTCTACCATGTTTATCACCAACACTATTTCAACCAATCGTTTGTAAATGTTTGTACTTTGATAAATGCGTTCGACCATGTCGACGTCAATTATACTTCTGCCAAACGAGTGCGTTTTACGTCTTTCTTTTCTTGTCTTTTCGTTTATTTCTCTCTCTCTCTCTCTCTCTCTCTCTCTCTCTGTGTATGTCTCTCTCTTCCCTCTTATTTCTTTTCCTTTCACGCACACAGACACAGACACGCACACAAACACATCACACCCTCCCACCATCCATCCATGTACACGGACCAAGAAAAAAACAGTCTTCGGGCTCAGTTGGATGTCGTGCTTTAATAAAATAAATAATAAATAAATAAACAAATGACTAAATAAATAAATGAATAAATAAACAAACAAACAAAATAAATATCTCTCTCCAATCCTCTCTCAAAACCCTCCCTCCTTGTCTCTCTCTACCTCCCCCTCTCTCTATTATGTTTCTCTCTCCCTCTCCCTTTTTCTTTATTGTTTGTTTCTTTTTCTGCTAAATTTAGTTCCCATCATTTTTCCACCCAGCGACACTCCTTTTTTAAAGACGCTCAGTCGTGGGCTTTTATGGGGAATTTGACACCATGGGTGCTTACCCAGTAACAGGTGTTGTCCATCACTATGAGTTTTATGACCAAGAGACCTTATGTAATGCTCTGTATATTCCACCCTTTGCCCCATATGGCAAAGTCGTTATCTCACTTTCCCTGACCCGAGAATGCCCGAAGCAGGCCGAAGAATGTTTATGGTGGGACAGCTTGTTTTGCTGTGCTCCAGAAATGTAGCTCTATTACAGGTATTTCCAGTGCATTTCACAAAGTCTGGTGTCAGCAAATTATGATCCGCGAAAGCCCACGACTGAATGTCTTTGAGGGTGCGTCACTCATAATATGGCAATGAAACCTTTATTCAGTATAATACCCAAACCTTTGATCCATTCATGCATGTTATCACTATTCCTTTTACTTGTGTCTTTTCCTCTCACTGCATGCTAAATCACTTTCCGTCGTAGGATGAGATCCTGGCAAACGAGGGGGAGGGGACGCGTCGCCACGATTTTTTTTTTGGATGAGGACACAATATCGAACTTAATCATTTTCTTCTTTTTCTTCTTCTTCCTTTTTTTTCTTCTTCTTTTCTTCTTTTTCTTCTTCTAGCGAATTCTCACGAAAAAACTAAGGACCTTTTAAAGTTATTTTTCAAGAATTATTTCTTATTCGTTATATGCTTAGCGTCCTCATTCACGTTTCAACACAGAATTCCACTGATGCATGCCTAAATTTCTCAGAAAATGTGCAAACTTGTCCGAAACTGCATCTTCTTCAGACAAGGTCATCATGGTCATAGACATGCCAGATTGCTACCCGAGCATTGTTGGTAGTTGATGTAGTCCTCAACCCGTGAGATTATTGAAATATTTTGTAATTTTCTATAATAATAATAATAATTAGACCATTTATATAGCGCAGTCACTATGTAAATATACTCTACTGCGCTGTAATGTAACAGAGCTCCCAACAATGCTACTGCTCAAACAAATTAAACACATGCATATACATGTGTAATACAATTAACCCAAAACTTCTGAAAAAAGATGGGTCTTCAATAAATGTTTGAAGATGGTAACAGTTGGTGCTTTTCGTATTTCCAGTGGTATTTTTTTCTAAAGCTTTGGAGCAGCGCAAATGAAAGCACGATCCCAAGAGTTACTTTTGTTCTTAAGAGGGGTAGTTAAGTGTTAAGTTCTTTATACACATCCAAGAATTTTGTTTACCTGTGACAGTTTCGACGACGGGCTGACGTCATCTTCTTCAGACGGCGACTAATTGGCGAATGATGATTTTGGCGCCAATTAGAAATCAGGACCTCAGCAGACGAATTACAGAGGCCATCTGGATTAAGAGAACCCCCCTCAATATGAACCGGGATGGGGGGGGGGGGGGCATATCAACTGTCTGACATCTACGATGGCGCTATCATCCGAGCTTCACACCTGGGTAATTTTTATCGTCGAAACTGTCACAGGTAAACAAAATTCTTGGATGTGTATAAAGAACTTAACACTTATTTAATTCACCATCCTGATGAACTTATTTCGCGATTTAAGTGAGGTAGCTTTAGAAGCAGCTTATCCTGTGTACTTATATAACTTATACATGAATCTAAGTTGAAATATTGTCATTATGATTTTCCTTATCAGGGCTGAAAGAAATGTATAACTGTGTATCGTCAGCATAGCAATGACAAGAAACATTAGGGAAGCGTCTTTGAATGATATTATTATTATTACTTGTATTAAGAGTAAAAAGGAGGGGGCCGAGGCGTGACCCTTGAGGCACTCCGTATGGAACATCAAAATTCTCAGATATGACATCATCTACTATTATTTTTTGTTGTCTGTTAGAAAGGTAAGATTCGATCCATGTGAGGACGCAGTCGCTCAAACCAAAAGATGCATGTAGTATGTTCAACAATATCCCATGATCAATAGTGTCAAAAGCGACACTCAGATCCAACAATACCAAAAGTGTTACCTTTTGACTGTCCATTGCCAATAGAAGATCATTTTTTATTTTGACTAAGGCTGTTTCGGTACTATGAAACTGCCTGTATTCCTTCTGAATATTCATGATTTGTCAACATAGTATGAACAAATTATTTAACCGTCATTTTAATTGCCTAAAATTTGCAGGGTTGCGCTGAGATAAAAGATCGCATAAACTTAAGGTCAGAGGATAATTAGAGCTTCTAAATTGCCCTTGCGCGGGAAACATGGTCTAATATTTCCCCTGAATATTCATGATTTGTCAACATAGTATGAACAAATTATTTAACCGTCATTTTTAATTGCCTAAAATTTGCAGGGTTGCGCTGAGATAAAAGATCGCATAAACTTAAGGTCAGAGGATAATTAGAGCTTCTAAATTGCCCTTGCGCGGGAAACATGGTCTAATATTTCCCCATATATGTCTCTTCTCTTTGCAATGCCGACAAACTAATGATTAAATTAACCTCGTCCCATTATGTTGCAGTTTTGACCTCGTGATTTAGTGATAGCTAATGTCTGCTAAATTGTATTTCGGCACCTTTTGAATTAAAGTAATTAAATCTTTAGCCTTTTTTAAGAACTAGAAATGATGTTGATGAATAATTATATTTAATGGGATTACAATTCATGACGATCATAGGAGTGATTTGATATCTTGAGTCTCGAGCGAAATATTTTCTCATCCAATGCAATACCTACCTAACAACAAAAAAATGAATGAAAAAGGTCGTACCGTACTTAGGGAGGAGATGCCCAAAATGTGTACTTTTGCGGAAAAAGTATCAACATTTTGATAAATGAAGACCAAAAGGCGTCACCCAATGGCAAAATGTGCCCGTACACCAATTTACGACTTATAATTTTTTTTATTAATTATATCAACACGCGACTTCCAGAAAAAAAAATACGAAAGGAAGAACGATTACACGAAAAGTGTTGTAATAATGGATTTGCGATGATGGTCAACTTTAATTACAAACATAATTTGTATACGTAATTAGAACTATAGTGCCGAGTTCCATGTTCTTCGACACTTAAACACTGTTTAAGATTAAAAGAATCCTCACATAACATGTAGACAATTTTGTTTTGCACAAGAAAATAAAAGAGGAAGAGATAGAGAGAGATAGGAGAGAGCGGGAGAGAGAGAGAGAGAGAGAGAGAGAGAGAGAGAGAGGTGGGGGGGGGGGGAGAAAGAGAACGGGGAAGGGGAAATATTAACTTTCAGCTATTCTTTGATTGGATACATGAACGAGTGACAATAGTAACGAAGATATTCTTCAGGGTATCTTAGAAAAAACTAAAACAGGAGCATGAGGATGCTTGGAAATCAGTATAAGAAGGCAGCCAGATTAAAACGTCCAGGTACTTTGTTTAGATTAGAAATAAATTGCAATAAGTCAACATGCACCTTTTCATCCTGGTTGCATTTGGTTTCATGATGCTAGACATAGGTGTTGCTGGAAACGCCTTGATTCTCGCCGTGATTGGTAGCCGTCATGGAAGCGGTCGACTTCACTGTCTCTGCTTTTCATATGCTGCAGACAGCCAGCTTCGAATATGGTACCAACGACTTCATCTGCCTGCAGCTCACTGTCAGGACAGCTAGGGCTGGTATCTTCACAACCGTCTTCTTTACAATATCACTGGCGTTTTACCTCCATGGGGCGATCTGTCCTCCTTTTGACTGTTTAACATAACCATTCGTCCAAGAGATGCACCTGTATAGTGTCCGTGATCTCTATCTTCGAAGCCGTGGTCAGAAACGTCCCAGCTTTCTTCGTTGTCGACGCCATGCCCCTGCAGACAGGCCTCTTGGCGTGAGTCATCGTAGTTAGGTTGTCTTGGATGCAGTGGAAGTCACCACCTCTGCGTTGTCTCTGGCAATGTTCTCAGTGCAGGCACTTCTGGTTTCCTCGGTTTCGTATGCTCTAAGTGTGCAAAGCCATTCGGAAGCAGCAGTCTCTTCTAGGAAAGATGGTTACAGGAAATGCACCAGAACGTCCCACAGAAAAGGGAAATGCATCCGAATCCAATGGACTGCAGACTGAGAGTATAGTTCCAAACCCCCAGTTGCACACGTTTCGGACACCAAGTAAGTGAACACAATATGCTATCATATTTATACGGATTTTTATATTCTTTTTTGAAGACGAAATTTCATATATTATCCTTAGCACAATAGGCCTTCTCTCAGTGGAGAAGTTGATATTTTTTCTCAAAAAATAATCAAGGCTTTATAGAATTGTTTTGTCTTTGTAAAGAAATAGTGCATTATATTTGTCTTTTTTAAGAACAGCCTTTGACTGGTGTTTTTTTTTTTTACCCTTTAAATGGATATTATGGTAAAAAATGGAAATTAAAATGAATATGAAAGTGATAGTGGATTGAAAATGATGATGAAATCGAGAATGAAAATGGCTTCTCCAAATAAAAGTGGAAGCGGGGGTGAAATTGAAAAAGAAATAAAAGTAAATAATTATGAAAGTTCCTGTGAAAATGAAAATAGAGACTGCAATAAGAGGGACTTGAAGAATAAATGGAAATAAAACTGAAAGTGTAAGTAGAATTAAAATGAAATGTGTGGATAAACTTGGCTCTCTATCGAAGGGTAGTGGGTTTGGATCCTAGCTGGCAAGACATTCATGCATGTTTGCCACACTCCATCCAAGTGTGTTCACTCTCACGATAGGATGCGGACATCAATGTGGTTTATAGATTCGCATAATGTGCAATGCCTCCTGGCTGGAATGCTCCCCATGCAGGGAGTGCAGCTGGTTCTCTTCAGATCACTTGATTCCAATCGCCAATTAAGATAATTACAAAAGCGACTAGTTTTAAACATGTTTCAGGTACTCGGTAATGATCCTGTCGCTGAAGCGAATACCATGTATACTGAAGATGCTGTACCACGGAAGGACCGGACCAAACCAAAGCAGGACCATGCAGGAACGCTACATCACCCGGAAGCTCTTCATCACCATCATCATTGTCATCTTCTACGTGAAGTGGTTCCCTAGCATAACCTAGGGGTATACCTCTCAACTGGGCCTAACAATGAGAAGAGAACACGTCATTATAGCTCCATCACACTCTTGCTAAAATCCAGGTAGATTCTGTGGAGGCACTGAACAAGAGCCCCGACAACCAGAGTGTGTTTCTGTGGACTGAACGTCTGTGTCCAGTAGGAAACTATAATCTACCCTCTGGCGCCATTGAGGCATGGCCCTTCTGGTCATGCTTCTACCGATTAAGAACTGCTGTCGGCCACTACGGAACCAACCTCGCAAAATGGAGGTATGGTGAAAATAATGACACCACCTGCCTGTGTAGTGGAGAGGAGCAGACTATGAAGCATCTCCTAATCTGCCCACTATGGTGGCCCTAAAGTACACTCGATGACAGGCCATGTGCGACGCAAACTTCACGACCTAGGCGCGAAATTGGCGATCTCGGTCACCAATTTCGTGACCCGCGACCTGAAATTCATGTCCCGGGACCCGAAATTCGTGACCCGAGGTGCGAACTTTGCGACAAGGGTTGCAAACTTCACGCCCTGTAGTCGCAAAATTCGTGACTTTGGGTCCTGAATTTCATGACTTTGGGTCGCAAACTTTGCGACCCAAAGGTCGCATATTTGACGACCTAGGGTCGTGATTTTTTTTGTACATGGCTGAGCGGTGCGAGTGCGAAGGATGTGAATAGATCAACATATCCTGTGTACGATGAGCACATGTTCGTCTGTGGTGCACGTGTGCGACTTTGTGTCAGCTGTCAACGCATGGCCGCTTTCTCTGATGAAATAATGTCCTCTCTCTTGATCTGTAGACATACAGTTAACATCAAAATTATGCATACCCCCTGTGATTTATTTTGTATTTTGCTCTTTTCTCACAGATGAATAGTGGTATTGCGAAACTTAGTCCCTAGCATAATGATATCAATTCTCCCCTGTCAATTGACGATGATTCAGGAACTACCTCATTTGCATAACAATAGATATGTACTAATAATCCCTTTTTGGCCTCTGCAAAATTATTCATACCCCAGACAAATATATTCAAAACAAAGTATTCATTTTGATTTTCGTGCTTCCAAAACATATTTTGAATTTTCACTACCTGTTTTTAGAAAGTCTTCTGTGTGACATTCAAGATCCAGGGCCTTTTCATTGTTGCACAGGTCTTCATCACTTTCCTCACATTCTAAATGGGATGAAAGTTTTGGGATGGGTCTACCACCCTAGAAATGTGATATGGATGTCCTAGATGCACTTGTTGCCAAAGCTACCAAATATGTTTTGTACTTAGGTGGGATGATACAGCCTATTCTTGGCTGTTGTCACGTAAGGTCTCTTTGAGGGTTTTAAATGATAAGTTTTGTGTCTATTCTTCCTAAAGATATGATAGGAATAGCTGTTGATTCAATTTTTTTTCAGCGTTAGCAACCTTTTTCACAATCATTTTTATGCGAGGCAAGAAAGTATAATTGTATTCTGGAAACACTCATAGGGTTCTTTACCCTGCATATGGTAATCCACTGTATGCTGGAAATATGGTATTACAGTAACTGGTTTTAACACTGTAGAAACAGCTACTTTGCCCTTTCCTCCTCTTTTAGCACATTAAGAATACCTAAATTTTGCATCACATCTACTCTGAGGGAGAGAAGGTGTTCAGGGGATTATAAGCTCCAGCAATGAAAATACAACAGATCCTCAAAGTTTACAAGAAATTCCACATAGTTAAGAACTGTTTCATAGATATGGTAGATGACTAAAAAAGATATCATTTAGCCTAGATCTCAAAGATCATAATAAAGACTAACATCAATCAAATATCGACAGAGGGGATTCCACAATCAGTCAGATCAATAATGAACCCAAAATATGATGGGAACCCTTGGAAAGAAACATTAAAATAGGCAGATCTTCATGAAAAACAACCAAGAAAATGCCTATTAACCCCTTCAAAGTACAAATTATTTAACCGTAAATGCTTCTTGGACATTAAAATTTTAGACCCCATCCCCACTCCTTCACCCTACTGAGAATGTGAGGAAAGTGATGAAGAACTGTGCAGCAATGAAAAAGCCCTGGATCCTCCAGTGACGGTTGTCATGGTGACAGAGGATCGATGAATGTCATAGAGAAGACTTTCTAACGGGTAGTGACAACTTAAAATATGTTTTGGACGCACAACATTAAAATGAATACTCTGTTTTGAATATGTTTGTCTGGGGTATGAATAATTTTGCAAAGGCCAAAAAGTGATCATTAGTACATATCTATTGTTATGCAAATGAAGTAATTCCTGAATCATCGTCATTTGACAGGGGAGAATTGATATCATTATGCTAGGGACCAAGTTTCGCAATACCACTGTTCATCTGTGAGAAAAGAGCAAAATACAAAAAAATTCACAGGGGTATGAATAATTTTGATGTTAACTAGGTCATTAAAACAACCGTATCTACCAAGTGGCTGGCGTATATTTATCCATTTTGTTTGGTGAAATAATATAAATCGTCACTGTACAAACTCGATTTCTCAATCTCGTCCCATATTCTGACCACCTTTTGTTAAGGAAGTGGCAAGTAAGATATATTCTGGTTTTTTTTTCTTTGAAGCCTTTACAAGATCAAGCCTTTATACCAGAAAATAACGAGTTCAATAAACTAACATCACAAATGCTATGCCATTTTTCAGGGCAATATCGGTTAAGTACCTATGTGAGAATGTTTTTAATTAAACACACACAAAAAGGAAGAAGAATCGGTTGATTTTAATCGAATCACCGAACATGCCAAGAGCTGAATATTAAATTCACAAAGTAAATTCAACGAATATATATAAAATCACAAATCACAAATAAAATTTAATACCAATCAAAGAGAACCAATTCTATGTCATCAGAAGTAAAAAGAAAAGATTTGAAAAAAAAAAAAGATAAAAACAAAGAGAGAGGATAGAAAAAGTGGAGGAGATGGGGACTGAAAGGAAAGGAAGAAGGAAGAAAGAATGGTATATGGATAGAGAATAGCAGGGGAGTTAGAGAAAAAAGGAGAAAAGGGGAAGAAAAGGAAAAACAAGAGCAAGGAAAGGGAAAAGAGGGTGTAGAAGGAAGAAGAAAGAGCAGGGGAGCGTTTCATGAAGAGTCTTGTCGGTGATTTTCACCGACTAATTTGCTAATCAGATGCGAGGATTTTCAGTAGCGTATAACAGTTGTCAGTGAAAATCACTGACAAAACTCTTCATGAAACGCTCCACAGGAAGAGATAGTACTCACGTTACCATTCATGTAAATCATCGAGTTAAAAACCTGGAAATGGATGTAAGTGAATGATTATGAATATATTTTTTTCTTCAAGTTGGAACGCTCCTCCCCCAACAAAAACGAAAAAAAGGTAATACTCCTAGATATCATGTCTGAATTTAAAAAATCATTGAAAATTTCCCACATTTTCAATTGGAAATATTGTATTGAGTCAATTCAATAATTTGACAAATTTTGTGTTCAGTTTTAAAAAAAAGTCTTCAAAATTTAAAATGTTTTTACCAATGAAGTGCAATAATTGCTTTTAACTCATCCTAACAAGTCACTTAAAAATAAATCAGTTAACTCAAGTGGGCTTTAATCAACATCCAGTGAAAAAGTGCAGGTTTTCCTTGCTGTGGTACATGTATCACAAATGAAAAGCTTAGTGCAACAGTGAACACTCACACGCACACACATATCGAGGGGTCTAGTGCGACAAAGGGCTATCTGCATTTTTGGCAATTTTGATAAATCTTGAAATAGATTTGTTGCACTGACACACTGCAGTTGAAAGCAGATAGCCATATCTATTCTGGGTGATACCCAGCTGGAGCAAAGTTTGCTGTAGAAACCATTGTTCCGGATGGGTTCCTGGTACCTACTGGATCATTTTAATTTCGAAATCTCATTCAAATGCAGATAGCCCTTTGTTGCAGTAAACCCTCGAGATGCAAGTGCACACACACACACACAGCTAACAGCTATTACCCCCCGGAACCTGCATCTCACAACTACACACACATCCTTGCATACACACATCTACCTCCCCCTTCCCACATACATGTATGAACACATATTTCACAGATTCTGTCCACCAACACTCACAAACACACCCACACCCACAAACACACCCACACCATACATACACCCATTACAAGTATCCATAAGCACTACACCAGCAGACTTGTCATGTGCTTCATGATATTTATTCATTTCTGCTTTCCGTCTGGCAATACAAGTATTACAAAGCAGATTAAGAGGAAACAAAATGGCATCTATTCTACACGAGGAAGCACATGTAACTGAAACTATACTTTACTTGACTGCCCTTACCAAAGCAACATACCTAGCAATACTGATTATCATACAAATTTACACAGATTTCAAGAGCAGGTCATATACATGTACCAAATCACCATTTCCACTGTTATTCCCGTCATAGTCTGATAATAATGATATTGTACCAATATGATATACCAATCAATTAAAATCATGTACAAAGCACCTTATAAAGTTATAATAAGTAAGCCGGGTTGATATATATATACCAGCATTCAACTCCATAAGTAGACAACTTCAGTGTGATTTCAACAATTCCTCTCATGTATTCAATGAGCACTGCATACCAATACATTTACTTTACTCTCAAAACATAATGTACACCTTTTTGCGTCTAAATAAAAGCAGCATGGAATTACAATGTCTTCACTGCCACAGATCAAGAGGACAAATAAATAACTTTCTAAAATCTTAAATTAAGAACATAAATGTTGCCTAATTATGACTAAAGATTTTAATCATCAATTAAAAGGTAATCACATTTGCATATTCCTTGTTTAATCAATTAAAAGGTAATCACATTTGCATATCCATGTTTAATGCAGCAACTTGCATTTCTTTTATACTAGAAAGTAACTTTAATTGAATACAATTAATCATTTGGCCTGCTATATTTTCCGATGAGAATGAGGCAGCTGAAATGAAGTATTCATATGATTATTATAAAAAAAAATATAGAGAAGCCTTATCAGCACAGAGACAATGTGGATAAACTCTTCAATAATCATCAAATTACTGTTAAACTCTTCAATAATCATCAAATTACTGTTAATAATTGTTGACTGACAGGACGAGTAAGAAGTAGCAATTATTATACAGCATAGTGAAGTTCATTCAATGTACTTAACACCAATTAGGTACAAAATGGAATGGGTGATTTAGTATCACACTGGTATCAATCCACTGCTTGAAATCTCATTGACCCAGTAATTAGGTCGTCATGTTCCAAAATAGTCCACTAACGGGTCGGAATACAACACCTTTTCAAATCAGGCTTGTATTCTGAAAGAAAGAAATGTTCCAGCTCATCCAAGTGGATTATTTTGGAGCAAACTAAATTGCGACTGATTAAGACATATTGCTTCATTGAAGCTAGTATTCCATCAACCATTCAACTGGCTGGAACTAATTGCAGCTATTTTTTTTTTTTTTCTTCATACAATTATGTAAGAATCAAACATTCAAATGAAGTGCACAAGATTCACAACACGTGCCTTTAAAATGACAAATAGCATTCTATCTTTGGCTTGTTTCTCTAACGCACATGCAAAGGAAAGAAATGGAGAGAACACTTCAATACCGTCCTAGTTACACTGCCAAAACCCAAAACCCAGTTTAACGACAGACAGAGCAATATTACCTAACACCAAACTGACCATGAATTGGTGTTTTTCAAGTGTTAAGGTATTAAAGTCAGTCTTGTGGCATGACATGAGTAATACCAGCCTCTCAAAAACTGCTAACAGATGAGTATGTTACATCAGAGTTGCTAATGAAGTTATACCTGTATTAACTCTTCAATTTCTCCTTTACAACCACCATTGAAGCAACAGCTGCTATGCCAGGCTATCCATTATTGGGGCCAATATCTTGGCTGATATCTAATTGCATCAGAAATAATAAGACTTTAATCATTCTTAGGCTAAGATCAAATACTAAGTTGCATCACCCTTGTATTACATTTCTTTCTTGTTTAAAATTCTGTCCATTAAATTTCTTGGCTGAGCATTTTATCCTTAATGAAAGTTAGTCAACAGACTTAAGCTACGTGTTTTAAAGCCTGGCAGAGAGTCCCATAATCAATAATAGTGAGCTGCATCACGCTTCTTGTATTGCTTTACTTATTTCACTCTTAACAAGAACTAGCGAAAAGACTTAAGCTAAGTATTTTTAAATTCCAGCAAAGGGTCCCACAATCTTTAAGGTGACAAGCATTATTGGGACTGGCCACCAAAAAAAAAGTTAAAATGAGAATATCGAGCTTATAACTAGCCCTAAGTTGTGCTTGCATAAAGGTATACGGGCAGTTCCATGCGTTACGGACATTACACTTTCGCAACTTCAAAAGGTCATTAAGATAAAACCACTTTTTTATTCGGAACTCATATGATGGAATCATGCACAAAACACCCTTGATTATAAATAGTGAAAGTTTCAGTCCATTTCAGTACAGCATGTGGTACTTATGGCACCTTATGTTTTGTTACAGACATTACATTTCTTGTCCAACAAACGTAAGTCTGTAACGAAAACATAACATGCTGTAACTACCACAGAATGTACTGAAATGGACTGAAACTTTCACTAATGATCAATGATTTTTTTTTTTTTGCGTGATTGCATCTTATCAGTCCTGCATAAAGTGGTTTTATCTTCATGACCTTTTGAAGTCGCAAAAATTGTCCGAAATTTAATGTCTGCAACACTGGAACTGCCCATGCTTTGAAGTGATCTACCATAAATATAATTCAAGCCATTTTACTAATACTGCACATAAAGCTCTGATGAACCAATGGAGAGTGTCGATTCATCCTGAGTATTTAATTAAAGTTCCTTAGATCAAAGAGTGTTATTTGTGAAAAGTGGCACAGAAGCTGGTATGGCATGCAATTTTTCATTTCTTCACAATCACAATAAAATCAACTGATTCTTGCTTAAATAATCATAATACAGGTTTCTTGTAATACGCTTTAACAGTATAAGCTCACCAAAGCGCTTACAGCATTTACAGCCTTGGTGTAAAATCAATAGCAAAACATGAGAATACAGCCCAAATAGGGACTCGGGGGGAAACCTGTGCTCTCAGGGTTTTGATGCATTGCATTACAAAATAAAATGCAACAGATATAGTTGTTACAAAGACTATGATAATAGATTCTCTCCTTACGCAAACTCAACACTACGGGGAAAAATATACAAAAACTTATTTCAACTTTTCTTACACCATTCAAAATCAACTTTATAATAAAGTTCAAGTGATATATTTTTGGCTTATCATAACATAAGAATATCAATTAGGACTTTGTAATGTGGATATATAATGTGCAATGATATTTTCTCATGCAATATTTCATATACAATTACTATGGTTAGTTACATTTTCAATAAATCTTGGCCACTTTATAAAAACTTTTTAGTATTTAAACTCCATATAATTCATAAATAATACTTTATAGAAACGTGTATTTGGGGTTTCTTAAGAAATATCACAATGTAACCAAATAGGAGCTAAAAAATAAAATGATATATCTCTCTTGGGATATGCAAAGGGAAAATTTACAAGCAACATAAATATATACACTATACATCTTTCTTCAGCAATCTGTAATTCGTCCCACCAGCAGTAAGTCCTTTCAACCTCTATGACTCCTGTCAGAAATAAAATATAAGCTTCCCAAAGAAAATACATGTAAAACCACAGGCAGCCAGAAGGACATTAATTCATATCATTTGCCAAAAGACCTTTTCAGCAAAAACAAAGCAGATAATTCAGAAAAGTCAGACATAATCATGTAATATATAAATCACCTTTAATAGTTGACGTAAATACTATAAAGACCAGATGCCAACACCAATCCCTAGAAGAATTTACTTGTCGATTGTGAATGTGGAAGAGTCTTGTCGAGAAACATTGGAATGAAAGGAAACACCATGTAAAATCAGCATCTGAAATTCTAAATCCGAAATTCCAAACCTAAAGCATTCTTAAGGCTTGTTCAGATATGGCGCGGCAAACCGCTCCACTTACGTTCATGAACGCGCATTAACACGCCAACGCTCAAATAAGAGATTTTTATCAAAAGTTGTGCAGACAAGCTCATGATATCTTATTTTGTGCTAACTTTTTTAAAGAACTTGATTGGTCCGCAGCTTTTTGCCACTGGGAGACCAAAAAAAAACCAAAAAACAAAAAAACCTCTTAACCTCAGTGGTCTTTATTTTTTTGCTGCTTGCTGTGTCATATCTGAACAAGCCTTAAAGCATACTTGAAAAGCCTAACCTATCTGCACCAGTTCTTGTAAAACCCTAGAAAATAAACACATCACATTAGACTACCATGTCTTGTGATGGGAAAAAATGTTGAACAGAAAGAAATTTGAGGGGGGGAAAAAAAGAGAAACCCAAAATAAAGGCCTGAGCACAATTTTAAATCCAACATTTGTGGCAATCTAGTTAAAGGATAAAGTAAAAAAAAAAAAAAAAAAAAATCAAAAGTTTTGCAAACACATTAATTACTTTTCGGGGGTAGCCATGTCCTGCATTTTCCCAGTGATATATTCATAAATTTTCCACTTGCCCATCAATTTAGTGTAATATGCCCTTGTAAAAAAGTTGTAACTGTAATAGGGTAGTGCCATCAACCAGGTGAAATATTTTTAATACGTATTCACTAATTCATATATCAAACCACCATCAGAATTTCAATTGATCTGAGATAGTTATCAAGAATTTCAATTGATCCAAGATAGTTATCAGAATTTCAATTGATCTGAGACAGTTATCACCAGAATTTCAACTGATCTGAGACAGTTATGACCAGAATTTCAACTGATCTGAGACAGTTATGATCAGAATTTCAATTGACGCGAGATAATTATCAGCAGAATTTCTTAAGCCCCCATAGCTGAAAGGCATACCGGTTCTAGCTCATTCTGTCCCTAATTAGACCTAGTCAAAGGTACATGTATTTAATCATATTGATATCCCATACAGAAGTATCATGGTGTTGGGAACATTTGCTGGCAACAGAGGTCTCATTTAACTTCATATTTCAGTGAATTCCAAGATCTAATAAGGCTATCATAACAATAATAATACAAGCATCAGATATACTACTAATCTTAAATTGTATGGGACAAAACAGCTTGGATTTGCCCCTTATCAAAGATTTCAAGTCTATCCTACAATCGTGCTGGAACCTCCAGAATATACATCCATTGCACCATGTCCTTATCAAGTATAAAACTAATTAGGTATAATGATGAATAAATAATGATAGAGACAAAAAAGTATTAGGGGGCACACAATATTTTGTAACAGCACAAAACATAAACAAAATTAAATCAAATAGAGTTGATTATTAAAAGAAAACAGCAGTATGAGAATCTGAACAACTCTTTAGGTGCTGTATGCTGCAGATTCAACTAAAAAATCTAACTTTTAAATACAATGTCCCGTTTCTGAACATGCGAACCCGAGTCGTGAGCGTCTAAATGGAATGCAGATAGTATAGTGAAGGGGGGGGGGGGGACTTCTTAAATTAGACAATATCGTTTGTATTTGTGATGGATAGCAAGACACACACTACTATACTATTCAAACTTTAAGTTTATCAGAGAAACGGATGATATAAATCACAGAATGCACAGTTGGTGCTATCTGTCACCGACTCTAAAAGAAATGAATAAACGGCCATTCTCCTCTGAATTTCGAACTCTTACAAGTCATCTAATGACTTCATCAATCATATCATGAGCTTCAAGATGGGTCTGAAGGGGGAAAAGGGGAACGGTATGCTTCGCATAGTATTGTCATAAATAATAAAAATCACTAAAATGGAACATTATCGTAATGGTGGCTTTAAGTAAGAAATGTTGTTTAGGTCTCACACACAAATAAAATATGTCACACCCGACAAATAGGGGCTATAAATGTTACTGCCTTCCCTCAGATTTTTCTTCACACATAAATAAAATAAATGTCACATCTGACAAGTAGGGGCCAAATCTAAAATGCTTTTACTCTAATGAAGAGAGATGTCATACAAAACTGAAAAATCTTTACCGAAAATAATGAAGGGGGAAAAAAAAAAAAAAAATCACAGCCTCCTTTGCTAACAGGATAACTAATTTGACAATCCTGAACTTTGTGCTGCAGTTTTGCAACTCTGGCTCACAAATTAAATGAGGACCTTGTGAATTCAAGAATGTCCTTAACGCCCTGAGAATGTTGAAACACATAAGGTACAACACATGTTCAAGCAACCATTGGCCTAGGGTCATTTCATTAGGCCTATGGTCATTTCATTAAACAGGTCTAATTCATAAGGTTCATCCTGAACCAACTCTCTACCGGTACACTACACCCAACCCTGAACTCAACCAAAAACCAAATTGCAAGCATTAAGATACCATTTTGGACGAAATACAGCCCATAGTATGTATCACCAGAGCATGCTGGACCACCAGAACATAACACGGCTGTAGAAACTCCACCGCTGAGTGAATAAAAGGGAAAAGGCAGTGCAAAGTGCTTCTAAGCTTTGGTGCAAAAGATGTGCATGTAGATGGGCAAAAGATCCCTCCGAGGGGGACTAGGTGTACCACTTAAGCGTTGGCCTGGTTGATATCCTCGGCATCATGGCCCTCTAGGAGGGGGTAGCCTGCCTTGACCCTGTCTTCGTTCCTCAGTGGGCCCCATTCCACAGACGGTGAGATGCAAATCTTGAATCTCTGTCAGAGAAAAAAGAATGTCATCAAGTCAGGGCGATTAGAGGCACATTCTGAATCCCTGTTGTGTGTGAAATGTACATAAACAGGGATGCCAACCATGTAAAAAGCACTGTAGTATTTTGAGGGATGGAAAAAAAAAGGATTTTAGGTGGAAAAACAGTATTTTCATCTTCTCTGCAATAGACATGTGTAGTAACACAATGGAAAAAAGTATTTTCGATGAAACCTGCAGTATTTTTGATACAAAAAACAGTATGAATAATACTACAAACAAGGAACAGCCAGCATCTCTGACATAATCATGTAAGTGATGGAGCGATTCAAATTTCAAATCTCTGTTTGAGAAGAACATCATAAAGTGAGTGTATTTCTACCTAATCACAGGGAGACAATTTTCACCATTTTTTTTTTTTTTTGGTCATTACATCGGAGCCTTGATACAATTAGTACTGCTGTAATAAACTCTCAGTAAAAACAAGGTAACTTTGCCAGTCCATATCTGTATTCTATCTTTTTAAAACCCTGATATGAGGTTTCAATACTACAAGGTAATTACCTCTGTTCCCAGGGCCCCCATTGCATAAAACTTACCATCAATGCCAACTCTGCTATCAATGGTAACTACCAAGGTAACATTGCTAAACAGTTAATCAAATCAAGGTTTCCATGGAAGTTATGATGGCAAAGTTACCATCAATGGAAAATCTTATGCACAGGGGCCAAGGAGTTGTTAGAATGGGGGTTCTCTCAGCACTATGGTTTATATAAATACAACAAAAAAGTAACTCCCCCATAATTCAAAATAGCATAACTTTTTAACGAGAAAGTTTTGAGCAAAATAATTTTGCAGGAGTGAGCAGACATTGGCAAAAATGTCACTTTTCACAAGTCACAAGAGTCATTTTGGGGGGTCTGTGAAACAAAACTTTGACAAATTTGGTTTCTTCCATTGTTTGACCCTGTCGTGCCTATCCCTGACACTTTTCATGTTTATCACAATTGGTTGAACACAATTTTTGAGGAAAGTGATGTTCAGCCCTCCTAAATCCATAAAATCCATTCAGTTTATGGGAAAAATTGGCATCAACAAACATTTAGTCACATTATGTGAAAATACCGGGTAGTCGTTTTTCCGGCATTAAACAGTAATTTTTTAACATTTCTTGCTTCATCGTTAAAAATGTTCCGACTCAACCATGACACAATTTCAATAAACATCAACAGCACTTAAACAACACCAGAAAAAGCTTGTTTCACAAATTCCCCAAAATGAATCATGTGACTTTTGAAAAGTGAAATTTTTGCCTTTAATGTCTGCTCACTCATTCATGACTTGATAGATCAATCTCATTTTCACACCAAAGTTAGGCAATAAGTGTAGGAACACTCCTGCCAAATTATTTTTCTCAAAAATTTTTGTTAAAAAGTTATGCTGTTTTGAATTAGGGGGGAGTTACTTTTTTTGTTGTGTTTAATTGAGCCACACATGCATCACACAAACTTCTTTCCTTCATGCATGGGTTCCCTTCTCCTACACAGGCCCAAGGCTTACCTGTTGCAAAGATCCCTTGGTCTTGAAGAGAAAGTAGAAGACGAAGTATCCCGGAATGAACAGCATAGCAGAGAGGGCCATCAGCCATCCAAGAGACTCGCCCCAGCGTGGGTAGGTGTAGGTGGCATCGTAGATCAAGGGTTGGTACACCACACAGAAGAAGATGAAAATGAACTGCAAAAGGAATCGGTGAGATTTCGGTCATGCAGGGCACATATCACAAATGACAAATCTCTTTTACTATGGTATGAAGACAAAAGTGAAGGCAATATACACTGGCATCGTGGATCAAGAGATAGTACATCATGCACAAGAATAAAATGAACTTCCAGCAATGATATGTGGAAGTGCTGAGCACATATATTACAAACATTTTCATTGACACTCTGCCTTAAATCAAGGAGATTCTGTTGCACTGCTAAACACAACCAGTTACAAAGTACATGCAGGAATCTGTACACGTGGAACAACGGAATAAGTAAACTTGAAATTTAAACTACTAATCACACAATCACAACATCATCATAAATCACAATGTTAGTAGCATGGCCGCGCCTTAGGTTAATGGGGACCCATTGCCAATAGGGACCAATTGGTTTTTAATGGGTCGATTTCAATGGGTTAATGGGTCCCTGTTAACCCATTGAAATCTACCCATTAAAAACCAACTGGTCCCTACCGGCAATTGGTCCCCATTAACCCATTGAAGTTGATTTCAAAGGGGACCCATTATTTCACTTTCCATGTACTCCCAATTGCCAATTGGTATTCTATGGGGGCAATGGGGACCTATTTGTTTCAATGGGTCAATTTGTATTTCAATTGGTATTCAATGGGTCAACTGGTCCAACTGAAACCAGTTTTAATGGGTTAATGAGGACCCATTGTTTCACTTTCCATGTACTCCCAATTGCCAATTGGTATTCCATGGGAGCAATGGGGACCTATTTGTTTCAATGGGTCAATTTGTATTTCAATTATAAGGTCGATTTCAATGGGTTAATGGGGACCAATTGCCAATAGGGATCAACTGGTTTTTAATGGGTCGATTTCAATGGGTTAATGGGGTTAATGGGGACTTCAGGGCTTATACTTGTATATATTTGTATGTTTTCAATTTTGTATACATATACTTTATATTGCTTGTTTTTTCATATGCATAGGACCCCTTGTATTTCTTGCATATTGTTGAAAGGGCACCCTATCAAAATATTGTGTAAATAAATAAATAAATAAAACCAGCTTCTCTCCCAATCCTGTTTTAATATTGAAAATAAAACTTCGTGCGAAAGATTTTCTTCAAACTTTTACCAATCAGTTTCTCTTGCTGTTTTGTTTTTATTGAAAATAACTTGACATCGTTGGGTCTTCCTCTGTGGACTCTGAGAGTACACCGGAAGGTCAACTGATAAGATTTTAACAGATTTCACACCTGTCCAAACTTGATGGAAAGGATGCTGGTCAGGAAAAGTGTCAAGGGAACAATAACAGTGCCTGACAATTACTCAGCCAAACTCATATAAATACTGAAGATCTGTACACGACTGATAAAACATTCACCATGACTGAACGGGCTGGATGAGCTAACAAAAACACTTTCTGACCAACAGCAACAAGTTAGCAGACCATTTTTTTAAACGTTCCATCACCATGTCTTTAGTTTTGTATTTCCTTTTGAATGATCATTTGAAAAATTTTGTTTTCCGGATGGTTAAAGGTCAAACTATACTGCTTCATTTTGAGCCCTCAGTCTGACTATGCAATGATAAATATACAGAGGCTCAAGAGCTTTTTATATTGGAGCCAGAATGCTGTCGGGGCCCTGAAATCCAACAGCATCCCCCAAACTGGCATCTCAGTTTAAAATGAAATTTGAATACAAACATTCTCTTTGTTCTTCTTGGGTGTTCTGCCAATGGGGCAGGTCCCCACACCCGAGTCAAATCGTCAGTTCCTTCTCCACCCCTCTGTATCTTCCACCTTCTTCTTCATCATGCCATAAGTCTGTTACCTTTCAGTTCATACATCATTCTAGTTCTTGGTCTACCTCTCTCTCTCTTATGCCATTCTTTTTATTCACATGCAAACAGGGATGCCAACCTTGTAAAGAGCATTGCAGTATTTTGAGGGTTGACCAAAAAAAAAGAGAGAGTATTTTTGGTGGAAAAACATTATTTTCACCTTTTCTGCAATAGATATGTGTAGTAAGACAATTTGAGGAAAAAAAAGTATTTTCCATAAAACCTGCAGTATTTTTGATAAGAAGCAGTATAAAATACTGTAAAAAGGGGGAACAGTTGGCATCTCTGTGCAAAGTTTTTTTTTTCTAATTAAGCCCTTTTAAGCCTCTTGGATACAACGCCTGATATATCCATGGCTTGGGACTATGGAAGTATGTGCTATACCCAAATCAATTCATGTTCAATGGGTCAATACCTTAATTTAAAAAAAAATTAAATAAAAAATAAATACATGTATTAGAGGCACTTGTATCACTTCTCCTTTAATTTTTTTTTTTTACATTTTACTGTATTCTGGAAAGTAGGTGAGATGGGGGGAGGGGAGTTGGGGGGGGGGGGGGGGGGTCCTTGTCTTACCACAATGACAAAAGGAGCGATGAACATCCAAGCGATCTTCCAGTACACAGGGATGCTGTATCCAAGCATGACCTTCAAATCGTTGACAAATCTACCAGCACCTGCAGAATAAAAAAGAATAACAATCGTTATCACCTGAATGAGGCATTTTGGAGACAAGATGTAAGCGCGTATTTCATCTGTCTAACTGATTAACTCAACACAAAATACGTCACAATGGCTCAGCCAGGGCTCAGCTGTATGGCTAGGGACCATAATATTCATACACCCCTCCTCTGCGAAATTTGTCATTTTTCCTATTGCGCCTCTGTACTAAATTATCGGTCCATAATATCCATATTCTGGCTTATCAAACATAAGCGCAATAGACATTGTGCGCATTCACCAGTTTTGGTTGGACATTTGCATCACTTTTTTGTATGTGGGGACAAAAGGAAACAACACACTGCACTGTTGTAATGAATAAATATTAAAATTAAATTCACCTGATAGGAGTGAACAGGTAATAATAATAATATTGACTGGGGTAACTTTCGGGAGATACCACATAAATTTCCCTCACTAGACCCATATTGCCCTCGTCTTCGACTTGGAGCAATATGAGACTAGTTTGGGAAATATATGTGGTACCTCCCTCAAGGCCAGTCAATATTATATAAATAGTTTCTTGTTTTACTCATATGTCAACACAAGCATGTTTGAAACCAAATTGTCTTGATATTAGAATATGCATACAATTGCAAACACAACCCGACAAACATGTTTGGATGTAGGAAAATGAGAATTGGAAAGTTAAACTGTATACTATCAAAGAACAAAAATGAAGGAGGAGGAGG
>CM057161.1:11466435-11488400 GCA_029962745.1 Echinometra lucunter | reverse complement strand
GTCTGCAGAAAGAATTAAAGGAGAGATGCGTGAAAATGTGAATAGATATCTTACCGTACAAATACGATATGACGATAGCCTCCGAAACGGCTACTAGTAAAGTGGTAAAAGTGCTAGCAAAGTTGTCGATAAGAGTCAACCAATATATTCCACTCTGTAAAACAAATGATTCAGTAAGAACAGCCAATGATGAACAGTGCCCTAAAGGTCTGTTTGTTCTTAGAATTAAAAGAATGATGCCTTTATTTTATCTCTGTAGAGATAAAAATGTCATTCAAAACCAGCCTTTGCAAGTATTTCAAATTCAATTGGGATTATTGAACAAATGATTCAGTAACAACGGTCAATGATGAAAGGTGCTCTAAATCTGTTTGCTCTCAGAATGTTTTAATTTTTTTTTTTTTTTTACCTCTGAACAGATAAAAATGTCATACAAAACCAGCCTCTTCAAATATTTTACATTAATATAGAACTATTGCACTGCTTTGATATGGCCCACTGAAAAATACACATATCATTATTCACTGGGATAATGTAGGCATCAAGAACAGTGCAGGCCCAGTGACAGAAATATCAATAATTGCTATATCTTTTCAGCGTTACAAACAGGGCAGTTACATCCAGTATATCACAGTTGCACAATTGCATAATCATCCTTTCTCTCTCAAAACTTCAATAAAGTTTTTAATGTTTTTAATGCACTCTTAAATGAACTCTATAAGCCATCTACCCCCCCCCCCCCATGACAATACTGGGTAGCCTTTATCTGAAGGTTGGTTTATCATACGACTGCTGGATATAAAGAGCTTTATCATTTCATTATCATCGTCCTCTATTTACCTGTGTGACAAGGAGGATTCCGATGAGGAAAGTCACAAACGAGACGATGCCTGTCAACAAGGTCTTTCTGCCTTTCATGGAGGGAACACTCTCCTCGACGATGTCGTACAAGCCTGAGATGACAGTCTCCACATCCACAAACTGATGGGGGGGGGGGGATATAAAGATGACATAGCCAAACATAACAATAATGATAGCAATGACAGGAATGATCGTATTAGAAATCAAAATAAAGTGCCTCATCAGTTTAATTGAATAAATAAATAAATAAATACAACTTTGGCAGGAGAATGGATAAGACTCCTGCAAATTCAGTTTTGTGCACATTTTTTGTCTTTCCTGAATAGACAGAATAGAAGGCAAGCCAGACTGGATCATGCAGTTTGAACCGTGGTGAACCCCCCTGGACTTTTTTTGTGTGCAAATGAATGTGATATGAGGGAGCAAAAAAAAAAAAAAAAAAAAAAAAAAAAAAGAAGCTGAGACAAGAGGCATATTTCTTGCCTTCTGGTGATATAAGGTGTGGACTAATCCAATTCTTATAAAGTTTGTGCAATATATGACCTCATAAGTTTGTCTGAGTTTTTTTGGCAAAACTCTTTTGTTTGAGTGTGAACTATTTCTGACACATTAACGCAGGGATGCCAACCATGTAAAAAGCACTGCAGTATTATTGGGAGATGAAAAAAAGTATTTTAGGTGGAAAAACAGTATTTTCACCTTTTCTGCAAGAAATGTGTAGTAAAACTAGTAATACAATTATTTAAAAACAGTATTTTCCATGAAACCTTCAGTATTTTTGATTTAAAAAAGTATGAAATACTGCAGAAAAGGAACATTTGGCATCTCTGTTAACGCGCACATCATCATCATAAATGGCACAGAAAAAAAAAAGAAGAAAAAAAAAAAGGATTTTCCCCTAGGGTTTGCTGTTGCATATCTAAATGAGCCTTACTGTTATGTTCCCACCATCACAATTCGTGCCACGATTGAAATCACGGTCTTAATCGTGGAGTAATCGGGGTGATCATATCAGATCTCATTAGATCTTGAGGTCGATCGTGGCAGTCGTGTTGACTGTAGAAAAATTTTTGATGATTCAAAATATTCCTGCAATCAATATGATTAACTGTATGTGATCATCGCATCAGATCGTATCAAAGTGCGACAGATCGCATCTAATTGTACTTTGAAATCGTGGTTATCGGAATCAGCCTAAGAAAAGACAAACGCACTAAGCTCTATTGGGATTGCACAATCTCCTGTGATCTGTAACAATTTGGAGCCTTTGAGAAATGCCACCCAAGGGTACTAGAGGCAAAATGGGAAAGGATAATTAATGCTGCCCCAAACGTGAAAGTTCCACGATCAGCTACGAATGGCCAATCGTGGCGTTTGTGACAAGTCGCATGACAGTGGGAACCTTTGCATCAGGTAGGTTTACATCGCGTGTTTGAACCATAAGATCGTTCTGACTTACTTGACTGTCAAGGCCAATGGTGATGAACATGAAGAAGAAGAGGACTGACCATAGAGGAGCTACGGGCATGCGAGCCAACGCCTCAGGATAAACAACAAACACCAAACCAGGACCTGAAAGGAAGGAGCAAAAGAGACTCTTGCATGAATGAATGGTCACACTTTGATCTTTGAAGGAGGTTTGCATGTTGGTACTGACAACATACCGGTAGATGAGGTTTAATAATAAGGAGGGTTAAGAAGGGTTAATAAAAACTGAACCCTAACATTCAAATGAAACTAGATGAATCTTCGACCACGCGTGGTCGAACTTTATGCCTCCGCCATTACCAAATCAGAAATAAATGGCACTTCATGTTGATTTATTTTCATTTATACAATGACATCTTTGACCTTGTGACCCCCAAAACTAATGAGAGCATTGCCCTTTCCATATGCATACATGAGCCAAGTTTGTTGAACCGTCAAATGGTTACTGAGTTATCACAAGAACGAACCATTTCTATGTAGATAATGACCTCTATGACCTTTGACCTTTGACCTTGAGACCCCGAAATCTAATCAGATCATTGTCCCTCCCATATGCATACCTGTGCCAAGTTTGAAGTTGATAGGTCAAATGGTTCTTAAGTTATCGTGAAAACGAGCCATTTTTATGTGTTTTATTAACTCTATGACCTTGAACTTTGACCTTGTGACCCCAAAATCTAATCAGATCATTGTCCCTCCCATATGCATACCTGTGCCAAGTCTGAGGTTGATAGGTCAAATGGTTCTTAAGTTATCGTGAAAACGAGCCATTTTTATGTGTTTTATTAACTCTATGACCTTGAACTTTGACCTTGTGACCCCAAAATCTAATCAGATCATTGTCCCTCCCATATGCATACCTGTGCCAAGTCTGAGGTTGATAGGTCAAATGGTTCTTAAGTTATCACGAGAACGAGCCATTTTTATGTTTTATTACCTCTATGACCTTGACCTTTGACCTTGTGACCCCAAAATCTAATCAGATCATTGTCCCTCCCATATGCATACCTGTGCCAAGTCTGAGGTTGATAGGTCAAATGGTTCTTAAGTTATCGTGAAAACGAGCCATTTTTATGTGTTTTATTACCTCTATGACCTTGACCTTTGACTTTGAGACTCCAAAATCTAATCAGATCATTGTCCCTCCCATATGGATACACAAGCCAAGTTTGAAGTTGATCTGTCAAACGGTTCTTGAGTTATCGCGAGAACGAAAACGGGACGGACGGACGGACGGACGGACGACCCGAAAACATAATGCCTCCGGCAACCACCTACGGTGGGCGGAGGCATAAAAATTATTGTCCACTTGGAAATTCATTTTTCACTGGTACAAAATCACAAATACCACCAGCTGCAATACTGCTACAACATGCCAACACAACACATTTTACACCCTGCATTACCACATTTAAGCTATTGTTTTAATTTGGGTTCATTTGGGGTGAAAACTAAACAAAACAAAGACACAAAACAAACGAAAGAAGTCAAACAAGGGCATGAAAGGAAGAGACAAACAAAGATAACGATTACTAAATAATATCCTTGATTATCACAACTAAACTACCGGTACAGCAAATTTGTCAGAGATAAAAGATTGCAATCATTACAAAATCTCCTTCTTTAGTGCCATTAAATTTCCTCTATACTTGGCACACACCCAAAGGAGGAAGGGCAATTAACATGCACAGCCGCCTGTTCCTTGCAACCATCTATGCTATGCTCTATGCTCGTGGACATCCAATTGAAATGCATTTTAATTTAATAACATGTGTCTCAATGGGTTGTCCAAGAATTTCGACTTACGACAGTTTTGAGAAACAGGACAACAATTTCCTTTATAATGGTCCCTGACAATTAGTCATTTTATTGACAAGCAGACTTTACGCAATGTATTTGCTCAATCTAATCATTGTAATTGTTTGACCTCAGAGATAAAGTTAAGCACTCAACCTGCCATTATATTGGGAATGAAACTCATGAGAAGCAATTAGAAAAGCTTGATAATGTAGCACTTGAGAACTGATACATATTATGAGGTTTTGGAATGATAAAAAGTGATAAGAAATAACTCAATCTAGCTGAACATCACATGCACTCCACACAGAAATGTATATACGGGACTACACATAGGCGGTATGAAAGATTGGTCCAAACCATTCTATTTCAAGATGTACTCCACAGTGGACATTCCTACTATGATATTCTTAAAGACTGACATAAAAAGAATGAGAAAGAAAACACAACTTTTTTTCACCTTTGCCTGAACCTAACCCTTCCTTTAAAGAGAAGTGTAAAGAAAAGTGTGAGTTCAGGCGAGTGTTTCATGAAGTGTCTTGCCAGTGATTTTTTACCGACAACTGTTATAAGCTACTGAAATCCTTGCATCTGATTGGCTGAGAGGAAATTTGTCCGTAAAAATCACTGACAAGACACTTTAAGAAACGCTCCCCTGGGATAAGGTGAAAGATAATACGTGAGATTTCTCAGTCTTTTCATGTGTTCATCTTTTTCCGTATTGGAAAATATCATGTGCCCAGGCAAGGATTTTTCTTCAAATGCCCTCATAATTGAAATACGACAAGAAACAGCTCGAGTGTTCAGGCAGAATACTTGAGTGTAGTCCCATACATGTATATCCATTTCTGTATGATATGCATGTGCTTTTTTCATGCCTCCGCCCACCGTAGGTGGTGCCGGAGGCATTATGTTTTCAGGTCATCCGTCCATCTGTCCGCTGTCCATCCCGTTTTCGTTCTCGCGATAACTTAATAACCGTTTGACAGATCAACTTCAAACTTGGCTCGTGTATGCATATGGGAGGGACAATGATCTGGCCCCGTAACACAAAGCTTTGCAATTGATCGTACGATTGATCTAGATGATCTAGCAAATATAAGAAAATTAAATCGTGCTTGGAGCAATTTTGTTTCTCTGTTTTATGACTACTGCAATACAGTGAATGATGGACACAGTCCCACAAAGGCATGGGCCTATGAGTGGGTTTAGGTTGAGCGAAAACATACAAGTTTTGAAAAGAATTATTGAAAGGCTAGTGAAACTACCTAAACAGCCTATCTCAATCACAAAAGAGATAATCTAACAGAACATCGTCTAGGGGTAAGAGAGGCCAAAGGGTCATGGTAGCTATAGTCTTTTTCACACTAGAAGCAGGAAATTGCCTTAAAAAAGAAAATACACATGCATGAATGATGGCAGGGGCATAGTGTGTTTACACTGCTGTGTCTTACCATGGACCTAATACACATGGACATTCATCATTTTGTTAATGAATTCAAGCACGTCTCTAACAAAGCCATCTCAATAATATTCTGTATATGTTTCTCCACTTTGATCTCATGAGGGTCACTGCCAATTAGCCAGAGAAAAGCAAGGCAGTGATATGACACAGTGTATGAACTATATGCGCAAAAGAATAAATCCCTTATTAATGGAAAGTCGATGTGCAGTTCTGGTTTATAATTGGAAATTGCTGTTTCTTGTTTTATTTTGAAAAATGTGTTGATATTACAAGACAGAGGTTATATTTTAATTGTTCGTGATTAAAAATCCTATTTTCCACATTTTCCTCATAATATTCCAGAGTTACGACGCACGCCGCTTATAAAGATCACGGCCTTCTAATTGTTATATATTATATGGGTGTGCGAAAGGTGTGAATTAGTAATAATAAATTTCATATCACAAAAATCGTCTGCTTTTCAACTTTGCTGCTCCCCATCAGCAGTCACGGCAGTGTTTCGATTAAAAGACATATGCTGAAAAATCAAACCTCTTAAACAAAACTCAAGTGGAGAAAACTGCTCCTATGTCAGTGAGCGAACATGCTCATGCAATCATTGTTTTTCAAACACTTGAATTTTCTCATTAAGATGCACATAATCAAAAGGCGGTGATGATCATTGGATCATTGGACCCCTTTTTTATGGAGTCTTTGTTCGCGATCAACCCTTTTTTCATCCTTCCTTGCTATAACGTTTACTGGCATGAACATCTTTCAAGACAATTGCATAGTCGGAAGGCAGTGAACTGCGTCTATTGTGAATAGGGCTTAAGTTTACTTCGATGCACATAATCAAAAGGCAGTGATGATCAATGGATCATTGGACCCCTTTGAAAAATCAACCTCTGTTGAAAGGGCTATCCATCCTATTTTGGGAAATAAATAAATAAAAAATAAACAAAAGAAGACTCCAATAACATTCCATTTCCAGTAGTTCTATGATCTTACAAAGCATATCATTAGACAATGAAGTGCTTTTTATGGCCTCTTTGTTCGCGATCAACCCTTTTTTCATCCTTCCTTGCTATAATGTTTACTGGATGAACATCTTTCATCAAGACAATTGCATATTCGGAAGGCAGTGAACTGTGTCTGTTGTGAATAGGGCTTAGGTTTACTTCGAGCTCCCAGGCATGCACTCTCAGATCATGGACCCCAGTAGAGACGGACACTGATCGCTAACGTAATGAATTCATGCACCTGACTCTATCACAAGTATCACAATGACATTCCAAACATGCTTCCCCACTTTGATCTCATCACGACCGCCGCCAGTCAGCCTGAAGAGAACCAGAAGTTTGATTTGAAAAATGTACATAATGCATGCACAGAAGAAAATAAATTACTTAATATCATAAAAATGCATGTGCAGTTGTGGCGTAAAAATGAAAATTGCTGTGTATACATGTTTAAACAGGAAATTACAAGCAGTTTGCAAGAGAGACCTGTAAATTTTGCCGTAACACAATGATCTTAAACTTCATTTTGAAACTTAACCGATTCGTTTCCAGGAATATGAGGTCATAAAACCGTAGAGGATATGTATCTTTCAAAGTTAGGCAAGGTCAGATGCATGTCCACAAGTGTCAACTTCTGTAATAATCAATCTCATACCAAGGAAATTGTCATAGCTTGGGGTTTGCTGCTCTTCTAACTTGTCTTAAATCATGGTACATTTCCTGAAATGACACTTCAAAGAAATGAATTCGAAGAAAGTTCAAATGTTGTTTTGTTTGTGACGATTCTTTATTACGTAATCAACATTGTCGCGACAAATGAATGTGCTCATCAACGTTCACATTTTCAGGTGGCGGCGGTCGTGATAAGATCAAAGAAAGACTCCCATTATTAGTCCATCTCTAGTAGGGTCCATGCTCAGATGTTATGAGTATTGGTTATGCAAAAGGTTATGAAAGAAGAGGTCATGAATGGTTGATTATTTTGTGAATAGGAATAATAAGTGTATTCCCAGAGTTTCGAAACAAAAGTTGTAACAAGGCAAACGCCAAGCGTTGTCTCGCCTGCATATTGCAGTCATGAAGAGACTGCATGTCAAAACTATGCTATATGACTTCTGAGGCTGTCAGCAGTTTAGGGGGTGAATTGTGGTTCTGACAGTTTACATATGCAATAATGGTATAGGCCTACTTTATCCCTAGGAAATCAGATAACACTAAGAATGCTGTTAATACTATGAAGCTATAATTATTTCCATGCAAGTAAGGAAATGAATGTTAGTGAAAAAGAATGTAACTGATAATAATGTGAGTAAAATTGTAAAATTAAATTAATTATTAAGGTGTTATGTATTGTAATAATAAGTGAAAGGGAGTTCACAAATTATCATTACATAGGCTTGGTTATGGATAAATTAAATAAATAAATAAATAAATAAATAAATAAATAAATAAATAAATAAATAAACAAATATATGAAAAACAGTAACAAGTAAAATACAAAATCTGGTTCAGGTATAGAGAGTAGTGAGTTCACTGCTATTATACAGTAAACTGTAGAATGAACTCTGTTGAACTGAAGTAAAATGTTAGTGTTAAAAAGTATCAAATTATAAAGTTCATGTCATTACAGGAACAAAGTGGTGTAAATCATAGCACAGTGCCAGTCATGGAAAGTTCATTGACCTTTAACCTTAATCAAATTCAATTCACATTCAAACTTGACCTGCACCTTCAAGAGATGGACCTCTGGTATGAATTTGGTGATTCCATGTCAAAGCTATAGAAAGTTATTAGGTGTACAACATAGCACAGTGCCAGTTATGAAAAGTTCATTGACCTTTGACCTTTGACCTTAATCAAATTCAACTCACATTCGAACTTGACCTGCACCTTCAAGAGATGGACCTCTCATATGAATTTGGCAATCCTACCTCGAAGGTATAGAAAGTTATTGTGTGTACAACATAGCACAGTGCCAGTCATGGAAAGTTCATTGACCTTTGACCTCTGACCTTATTCAAATTCAACTCATACTCAAACTTGACCTGTGCCTTCAAGAGATGTACCTCTGGTATAAATTTGGTGATCCCACCTCGAAGCTATAGAAAGTTATTGTGTGTACAACACAGCACAGTGCCAGTCATGGAAAGTTCATTGACCTTTGACCTTTGACCTTAATCAAATTCAACTCACATTCGAACTTGACCTGCACCTTCAAGAGATGGACCTCTTGTATGAATTTGGCAATCCTACCTCGAAGGTATAAAAAGTTATTGTGTGTACAATATAGCACAGTGCCAGTCATGGAAAGTTCATTGACCTTTGACCTTTGACCTTATTCAAATTCGACTCATATTCGAACTTGACCTGCGCCTTCAAGAGATGGACCTCTGGTATGAATTTGGTGATCCCACCTTAAAGCTATAGAAAGTTATTGGGTGTACAACACAATTGTTGACGACGACGCCGACGCCGACGACGACGCCTACACCGGAAATAGTGATACCTATGTCTCGCTCCGCTACGCAGGCGAGACAAAAACTGCCTACTCACGTGGAAAGTCAAATACGATGAGCAAATTGGAGGAGCCATGAGAATGGAGGGTTTGATCCCCGGCACGCACTTATGCCCTTGAGCAAGGCATTTTATCTATATTGCTCTTTAATCATGCATCAAATAAATTAATGTGCTACAGGAATATTATTACCAATGTGTACATGTGTGTGTGTTTGTTTTTTTAAATACAATGAGAAAAGTTGTTTTCATCCTTCCTTGCTATAACTTTTACTGGCATTAAAGGCATTGGTTAACATTGTTACAATTTTAAAAAACCCCTCATTTTGCTACTTGAAAATGGGAGAAACATGAGGGTTACAGTGTAATAATACCTGTCTAAAAGTTTCAAAGTATAATATCCATAGTTAGTATTCTTAAATATTAGAAATGTGAACCAATGTTTGAAAAATATATTGGGTCGGTTGCACAGCACGGAGGGAGGCAGATAACGTTTTTTTTTTTTAACTTGAGCAAAACGGTCCTCTTATTTATTGTCTCTGAGACAAAAAATAATTTTAAAAAATATACTAAAATCGCAATTTGCATCTCACAGCTTTACAAGTACAAGTACTCATACACATGTTTCATCTTTAGTTTGAGAATTTTATAAATTGGCTGCTCACAAAGTTAGCAACTGCCTTTAAGTTCTTTCATTTGACAATAGCATTTCTGGAAGGCAGTGAGCTGTGTCTGTTGTGAATAGGGCTCACATAAGTTTGCTTTTTAGCTCTCAGACATGCATTCTCAAACTTTGTGAAAAAAAGTGGTCATGAAAGTTCGATCATTTCTTGAATAGGATTATAGTGCATTCCAGGGAAGCGTTTCACGAAGTCTTGTCATTGAATTTCACCGACTAATTTACTCTCAGCCCATCAGATGCGAGGATTTTCAGTAGCTTATAACAGTAAATCAAAAAATAAGAAATAACTTCCTAGTTTTACTTGAATAAAAGAGCACTTCAAAAGCAAAATCTTTCATACCACATTGCCGTCACGACATTTTTGACACATGGGCATTAAGAAGGGGAAGTGCCAATGACCATATTCACCTTGATCAGGGGAGCATTTCATGGAGTGTCTTGTCAGTGATTTTTCTACTGACAATTGTTATAAGCTACTGAAATCCTTGCATCTGATTGGCTGAGAGCAAATTTGTCAGTAAAAATCACTGACAAGACACTTCATGAAACACTCCCCAGGACTCTGCACTTTTCTTTTCAAGTCAAACTTATATGGGTCTTTCTATAAATATGGGGGCCACACAGTATTTCATGTAGTTGTGTTGTGTTTATCTTCTCTTCTCTTCCATGCATTATTATTTTCTTTTATATTTTTAAACAAAGCATTTATACTTCTTCTACTTTGCTCTCGTGTGTCACAGTCCCTTTCTGTTGATGTATGTCAGGAACAATACGATTTGTAAATATGCCATACTTCGTAACGTTTTGTGTCTCGTACTGTTACGTAGGGATCACATATTGTTTACAAACAGTGTAAAAAATCTTGGCTTCAACTGATTTAAATACAGAGGAAAATCATTTCAGAAAGCAACACTGACTGTTTTGAGAAGTCCTCTAGGTAGCAAACTTTCACAAGATATCATATATTTACGTTAACCACTATCACTTGGATTCTCACATTTTGGTTATGAAGTGAACATTTCACAAGCCATCGTTAACCGTAAATTGGTCATAATCACTTTATTCATCAAGGTCGATCCCCAATTCACTCACAGCAAAGACTGGTGCACCATCAATTTTTCCAAGGGTTCTATGACATTAAATGTGTGTGGTTTCTATTTGTTACGTAGGGAGAAATGTTACAAAGTAAACTACCTGTCAAAATGAATTTCTGATTGTGTGTCAATGTGTCTACCTCTTTAGTGTAAAAATTATGTTCAGAATTATTCCCCATTTGGATACAAAGAAACAGACAAACAGCAATTGCTTTCACTTTTCCTATCGAGGGACTTGTGAAACTTGAAAGCTGTTAGAAAAGCTTCGAGAAAACAGTTCTTCATTACGAAATACTCGCAATATTCCAAAAATAATTATTCAGATTCGTCCACATGCTTATAGGTGAACAACACATCATGTACAAAAATAAGTTTATAGCCGTAGTAGAATCAGTCATTGAGTTACATCATTTCATTGTTTTCAGGTTTATACATAAAAAATAAAATAAAAACTTAGGCTCAGTCAACTGTTTTTAATTAATCAGTTATGAACTAAAACTGAGTTAAATAATTCATCCACCCCTTGAGAATACTGGTATTTCCCAAGATTGTGGGACGATTGTGGGACTGTGGAATGTAAACAAGAATCCTGCTGGTAGAAAATGGCAAACATCGTACATGTAACTTCTCGTGAAATTTAGTTGTTATTTTGTAAAATAAATATCGAAGGTACAAATTTGTTCCATATTTTAACAATTTTGAAATCGGTCGTGCTTTCACTTATTCATTTCATGTTTAAATGGTGAAGAAGAACATTGCCATTCTCGCCTCCATGAGACTAGAATGATTATTACAGTCCCATCTACTGGATATTGTGGTGTTGACAATAACGACGTTTAAAATTTTTGAAGATCATCAAGACTTATAAACTTTTTAACAGGCCGAGATGATACATTTAACTCGTCTTTCATTTTGAAACTGGTCAGTGATATGGATTGTTGGGTGTAGTAGGAATTATGTTGCAAATGATTACTGTTCAGTAGCTACACAAAACTTGAAGTGTTTTTATTTAGATTGGGAGTTCTGTTACAAGTTTCCTTTATGAAAGTTTACTAAATATGCTATTTCTAAAAATCAAACATTCATGTTTTCTTTAAGTTGTTTATTTTTTAGTTTTCTTGTATACGGTTCTAAAAAGTGGATCCAAGGGCCATTTTCAAAATTGTAATTGGACATATGTAATCCCTTGATATAAATCTTTGAAATTAGTTCAAAATGAAAATTTGGTGTCTCTGTTACATTGTGATTTTTTTCAAGTGAGTGACAATGTGGCAATATCCATGACAAGATTGTTTTAACTTCTTGTTCTACATGACTTGGTCTCACTATGACTGGGGTTCGAGCATCATTGCACTAATATGAAATTTTGACCCCAATGTCACACACTGGCCCCTCTATTTATAGAAAGACCCATATGCATCTTAACACCTGTATATTGTGGTATTCTACTGAACTTATTAGGCATCTTAAAATACTAAAGATTAAAGTATCAACATAATTTATATCAATCAAGTTAAGAACACTTATGTGCATCCCCCAAGATCTTCAAATAATGTAGTAACAAAAAGGCTCTTCTTAATTCACAGCAATAAAAGATAGATTTTTTTTAAATGCAAAAACAGCAATACATTAAAAAAGGGAACAAAAACAGAAAAAAACACAGAAAAACAAAACAAAAGGAAATAAATAAAGATGGAGGAGGAGGAGGATAATAGAGTAAAGAAGAAGCAGGAGGAAGCAGGAGAAAGAGGAGAAGCAGAAGAAAAGCAGGAGAAGCAGGAGAAGCAGGAGGAGGAGGAGGAGTAGGAGGAGGAAGAGAAGAAAAAGGAGAAGAAGAAGAAGGAGAAGAAGAAGAAGTAGTAGTAGTAGTAGTAGAAGAGGACGAAAATGCAGAAAAGGAGGAAGAAAAAGAAGAAGAGGAAGAAAAAGAAGAGGAAGAAGAAAAGCAGAAGAGAAAGCAGAAGTAATAAAGAAGTTGACATCTTTTGGGTACATACCTGAAGTGGCGACTTGATCGATGGGGAGACCAGAATCATACGACATGAAACCGACGACGGAGAAGATAACGAACCCTGCAAAGATACTGGTACTGCAGTTCAGAATGGCGATGATGATACCATCCCTGTATCACAAAAGAACATAACATATCACTTATATTCTTAAAATGTACCTATTACCCAAAGATATTGCTCTCTGCATGGGAGAGGTTCCAATGTCACTACGTGCTTGCTTGCTTGCTTGCCTGGTGCCTTGTCTGTTCCAGACATTGGTGATCAAGGCCTTCCATCTCTATCTATCTCTGGCTACTTGTAATGTGCCCTTACTTCTGTTACCAATCTGCCCAATAAACTTACCTCATGTCACTACACGGTATTAAAAAAATATGTGCTTCAAACCATTATTTCTATAAAAAAATGTATTGTAAGCTCAATTACTGTCTCAACATAAAAAGTGACTGGTAAGCAGACTAGTTAATGTATGCGCATGCATGAATTAGGGCATTGAGGAATTAAACTGTCACATTGATTCTGCTAGTTGTGGTCCTATGATACTCTTCGTCTTCTTTAAACTCTTTAGTACAAGCTCCTAACCCCCTGAATACAGAGTAAACATTTTTGGGGATTCTGCTCTACTTTGGCAAAAAGAAGCAAGTGGCATATCAATCAAATATGAGTTATTGATATTTTCATATTTTACCTGGTGTGCTCTTCTTCAAGGCCAAATACATGTATTATGCATGGACACTCATCCTGCTCAGAGATGTGTTAGGTAAGACATCATGGTATTGCATTGACATCAGTGTAAATGACAGATACATTTTGCTCTTTTACAGGAAATAACACTTTTGTTACTTGCTTCCTTTTGCCAAAATAGGGCAGGATTAATTCTCGCATACATGACAAGCTGTACACAAATCATTCTTTCATGTGACTGGTACACTACACAAACCGAGTTTGTTCTGTATATACCTCATTTAGAAAAAAAAGAAATTACGAGAGTGTACTATAGACAATGACCCCTGCATGCCACCAACTTTTTGAAAAATCATCAGATATGAGTAAGAATTGGATGTACGATGTTCTGTTTGGTTCCTGAAAGGGGGACTAAATACCATCCATGGGCATTAACCCATTCATGACAGGAATTATTTAAAGCCTAATTTGATCAGCTTTTATTCTTCAAATTGGCAACACCAACATTTTTATTTTATTGCTACATTTTTCTCATAAAACGTCATGTATCTGGAATGAATATAAATTGACAGAAATTATGATGATAAGTCAAAAAGTTGCCAATTTGCAGGGGAAAACGGTGATTTTAAACTTTCTATCACATTGCCAATTTAAGGATTTTAATGCTTATTTTCCTTTAAAAAATTTTCAGCATCAAACAATGAATATTGATGCAACCAAAATGGGCACAGTTTGTGTAGAATTTTCAGCTCTTTCTGCTCATGTATTTGGTACGATTTTTAGGGCTTTGCATCAAAAGATATAAGGCCAAACCACAAAATGTGGACCTCTGTCACAAATGGGTTAAATTCAAAATGACTAAAAAAATGCAAATATTTCTACTCACATACATTGTACAACACTTAAAAGTCCTTGACAAGAAAAGCCATCCACGCCACAGAACAGACTACAAGATGAATTTAATGTACTGCACAATATCAAAATAGCGCAGTTGGAAGCTGGCATGAATACCAGTAATAATAAAATCATTAAAATCAGGTACAAGGACATCCAATAGACAAGGTTTTAGTCCCAACACTTTTCTGAAATTTTTCTAAATAGTAAAACTGTAAGATGGTTGTTCTGTTGTAGTGAACTAGACACCAACCTGTAAAAGTTGTTGTGGAACTTGTTGTAGCTAGCCATGGTCAGCAGTCCACCCCAGGACGGTCCAAGGGAGTAGAAAATTTGTGCAGCGGCATCCTTCCATACCTTTAATTCCAGACCAACAAGATGCATTAACTTTCAATCCAGAGTTTTGAATTGTCTTAATGACAAATACATTCTCAAGGTTCAATTTACCCTTCTTTCAAGAAAAAAAAAAATTACTTGCATAAATCTCATCTATCTTTCATTTATTTGTTCACTTGCATAGTTCTCGTCTATTTTTCATATCCTAATTTTCCACACATCCATTTATTACACCTAATTTCTTATTTTTCAAAGATTAGATTCACACCCAAATGCATACCTGATGATGATTATGCCTAGCTCCAAATCTCATCTTATCATTTGTTTTTACATCAAGAATTACTCTGCTAATGACACTCAATGCATGCTTGTTACCACCTACTGCATGCATGAATATAGAAATACACACTTTTGTGTGTATTTCTGAAAACTGGCTAGAGGACTGAAAATTGGCAAGAGTCCAACTGCAACACCCACTGAACAGTGAGGAAAATGACCCCCCAAATAAATACAAAGAATTCCTTCCAAACAGAGAAGGACCCTTCACTTTCTGAAGTATTCATTCATGTAAAATGACCTACTTTTGCATAGCTAGCTCGAACTCACACTTCACAGTTCAAATAATAAATCCTTAGACAGGGCTCGACACTATCAAGCATCTAGGACTCATGGGCCCCAAATATTCAGGTCCAGATCACAGACATATCATAAATTTACTATACGAAAAGCAGCATGCGCGGATATCATTACGGGAATGGCATTGGGCCCTGTCTCTTTCGGATCATTTGTCATTTGAAGGGGCCGGTAAGCACCTTTTACCGCCATGATATAGATAACCCTGTTGATTATTCATATATATTGTGCATAGCAGTTTTATTGTAACACTTTGATTTAATGTTTAATAACGCGTACAAATGCTACTAGTTTGAAGCATCTTACAAAATTAATCATTTATTTTTTATCATGAATACTGATAGATGCTTAGGTCGGCCTTCGAATGAATCTGGACAAAATGGTGGAGCTTTAGGGGCCTGGCCCGGAACCCCCCAAAATGAATAATTCTAGCAGGGCTCAATGCATACAGAGCCCAAAATTATAATCTGGACCCCCTGCCAAAAAAATGTTGGTGTGGAGCCATGCCTAAGATGTAGATGATGACCCTTAGAAGAGGTCAACTACTAAATCTGCCTCATAGGCCTCATTTTGACCTTTCGCCATTCCTGCCATATTTCTCACTAAATGTAGAGAGAGAGAGAGAGAGAGAGAGAAGTGGGAGGGGGCAGAGATAGAGTAAAGGAAGGAAGGAGAGAGAGATTCAGACAAAAACAAAAACAAAAAAATAGACTAAGAGTAGAAGGGGAGAGAGCAGTGTGGGGAGAGTGAGAGAGAGAGAGAGAGAGAGAGAGAGAGAGAATAGACATAACAAGAGAAGGGAGAGTAGAGATGAAGAGAATGCACAAAAAAAAAAAAAAAAAAAGAGGGAAGGAATGGAGAAGAGATAGAAAAAGAGAGGTATGGATGAGGAGAGGAAGATGTAAAAAGAGGTAGGTTAAAGAGAGGGAAAGAGAGACACACATACACACTCCACACACTCAGAGTCAGATAAAGAGAGACAGAGAGAGAGAGAGATAAAGAGAGAAAAGAGAGAAATGTGTGTCACAGATCATAGACTGTAAGCCAAACCTTACCCTGGGGTCCTTTAGTCTGTGGAATTCGGGCCTGATGTAGTAGAGGACACCATCAAGGGATCCAGGCAGGGTACATCCACGGATCAACAGGATGGTCAACACCACATATGGGAAGGTTGCAGTGAAGTAGACAACCTAAAGTCAAGAGCGAATCAAATAGAAAAGAGATCAAATCATTTCAACCTTACCTGCCAATGCTCAGGGAAAGGAGAAAGGTCACAGCTAAGTACGTACAGTGGAATCTCGATATAAAGAGATCTGATATAACAATATTCCCGATATAACAAGGTAATATTCTGGTCCCAGCGCTTTATATTTTGTTTTTTAACCCCGATTCAACAAGATTCCTGCTATAACAAGGTAATTTTGATAGTCCCAAGGACCTTGTTATACCGAGTTTCCACTGTATATTACATCCTCCAAATAGAATGAAGGAGAAAATGATTTTAAAAGGCAACTGTTCCCATCATTGCTAGGGTAAGGCTCTCAAGAAGTACAGGGCCTGATCATGATAGAATGGTGTGGAAAGATTTAATTTCCTTTCACCCTTGTTGTTGTCACTGCTAGGGAAAGACTGGTTGCAGTGAAGTATATTTCCTATTCAAGGGAGAACCAAAGTGAAAGATGATATACTGCAATCCTTGCCGTCACCAGCAAGGGAAAGATTGCAGTAAAGTGCATCAGAGAGAGAAAGAGAGAGAGAATCACGAAGGCTTACAGCTTGTTCAGGTATGATGCGACAACCCCCCCCCTTTTTTTTATATGTTCAGATATGACGCGGTACATCACATCACTTATGTTTATGAACATGCATTCGCATCAATGCTCAAATAAAAGACATTTTTGTCAAAAGTTGCACAGACAAACTCATGACATATTTTGCACTATATTTAAAAAAGAATTTGATTGGTCCACAGAGGCAAAAAATATGCCTCTGCATTTTTTGGGTTTTTGGGGGTTTTTTTTGCCACCTCCCATCCTCACTACACAACAAACTGTGGGGGTTTGCTGCATCATATCCGAACAAGCCTTAAGAATATGTTCTTCAATCCTGGCAGCCATTGCTGAGGAAGGCCGCAATGAAGTATATCTCCTCATCAAGATGGAACCAAAGAAAAAAACCCAGCATTCCTTTCAACCCTTGCCAGCTATTATCACTGTTTGAACCTACATATATATATAGAGAGAGAGAGAGAGAGAGAGAGAGAGAAAAAGAAGCAAATAACAAAAGAAAGAAGACTCCCCCCCCCCTTATTCCCTCTCCAAATCAGCAAAATTTGCCTAGTTCACTGAAATATCCCAAACCGAAAGGGCAAATAGTAGGTTTGAAGGATTTATGTATACATGTAGATTTTTAAAAAGTTGCCTCTGTATATGGGAAGATAATTATTCTGCATTCATATTGATGCCAAACTGAAAGATCAAAATGATTATTTTTTCCTACAAATAACTCTCTGTATGAAGACAGAATCATATCAATTCAACATCATACAGCCAACTTGGCATATGGCTTTATATCATCTGTGGAGTGCCTGAAGAATGTAAACCCCTGTGGGCATCTCCTTTTTAATGATAATACTTTTGTTGTATCTTGATCCAGAATGCTATGAATAACACATTACACATGGGCAAGAAGAGAAACTCTATCGAAAATCATGAGTCTATTTCCCTTGTAGAATGCTGTGCCCTTTTGGAACAAGAATGATTTCGTTGTAACTAATCACTGAACTCTTTGAAGTGGCAGTGCAGAGTATTGCCACATACAAATCAGCAATTTTTCTGTTAAATTTTGCAAAATTCATTCACATTTAATAATTCAGGATATGTTCATTTTTATTTTGTGAACCATGCAGGAATGGAAATGATAATTGTTGCCAATTTGAGGGGGGGGGGGGGGGGGGGGGTAAGCTGATCAATTTAGCCCTGAAGAAAAATCTGCACTGCTAAGGGTTAACACACAAGACAAATATCTTTCAATGGGGCTGCTAGTGAGGCAATTTATATTCCTCAGGAGACTTCAGTTGATGTTTAGTTAATGAACAAACAATTGCACAAGGCAGTGACAATGTATTTGTATACATAGATGTAAGCTCTCCATTGCCGCTTTGCCGCTTGACTAAATTATACTGTTTATGTTTTTGTTCACTGTACTTATTCCTTAATTTTGATCAATAAAACTGCAAATAAATAAATAAAAAAACAACAATCAGAATATGGTGAATGTTGCAGTATTCTGCATCCCTCCCAAAAAATCACTACAGATGCTTTTGCACTGATGAGAAGTGTTCGGATTGCAGTCATTCATTTAGACACTACAGTGTGAGTATGGTACAACCTGGGATGCATGTACATGTACCCGCAATAAAGTGAGGGGCTGAGAAATCTTATTTTCCACTTTGTCTCGCATACTGCGCAACGTTTAATGTGTCTGCCAATATGTGACACTTAAAGGGATCCGGTTAACTTTGTGGAGGGCTTGATTTAATGAATTGTTGAATTTTGATGTCTATGTTGTATAAAGATGTTCAGAAGGATAAACAGCGAGAAATATAAAGGTTTTGAAATACAAACTGTTATTATCAAGATATCTATCACTGAATTCCATCATTTGCAAAACCAACCTGAGTATGTGTCTAACATTGTGTCTAATATTTGTCTAACACTGCAGCCTATGGGGTAAAAAAAAAAGGTCTGGCATTTCTGGTCACTTGCATATTTTCACTTTTTGTGAAGCATATGATGATGTTTTTGAAGTGCATTTTTCAAAGCTTCATATTTACACAATCTTACATCCACTGATATCATGTATGGCCATGCAGGCAGCTCAGATTTTTAAAAGTTACTCAATGGCTTTAAATGATGAAATGACCTATTTCCCCCCATTTCAAGTTTTATGGTGGAAATTTCCTGTTAGTTCCGAGTCAATATGCACAATGGAAGGTGACATTTTAGGGCTACGATGACATGCTGCACAATGATGGCTATGGTATACCACTATTTTCAGAGTATTAAGAGTTAAGAGTTGATATTTTCCAGGTAATCCCAGATTCACTCAATTATGGAAAAATATCATGGAAGAAAACATATTTGACTGATCACTATCACTTTCCTTGCCTACGATCTCATACAGATTTGCAACCTAGCTGAAGAAATGGATTGAAAAAAATTTAAAAAATATAAAAAATGGTATCAGTGACCATGACCAAACTGCATGCTATTACCCCTTAGGGATCTTGCACTTCATCATGTCATCAAGCAAACAAGAACAAGAGAATTCACTAGTTAATGAGTTCGCTTGAAAAATCTTACTCTCACAGAATCCTCTGGAAGGTAGAACCCTAAAGAAAGGAAAAATAACTGACCTGTCCTTCAGAATAATAAGCTGAACAGGCATATCATTATCATAACATACAGGGATAGAACAAGCAGAACTACATGTGCAGAACAAACATGGTTCTTTAATTGAATGTTGAACAATGCAATGTCAAATTACATTTTGGCTCTGTTCAAATAATCAATTGCAAGAATAATAGTAACAATCACGTTTGTGAAAAGAAATACATGTTATATTGTGTCTGCCATTTATTATGCATCATCTGCTTTATGGAGGCGGCTTGGGTGGCGACATGGGCGTGTTCTCGCTGGTTGTCTTGCTGGTTCGGGTTTCCTTGGACGGGACAGGCTCCATACATGCATTTGCATTGTGATGCATATTAGTGATGAGTCAGGGTAGTGTTTGTATGGAAGTGGCGAATAGCTAGGCTGTTTGATTCATACATGCTGCATGTGTGGAGTCTGTCATGTCATGTCAAGCCCTTGTCCTGGCGCTGTCGGCCTTGCGATCTGTGGATCTGTGTCGGTCTCACTTGGTAACTTCATAGGGTAGAAATTTTTTTTTAATTTTTTTTTTTTTACCCATAATCACCTTGTAATCATATGCAAATAATGTGATTGTTTTTTTTTATTCTATAAAACACATTAAAAAAAAATAACATGTACACATGTGAGAAAATGGTTATGGCAAGGCTCCATATTAACAGGCAACTCAGACACATGGATGCCCAATATTTAGGTCCAAAACCCTCAAAATGCACAATTTTTGCAGATATGTATGGTTCAATACAAGCAGAGCCTGGAATTTCCAACCAGAAATAAAGTTTTGAGTGAACTTTTGACACTAACTTGTGCAGTTTTGGACCAAATAACTTAGTTAACACTTGGCGCCCCATACCCAGCGAGCCGCAACCTGAGTGTTTTCCAGCGCGATGCGACCCGAGTGTTTAGAAGAAGCTGGAGTGCTTGGGATGCATGGGTCCTTGCTCAGAGTTGGAGTGCAGCCGTTATCTCATTTTTCTTTCAAATATTTACACTAAAATTCACCAGAAATCATGAATGGACATATCAAAAGATCTTACAAATCTTTAGATGCATGGAACTCCAGCTGTAAATCCTGCACAGTTTTGTGCATAAATGAATGGTATATATGGTGAAAAAAAAAAAAACGTCTAAGCAAAAAAAACCCAACTTTTTTTGCCTCCTGGTGGCAAACCAATCAAATTGTTAAAAAGTTAGCCAAAATATGACATCACAAGTTTGTCTGTGCAACTTATGGCAAATTTCCATTTGATTTGAGCGTGAACTATCATTACTGATGCCTTGCTGTGCATCTCATCACAGTGATATGGTTAAAAAAAAAAAAAAAAAAAACCTTGGGGGTTTTCTGCTGAATAACTAAATGAGCCTTTATAGTTCACTGTGTTTTACATATAAAACATGTGATGATAAGATTTTGAGTTAGCCAAATATCATAGAGCCTATCATTACAGACTATCCCTGAATAACCTTATCTCTGTGCGAAAGACGGTAGACAAACAGTCTTCCAGACGATGACCTCATCTCAAAACAAAAAAAAAACCAAAAAACACCAAAAAATTTGAGTCTTCTGCTGGATATCTGAATAAGCCTTTACAGTTCAGATGCTGTGTTATGTCTGTAAAACATTTTTCACACAATAGAAAATATAATGAGCTAGCCAAATATTCATGATTCTCACCAGTACAAAACACCCATGGTTCCAATACCATGCGTAAAGGGTTTCAGACAAGGAAGAACCATGTGTGAAATTGCTGCACCATGCATGGCAACAAGGGTAAAAAAATATTGGAGTATATATTCCTAACAATAATGATAAATGTCACAGACTGTTTTGCTTTTTGGCAATGTATTTTTACTTTTATGCCATAAGTAGACAACTCCTGCATACCAAGAAGTATTTTTTTATCCTTTTACTAAAGCATATACTGCCGCCACACCTAACTTTAGGTTTTATTCCGTAAAACTTCCAAAACTTCCACGCTATGCGCAGAGTTGGAACCGTGTGTGGATTTTTTTCTAGTGAGAACCCTGCAAATATTATAGATTCTGTGATTACAAACTATCCCTGAATAACCCT
>CM057161.1:11411435-11463935 GCA_029962745.1 Echinometra lucunter | reverse complement strand
CAATTCAACCACTACTATTTTTTAGATTAATATTTTGAGACTCATACACAATTTAACCACTACTATTTTTGAGATTAATATTTTGAGACTCATACACAAGTTAACCACTACTATTTTTGAGATTAATAATTTGAGATTCATACACAATTGAACCACTACTATTTTTATAAGGTAGAGCAATATCTCTACAAGTTTGCTACTGTATCATTGTAATCTCATGAATTATATTATCATATAAATCACAGGTCAGGTTTGCTTACAAACACCACTTAAATTTTATGGTGCATTGAAAGAAAATGTTTTTTACAAAGTTTGTTGACTTTTGTATTTGAACAGCAAGTAACAGCTAAATATTTAATGACCACTGCCAGTACTAAAGTCCAAATATTGTGACCTCAGATGAGGTGAATTAACCTAGTTAGGACTACAGGGCTAATTGGTTGATCATAGACTGGTCAGTATACAGTAGTAATGACCCTTTGATCGATTCTGCAGGTTTTGGTCATTTCTTTGGAGTTACTCTCAAAGTCAGACCAGCATTGTCATACATGTACATGAAATATGAATGACTTGGAGCCGGTAAAAATTAAGGGGTGGTCAGATATGAGGCGACATGCCCCCACAACAAATCCCTGCAACATTTTAGTGTACAAGTCAATGGGGTATGAGGCAACCAAAAAAAAAAAATGTTGCAGAGGCAGGACACTTTTTTTGGGGGGGGGAGGGGGCTGCCTGGCTGCAAATATAATGCCCACCAATCAAATTCCTAAAAAGTTTGTACAAAATATATCGTCATGAGTTTGTCTGCGCAAGTTTTGACAAAGTTCTCTTTTATTTGAGAGTGGACACGTTATGCGCATTCATTAACAATGTTGCGCCGTGTATGGACACTAAAAATGTCGCGGGGATTTGTTGCGGGGGACATGTTGCCTCGTATCTGAACACAGTAAACACCCCCTTAAGTGATAGATAACATCAAAACCTGACAATTCTTTATACAATGCTTCCTTGTAAGAATTTCATATGATTTACAAGTCAATGTGTATGCCTCAATTGACCCAAGTGACCCAGGCCCATCTGTTACCTTCTGGGTAATAAAAGTATGTGTATGTCAATGTATTCAGGAGCAGATTAACCATTTTGACAAACAGGAGACACAGAAAACAAAAACAAACAAAAAAACAAAAAAACAAAAAAACAAAAACAAAAAATAGAAACTAAGAGAAATAAAATAAGGGGGAATTCTTTTGTTGCAAAAGTATATCAGGCCAAATGTGGGAAATAAGGGAAACACAGGCTGGTTCAACCTCCTCCAGATCTGCCAATGACAGGACTATGTTTTCTTTAAAGCTTTCTGCACAGCATATTTCTAAATAGCCTCAGGTTTCTTATTTTCACCAAATTTTCTTATGATCATATTCATATTATAATTTGATAACTGATAACAGTACAGTGAAATGAAAGGTAGTAATCACTCATAGCCTCCATGTACATGTACTTTGGGAACGTTTTATCAAAGTGTTTACAACCTTGAGATTTTTCTGTTTTCAAGGTAAATGCAGGAAGTTACTTACCCCATGTTCAGACACAAAAAAATTTATACTAGAACCCGATAGAGAAATGATGTATTAACAATCATTGTATAGCTGACAGACCGTTCAAACGCATAATCTCGACCCTTCTGGAAAACGTTGTATAGATGCTTACGGTCATGACGTCAGTGCTAGCCCCTGCTGGCCTTCCACTTCCACGAATCACGGGTCACCTTTCGCGCGCGGTCACATTAAGCCCCGTCCAGTTATACCGTTCTATGGTCGCCATACGTTCAGATGTACACGGAATGCTGATTCGTTATCAAGTTCTAGTTCAAAACGATTCTCTGACCGTCGTTTCATTATACGATGTTCAGACGTATAAGTTCATCGTATAGCTATACCGTTCTAGTATAAATTTTTAACGTCTGAACACCAAGTTATACTCTCATTAAAGATAATCTGGTGTTCTGGTCATGTGATAACAATGTGACAGAAATTGTTTCAAGGCAAGTGGAATAGATAGTGGTTGTAATGTAAAAACAGGAGTCTAGTGTAAGATTTGGAGAGTACTGAATTGATAATAAATTCACCCACTCTCCCCAATAGGCATTTGCACTGCACACAGAAATATGAGTATATGGGACCACACACAAATCTGGCATAAATGTATGGCCCGGACACAAGTTTTTTCTGAAATAAGAAATTCACCCACTCTCCCCAACAGGCATTTGCGCTGCACACAGAAATGAGCATATGGGACCACACACAAGCCAGACACTTCAGCTATTTCTTGTCTTATTTTGACGACGAAGGCATTGAAAGAGCAATCATTTCTAGGGAACCTTTTTACTCTTGACATTCTTCCTATCCGATGGGAAATGAATGGGAAAAAAATTCACAAAATGATTTTTCAATTTTCCCAGAACTGAAGCTTCACTTTCAAAATGCTGTGTTATTTAAGTCAGCAAATGCACAGATACAGTGTCATTTTCATTAATTTCAGTCATAAGCCTGTATTCTTTGCATCAGTCTAGAACAGATATTGATATTCTGTTTTGCACCTTGAAAACCCAGCGTTCAGTTTTCCAAGGTAAGAGAAAAGAACCAGTAACCCAAAACTGTGCAGTGCCTCCTCCTTTTGACAATTTTCCATTGTCTTTTTTGACCCAGAATGCTGGGAATTACACATCACCAGAGCTGCCAATCCCAATTTGGAAAAAATCCTATTCTTTATTTCTTTTTATCCTATTTCAAGCCCAAAATCCTATTTGTTTCAAATTTTGAAACATCCAACAGTATAAAGAATCATTCTTACAAGTTTCAAAAATCCTATTTCAATGGGAAAAATCCTATTCAGTGTCATATTCCTCTTAAAAATCCTATTAAATAGGATAAAATCCTACTAATTGGCAGCTCTGCATCACACATGAAAGAAAAATTCCCTGTCCATTGTAATGCATTACATTATTCCATATTCCAATAAGTGATTGATTTGTAACTAATCATTAAATTCTCTTTTGGCAATGCAGTGTAAAATCCATGATCGCTTTTTTTTTCATGTCCAGGGCAGCATTTCATGAAGAGTCTTGTTGGTAATTTTCACAGACTTATTTCTCTCAGCCAATCAGATGCAAGGATTTTCAGTAGCTTGTAACAGTTGTCAGTGAAAAATCACCGACAAAACTTGCTCCCAACTGATAGGCATTTTTTTCTGTTAAATTTTGCAATTTTCACTTCTGCGGGTTCATATCCATTGTTCTTGGCAGTACATAATATCCATGGTTCCCATACCCTGTGTGCAGGATTTCAGACAAAGTAGAACCATGTGAAATTGCCCTGACATGCGTGGCGACAAGGGGGGGAAAGAAAAAAAAAATGAGTATACATTCCTAATAGTAATAACAAATGCGAGATATTTTTTTTTACTTTTTGGCAATATATTTCAAATAAGCCTGTGAAGTGTCCAGGGACGGACCAGTGTACTCCCCATTAAATAGTTACAGTGTACTCTGAAAGTTGGTAATAGGTTGAAGGCTGAAAGAGGCTGTAAAATTTTATGAGTAGGATTTTCCCTCATGGTCATACAGGGAAGAGAAAGAGAGATAGAGAGAGAGAGGAAGAGAGAGAGAGGGAGAGAATGGGCGCGTTCAAGCGATTTTTTGAAGCTAGAATCACAAACATGAATCACAAATCAAAACGCTGTTACAAAACACGGCTACTGCGAGAGTGCGTTCAAGCGATTTTTCATCAACGCTGATTCTTGCTCATTTCAAGCCCATCCACTGCGCACGGTACTGCGCAGTTTGACCCAGGAAGGTCAACTTTAGCCATATCATTTATTTGTCTCTATATCTTTCTTATGCTATTCTTTGTTTTTCATTCTATCTTCTTCTCTTTCCATCTTTTCTTATGTTATTCTTTGTTTTTTCCTACCTTCCTTTTTTCATGTTTCCTTATGTCATTTATTTCAACCTTTTTTCTATCTTTCCTTGTTATTCTTTCTCTTCCCATCTTTTCTTATGTTATTCTTTGTTTTTTCCTACCTTCTTTTCTATGTTTCCTTATTTTTTCTTTGTTTTTCCTTCTATCTTCTTCTCTTTCCATCTTTCCTTATGTGATTCTTTGTTTTCTTCTATCTTCTTTTTTCTGTCTTTTCTTATGTTATTCTTTGTTATTCCTTCTATCTTCTTATCTTTCAATCTATCTTTTTTATTCTTTGTTTTCGTCTATCTTCTTTTCAATCTTTCCTTGTTATTTTTTTATTCCTTCTATCTTCTTATCGTTCAATCTATCTTTTGTTATTCTTTGTTTTCGTCTATCTTCTTTTCAATCTTTCCTTATGTTATTCTTTGTTTTCCCTTCTATCTTCTTTTCTGTTCATCATTCCTTATGTTATTCTTTGTTATTCATTCCATCTTATCTTTCAATCTTTTTTGTTATTCTTTGTTTTCTCCCATCTTTTATCTATCTTTCCTTATGTTATTCTTTGTTTTTTCTTCTATCTTCTTCTCTGTCCATCTTTCCTAATGTTATTCTTTGTTTTCTTCTTTTATCTTCTTCTTTTTCGTCTTTTCCTGTTATTCTATATTATTCCTTCTATCTCCTTATCTTTCAGTCTCTTCTTATATTATTTTTTCCTTCTATCTTCTTCTCTGTCCATGTTTCCTTGTTATTCTTTGTTTTCTTCTTTTATCTTCTTCTTTTTCGTCTTTTCCTGTTATTCTATCTTATTCCTTCTATCTCCTTATCTTTCAGCCTCTTCTTATATTATTCTTTGTTTTCTCCTTCTATCTTCTTTTCTAGCTTTCTGTATGTTGTTTTATCTTTCTTCAAACCTTGGTGTGAAAGCAACAGTAGAATCATGATTGAGATCTCCGTTGCGTTCAATCGATTTTTAGCGACCGTGGTTCTGCAGAATCATGATTCAAAACATACCTTTTTCAGCGTTTCATGTTTGCGTTTTGAAAGACGTTTATTTTTACGACCTGCGAAAAATTGATTGAACGCAACCGTGGTTTAAACTAAACGTCTTTCAAAACCGTGATTCTACGGTGAAAAATGGTCGCTTGAACGCGGCCAATGTGATGTGGTCACTTGATGTGGTCAATGACCAGACTGCTTACAAATTCAGAACAGGTACCACATGTATCCATCCATATGAGTAAAAGGGTACATGGGTACAAAAATATATGTTAATGCACAGACTTATTTAATTTCCACTCTCCTGCTCTCCCATATCTTGTATTTATATACTGATCTAGGGCTTCAGAGCTCCTAGTGCTGCACGTATCTCCACTGTAAGTCTCCGCTTCGGGTCACACTCCCATTCCGCGATTCGCGCGGAAGGGGGAATCCCCCCACCCGCCCCCATCCTCAGGAGTGGCAGCACATGTCCTTGACGTGTGTGGATTTTTTTCTGGCGAGAACACTGTTCATATCATAATTATATACATTTCTATTTTTCATTAAGACTGTGGAGAAGTGGAAAATAAAAAATAAATGGTGCCAATTTGAGGATTTTTTTTTTCTGCTAAATTTTGCAATTTTCATTTCCACAGGTTCATATTCTAACGACATACATTTCTATTTTTTTCAAATTGTGGAGAAGTGGAAAATAAAAATAAATGGTGCCAATTTGAGGGAGGATAACTAATTAGCTCAGAGCTTAAAAAAAAACATGTACCATTATAGGTTAATACCCAGTTTCCTCTTACCATTAAAAGGGTTGAAGGCCATACAGTTTCTAAGTTTTATACTATGCTTTCATAACTGGGTAAATTTCTTTTTCCCTACAGACCCTTTACATGTCCGTGTAGCAACAAGCCATTACTGCAAAGTGTGGATTGATCAATTCAAATTGATATGGCGCCAGCAAACTGTTTCTGTTCCAGTAATTACTCTTGAATAGATAAGAGGATATTGCATATAAATCTCTTGTCCCAATTCCGCTGTTTTTTTTTTTACTACAGGTATTTGGGCAGAAATTCATCCAGTCACTTTTAATGATGATAAATGTCTATTCCATCCATCATTATTTGCATAACCCCATTAAAAAGGACCATGTCAGGATTAAATGAAAATTTTTTACCTAATCAGATTTCCTGTTTTTGTGATTTTTGCATGACAAACACGCTGAAATTTTCATGGTGTCATCACTTAAGATGACATCGTGCAAGTCTAAAATGTGTGTTACGGGTGAGCAATACGTGTAAATATATGAACAGAGTGGAATGTAAAAAAAAAAGAGAAACAAAAAACAAAAACAAACAAAAAAACAAAACTAGTATTGAATTTTTCACTGAAGATCTGTTACTAATGTATTCAAATTGTGCACATTTGTCTTCAGAACCCTTGGTTACCAACTATTCAGTTCACCTTTAATGAATAATGGCATCTGAATAGAAGGAATCCAGTTTGCATTTCTTAGCTGTTGCTATGTCAGGCAAGCACTGGCAAGCTTCTCAGATGTCAAGAGAAACTATTGTACAACAAGTTTGCATAAAATGAGTAAAGGTCTATTAGGTTGTCTGTCTTTTCATGATGGTAAATGGCATTAAACATGTTGCTAACGCAATGCTGATGTGTATGGAGTTTACCAGAAATGCAAGAAAAGTTGGTCTTACCTTTCCAACGCTCTTGACGCCTTTGACGAGAGCAAGGAAGGTCAGGATCCAGACCAGGGCCAGACAGAGGAGTAGCTGCCATCGGATAGCCCCGGTATCATGGAGGCCAGAGCTACGCTGGAGCACGAAGTTACTGTTTTTACACACACACACCCAGGCAGACAAAACGCAAATGCGTTGAGAGAAAGGAGATGAAAAAGAACGTTGCAGCATTAGCAGGTGGCACGAATCATACTAGGAAGGGGTTTGGGCAGATTATAGTTTTACCAGGGTTGTGTGGTTGGGGAGAAGAAAGATTACACACAAAAAGAAAAACACCATAAAAAGCAAAAACAAAAACAAGAATAAAAGGAAAAAACAACCAACTCCCCCTCCCCCCAAAATGCCCCAAATCAGTAGAGTACTATGCTGAAATAAGACATACAACAATTGCTTAAGATCTATTGCCAGAAACAAAAGACAGAGGCTGCGGGTGGAAAAAAAAGGCAAAAAGAAATAATTTCTAAGACAGCTTTGAACTACTAGAGAAAACAAGGATACCTTTTACTTGATAAAATCACAATATACAAACAGGGAGTACAGTATATTAATTCCATCAAATTATGGTAAGTGAGCTTTATATCCAGAATGAAGAGTCATTCTGGATTTTTTTTTTTTCATCAAGAGATAATTTCATCAAATTGCCACAAGCTAGACTTCAGTCATGCTCTCAATTTCAGGGGGGAAAAAGGCAAACAGAGAAAAAAGAAGAAATTTCAGGACATAATTCTGTCTCCATTAAAAAGCAAGCAATTATTAATAAATAAAAAGATAAAATCTGTTAAGTTAGCATTAATGCATTTTACAAAATATTTTATTCCAGCCTATTCATGTAAAAAAAAAAGGGTAAAAAAAAAAAATTGGTTTAGATCATTTAATAGCTGTTAATCAAGGACAGAATACAAGGCTAAATGTAAGTTATGTTTCTGAAATCATTACATAACACAGGAAGAAGCATTTGATTGACTTTGAAAGATATTACAAATGTATCATGTTGAATAAGTAGAGAAATTTGCACAGCACAAAGCTTGTCGTGAAACAATGACTTCTGCATGAACATCGTATAATACTGTGATTAACATAGACAAGATTATATCATTCATCTGTTACACCCACACAAGAACAAGCCCACTTCACTCCGTTCCACTCCACTTCAAGCACACGCCCACAACCTCACGGTTTCCAACATACAAAGGCATTCCATAACCCCATTCACACCAGGAAAAACGGACTCATCAGCATACTCTTTATATATCACCACGTCCAGTTTTTCAGGATTATCTCACCACAGAGACAAGGGCTTGACAGCCTGGGGCCGCTGCTGCAAGGAAAGATGATTTGAGTTTACTGCGATTAATGAAGAAAGAAACAAGGAATGACAAATGATTAGTAGTATGTAAATTACACCCCCTGCCCCGTTAAAATGTGTATATATTATGCCGAGATAGTTGTGTGTAATTACCGTAGACATATCATAAATTTACTAGACGAAAAAGCAGTATGCGCTTTATCATTACGCAAACGGCATTAGGCCTCGCCTCTTTCGGATCATTTGAAGATCAACCTAAGCACCCATTTTGGTTGCATTATTCATATCTAATGCGCGTATGGTGCGTATCACTATTATTATGATACTTTGATTTAATGTGCATTTGTTGCACATTGATTGTGCATCATTGCGCATGTTTTTAAGCTGATGGGCGTAATGTTTTAAAACATGCACAAATGCACGCAACTCCTTGGAATCATCTTACAAAATGAATTATTCATTTTTGCTCATAAATACTGATGGGTGCTTAGGTCGGTCTTCTAATGGATCTGGACAAAATGGCGGAGCTTTATGGGCCTGGTAATTACATTCATTTTGTTTTCAAATGTGTTTATGTTAGAGTGTGTGTGTGTCAACTGCATGTATCATGTATCAAATAAGAACATATGCAACAGCATGCAAAAATAAGAAAGTTTTACCATTTCACTTTTTTTTAAACATCATCCAGAGCATACATTCCTCATAAAACAACTTGATTTCTCATTTAGCTGGGAATTGGAAACACGTCCAGTTTTCTCTCACTAAAAACATCAATTCTGAAAGTTAAACTTTAATCTTATGACAGCTGATATAGATTTAGCATGGTGTATCATTTCCTGAACGGTTCAATGTTTGATAGAACACAGCTGGTCAAACAGTATTCAATGGATTTTCCATTTCTAAATTATTTTTGTGCACCAACTAACTTGGAGTTAAACTCAATTTGCAATTAATGAATTCTGAAGCAAGGATTTTTGTTCAAATCTGAGAAAGATCAATGAATGTTTGATACAATTCCATATTTTTCCCAAGAAAATATAAAAAGAACTTTTTGGTATAGAATAATGGCTTCTTTCTCTGTAAAGTTATAACACTGGAAGGCCCTGTACAAGTACATTACTAATCTAAGTTTTGCAAAATGTGTCAGTTACATGTATGTGTCTATTTGCATTGATTCTGTCAAATGTTGATAAAAATTCTTTCCACATCATAAAAGTTGTGCACATGAACAGAAAATTCCATCATCCTTCGAGCCATGTTTATACCAAGTGCAAACAACATTAATGACATTTTTTTTTTTCATCACTACACTCGAACTTTAATTGCTCTAGCAGAGCACCAACTACATTGGTTTTTGTTTGTTTGTTTTTTTGGGTAAAATGTATCATTCTGGTCTATATTTGGATTGATTCTATTGCTGACAAGAATTCTCACTGCATCATAAATTTGTTTTCACATGAACCGAATGAATGGTAACATTTTTCTACTATTGTTCTTTATTGCTATTTATATCAAGCAGATAGTTCCAGCTCTTCAGCTCATAAAATAGGGAACTCTAAACCCAAACAGAACAAGTAACAGGTGAGCAACGAAACCCTGAATGGAATGAAAGACATTTGTATCTTTCTATTTTTTTTTTTTCAATGCTGTTTCTGAGCATTCCAGTCCTAAAACACACAATGTTCATTCTCGCTCGCTGACTTGGGATTTCTTTTCATTTCTTGTCATGCTTTGTTTTGTCCTTTTTCTTTTTTTTTTTTTTTTTTTTTGGGGGGGGGTTCTGTGACATTTTTTTATGAGACATAGATGAAAATATGTTCTGGGAATTCTGCTGGGATTGATTTCTTTCCTTTAAAATGTTGGAAAGATGTTTTCAGCATGTTATTCATGACAAGAATGCATCATACTGAATGATTTGCATGGATATCTTTAGAACTATAAATAGAATGAAGTGATTCATGGCAAACATTTTACGGTGAAAGGATTTTCAACGTTTACTCCCTTCTAGATTTGAGATAAATATGAAGAATTTGTGTAATTCTGAAATGACTTCATGGTGGAAATTATATGAAGTTATTCATGTAGAAGCATGTATTACTGGTCACACTCCTGAACATACTCCAGATCGAACGGTAGTTTGGCCAATCAAGGTAATGAAATTTGCCGTTCCTTCTTGTATCAGTTTGGTATCTGTCTTCATGGCAATCCTCAAGAGTAAGAGATCAAGAGCTATAATTGAGCTTGCATGATAGCAATAAAAATCATCATATAGAACATTCTGACTAGCAATGCCTAAGTATAATAGAACCTTGTCCCAAATTTCCAAATTTTCTTCTCCGAACTTAACATCACCATATCTTGTATCGAATTGAGCACATACTTGGTTAGATGACAAATCCCATTAAAAAAAAAACCATAAATCACCAATGTTTATTTCTTTCAATAATCATATATAATGAATAGCAAAATTATCCAAAGACGGTATAAAGTCCGATTTTTTCCATGTGCCGTAGACAGAACTATCATGGAGTAAACAGTTTAGATACAAATATATGTATGTACTTAAATTTTCTCATTCACGACCTGTATATATTTACCCTTTGTCAGTAAAACTAGTCAGATCTTTATACTGCAAATTAACATATCTAATTGACCCCCTCCTCCTTTTCCAAAGTTATACTCAGGGGAATTTGATCCTGCTTTCTAAACTTCAGAGACAATTTCATTGCATCGAAACTTGGTTTCTATCTCCCTCATCCTGTCCTAGTATCGTCTTTCTGAGGGCCAGAAGGTTGATAACTGTTATCACAGTTTATGGGGTAACACCTTTCTTGCTCTTAACTGCAAATACTTTCGAGAGTGTGCTCAACATGCATGCTTCAACATGAGAGAGATTGATGGCGTAGCATGTTTGGGGCCAGCCTGTTTCTCGAAACTACTATAAGTCATCTATCATAATTCTTGGACAACGCAGGGAGACACGTAACATACCAACATACGCTTCAATGGGATGTCAACAGCTCAGATATATGACTATTTCAAGAAGCAGGCCTGTGAAGGGCATTAACTCCTATCATTTTACACGGAGTAATGCCCTTCTGACTCCAGACATTATGTGATGACTGTATGTATGTCGTGAGTGTTACAAGGTGTGGATATGAACTGCATTTATGAGAGCAGATGCATGTTGATAAACAAGAAGCCATGTGTGCTATAATATGTAATGCCTTGCTGAGTGATAGAAGTGGAGTTCTCAGGACAATGACAGATATTCCAAATTTGCAAACAATAAACATGTATTCCCAGGAATCAACAGCTTAAATATGAAAAATATTTCAAACTCTGACTAGCCCATACGGAAGAAACTGCAGTAAGTTAATGATGTGTATGTTTTCACTAGAAATCAAATTAAGCACTTCATAGAAAACAATACTGAGGAATTTTTCAATTGTTTAGCAAAGGATAATCATCTTCTATTGTGGATTTTGTACAAAACTTCTTCCAGTATCAAATAGTTTTACTCTTTGGAATGTAGCATTGTTTCCCACCACCCAATGCAATTCGGAACTGGTCTCTTTTTTTGTTCACATAAATCAGAGTGATAATTCATGCAAAGTATTATAACTGCAACATGTACTCTGTACCTGAATATAAACAACACCCTTCTACATGTACACTGTATGTCTCCTACAGAACTCCACTTTACTATGAAAATGTACATGTCTCAAGCACATATATCAAATTGTGAGTTCAATTAATTCCTTCCCCGTAAGTTAGATTGTGTATTTCAACCATATGACTCCCCCTTAGTTCATTCAGTTTATCCATATATATATATATATGAGTTCATAGAAAGAGAAACAAAGAATGATCGCAATAAATGTCTGTAGAGAACCCATGAAGACTTTAACTCATCCCAATATGTATAAAAAAAAATCAGAAAGTAGATATTAAACAGATTTAATTCCAAAGTATGCCCTTCTGGTTAGAATATGATTAGTCCACAGTGTCATCCAAATTTCAAGTGTTTCCAATCAAATAAAGATGAATTAAAGGGAGATTAACACTGACCATGCACCAGGCACCCTCTATGTTGCACTCTGGTCCACAGCTGCCCCCACAATGCATCAGTGATGTCATTCACCTAACCACATAATTTTTCTTTTTCCAATTTCAGCTTCTTCACAAATCAAGATAAGCCAAAAACAAAGGGCAAAGTTGGTTTAATCTCTGGGATTTTTTCAGTGAAAGGGCAAGTTATAAAAAAATCACTCTTATCCTTAATAGAAAGAATACGAGTAAGATTTCTACACCACCATCATTTCAGCATCAATATAATTGAGTTAAGAGCTCTTCAGGTTCTCATCAGACTACATGAGAATGAACCGAGACTTGAAATTTTTCCAAAACACTGAGAAGGAAAGGATACCCAGAAGAGTTCAAACAAAAGTGAGTAGATCGTTTTTCATGTTCAAAATAAGCGTACCTTGATCAGACATTACATACGTCACCTTCAACGCGAAGCTATGTACCTATGAATTATGCTCTTCCAAAATGTCCTCTATGGAATGCATGACACTCTTAAGACAGAGTTGATTATTAAAGCAAGTGTTCATATTTGCTAGACTTGTACCACAGAAATATACTTATCTGATAGTAAGGCAAATCAAGCAACAAACACTTTTTGTTATTATTTAAGATTATAAACAAATATGACTTCACATTTACAGACATTTCCAGAAAATCTTAAGGCCGCTTTTACTAATTGCATTGCCAATCAAAATACAAGAGGTTTTTGATGGGCAATGACTGATTTTTTGGAAATGTTTGCAATTGTCAGTCTTATCTTTCTGTATTAAAGATTTTTAATTCAATAAAAGCATTACTAGAAGGAAACTGAGGAAGAACATGTATTTTTCAGTTGTAATTATTTTTTTCCCCCAAATTTCGGCAAGGTTTTCAATATTGCATATCTACATATATCCTATGAAGTAACTCCAGTGATAATAGTTTCACAAACTCAATCATTCAGATTCAGCTACTGGTACTGTTCAACACTTTCGAGTCAAATTATGAAAAGATGAATGGTGTATTAAATGAAGGGCATTCCTAAAGAAAAAGATTTCAAGAAAACAAATCATTTTAAGGTGAAACCAGATCAAATTGGCCTCTTTTCTTTTATCTTTCAATGTCTGCATAGGAAACTTACAGAAATAGTCATCAATATGTATTCACTGATATTTTTATATATTTTTTTTAGGGAAGGTGAAAGGGGGGTGGCGGAGAGTTGTGGGGAAATATTCGAATAAGTGTTTGTTTCTCATGATCATTTGCTGCCGCAAAAAATGACTGAAGACTGAATTTGGATTTTAGCTCAAAAATATAAAACAGTACCACAATCATCACCAGACACAGAACCAGCTAAAAACAAACTCCTCAAACATTTCTCATGCATTCGGCTCAAATGTATGGTCCCCTACAAATGTGCTTTCAGTATATTTCTTTACTGTTGCACGACAAAATTTGCAGGTTTTAATTTCCTTTTTATTTTGTTTTCTTTAGGGTGTAGCATAAACTTTTGAACCGTGTAAAAACTGTGACCTCCAGATTCCAAAGTGAATTTTTATTTTCTCTTTCTTAATTTTTTTTTTCTTCAAACATTTATCAAATGAAGGACTTAAAATGTAGTGTATTTGGGACCATACAGTGACTATACTTCCCTGCACCAAACTAGTAACACTTGAGACCTCATAAGACACAATATATGCAAATGAATAACAGTAAAATCATGCAATTAGATATCGATTAACACAACTGACTCCATTGTCCACATAAAATTTCAGGAACAAAAATGGAGGTTAAAATTCAACTTGCACAAGAAAGTACATGTAAATATGATTTGAGCAAATCAACTTCAAATGAAGAATTTTTAACCCTTTTAGTATTTGCAGTTTGGAAAAAATGTAAATAGTGACGTATGTAACTGACCAGGTATGGCTTATCCATAATTCTTTCATCCACCGTTACTAAATCCCTAAAATATCTTAGTCTATAAAAACCACCAATACAGCCCTGTTGTTCACTCTCGGTAGAAAGAAAGGCAACTCCTAGTTTGTAAGAAAATTTCCTTGAAATCAATTTTATTTGGTTGCCAAAGTAGCTCAAAATTGTTCAAGTTCTCTGAATCCCTTTCCTTCTGCAGCTGAGCAATGCGTTTGCAAGAGGGCACCCCATACCCTATGAAGGAGGGAAGGAGCGTCTCCCCTCTTGCACACGCTTAGCTCAAATTATAAATAAAAGAAGGAAGGAAAACGATCAACATACTCCCAGAATTCTTGTGCTGGCCTTGTAGCGTTAAACTCCTCGGTCTCGTTTGGAAGCAACGTGGCCATAGGCCACGTGCTTACATTGTACTCATCGACAAATTCGTCGATGGTTTCGCTAAGCTGGGTCACGGAGCGTGGATCGGTGCAGTTCTCTGTCGCCCAGATGGGATTGCAGTACTTCCAGGGTAGCTCGCGGGCAAACGAGACGAAGAAGTAGTAGAAGATGTAGGCAATGATAACAGGATAGTAAATGTTTACTAAACTGTTGATCATGCACATGGTTAATCCAATACCTGAACACAACATACAGGGTAAAGTTTCAGTGATACATGAGGGTTAAAAGACAGTACATGTATAACAACTGGCACGTTCACATATGCAGTAGTAAACGTTTAACCCATAGCAGTAGAGTTTCTGTAACTTAATCAGCTTTCACTCCTTAAGGCCCCCTTACACCTGACCGAATGTAGGCGGACGAAGGGTGACGAATGAGAAAAATGCACGAAATGCACGCGAATTCAACGAATTCAAATAAAATTTCAGTCAAATCATGCGATCAGTAACTATTGTCAAATTTTATCAACGAACGGTAAGCGAAGGATAAATATGACATGCGAAGGATATCGATTTTTCGGTTCACCTCTTTGAGTAAATTGCAGCCGAAGGCGAGCGAAGGGTTGATATAACCCAATAAGACGAATGAACAGTGAGCAATGGTTTGATATGGCGTGCGATTAGAAACGAAGACGAGGGAATAGATCGGGCGTTTGTCATCGTGTTGCTTCGTTAAGGGTTCTTTCGAGATCGGTCCACTTTGGCAAAAGCGCGATGAGGGACTATGCGCGACAATAACACACGAACGATAAACGAACGATTACCGCAGACTAAATAAGAGATGCGAATTCGAACAGATGACCAACGATTTTTCAATTCGTCGGGAAATTTTAAACATGTTCAAAATTTCCGCGCGAATTTGAATAACCGCAGCTGTTAGTTCCGAAGGTGTACGGACCCAAACACGAAGGGTAAATATGATTTACTATCAGTTACCATTGAAAACGATTTTTAAAAAAATGCCTTTCGCCAGCCATCGCAAGGCATATTTCAGGCAATTCGGTTAGGTGTGAGGGGGCCTTTAAATTGGCAACAATGATCCATTTCCACTCTTCCATAGTTTGAAAAAAGATAATAAAATGGGTGTATGACCAAAGTGAATAAGAACTGTAAAATTTAATAGCAAAATTGGCAATTTGCACACAAAAATAGTGATTGCATAATTTCACTGTACAGCCAAGTTAAATAGTTTAAATACTCTGTAATTCAAGAAAGGCACAGCTTATTGCATTGGAAATGGACTCAAAACTAAAATTTTTTAGTAAATTTCTCTTTCTGCTTGAAATTCCTAGCATTCCGGACCAACAGATACTGCAACAGTGTCGCTAAAAGAAGGCTCTGTCCTGCTATGGGTTTCAAAACAACCACCACTTTTAAAAACGTACTCATTACATGTCATATTTCCGTATCTTATAACACGCAGGGGGTATGCGTGTAGCATAGATCTTTGTTTCATCACTCATTAGCCATTCATGTAGTACACAGAAATTGCTACCTATTCATACATGTACCTGAAAAAGCCTAAAACCTTAACAATCACCTCAAAAGAATTTGTGTAAAAGCTTTTTGCAGAATGTATCTAAATGAACCTCAAAAACTTTACTTGGCATTCTTTTGACAAATGGTTAGGAAGTAGCAGCAATAAAGAATAACCCAAAGCAATGTGCATCAAACCACAGTGAAAGTTGGGTTCCACGCTGGCCCTGTATGCTATATGAGCATATAGAGTACAGGTGTATCAGTTACACAGAAGTCACTGTTATGTTTGTCTTAGTGTATTCTAACTTCCATTGGCTCTCTATAGACTTAGTGTTTGAAAATGATATTTTGAATACTGCGATTGTGAAATGAAAGCCCCAACATACAGGACAAAGTGTGATTTGGTGATTGGAACACTTTACTCATCATTATATCCCCTATATGAATATTCACGGTATTCTCAAATTGTGATTGGTAAATTGGTGCTTGCGGGGTTACAAGTAACTGCACTAGATCCGAACAGTTTTTCTCTATCTTTTTCCTGGGTAGCACTGTGCATGCTCACTACTCATTGAGCAAATTTTTCTCAAATTCCAACACGCACACAATCCGCAGAGCTAGTCATAGGCCTAGGTATAGATAAACAGACAACTCATATCATTAGAAATTGCTAAGATATTCTTCCACAGAGGAATAAATAAAACAAGAATGCTCGCAACTTATGATATTCACGTCTGCAAGACCCAAACCTTTTCTTTGAAATCAGTGGGTACATTTTTCCTTTCTGACAACATGTTTATACAGGCAGGATTTTCCTTATTAAAAACCCATCAAACATGTTCACTGCAATTCTATGGAGTTGATCTGAAATGAATTGTTTCCTTATCCCATTAAAACATGTGTAGTAACGAAATTATCGCCCCTGCCTTTCCAATTCTATTTCTCTGCCAAAGAGGAAAGAACAATTACAAAACTAACATGCATAAAGAAAAAAACCTTGCTCCAGGACACTAAATTCTTCCTTCTTTTCCTTTCCCGGGAAACATGCACACGCAGGTGCACACACACATGAGAGAAACGTGATGAATATATATTACTCACAGCAGGCATCACTATGTGGGCTCAAGGACAACTAGACTACAGCTGTTTGGGGCTGAAAAACAGAATTAATCTATTCGCAGTCAGCAACGGTTATGGAGTGCAATTGAAAACAGGAACAGGAACATATTACCCAGCTTAAATGAACTGTTCAGAAACTGCATGTAAACTAATTTCCAGAAGCGTGAATGAACAAAATTTCTAGCTTTCTACTTTGACGAAAAAATTGAGATTATGGGAAATAAACATCACACTTTGTTAAAACAAAGAAGAAAAACTTTGGGCATTCCATTTGGCTGTCCATAATTAAGTCGTTCTAAAAGTCATGTGCAACTTTACGCACAGCTTAGTAAAACACGCCCCTGGTACCCCTTCCATGGTTTCTTGGCAATGGCATCCCTTTTGCTACAGTGGTATCTCGTGATTGTTTTGACTTCATCTATGATAACAGGATGTGCAATGACACTGTAAGTCTGCATTAGTGGAGCAAAAACTACCTTGAAAAAAATACTTTATCAAAACACTCATGGGGTGGGGGGGGGGGTGTTCCAGATATTGGTTGAAAATCATTGTAAAAAAAAAATCTTCTGTAGCAAGGATAAGGAAGAAGTCCTTTTGCGATCTTTTACACAGCCAAATTAAAAACAAAATAATAAAAATTACAGAGCCTATCATACAGTTTTTCCTACGTTGAACTTTGTTCATTAGGGCAACAGAACTTACAACGTCATAAAAGCTGCCAATGTGATTACCAACTGTTTCATAAAACTAAGTAAGAGGTCTACATCCAGTAAAGTGAAGTTCATCCATAAGTCAAAGATACAAATATTTTGGATTTTGGACTGGTTGGTTCCTTATGGACTTGCTATTCAGTCTGATACAAAGTGAAGGTCACTGCACATTAATTGACAGTTTATAGAGAAGTATAAATTTTTGTAGTTAAAAGGCATAAATCAATTTTGAAAAGTAATAAAATAAAACTTACATCATGTATATTTTATTACCCATGTGAGACTTGTATAAAGAAATGTTGTATGAAGAATCCTGATTAGCGAGAGGAGTGTACAGACACACAAGGGAAAAAATTAATTATTTTTTTTCCGGGGCTACTTTATGAGCTCACTTGCCCGAATTTTCTACATTCAATTGCAGTTTACATTGGAGCCTATGAGAATTTCAGGGGCTCTTTTTTAGTTTTCCAGGGCTCTTTTTGGCATTTCGGGGGCGAATTCGCCCCAAGCCCCCGTGTATTTTTTCCGAGACACACCATGGCATCATAAAGAAATGCTGTATAAAGGAACGACCTATGAGCACTGTTGTATTGCACACCATGTCTATGAATTATGTTGTCACCGTTCTCTGGGCATGCACTAATTTGATCGAGCAATTCGAGTTCAAGCGCACTCTCCATATTAGCTCTAACCAGTTACCTTCAAAATGGAGATAATTTTTTGACATATGTGGGTAAAGCATCTTCTACCAAAGAGAATGATACCAAGATCATCAAATTTGGTGTAGGAATTTTGATTCTATGCCCCTTTCTTAAAATACAGTCGTTTTCAATTTTTTGGTGACTGATGAGAGAAGAATTGTATTGGGATGGCCTTTCATAATATGATGTTTGAGGGAAGACCACTGATGCATAAACAAAACATGCCATATGAAAGGCCATTCCTGACACTACTCTGCGCTGATCAGTTGCAAAAAAACATGCAAAATTTGAAAATTACTGTATTTTAAGAAACGGGCATAGAATCAAAATTATTTCCCCAAATTCAATGATCCTGGTTTCATTCTCTTTGGTAAAAGATGCTTTACCCACTGATGTCAAAAACTTATCAACTCTTTGGAGGTTAAGTACAGAAAATCCATTGTTCCGCTTTTTTTTTCTGGGACACCCGGCATAATGTCCAGACCTGGGAAATTTGATTTCGAATGTTAAAGTCAATTTGAGTGGTCGGAACAGTGAAAGTTAAAAATATTAGACAGTTATTTTGCTTTTGTAAGACTTACCTGATATTGAAGACATGGCTGATTTCTACTCTAGCAATTACACTATGAAAGAAACCAGTAACAACTGGGAATGATTGAATATGTATGTAGCATGCAAAAATTTGTGTACACATACAGGTTTTGGAGTCACCATAATAAGAACACTTGACTCAATCATACTGAGAGCCATATGCACTGTATGGGACTACATAAATATCTGTGGAAATTTTTCAGTCATTTCTTGTGATATTTCACAAATGACGGCATTAAAAGAGCAATCCTTTTCAGGGGACTTAACAATATTCTCCCCATCTAACAATACATAAAAGCTACAAGAAAGCTCACAAGTTATTTTTCACCTTTACTAGGAAGAATTCAACCTCCCCTCTAACCAACTGCCACTGAGGAAATATAGCCTTGCTGTAAAAGCTCACCTTTAAAAGCCGGTGCCATACACCACACTTGGATGCAGCCACGACTAGCAAACTGCCCAAGACCAAGCTCCATCAAGAAAAGAGGAAGTCCACTGAGCACCAACATGAGGAAATAAGGCACAAGGAAAGCACCTACACAGGAGACAGACACACATACAAAAGGTTTTAATTGTTTCAAAATAATTGGCTTAAGTCTCCTAGGTAGGTGTCTTAGATTTAGGGTAAAATACTTCGCCAGAATACTGAATTGAATACCAAATTTTGCAAAATATTTTATCTAAGCAAAAAACTAAGCAAAATACTCATTATTTCTGACTTGAGTATTGAATTGAATACCAGCCCTGGATTGGGATTGGCAATATGCAGATAAATGTTGTTACAAAGGGACGATGCTACTTCTTACCTCCTCCATTCCTGTAGCACAGGTACGGAAACCTCCACACGTTGCCTAGACCAACCGCCCAGCCAAGGCACGACAAGATAAAGTCCATCTTGTTGCCCCAATGTTCTCTCTTCACCGTCTCTTTTTCCTCCTTGTCGGGAAAGCTCCCGTCAACGGTCCTCTCCGCACTTTTCGAGAGATCATACTTGACCTCTTCCATTTCTTTTCCGTTCATGATGGGTTGCTGGTGAGCTGTGGCAAAACAAATGAGAGCTTTATATGAGCGATCAAAAGTCAGCAGTGTAGCTAATTTGCTGTCTACTGAAGATGATATAACATGTAAACTGACCGTGGACAAATGTGAAAAGAATACAATAATTCTATCCAACCAGGTAAGAGTTCCTTTTGCGACAGCCACCCAAAATGAGAAAAAATATATATGTAGGGTCAGGGTCAGGGTCAGGGTTAGGGTGGCTGTCGCAAAAGGAACTCTTTCCTAAAACCAAATTAAGTAATGCGCCTGTCAACTGTTTCTCCAGCCCCCAGGTACCCGGGCACTACCAGGGTACTCGCCATGTATCGTTGGGGTTTGTGCAGGCAGACGTCCCTGCCGGCGGGGAATATGTACGGGGTTGTGGTGGTGGCTCGAGTGCAGACATCCCTGCCGGACGGGGACCATGCACGACATTGCGGCAGTGGCTCAAGCGCAATCGTCCCGGCCTGGCGGGGACCATGTACGAGGTTGCGGTGGTGGCTCGATGGTGTTCATTAGGGCCGGGAATTTCTTGCCTCGTGGTTTGAATTTGTCAGGTAGGCATACATTACCGTACCTGTATCATATATCGAACGGGTATACGGTTTAGAAGAAATTATGTTTATGATAATTAATATTGCCGAGATTTACCATGCGAAGTACTAGCAAATATTCTTCAGTTCATTCCAGCATTCTTTTCATCTCACGCCGATGTCGAGTGTCGAGCATAGCAGCAGCGATCGTACCGGACCCTTTCCATTTCCTGGCTTGTTCTCATTATTTTTATTTTCATTCTTTGTGATTGAAATGATGACAAATGGTTATTACAGTGTATTTCTTCTACTGCTTTTCATATTACTATAAAATATTTTATATTATTAAGGGTACTTTCTCCCAACATTAGAAGTATGGGGGCCGGGACTTCATCTGCGATTTGAGAAATTCCCCCGTGGTATGGGGGCCGGGACTTCGTTCACGATTGAAAAGTTCTTCAGTGGTATAGGGGCCGGTACTTAGTCGGTGATTCGCCGCCGAAGATGCCCTGCCCGGCGGGGAAGTCAAAGGGGAAGTCGGCAGGGGGTTGTCAGCGTAGAGGGGCCTAAGTCCCTGGTAGTGCCCGGATACCCGGGGGCCGGAGAAACAACTGACAGGCGCATAATACATGCAGCCACATATTTCTCAAGATACTAGCTTGTGTACATGTAGCCCTTACAGACTAATTCTGGAAAGATACCAAGACTGTTCTTAATCTAAAAATGTTCACCCAAGAAAGAAGAATGAAAAGCAGAAGTGACGGAGCCTGAATTCATAGCTTCCAAACAGCCTTCATTGTTATTTTCCTCCTTTTGAATGAACATGCATAACAGGAATGGTTCAATCTAGCTGGCTTTCCAAGACAAGTGTCTTTTTACATCCACTTTCCCTATTGTCATCCAGAGATTTTGTCAGGGGAAAATAAGACCATAAAATAGTGGAAATTTCCACTGGAAAATATTCAGGATTAGTGGCCACTCCGTAAGTTGCATCTCATCTTTATCTAAACATTCTTTACAAGAGAAGTGCAATGCCTCACCGCTCCCTTAATAGTACACTCAAACAGGCGTATAGCATGGGTGAACAAAAAAGTACTTTTTGTCAGATTTTAGTGTTAAACTCTTACATTCCTCATTGCATCAAACAAGTCCTCAAAACTTAAAAATTACCAAATACTCTTTCAGGAAGATTCTCTTATATTTCTACATAAGAGAAACTGAATTTCAACTCATTCATTCATACCTGTCACAATGGAATATTAAAAAGCACATCAAATCATTTTGTGTAAACACTGTGATATAGTTTATCATGGACAGCGTACTAAATGCTATTTATTAGTAGTATTATCATGTACAAGACACAACCAAGCTTATTTTTGAATAGTTATACATGTACATATATATATATACAAGGCTCGACATTAGCGGTGGCCCGGTGGCCCGGGGCCACCAAAATTGGCTCCCGGGCCACCATTTTTCAAAAAGTGATAAGTTTGGTGGCCCGAATCGGGCAACCAAAAAATTTTAAGTTAGCGCAATTTACGTGGTGTTAATTGTACACATTTTAGCTCCTTCCGCGATCCCAATTGCAAGTCAGTTTCATTCGCGGTTCATCAGCGCCGACGCAGTTTGAGTCAGCGCAACACCACTCTAATTGCATCTGGATCTAGTTGCGGTGAGCTAGCCGACCTCAAATGAAAGTTAGATTAGTCTTATGGCAGTATATATAGGCCTCGGTCTGCGGCCGTGTGTATTTTCCGCGCACCACACTAGGCCTGTTTCGAGTCTAGTACACGATTAAACGTCCGAAAATGTCACTACACAAATAATAGAATTTTTATCGACTACTCGGAAACGTAGCTTGAACTTCAGAATGATCCAAAAATGCGAAATCATTAATGAAATCAAGAATGCTTCTCTCCATTTCAAAGTTTTTAAGGTGTGATTATGTCAATTAGATGCCTTAAATTCACATGAGAATATCTTTTTTGATCATCAAACTCTTATGTCTCGCGCAGCGAAAACAAGTGTTTCAATAATATTCGGAAGCCGTAAGCCCTAATGTGTGTGTGTGTGAGAGAGCGACTTAATCGCGCATTGCACCATCGTTCACCACAGCGATATGCACCGTAAGCAAGTGAGCTCACTAACGTAATCAAAGATACGCTAACATAGTCAGTGTGACAAAATATTTTTGGAACATAGCAATGAACGAAGACGAAAGGATATTATCAAGAAAAAAACATTCATACTTGCAAGTAAGCGTTTGTTCGTTATTTATATGCCCTTGCTGGCGATTTGTGATGGGGATTTCAATCATTGGAGTTCGATTTCAAATGACTGCTAAGCGCTTTCATCGTAATGTATACGTAGTTTCAACACGGCCGAATGGGATTTTGTGCACTGACTGTTACGCTCCACTTCCGGGTTGGCGCCATCTCTTGTCAGCTGACGAATAATTGAAACACGATTTCACCAATTAGCGATGAAATATCAAGCAAATGCCGATCTCTTTGGCTTTATTTGACCAGGATTTTTTATTCGGTCCTCACAAAAATAGGTAGGATGCTATGATTTGAATTTTTATGAACTGGACAAGCAATACAGTTCTTTTCAAAGCTGCTTTATTGCCAAGTTTCTTTATGAAAATCGGACATTACCGTTAGGGATATTGCACACACTGTTATATGGGTATGGGACTGGCCTCACTCCGGTGTTGCAGCGCAGGTGCAGCTCCGGCGCGGGGCTGAATTGTGGCAGGCTACGAACAGCTGGAGTGGTCGGCCGACTGGCCAAATGAAAGTACCGAGTAGTCGATTAATCGTCCCCCCAAAAATGACCGTTTAAACGAATACCAAAAATGGGCTTTCAAAACAGCCCTACATTGAAAGGTCATTGTAAGGAAGAATCATAAAATGATCTGCAACTTTATCATTGAATATGATCATTTCAGGGCATAGGAGGGTAAAACAATGGGTTTTAATCATTCTAACAACGTTTTATTATAATCTTTGAATTTCTTATGTTTTTCTTTGTTTTTTCGGGCCACCAAATTTCATTCTCGGGCCACCAAAAAAAAGGAAATGATAATTTTGGTGGCCCGAACGGGCCACCAAGAAAAAAAGTTAGTGTGGAGCCTTGATATATATCCCAGGGTACTATACAACTTTGTCTTCAAATACACAAGGGCATGGTAATTTCCTTCACAGGGTATACCTAATAAGGCAAAAAGAAAAAAAAAAGTTTGTTTGCCATAACCCGACAGACCCTGGTAAAACCTGCCGACTTTTATTTTTTTATCAAAATTTGACAAAAAAAAAAAAAAAAAAAAAAAAGAATGTGCCGACTGATCCTAATTTTCATTGTTTTGCCTTCATTTTTTTTTACTGGCGAATGGTGCGGTAGAACATCGTCCATATTACCATCAAACATATCGTGAGCAGAGGACTCGAGTGTCTGGCCAACCCTCGACCCCCATTTTACGTGTATCGTTTGAGCGCACGGTACGGATCTATGATATATGTGAGGAGTACCCGCCGCTCACACTGAGACCACAGTACATGGGATGCCTGAGTACTGCGCCAGCATGTTGGGCAAAAAAAAAAAAAAAAAAAAAAAAAAAAGAAGACCAACCGACCAACCCTATTTTTTTTTCCTGTGTTACGGCAAACAAACATTTTTTTTTTAGGCCTAACCATGAAAAGGGCTTATGTATTGAAAACTACTATCTAAAGTTGTTTTTTTCCTCTCCTTTACATGGTTTTTTTCCCCATTCTGTTGCTATACAAATTCTGAAATAATAAGCTGGGACAACAAAGAGATAGGCCTATAAGTATAAACACTAAAATTCCTATGTAAAAAGACCTATAGGTCTATGGCATAAGTCTGAATACAACTGCTAGCATATGGTGTTCTTTCTTGTAAAAAGGTCAATTCCAAAAGTAAGTTCAGTCATTGAAAATGGTCTTTTCTCAGGCACTTAAAAGGTAACAAACTGATCACCCACCTCCCTCCATAAAAATTACAATAAAATCAGCAACACCATGTATCAATAGAACCAAATATTATGACTGCAATGAAATGGCCATTAGTGGAACAAGTGCCCATGTCATGACTTTATCCCGGTAACTACCCTTAACTGGCCTTATCCTGAAGGGGGGGGGGGGAGGGGGTCATATATATTACTGCATACAAGCATGGCCAGAAAAAAGCTCACACAAAGGGTAGTTTTTGCTGGTTAGATTCATCACATGCATGCTGCATTCAGGGTGTCAAATAGGCCAAAAATCAGGGGTATGCTTTATATGCCTTCTACCCTGGACTTTGTGCAGCCTCGAATCACATAAATCTATTCTGAACACAAAAAGAAAGAGACCTGGTTTAGTGGATATGTTTAAGGAGCTTGACTTGTTTCAGGGATAAAAAGTTTTCAGAAAAGGCTCAAGAAAACTTTGAAAGGGTGTGATTTTGACCAATGGAAATAGCTTGCTAGGTTGGTTTTGAAAGCCCCCTTGTCACGCATATGCAAAGGAATATATACCGACTTGTATTTGTATTATTTGTATAAGTTGTGTATTTTTATGTAGTTTCATGTACTGTAAAAGCAGAAATATTTGTGGTACACTAATTTTCGGCAAGCATATTCTAGAATTCACAAAAATATTAGCACAATTTCATTTTGCATTGAAATATCAAAACAAATCTTGCACTTTTCCGAGAAAGTAATTATGCAGCATGAATTTAAGAACCCGCTGATATGTTCTTGGGTCACTCATCACAAAAATTTAATCATGCAAAAATAACAGCATTAACAGTATATGCTTTTTACCTGGATGGCAAATTTCTTTTTTGGGTTTTTTTTTTTTTGGAAGAAGTCAATAAATAAAACTACTCCTACTCAGGGTTCTCACTGGAAAAAAATCCACACACGGTTCCCACTCTGCGCAAAGCGTGGAAGTTTCAGAAGTTTTACGGAATAACACCTAAAGTTAGGTGTTGCGGCAGTATATGCTATAGTAAAAGGATGAAAAATACTTCTTGGCAAGCAGGAGTTGTCTACTAATGGCATAAAAGTAAAAATACATTGCCAAAAGGCAAAACAATCTGTGACATTTATCATTATTGTTAGGAATATATACTTCAATATTTTTTTACCCTTGTTGTCATGCATGGTGCAGCAATTTCACACATGGTTCTTCCTTGTCTGAAACCCTTTACGCATGGTATTGGAACCATGGGTGTTATGTACTGGCGAGAACCATGCTCCAACTACTACTTGTAAAAGTGTGGTACTTCTACTAATGATTAAACCCCCTTATTTACCAGAAAAAATCGGCATATTATACACACTCTTAACCCCTTGAGGAGGATTTGATTTCAGTATAACATGCATTTGCCATAGACCTCAGGCTTACAGTAGTGTGCAATGGGTTAAAAAGATCGTGGATAAGCCCCTGCTGGTATCCATCACTATCACTATCACTGCACTGGGTGATTTCAAGTTTGGTGTTTACCTTTTGGTGTTAGTGTTGGGTTGATTTTTACATCAACGCAGCTCCAAATGAAAGATAAAATTGGTCTTGGGACAACTGTCACTTGGAGTTGAGCTGTCAATAATGTCATCTGGACATTTGGACCACTTTTGTAAACTCAGATTAGGTGTTGGAGCTATGGAAAGCAATCTAAATTGTGTTTCTAACACCAACACCAAACTTGAAATCACCCACTAGGGAGTCAATTTACCACATTATTAAGGTGCTTTCACACATGATGCAACAGTGTGTTAACGCACTGTCTCGACACACTTTTTTGTCTTCACACAATATGCTAATGAACGCGCATTAACGCGTCAACTCTTAATAAGAGAGCATATTATCAAAACTTGCGCAAACAATCTCATGACAACAAGTTTGCGCCAACTTTTTAGAAATTTGATTGGTGTGCATTTTTTTGTATCTAGGCGACATTTTTTGTCACTCTATACCCCATAGGCTTGTACACAAAAAGTGTGTCGAGACAGTGTGTTAACACACTGTCGCATCATGTGTGAAAGCACCTTTAGTGGAAGCAATCTTCAAATAGTACTCTCAAAACTGAAAGAATACTTGAGGGTCCTTTTGTGGTAGTATTCTAAGAAATTGAAGTGTTTCTAACCCATTGATGACTGCATTCTCTCATTTTCAAAGACTTAATACCAAGCTATCCACCCCCCCCCCCCTCCCCCATGGGGCAATTATCATTGACTCATGGCTCTAAATATCTCCTTTCTTCTTCTTGCATTCCAATGGTTTTAATTGTCTCGGAAATCCTGGAGAAAAAAAAAGCCTGAAATGGACAAAGGAAGTGAAACATGGAAAGAGAAAGACCTACACTGTTACAGGTGTATCTGAGAGCTGGTATTGTGCTGTGCTGAAATCCATATGCATAGGAGTTGAAGATCTACATGCATAAAATCTTCTACAAAGATCTTCTAACTGATATGAACAGTTTTATGTGTTACAGGAAATAATACACTCCACTCGATTTTGTGACAATTATCAATTGCTTAAAATCATTTTCTGCTCCTCCACTTCTTCTACTCTTTCTCCAGCTTCTACTTCTTTTCCAGTTTCTTCTCCTGCATCTTCACATCCCCCTCCTAGTTACATGTACATAATGCAAATAAAACATCTTAAATGCGAGACGAACAAGGCTGTAGTACACATGCTGTATATTGTAGTAAAAAAGCTGACAAAGTATGTTGGTTTAATAGCTCAATCCTGTACAGAAGTGTGTTCATATGTCAATGTAAAGTCCTAGCAGACCCTCTCCTGGGGGCCCTGTTTCATAAAAGTTGTTATCAATAACAAGTTGCCATAAATAAGCTGCTGAAATCCTTGCATCTGATTGGCCGAGAGCAAATTTGTCATAGAAATGTGGCATTTGTTACTGATAAGTTTAATGAAACAGGGCCCAGAGAGTACCCCAATTTGGTCCAGTCCCAGGACCAAACTTTGGATTCAGGCTAAAAAAAAAAAAAAGTTTGTTTGCCGTAACCCGACCGACCCTAGTAAAACCTGCCGACTTTAATTCTTTTATTCAAATTTGACCCGTCCCCAAAAAGAAAAATCTGCCGACCGACCCTAATTTTCATTGTTTTGCCTTCCATTTTTTTTTTTTTTACTGGCGAATGGAGCGGTAGAACATCCCTCGATCTCGAGTGCACGGTACAGCAATGATATATGCGAGGAGTCCCCGCCACACGCATAAACCTCAAAAACAGTATGTGGAACAACAGTCCATGGGATGCGTGAGTACTGCGCCAGCATGTTGGGGAGAAAAAAAACCCCCAAAAACAAAAACGACCGACCAACCGACAGACCCTATTTTTTTTTCCTCTGTAAGGGCAAACAAACATTTTTTTTTTTTTAGGCTTAATAGGTGGACCGGAATGATACTTGCTCTATCATCCCCTCTGAGGCTGCTTGATCTAGTTCACATAAGATCATGTAATTCTACTTTAATGGCCTTAAAAAGGGTCATTCTAATCTAATGTTTACAGTACTTGCAGTTATCATCCTTATCAAATTGACTTAATAATAGCTCAGTTACTTTGACTAGATGTGCCATGTTAGCCTACAGACTTCAGTTAGACAAATGTGTCAGATTTAAACTGTAAAGCAAAGCATATTTTTTAGCACCTGATGCAGAGTGCAAATAAATTTTAAACAAGATTTATGGTAGCAAAGTATGACATTTTGGTGGCATTAAAATGCAATGGAGGGAAAATTGCATCATATGGTTATAAATACAACAACATGATTCAGCAACAACTGATCCACAGTAAAGTTTAATTAAATTGGGTTCCAAAAGAAACTTATCACTTTTTCAGAGCAACACTCACTAAAATCTACTGCATCAAAATTAATCATAATTACATGTAGACACAGATAAGCTACAATTCTCCTTATGACGTACATTTGAAATTTTTAAAGATCAGTTTTCCCATAAAGGAGAAAAATCTGATGAAATTGCTAAAGGTCACTTTTTTAAACTAACAGAAATTGCTCGCTGAGAACCTCAGCAAAAGGCCGCCTATTAAGAACTTTCTAAAGCTGTTCATTCAATTTCAAAGGCGGGTTATTGTTACTGCTGTACTTCCCATTGTCCATACCGAGCTCCGTGCCCAGGAGGCAAGCAGTTTGACTGTAATTTTGAAAAATTACCTCTTGCGATTTCACCTTATTTTATTCTTTTTTGACTCAACAAAACATAAAACATTTTAAGTTGTGCTTGGTAAGGAGTATTTTGGCTTATCTATGCCCAATTATGATTCATTTAAATGCTTTGGATTTTAATGTGTGTCATTCTGAAGAAGTGACGCTCAGTTTATTTAATAGCGATCAAATTTTAATCAACTGAAAAGAGTTGAAAAATTTGGAAACGATTGTACGACGTATCAGATTGTTTGTAACTCTTTTCAAACAGGCCTTACATTAAACCCATCCACTAATGATTAAAATCGTACTATGATGTAGTTAAACATTAAAAAGACCCCGGGCTCAAATGCATGGGCCTAATTTATAGACCTATCAAATTGACAATGATAACAATAACTACTTTATAATGATAAATCACTTTCAATCACTTTCAATCACTGAAACATCACTTATCTAGAAATAAAAAGGAAATTGTCAGGTGTTTTAAGACATGAATAAATGATTTATGGTCATGATATATGGTAATGAGCCTCCTTCAGAGTTTTTATCATCTTGTTGGAATTGGGAATCCATCAAACATTCTTGGGACAGTCTTGATGATAATTTCTGCAACTGGAAGCTATTTTTGCTCCTTTAAAGATGTCACCTCGTACACATACAAAATTGCTCAAGAGGTGTCCAGAGTTCTTGACATACAGCACTCCAAAAACTTAACCATACAGGTTTAACCACTTTATGGTAACTGTAGTCAGTACACTGCACAAATTTTGTTAAATCCTTTTCGGTTAAGGTCTACGTGTGTCATTATGTACCCAGCACTTTATGCTTTTCAACATAACAGTTTTTTTTTATGATGTTGGCCTATTTTTTCTGAACTTCCATGGCAATCGTACTACTTCTTCCAGTAGGTTCAGAAAAGGAGAGGAAAAAACAACAACAAAAAAATGCAATACAAAACAAAACAATGAGCAAGGTTCGAGACCAAAATTGCAGTCATCTCATATACAAATAGGTCATGCTTATGCATTAACATGTATTACTGTTATGCATCATCGAGCGGTTATATGATACATACTCCAGCAATAATCGCTCTGCACCAATAGTATAAACTAACCAAACACTGAACTGAATTCAACGGTGGAGATGCAAAACCCTCATTCTAACTTTATGCCCTAACCTAAAGCCCTCTTGCAACCCTAACTGGCAAAGTTAGGCTCTACTCAGGGCTTGTACAGAGCTGTGTTGAAGTGTCAAAACAGGTCTAGGTCCACAGATTAGCCTAAATGTAAACTCAATGGCCCAAATCACAATGGTTTACTTTATACCATGGTCTAAACCACAGATTAATGTACACATGTAAATCAAACAAGCATAAATAAGAGTAAATAAACATAAGCATGAGTGAGCATATAAAAGCGCATTGCTGCCTACCCAGTAGACAAGAGAATATGAGCATTTTACGATTTTGGAGGTTTAAACCATAGTTTGAATTGAAACCACGGTTTAAATACAAACCTCTTTTGTGAATTTGGGCCTTAATGTGTACATGTACATGTATGTCATACTGTCATTCAAGAAAATCTGTATTTACTTGACAAGTAGCTGAAGTAATACAAACACAACACAAATCTTGTTAGAGTACTTTACAGTCCAGGTAGAGGGTCAATAGTCTGTAAATAGACACAGTAGCAATAAAGACGTTAACAATATTTGTTGATCTTTATCAAACATTTTCTGTTTGCATCAACTAGGAATTGTACCTTTTTTTTTTGGCATAGTCAGCATTTAGAGCTAATGTATTTATTCATACAAGTTTTCTTCATAAAAAGGGAGGATGATCCGTTCAGAGCTGCAGGGGGCCTGTTAATACAAGGGAGCCCTGTTGCAAAACAAGCACAAGTATAACATAAAAATTGTAATATACTAATAATAACACAATATTTAATGCAACAAAATAAATTAAAAGAGCAAATACAACTTGAAATTATAATACAATGATAACAAAATAAAATTAAATGAAACTACCACCAAAAAAAATAATGAAAATGACAAACATAACCCCCCAAAAAATATATAGGATAGATTTTCTTTTTTAAAAAAGGTTAAATAAAGTGAGATGTTTACAAGTAACATAACATTAAATCAGAAGATGGCCTGGTACTACCTCAGGAGTTTCTTTAAAATCTGGAGAGAAGGGGATGTTTGAATGTATAATGGAAGTGAGTTACATAGTTTTTTTGCAACAAAAGAGCGCTTTTCAGTTTTGGGTTTAGTCTAGATAGGCATAATTCTGAGAATAAAAAAGCCAAACACGAAGGTTGGTATTTTCAAAGTTCATTTAACTTAAAGTCAAGTTACTCAAACACCTTATCTAAACAGACATTTCACAAAAGGAAACAAAAGCAAAATTGAGACTTTGGTCACTTTACGTTACGAACTTCCTTTGTTTCTTAAAACGACAGGTCTGAAAATTTCACCAAAAAGAATACTGATATAGATCTGTGTGATTGTTGTATTTATAATTAAACTGCTCTTTATAAAACATACTATTGGTTTGGCTTAAGAAGAGCTGTTCTTTCGTTGATGCCCAATGATAACCTATACCCAAGGTACATGTGACCTTGCTGTTTGTACATGCCACTGTGGAACCATGTGATCACATGTTGTGCCAAGTGCATGGAAAGCGTGATCTGTATTAGAAAAACACACTCAAAGGGAGACAAGGCAATTGATCTTTGTCTTGCTTCAATCACACAACAAAAGATTCCACAACCAAAACTGGGCCTGAATAAGTATTAAAACTGAGCTAAGGCAAGCAATTCATACAAATGAGCCTGGTTTTATTTCTTAGCAGCATCTTCCTGAAACCAAGCACATCATTGGTCACAACAGCACTTCAGATTTTCTCACAATGCAACCTTGCGACCTTCCAAATTGACAAAAGCCATTGCAACTCCTGGCATGTCCCTAGTGCATGTACACTGTAAAGCCTCAGTCATATCTGAACAATAATTATTGCTGCCAAATCAGCCAAGCATTTACATGTAAGTGGAAAATGAATCCTGAAAATTATTCTAATAATGTAGGTCAGACTAGGCTGGGTCAGACCTGACTGATTGATATCAATGAATGGTGTAAACCTCTATGATTTTTATGACCTCAACGGATTCACTCAACCATCATCCAGGACACAGCTCGCTGATAAAATCCTGATCCAGTCATTTATTTCCTTTGATACCACTTCAGTTCAGGAGAAACCATGAAGACAGTATCCATTATACATGTACTTGTCCAGCAGAAGCACACCAATTTCAGATATGATCACTTTTTATCAATATTGCTATGTACAGTACATGTACATGTAGGTAAATGTGCCTACAGATGTGTCAAATGTCACCGAGGCCTCAGAAAAGAAAGTTGTGAGACAGTGTAAGAAATAATTTTGTTTACATGTATGGCCCTTTGGGTTCTTTTAGAATTTGATAGAATAATAGTAATAATTATACAGACCTCCCAACCTTTCTGACTGAAAAATAGGGATGATTTTGCTCAAAATTAGGAAAGAGGCAGCATTTTCCCTATGGAGTGTGTAGTAAATTCATCAAGAAAAATAGGAAAATCATATTGAAACAAGAGCTTGGAATGGGCAAAATTCAGAATGGTTGGGAGGTCTGAATAATAATGTGTTTATCCAGGGTAGCCCTTCTGGCTTCAGCTAGCAAGATTAAGCACAGTGATATTCATTAATATCATGGTATTGAAACCATACTGCAAACGTCCATTAATCACAGCAAGGTATCAAAATGAACATTGTTGTTACTCGTCATGCTGCAACAGTCGGGACTTGTTATACACCCATCTCATCTTGACTCTTGATGACGATATAATTTTGTTGTTGTTGTTGTTGCTGATATACATGAACCAATAATTTTATATCAATTGATAACTTTTTAAGATCTGAACTTACATGATCTTTGCTTTGGAATTTAATACCTAAATATATTTCCCGTTGTAATAACCAAAAACTATTCGAGAAATATCTGAAAGCTTACTATCTATCTAAATACTGACATATTTCCGATATTTTTTGTTCCGGGGAGTCCTCTGACTTCTGTATTTATCCACTAAATTTTGTTTTTAAAAGTTCTGTTTATGTGCATGTCTTTCAGTAACACAACACAACAAAGTAGTAAAACTGCATATTATTTACACTTTTAGGGAACTTAGTCTACAGGGCCTTTCGACCTTATTTTAGTTTCCCTTTTTTCATTTTCAACTTAATAACTGGATTCCATTTTGTCTTATTCAAATGAAAGACATGACACTATTCTTGATTATTTTGTTAATGTATATGTATTTGCATGAATTTGTATATTTACACATACTTTTTTTTTTCAAATGTATATTATTGTAATGACTTGCTCTGTTTTTATACGAAGATGAAAATAAATGGATGAATGAAAAAAATGAATGGAAAAGAGTGTTAATGTGCTTGTTTTATGTATGAATATCTCAGTTTGTCCAAACATATAGTGGCTACACTGTGAGGCTTCGGAGGCCCTTGGCTCTATACCTGCTATTGCTTGCACAACATGGACAATACTTGAACTGTGATTTAAAGTTTGGTACTGCAAAATCGGAAAATAGCACTGAACACACATAACTTGAGCTTTTCGACATGCACTCAGAGTAAATCACAGAAAGCTGAAAATTGAAACATGTGGAAACAAGGTGAGTTTCTGTACCTTTTTTATAATTTATTACAAATCATATTCTAAAATCCTATTGATCCACCTGACCACAGAGCGGTCTCACGGTCTTACACTTGATTGGCCAAGCACGTTCATGCATGTTGTTCCCTTGTTTCCGTCTATATTGCTTTGATTTTCGGCTTTCTATTCGTTCATGCGATTTACTCTGATGAGTGCATGTCAAAAAGCTCAAGTATTTGTGTGTTCATAGCTATTTCATGGTATGCATGAGAAGACTACTGTCTGCAACCAATAGAAAGATGGGCAAGAATGGACGCATGATAGAGGGTGCAGTGGGCTTTAAAAAAATCTTATTCTTGTATTTGATCTTTCTCTTGATCTTTGCTCCAGTATTTCTGTGCTTAACCAATGAAGTTCAAGACCATAAAACCGCTCTGTGGTCAGGTGAATCAATAGGATTCTAGAATTTGACTTGTAATGAATTATCAAAAGGTGAATTCTATACTGAAACACACAAAGTGCAAGTAGATTATCTTATCTTCAAATGGTCCAACTTTAATACCTGACCTTTTACAGGGCTCTGACATTGCCAAACCAAGATAAGAAAGTCACCTTACGAAAAGTTTACTTAGGTTACAAAATAAAGACTGCATTAAATCATGAACCTTAAAGTGCACATTCAAAGAACATCACAAATATGGCAAATAATGTATCACTAGAAACTCCCAAGTTAATAAATGGCAATCAAATCAGTTTAATATCAACTACATATCAAGTAATTAAAAATCAAAACAAATAAAACCACCTCTCAGCATCTGCGATATACGAGCGATTTGCCTGAGAAATATCAATGTTTCAATGACGTCACAAAATGGGCCAATCCTGTACAAGCAGACGATGTCTCATAAAGAATGAACATAACTGCAGTGACATTATTACTCAAATTATAAAGAATTTAGTGTATTCAAATGTGCCCATTTTTCACACCATTAAAAGGGAAGTAAAACCGATTCCATTTACTGAAATCTTTTGGTTATAAATATACAGGATAAGGGTCAATGAACCATGAAAGAAAGCACGCTTTCAAATTGGAAAGCCCGCTGATGATTGCAAGGACGGTATTTGTCCCTCTTGAAACGCCGAACATACAGTGGTGTATGCAGCTGAAAATGCTATGGCGTCTATTTTGTTTACAAGCAACTGATTCTTTTATTCTTTTAATGTTTCATTTTCCATCCAAATAAACCCATGCAAGGGGTTGGAAGTGAAGCAACAGATAAAACATTCAGACAAAGGCTAGTGAAGTGAGAGAAAATATTGAAGAGAAGACGACAAAACAGGCACTGAAAATGTGTGAGATGTCATGGGACAACGTCTGCTTGTGCAATTAATGTCCTATCTGTGACGTAGGCATTCGGAGAGCTTTTTCATGTGCTATGTCAGGGCTGGATTTTATTAATTTTTAATCAATAATAATCATTACGTCAAATTTTTCCAAGGGTTGAATTTTGACTAACTTGTCCAATCTAAGCTTCACCTACACAATAATGAAATTAAGTCAGTTTTTAAAATCAATGAATATCTGCTTTAATCATTTTCCCTTCACTTTTCAGCCACATGTCCTCCTGTATACATTATCTGCTACTTTTCTGAACATACTGAATCTTTTTCCCTAATTTCTATAAGAATATCAAAGGATAGGAAAAAGTTTTGTCAATTGTACAAGTTAATGTATTAACCCATTCGTGACAGAGGTCTACACTTTGTGGTTTGACCTAATAACTTTTGATGCAAAGCCCTGAAAATCATACCAAATACATGAGCAGAAAGAGCAAAAAATTCTACACAAACTGTTCCCATTTTGGCTGCCTCAATATTTGTTTGATGCTGAAAATTTTTAAAGGAAAATAAGCATTAAACTCCTTAAATTGGCAATGTGATAGAGAGTTTAAAATCACTCTTTTCTCCTGCAAATTGGTAACTTTTTGTCCACTTATCATACTTTTTGTCAATTTATTTTTATTTCAGATACATGTTTTATAGGAAAAATGTAGCAATAAAATAAAAATGTTGGTGTTGCCAATTTGAAGAATGAAAACTGATCAAATTAGGCTTCAAATAATTCCTGTCACGAATGGGTTAAATTTACAAGCCCACTTGAAGAAATGTATGTATGCACCTTCACTAAGAGTCTGGTCTAAGACCACCCAAAGGAGACATTACATGTACTTCACTAATGAATTTTTACTTCTCGATATCACAGAAGACACACAACTTTATGTTTCTTATCAAGTGTATCATACTTCCTGTATTCATGGAATAACTGATCACTAACAGAAATAGGCATTCCCACTTCCCAGATGATGTGCTGGTATCGTTAAGGTATTGTCTGAAGGTATGCTCGCTCTAGGCCCCATAACACAAAGATTTGCAATCAATCGCAAAGTTGTAACAGCCAATCAAGATCATTGTTTCATGCGCATCTCGTTCAAAAAGGTGACCCTGGACCAATCAGAATGAATGTTTTATATTTGCGACTGATCGCAAACCGTTGTGTTACAGGCCCCTGGATAGCGTTTCACTGTTGTACTGTTATAGTCTTGTCACTCACTCCTGGCAAGGTTTGATATGTTTATTGTTATAGACACCATTCATTGTATTACACTACATGTCAAACTACCCTACTGCAGAGGAGTTTAACACATCATACTATTCACTGTAAATGTGGGACTACCTATGATATGCAAAGCACGAGTTCTTAATCTTATGTCTGTGTTATGAAGGAGTAAGCTTGCCAACTGATTAAAAAAAGCATTAAAAATTCCACATGATCAAGTTCATAGAAATAAAAAAAAGGTAAATGTAGATGTATGATATGGCTACAAATGTAAGGGAACTGGACATTTACGATCCTAGCTGTGTAACAGAACATTTTTCTTTTCACACTGCGAGGTATCTTCCTGAATACTGGCACTTCTAACAATAGACATACGAGGTATGGAAGTGTATCCTATTACCGAACACTATTTATAGATTCAGTCATATCAAAGTACAAAGCCTCGCCCTGCCAGAATTGAAAGAAAATTACTTTTTGGAATGTTTTCCAACACTGGTGAGTTGAATTTTCTGTAGTCTATTTCAAAAACAAAGTCAAAATGAGTAATATCAAAACGGCAAATCAAGGGCATTACTATTAGAAGTAGAATACAACTTGCAGTCTAATCAAGAATGCCATTTTTAAAAAAAAATAAATAGATCCAGACCCTATTCTAACATGTCTTACCTGTAGGGCCTACAAGTACCAAATCTAAGTTAACTTACGTCTTAACGCTAGAAAATCTAGTTTCATATATAATTTTTTTTTTCCATTATAATTCAACATCCTTTCAAAGGAAAACAGGTTAGGCCTTACCCACTCACGTGCTGTAGCATGCAAATTGCTGACAATTGGAAAGTAGTGTTCTACCAATGAATTTTTAGGGACAGAGGAGCAAGACCTGTGTCACCAGTAATCAGAAAAATATTTTTCAAAATTCATTTGATCAAGATAATTTACATCCAGTTGGATGAATGGAATGGAAATAGGATATTTTATTATCCCAGGTAGGTGTAAAAAACAAATATTTTATATGAATTTGTTGATTATTTTAGTGATTTAAATTTTCGACTATAGAAGGCAGCATGCCACATAAATTTGCACAGCTCAGCATTGTAAAAAGAGGCTAAATTTAATGCGTTGTATAAGTGGTACTATATGGGTTGCTGATTTTAAGACCCTCCCAGATTTGTACAAAATGACTATTAAACCTCTCCTTGAATATGGCAGTGAAGCTTTTAGCTCAGCAGCTGATATGCGCTGTAAACAATTAGACTCCATACAGTATAAGGCCTCGAGAGTTTGCTCGGGGGCACCTTATGGTACAGCACTCCCGAAACTTCAAGCTGAATGTGGAGAACCGACTTTGAGTCGTCGGGATTACCTTTGCCAGTTATATCATCGGAAGCTGACACCTCACACTACCCACCCTAACAAAAGCTTCAGAGAAGATAATCGGCAGAAGCATTATTTCAAGGACAAATGGGACCGAAATGCTCCTCATACTCCTTTTGAGAGCAAAGATAATACACATTTCTCTCAGTATACAATTCCCATGAGTTTAGGGACTTAATTCACTTTCTTTCTTATTAAGCAAGAACCAGTACTATATACCGGTAGACCTCTATAGTTTTTATTTTATAGAAATTGATGGAAATTTTACCGGAGTAGACCTGAAGAATCTCTGTATAGCGCCTGGTGCACAGGACACAAGTTTGTTGACGCACCACCACTTACCACAACAAGACAACAACAACTACAAATGTAGCCCAGTGCGGGCCTTACCATGTTCACCTTGTTTTTAGGCCAAGTAAAAAAAAATTATTAGTTGCTCATCCTTGCCCGCATCTTTTTTGCCGCCGCATCAAAAAAGTGGGTTTTTTTTAAATAAAAAGACGAAATTTTGATTGATTTTCGCCATTTCCAGCCGTTGAACCTCGCACATGTACAGCCTACATATCGTTATTCGTACCGTACTTAAAAACAACTGGAAATTAGACTACCCAAATAGATCTAGCGTTGTGTAGTGAATAGACCCAAACTGTTGGGCAAAAAAGAAAAAAGTGCCCTCATATTCTCCTTTTACAAAAAGTTGAGACAAGAAACAGTATTGTTTTTACTTGCACTGGCTTGGCCTTATTTTAAGCTGTTACGTTGAAACCTTGAAATTTGAATGAAGAAAAAAGTGAAAATGAAATAATGCCTGTTATTGTTAACGAAACAGACTTCAGTCGTTGGGGTAAAAAGACATCATGTGATCTGAAAATGAAACTTTATACCGGTATGACATGTATGAACACAACTTCACATGACACAAGTGCGAAATAAGCATCTCGACATCATTGCAATCCCGATTCCAAAAGGCAATTTCCAGTTGAGCCCGGCCCTAGCCTAGGCATAACGCATGAAAGATACTTCTCTACTCACCTTAACCAAATTCTCAGAATAATGGTGCTTATAGGAGCAATGGCAATGCAGCAACAAATCTGTTTCACTGTGATAAGTGCGTTGCCTCAAGCAGCATGCAAAAATGCAAGTGGCCTTTGTCTCTGATCTATGGCTGTGCCTGTGTGTACGTGTGTGTGTGACTGTGAGACAGACGTCGTCGTTCGTGATCAAGCGAGGCGAGGAGACTCTATCTAGAGAAGATGAATTGGAATCAGAAGACAAAAGATTTTTGTGAGATGAAACGCCGAACTTTTCAAGCATTTAGAATCTATACAATTTATTCTTTTTCACACCAAGTCATACGGTTGCAAAGAGCAAAAGACCATTTATACCCAGCCTTCTACAGGTTTAGATGTTTATGCCTACCGGTAATAACAAATTTTCCCAAAATTTCTCTCCTCAGGATCAGCAGATGAGAAATGAATGAGCTGTACCGCTGCACTCGCGATCGATAGCACGTGTGTGGAAAATTGTGGAAAAAATGCGGCAGGCCGACCGCGCGCCGCCGTCGCGTCGATCATGCGCGACAACGGCCGATCGAGAGGTGGCGCAAGATATAGGGTTGGAAGAATGCTTCGACGAGAAGCTGGAATTATGCAGCTACTGCCGGAGTTACTGCCTAAACTCTGAGGTTGAATAGCAATCAGTCAGTCAGTTTGGACTATTATCACCAACACATTTTATTTATTCATTTTTTATACGGTACAAATAATTTAGATAACAAAAAATAAAACTATTGACCAGGGGCGTCGCTAGACTTTTTTTTAATGGGGGGGGTGTAGAGGCCAGATTGCCGACAAATTATGCCTCCGATTGCCGACGACCAACGTCGACAAATTCAACTGTATAAAGCCCACGAGGCATGTTTAATTGTGTGCCTTTATTATATTTTCCTTCTAAATTATATTTGTTCACCTCACTTGCTGAATGTGTTAGCTTTCCGAAAACATTCTCTATCTAAATATAATACGAGCGAGCGCAGCGAGCGAGGAAAAATATACACTCTCTTTCGTAGAAGTGATAGTTCTTCATCAAACTACATGATGGGCTTAAAGATATCTAAATCATATATTTGGTCACCTCTCTCACATGATTCATTCGCTTTCAAAGACCATCCTTGTTATGTCCTTGTGTTGTGGTTCTTAAAGGGACACATAATAATGAGATAATAGCACAGAGATATAACTAGTGTCTGCCATTTAATGTTAAGCCATCTTGCTCTCTCTTGCGCATGCGTACAAGGCTGCACATGAAGCTTGCGTGGTTAGTCTTCATTTCATACATCACATTCCTCCCCTTTTAATTGGGAGCATATCCTGCTTCATTTCAGCTGGCTAATGTAATACATTCACTACCCATGTATAACACTAGATAAACAAAGTAACACTGCGTAACTTTACAGATAACAGTATAAATACCAAACTAGGCGTGCTAGGCAAAACTTCGCCATAACAATATTTTGCTTACTTAAAATCAACCATAATCATTTAACATGCATGGCTATTTCAAACTACCCCCTTTGAATATACTTCATCCTAAATATCACCCTATAAAGGTACATGTAGTAGCTATGTGCCATGTTACTTCACATTGTGTTTTATCTGGTAACTGTTCACTGGCATAAACTATGTGACTCTTATCACTGACTCATGCATCAGACTATAATGATAATCTAATACTTAAGACTGTATCATAATAAACCTTATCAATAAGTTTGCGTAAATGTGTTTGCATCAATGATAATGTCTCGTGAATGACTCCAAATAAAATGTTCACGACTCATATGATGGCTATAAATCTATAACTTTTCTGACCTTTTTTTTTTTTAAATCTCAGACTAGAGTACTATATACAATGCGAGTTATTTTGTTGTTCAATTTCTGTAATAAAACAAACTTTCAATATTACAACACTTTGTGATTGTGTCATTATTTGCATCCATGTCAAAGGTAACACTATTTCTCTCTACCTATAGAACTTCATTCTCTTCTCTCCACCCTTTTTTTTTTTTCTCTATCCAATCGAATTACCAATTAGTTGTGCAATAAGTCCCAATAACTTGTTCTTACTAAAAAAACATTCATCCCTGTACAATTGTGGCATAAGATCACAATTTAAAATATACCTTGTTCCATTTCTTAACAAATTAGTGTCATTACCAAACTAGAAGCCTTCTAACGTGGCTATAATTGTTTCTCCTAACTGTATATCCAATAACACTATTTACAATCATGTTAACAGCTTTTGACTTTTCCTTCTTTTGTATGTAGCTGTTATTGTGTATAGATTTAATGATATACAATGAAATCTGTGAACTTTGAGGGTGTCTTTGACTTCCGGGTGGACATTCGTCTTTCTGACATGACCTTAGAATTTGGCATGTTTGGCGCGACAGCTCCATCAGAATCACTCAGTGGCTCTGTTGGGGCCTGCTGTGATATGGCTGTAGTATCAGCGTGACACTGTTCAGTGTTTGAAGTTAGGGATTCGCTAGTACTAGGTGCCATATTGGGATTCTCTGTTGTCTGGCTTGGATACTGCGTCTGTTGAATCAGAATCTCTGGGTGTAGATTGGTGTGCTGATCAGGCATTTCTTCCTTGTCATGATCATCTTCATGCGATAGAGTGTAAAGTCTAATGTTATCCACATGGCGGCGTACCTCTCTACCATCCTGCAACTCTATCACGTACATGACTTCATTGAGTGTTTCAGTCACTATTCCTCTGAGCCAAGTTGGTCCGGCTGCAAAGTTCTTCACCAGGACAGTATCATTCAACTTGAACTGTCTCATCTTTGAGCGCTTGTCTGCCGCCTGTTTCATTGCAGATTGCTGCTTCTGAACAGACTTGTGCAGGTTTGGACGGACATGGTCCATTCTACTTCTGATCTTCCTTCTGAACATTAGTTCACTTGGTGTTTTCATGGTAGTTCCTTGTGGAGTTATCCGATAGGTCATCAGGAATACTTGGATGCGCATCTCCAATGATGTTCCACTGGTTTTCTTCACTCCACTCTTCACGGTTTGCACAGCTCTTTCAGCAAGGCCATTGCTGGAAGGGTGTTTTGGGGCTGTTTGAACATGTTCCACATTGTTGTTGAACAGGAAGTTTGAAAAGTCTTCAGAGACAAACTGTGTGCCGTTGTCACTTACGACTGTTTCTGGAATACCATACGTTGCGAAAAGGCGTCGCATGGCAGTGACTGTAGCAGCAGCAGTGGCATGTGTCACTCTAATAGCTTCAATCCACTTGGTATAGGCGTCAACAACAATCAGCACGTTCTGGTTATCGATGTAGGCGTAATCGATATGGATCCTACTCCAGGGTCGTTCTGGGAACTCCCATGGGTGGATTGGGGCAGGTTGTGGGCTTTGCTGGTGCTCCTGACAAGTTGGACAGGTCTTCACCTTCTCTTCCAAACTTTTGTCGATGCCTGGCCACCATACAAAGGATCGTGCAAGTGCTTTCATTTTCACTATGCCTGGATGAGTCCCATGAAGTTCGTCAAGGATCCTTTGTCTCATCTGCTTGTTGTCTGGAATGACCACTCTATGTCCCCATAATATGATGTCGTCCTCAATCGACAGTTCCTCCTTCTTCTGCGCAAAGGCTTTGAGCTCTGGTGGAATGTTCTTGGGGTTTGGCCATCCATTCATCACATAGGCTGTCACTCTTGCGAGAACAGAATCCTTCTTGGTGAACTTCTTGACTTCATCGGCTTCAACTGGCCTTGTGTCAATATCCAGCATGTTGATTTGAACTGGAGGCTGCTCATCCAGCTCTGCAAGACTCTGATGCGACCACACTGTTTGATCATCTGCCAAGGGTAGGCGTGAAAGGGCGTCTGCATTCTGGTGCTGTTTGCCTTCCTTGTGTATGATGTCATAGTCGTAGGCTGAGAGGATCATGTGCCACCTGGCTATCCGTGCAGATGCCATGGGGCTTGCAGGTTTGGTGTCACCGAATATGCCTAACAGCGGCTTGTGGTCTGTGACGATTGTAAATCGTCGTCCGTAGAGATACTTGTGAAATTTCTTTACACCGAAAATGACAGAGAGTCCTTCCTTTTCATATTGGGCGTAATTTGCTTCACTCTTGGTGAGCGTGCGTGAGGCGAATGAAATGGGCTGCTCTAGACCGTCCGGTCCTACATGGCTGAGGACTACACCTAGACCATAGGGGCTTGCATCACATTGCAACAACAAAGGCTTACTGGGGTCGTAGTGTGTCAACACTGTGTCACTCTGAACCAGTTCCTTTGACTTCTGGAAGGCTCTTTCTTGGTCTCCTCCCCACTTCAGGTTTGGATCGGGTTTGTTCCGGTCTCCACGCTTCTTTGGCACTGAAGCATACTCTGCCTTCAACAGTGTTATTAGTGGGGCGATCTCTTTGGTAAGATTTGGTATGAACTTCCGATAGTAGCCAAGAAGACCTAGGTATGCTTGCAGCTGACTCTGGTTCTGTGGTCTAGGAGTCTTCTGGATGGCTTCGATCTTGTCTGGGAGTGGGCTGATTCCATGTTGATCCAGCTTGTGACCAAGGAACTCCACCGAGTCCATCATGAACTCGCACTTTTCCCTTTTCAGTCGAAGTCCATTACTCTCTAGGCAATGCAGTACAGCTTGCAAGTTGGCGATGTGTTCTTCATCTGTCTTCCCGCTAACTATAATATCATCAAGGTATGGGCGACACATTGGTATGTCAGCTAACAGTGACTCCATTGCTCTTTGGAAGAGCGCAGGGGCTGTGGCGATGCCAAAGGGTAACCTAGTGTACTGAAAAAGTCCTCTGTGTGTATTTACTGTGGTGTACTTCCTTGCTTGTTCATCAAGTTCTATCTGGTGGTATGCATGTGACAGGTCAAGCTTGCTGAACTTTTGACCTCCACCTAAGTCCTGGAGCATATCCTGGAGCGAAGGAATTGGGTACCTTTCCACTCTTAGAACTTTATTTGCTGTCAACTTATAGTTGCCACAGATGCGGACTTTCCCGTTTGGCTTCTTCACCACTACGATAGGACATGCGTAATCAGCAAACTTCACTGGCTCAATCACGCCTTGGTCCTGTAGCTCATCGATGGCTTCATCAATTTTCTGGCGCATTGCATATGGGACTGGTGCAGCTTTGTAGAACATGGCTTTATCTCCATCATCTTGAGGATGCACCTTTGCTTGGTAGCCTTCAAGTTTACCAACTCTTGAACAGTCAAACACTTGCTTGTGCTTTGCTAACATGTCTTGTAAGGTAGCTTGTACCTTGTGCACGGCTTCTGGATTGTTGGAAACATGTGCTTGAAGGTTGAGGCGATTCTGTAGGAATCCTTCTGGTGCGGCTTGCATCCAGTCTCGGCCAAGTAACGCAACACCTTTCTCAACTACAAGAAGTGGCAACTTCTTTGGTGGTTGGCTGGCATCAAACTGAACTTCCACCATTGCCTCACCAATGACTGGTACTGATGAGCCTGTGTATGTTTTCAAGGAAACATTTGCTTGCTTCACATCAGCTTGGTGTCCCAGTTTATAGAAATCCTGCTGCGACATCATCGTCCAGGGGCTTCCTGTGTCGATTTCTAAGTTAACTTGGATCCCATTTAGGCTTAGGCTTGTCTGGAACGGTTCACTGTACTTTGCCATCTTATTTACCATTCCACCCCTGAGGTGTCTGAGTTCTATACCAGGCATGTTTCCTGGCAGTTCTGCATCTTCCTCACCATCCAAGTGGTGTGCAGCTTTTTTTCTAGATCTGTATTGCTTGATCTTCTCACACTGGCTGCGGGTGTGACCCACTTGAGAACACTGAAAGCATTTCTCATCCTTAAATCTGCATGCTGACTGGATGTGGTCACCTGAGCCACATCTCCAACATCTCGAGGCAGGTTTTTCTGGTTTCTTTTGGCTTGGCTTTTGGGGCTTTCCCTTCACGTCCTGCTTCTGTCTTTGATGTGTATTCCGACGCGATGAGAACACGTCTGATTTATGCTGGCTTCTGCCCTGCATCTTCTGAACCGTAGGTGACTCGGTCCCTTTACTCAATACTTTGAGCTTTTCAACATCCTTGTTTGCTACCTCCATCGCTGTGGCGGTCTGTAGTGCATGTTGTAAGGTTAGGGATGGCTCACTTAACAGCTTGCGTTGAATTGCGATATCCCGGCAACCCACTACTAGACGGTCCCTAATCATGTTATCTAACTCCTTGAAATTACAGCCTTCGCTTAATTGGCGCAAATTTGCCACAAATTGCGGTATGGACTCGTCTTGCTTTTGCACACAAGTGTAGAACCTATAGCGCTGAACAATTTCAGTAGGCTTTGGTGCGAAGTGTGTCTTAAGCGTGTCCTTGCACACTGTGTATGTTTGATCTACTGGTTTACTGGGCTGCAAGAGAGCTCTGAGAATGTGGTAGCTCTTACTACCAAGATTTGTCAGAAAGATCGCCCTTCTTTTCCCATCTTCCTGTACATTGTTAGCATCAAACCATGCTTCTAGGAGTTCAAGCCATTCGTCAAAATTGTACCCATCACCCAGTTTGGGCACACTACCAATATGTTGGCTTGCCATAATTTTGTTTCATTTGTTGTAAAAAATCCAGCTGTTAACTTGATTGTGACTACACAATAGGCAACTGAAAAACCATATAACTTTGGTCTTGCAATTAAGCGTAAGCAAAGCTTATTTGCTTAGAACATAATGCCTACACAAGCATTAATATAATGTGTACATGAAACAAATGAGCTAGAACGAAATATAGACCAAAGATTGAACAATAGTAGTCTATATCACTACACACAACTGGTATATGTGGGACTACCCTCTGTATAATTAGGTGTAGTGTGGGCTGCAGCTATTTAATGGAATAGCAAATATAGGCACTGGGTCCTGGTCCTAATTGCTAGGTCTTAGACCATAATCGATCAACACTTTGGGCTGAAGTTAGTCCTATAACTGATTAGACCTGGACCTTGTTTGGTCCTATAACTCAGAGACTTGGTCCTAGTTTAGACCTGCTTATAATATAAGATTATACCTGTTCCTGCTTTTTAGACCTGTACCTTCTTGTTGGTCTTAAATTTCATAGGCCTGGTCCTACTTGCATAGCCTTAGACCAGTTGACCAACTTGCTATACGACTACGGCATAAACTTAGCTTAGTTTACCATTATTTACTGCATAAACCATCAGACCTCAATTCGGTCTTGGGCTTGGTCCTGTTGTTTCTATAGATCTATAGATCTTGACTCTATAATTGCTATCTAGACTTAACGACCTAATAGATCTACCTAATTGGACCAGTGTAACAACTCATGGCATGTACTTTGTTACACTAGATTATGCTTCGACTAATTCTTTAGTCCACAACATGGCATAATAACACTAACAGTATTTTGGACCTGGACTAATTAGTCTTACTCTTACTAGTCTTAGACTAAGCTACAGTTCATAAGTCCATCCAATAGTCTAAAAGTCTTTTGATGTTTTGTTTCTGATTCACTCATTTCATGGTTCTGCCACTGGCTGGGGCTTGTATTGAGTCTTGGGCTTGGCACTACAACTTAGTCCTGGCTTGCAGACTCAAAACTTGCTTGGCTGGATTTAGACACAGACTAACTGCAACACTGGGCTAAGTCTTGTTGCTGTGCCTGGGCTGGACTTGGCAGGTACCGGCTGGGTCCTCGGCTTGATCCCTGGGCTCCGTTGCTTGCTGCTGGGCTGGGCTGGGCTTGGAGACTTCGGGCTTGAAGTTGGCTCCAAATTACTAAGTCAATAGTCAAGATGTGGCAACATCTAGGGCTAGGTTCTAGGCCTAATTTACAACAATGTCAAGTTATGGGCTGCAGACACTAGGTCTCAACATAGGCTGGCATGAACGGTGTGAGGCTTCTGCAAAGCGTCCATTTAAGCAAACCTCTTTCACCCGTCATCCAATTTAACTTTGGCATAAAAACAATGCGAGACTAGAGCACAGTGTCTATTGATGGCTTTGTTTGATAGGCCTCATAAATTCATTCTGCTAGTCTAGACTTTTCTGGTCTAGTCTAGATCTAGTCCTGTGATTCCACTTCGATACTTGATGAATCAGTGGAAGGCTGCAGCAAAGCGTTCATAAGTGCTAACAGTAAAATACTCTTACAGCCATAGCGTCCATCACTATTAGTATTACAACTTTAATACTTGCGAACTTTCATTTCAATGGCTGGGCTGCGATTGTCCAATCACAGTACTGCTGGCTTGCAGTAGTGTGTAACATTGTCCTTCTCTGTGCGGCGGTGGCATTGGCCGTGTTGCTAGGCTAGCTATATGCTATAAGCGGCTGATATCAAAATGTCCGCGGCCACTTTCCAAAAGCTGTCCGGAGTACATTTCACTAACTGGAAACAAGTCCAACTATTCTCATTTTGATCCCTGCATCCTCGTCGCCAAATTGTTATGTCCTTGTGTTGTGGTTCTTAAAGGGACACATAATAATGAGATAATAGCACAGAGATATAACTAGTGTCTGCCATTTAATGTTAAGCCATCTTGCTCTCTCTTGCGCATGCGTACAAGGCTGCACATGAAGCTTGCGTGGTTTAGTCTTCATTTCATACATCACAATCCTAAATCGTAATATTATACGAGCGAGCACAGCGAACGAGGAAAAAATCTATATACTCCTTATCCTTTTCATGGTAGAAGTGAAAGTTCTTCATCAAAATACACGATGGGCCTTAAGATACTTATTGTGATATATTTGGTCACTTCTCCTACCTAATCTATTTGCTTTCAAGACCATCCTGTATCTAAAGATCATCAGGGGCGTCGCTAGACTTTTTTAATGGGGGGGGGGGGGGGGGGGGTTGTAGAGGCCAGATTGCCGACAAATTATGCCTCCGATTGCCGACGACCAACGTCGACAAATTCAACTGTGTAAAGCCCACGAGGCATGTTTAATTGTGTGCCTTTATTATATTTTCCTTCTAAATTATATTTGTTCACCTCACTTGCTGAATGTGTTAGCTTTCCGAAAACATTCTCTATCTAAATATAATACGAGCGAGGAAAAATAGACACTCTCTTTCGTAGAAGTGATAGTTCTTCATCAAACTACATGATGGGCTTAAAGATATCTAAATCATTTGGTCACCTCTCTCACATGATTCATTCGCTTTCAAAGACCATCCTAAATCGTAATATTATACGAGCGAGCACAGCGAACGAGGGAAAAAATCTATATACTCCTTATCATAGAATCCTTTCATGGTAGAAGTGAAGTTCTTCATCAAAATACACGATGGGCCTTTAAGATACCTATTGTGATATATTTGGTCACCTCTCCTACCTAATCTATTTGCTTTCAAAGACCATCCTGTATCTAAAGATCATACGAGCGAGCGCAGCGAGCGAGGAAAAAAAATTACTCTTTTTTATGGTATAGAGGTGATAATTCTTCAACAAAATACATGATGGGCCCCAAAATATCGAAATTATATATTTGTTTATTCACTTGGCAAATGTGTTTGCTTTCCGAAAACATCCTGTATCTTAATATAATACGAGCGAGCGCAGCGAGCGAGGAAAAATAGTCTCTCTTTCGTGTTACCAGTGTTATTTCGTCGTCAAAATGCACAAGCAAATAAGCCGAATATGACTGTATTTGGGCACCTTACTCATCTTTCTTTTTCTTTTTCCCCCCTTCCTCTTCCCTCTCCTTTCTCTCTCTCTCTCTCTCTCTCTTTTGCCGACAGCGATCGCGAATTGCCGACAAGAATTTTAATGGGGGGGGGGGGGGTGTCACACCCCCCCACACCCCCCCCCCTTTAGCGACGGCCCCTGCTATTGACATCTCTCCGTTTTTCCTGTAGTTGCTATTTTTTGTCTCTGTCGCGAAGCGCTCCGACGTTTCTTTGTCATTTTGTTCCTTGTCTGCTCCCGCTCTCTTAAGGTCTCTTACCTTTTCTTTTCCCACTCACGCTTTTCCTTCTTTTTTTTTTTCTTTCTGTTTTTCACGTTTGTTTTTTTTGGGGGGGGGGGGGGAGGGGGAGGGCGACCCGCCCCCATCGCCCCCCCCCCCCCTGGCTACGCGCTTGAATCATGTCATGATTAGTTAAAAAAAAATATATTAGTGATTGTCATGCTATGCATGCATCGATCTCTACCTTGGTATCATGATGCCATATGGCATGGATAATGCGCCAGAGGCACCTGGTTCCAGTTTGGTCACTGATTAAAAATATTCGTATAAAATTGAGCTGTTATCGTCGGCATTCAGTGTTTATATTACAGGATAAAATGCTTTTGGAAGTATATATGCTGAAGCGTGAATCGACGCTTCGGTTAGTTTCAGGCAATACTGAAGAAGTTAACACGAATTTAGGGTGAGAAGTTAGGGTTAGGAAGGATTAGGATTAGAGTTAGGGTTAGGGTTAGGGTTGGAAGAGGTGTGAACTTCTTCAGGTACCGTGTTTTCAAGGAATTATTTTATCTGCACTATTTCCACTCTTCTCAGCAAGCTGTGAGAAGTCACGATTGGTTATAGCCTCGATTCAGCCTTCACATTTTCCTTTTCGTCGGCCTTCATTCTTGAAAAAAAGATGGATGTTACGATATACTTGATCATACCTGATCAATTTAATTCAAAGTTTCCATGAAAGTTACCATTGGTGGCAAATGGTAAGTTTTCATGCAACGGGGGGCCAGCAGGGTAATAAAATAATTATGAATTGAATGATATTTAGGTTTGATTTTTGTTATTTACATTACATGAGCAAAACAGCAGTAGAAATTAAATGTCAATTAAGACTTAATAGTAAAGAAACTCGGAGATACGGTCCGCTATAGCACTGTGCTGACTCTATAGAATATATTTCAGGAGGATATCCAATATAAAATTCTAGGGTAATTCCAAGTTATATACAGTCCATGATGATTTTAATGATGACCTAGAAACTGATGTCGAAACAATTATGACATTGGGAACGATGTCTAAACCAATCTCCACTTCAAAGTCCCGAAGTCATGGTGTCGATCCGGGGAGGGGGATGGGGATATATCCCCCCCCCCTATATTTTGGGATATAGGGGGATGGGCCTGTAATACAATCATCCCCCCAATAATTCCCATGAAAAACACGAAAAATGTCATAGCCTCTTGATCCCCTAAAAACAAAAGAAAAGGAAAGACAAAGAGAAAGGGAATATAGAGTGGAATTCTTTTTTTTTTCAAAAGAGAACAGAAAAAGTAAAACATTTCACTTCGCTCGCTCACAAGTATCCCAACCAGATGATTAAATCTTACTATATGAAAGCAAATAAATTTGCATCGTGTGTTTATATCTATAGTATACTGTTCCTCTACTCGCAGTTGATATCTTTTGTAAGCTTACCCAATGCCCGGTGAATATTTTTATGAAAATAAAACGTTTTCCATCTGTCTTTCTATCCAATGTTATACTATTAGTGCAAGGAGTCGAACGGGAAGAAGGCCATAACAGAAGAATTTCATGAGATTATTATTGTCTGTGAGCAGCAGCCTAGTCCTATCTTACTAATATTATTATGAGAAACTTAAGGAGGATGCTAACAAAATGACAGTAAAGTAGAACCTGTTCTCAGTATAACAAATGTACCTTTCTCGCTCTCTCGCTCCACTCGCTCATAGAAACAAGGTTTTTCTAAAGGAGGCAAGCGTTCTTTTTCCCCCATTAACATCGAACATCGTCATACTTTTATAGCGAGATGTAAAGCTTTCCTCGAATTCCATGGAAATAGTATATTACACCAAAATCGTCTAGTTTTTTTGGTGGAATTCCACGTTTTAAAGAAAAAGAGTTTGTGTCAGTAGCTCGCTTTGTTCGGCATAGAAACAAAATGGTTTTGATGGCAAGCGCAAGACAAAAAAAAAAAAAAAAACAACAAAAAAAAAAAAACAACCAACACAAAAATAATCATTATTTGGCACTTAGGTGATCCAAAGCTATTAAGATATCTTTGAGGCTATCAAACCATATAAGATTTTTTTCCTCGCTCGCTGCGCGACTCGGATGATTTAGATACCGAATAATGTAATGTAGATGTATTTTGATGACAAAATAACACTTACGGTCACCACTGAAATGTGTTTTCCGCTATCTCGCTCCTTCGCTCGTAAATTTAAGACAAGATGGTTTAGGACAGTAAACAATTGGACCAGCGAGGTGCTAAAATAGTCACATCTTATATTATTTGAGTGTATTTTGACGACAAATAACAATTCTGTTATAGCTAGAACGTGGAATTTCGGCTCGTTCGCTTCGCTCGCTCGCAAAATAAAAAAGGGGGTGGTTCATACTCTAAGTAAAAGTGGTTGAAGTTCCCTAAAGATTTCAATCAAGTATGAGGATTGTACCTATGCGATATTGTTTGAAAACAATTCTTGTGCGGCTAATTGAGGACCAGTATAGATTAGACTAGGAATGCCTCGATACTGACAGCAATTAATGTCCTACCCCCCCCCTGCTTATTTAGTCTATCCTTCACGTTTGAAACGCCACACCCTACGCTCGGTCCCGCGGCCGAGGATATTCGGCATCAAGAATTTCCCCCCCCCCCCACCGGGAACACAAATCGACCCCATGCCCGAAGTTAAATCCAGGCTGGAAAGATCCTCCCCAAACTTGGGGTATATTCTAACGTTTCATTAATCTCATTATTGATATTGAGCATTATACTTTCTTTCATAATGATCGAGTTAAAAGTTAAAATTAAGGTGGTGGTGTTGCCATGTTCATTCATGATCACACGATGCCTGAAAAAGATCTGATCTTCCTGTGTCATGTGTTATGTGAATCCCTTTTTTGGTGAGATTAAAGTACCTGGTCCACAAAAATATAATCTTGGCTGTCATTATTTTATAGAGCCCGCATATACAAATAAGACAGATTTTCAAATTTTGAGCGAATAATGTTTGCAAACATTGTCAAAGAACAAAGAACATAAGGATGCTATAATACTGGGGGACTTTAACATTAATCTGTTGCATTATTCCGCAATAACGGTGTTGATTTTGTTAATATTATTAACAACTCTTTTCGGCCCCCTTATAAACAAACCCACTCGAATACCCACTTCACTGATATAAAAAATAAACAAATGTGACAAAAATATAAACCTGGCATTTCATAGCGACTACTGATCATCTGCCAGTGTTTTCAATAAAAATTAAGCTCCAATCTGATCCATTGTTATAATCTCATGCTTCTGTCCACTCTAAGAGAAGCATAAATTCTCAGTCCATATAAAGAAGGGTTATCTACTACTGATTGGTCCGACGTATTATCAACAAAGTTTGAATGAAATTGTTGATAAAACTGTAAGAAAATCATAGGTCAACAAAGAAGAGCAAACTAAGAAGACCTTGCATTTATTACTGGTATTAAAATGTAAATAAAAAGTATACATTGTATGAGATATTATGTAAAACCAAAAAACGTGACATACCACACAGTAAAACATGTACTAAATGCTGCACTAAGGAATGCCAGTATAGGGAGTACTATTGCATGTGACCTGTTGCCAATCTAATAAAAAAATCTTACAAAGTTTGGAAAATCATTAATGATTTAATTGGTAACAAAAAGAGAGGTATATAAACTCCCATCTTTTTCAAGAAAGATGGTAATGATATAAACATTGCTAATGAGTTTAATAATTATTTAGCCAGCACTGCATCCCTAGCTAAAGTTAAAGTGAATAACTCTTCCAACTCCAAAGTAAGTTCTTATCTAAGCAAATCTTGCAGTGATGTATATATCACCGGCGTAAATCACTTTGAGGAGTGGGGGATGATCGACCTTTTGCCGATTGTTTTTTTAACCACTTTTTCTGGTTTTCGCATTTTCAAATAGAAATATTTATGATGGTCGTAATGACAGATTATCAAAAAAATTTTACTGACTGATTATTAAAGTATAATTTCTT
>CM057161.1:11398206-11410935 GCA_029962745.1 Echinometra lucunter | reverse complement strand
AGTTTGATTTTTGTTATTTACATTACATGAGCAAAACAAGCAGTAGAAATTAAATGTCAATTAAGACTTAATAGTAAAGAAAACTCGGAGATACGGTCCGCTATAGCACTGTGCTGACTCTATAGAATATATTTCAGGAGGATATCCAATATAAAATTCTAGGGTAATTCCAAGTTATATACAGTCCATGATGATTTTAATGATGACCTAGAAACTGATGTCGAAACAATTATGACATTGGGAACGATGTCTAAACCAATCTCCACTTCAAAGTCCCGAAGTCATGGGTGTCGATCCGGGGAGGGGGATGGGGATATATCCCCCCCCCCCTATATTTTGGGTATAGGGGGATGGCCTGTAATACAATCATCCCCCCAATAATTCACCATGAAAAACACGAAAAATGTCATAGCCTCTTGAATCCCCTAAAAACAAAGAAAAGGAAAGACAAAGAGAAAGGGAATATAGAGTGGAATTCTTTTTTTTTTTCAAAAGAGAACAGAAAAAGTAAAACATTTCACTTCGCTCGCTCACAAGTATCCCAACCAGATGATTATAATCTTACCTATATGAAAGCAAATAAATTTGCATCTTGTTTTTATATCTATAGTATACTGTTCCTCTACTCGCAGTTGATATCTTTTGTAAGCTTAACCAATGCCGGTGAATATTTTTATGAAATAAAACGTTTTCCATCTTGTCTTTCTATCCAATGTTATACTATTAGTGCAAGGAGTCGAACGGGAAGAAGGCCCATAACAGAAGAATTTTCATGAGATTATTATTGTCTGTGAGCAGCAGCCTAGTCCTATCTTACTAATATTATTATGAGAAACTTAAGGAGGATGCTAACAAAATGACAGTAAAGTAGAACCTGTTCTCAGTATAACAAAATGTACCTTTCTCGCTCTCTCGCTCCACTCGCTCATAGAAACAAGGTTTTTCTAAAGGAGGCAAGCGTTCTTTTTCCCCCATTAACATCGAACATCGTCATACTTTTATAGCGAGATGTAAAGCTTTCCTCGAATTCCATGGAAATAGTATATTATCACCAAAATCGTCTAGTTTATTTTGGTGGAATTCCACGTTTTAAAGAAAAAGAGTTTTTGTCAGTAGCTCGCTTTGTTCGCGCATAGAAACAAAATGGTTTTAGATGGCAAGCGACAAGACAAAAAAAAAAAAAACAACAAAAAAAAAAAACAACCAAACAAAAATAATCATTATTTGGCACTTAGGTGATCCAAAGCTATTAAGATATCTTTGAGGCTATCAAACCATATAAGATTTTTTTCCTCGCTCGCTGCGCTGACTCGTATGATATTTAGATACCGAATAATGTAATGTAGATGTATTTTGATGACAAAATAACACTTACGGTCACCACTGAAATGTGTTTTCCGCTATCTCGCTCCTTCGCTCGTAATATTTAAGACAAGATGGTTTAGGACAGTAAACAATTGGACCAGCGAGGTGCTAAAATAGTCACATCTTATATTATTTGAGTGTATTTTGACGACAAATAACAATTCTGTTATAGCTAGAACGTGGAATTTTCGGCTCGTTCGCTTCGCTCGCTCGCAAAATAAAAAACGGGGTGGTTCATACTCTAAGTAAAAGTGGTTGAAGTTCCCTAAAGATTTCAATCAAGTATGAGGATGTACCTATGCGATATTGTTTGAAAACAATTTCTTGTGCGGCTAATTGGAGGACCAGTATAGATTAGACTAGGAATGCCTCGATACTGACAGCAATTATGTCCTACCCCCCCCCCCTGCTTATTTAGTCTATCCTTCACGTTTGAACCGCCACACCCTACGCTCGGTCCCGCGGCCGAGGATATTCGGCATCAAGAATTTCCCCCCCCCCCCCCCACCGGGAACACAAATCGACACCCATGCCCGAAGTTAAATCCAGGCTGGAAAGATCCTCCCCAAACTTTGGGTATATTCTAACGTTTCATTAATCTCATTATTTGATATTGAGCATTATACTTTCTTTCATAATGATCGAGTTAAAAGTTAAAATTAAAGGTGGTGGTGTTGCCATGTTCATTCATGATTCACACGATGCCTGAAAAAGATCTGATCTTCCTGTGTCATGTGTTATGTGAATCCCTTTTTTGGTGAGATTAAAGTACCTGTCCACAAAAATATAATCTTGGCTGTCATTATTTTATAGAGACCCGCATATACAAATAAGACAGATTTTCAAATTTTGAGCGAATAATGTTTGCAAACATTGTCAAAGAACAAAGAACATAAGGATGCCTATAATACTGGGGGACTTTAACATTAATCTGTTGCATTATTCCGTCAATAACGGTGTTGATTTTGTTAATATTATATAACAACTCTTTTCGCCCCCTTATAAACAAACCCACTCGAATACCCACTTCACTGATATATAATATAATAACAAATGTGACAAAAATATTAAACCTGGCATTTTCATAGCGATACTACTGATCATCTGCCAGTGTTTTCAATAAAAATTAAGCCTCCAATCTGATCCATTGTTTATAATCTCATGCTTCTGTCCACTCTAAGAGAAGCATAAATTCTCAGTCCATAATAAAGAAGGGGTTATCTACTACTGATTGGTCCGACGTATTATCAACAAAGTTTGAATGAAATTGTTGATAAAAACTGTAAGAAAATCATAGGTCAACAAAGAAGAGCAAACTAAGAAGACCTTGCATTTATTACTGGTTATTAAAATGTATAAATAAAAAGTATACATTGTATGAGATATTATGTAAAAACAAAAAACGTGACATACCACACAGTAAAACATGTACTAAATGCTGCACTAAGGAATGCCCGTATAGGGAGTACTATTGCATGTGACCTGTTGCAATCTAATAAAAAATCTTACAAAGTTTGGAAAATCATTAATGATTTAATTGGTAACAAAAAGAGAGGTATATAAACTCCCCATCTTTTTTCAAGAAAGATGGTAATGATATAAACATTGCTAATGAGTTTAATAATTATTTAGCCAGCACTGCATCCCTAGCTAAAGTTAAAGTGAATAACTCTTCCAACTCCAAAGTAAGTTCTTATCTAAGCAAATCTTGCAGTGCATGTATATATCACCGGCGTAAATCCACTTTGAGGAGTGGGGGATGATCGACCTTTTTGCCGATTGTTTTTTTAACCACTTTTTCTGGTTTTCGCATTTTCAAATAGAAATCTTTATGATGGTCGTTAATGACAGATTATCAAAAAATTTTACTGACTGATTATTAAAGTATAATTTCTTCTTTAAAAAAGTGTGTGTGTGTGTGTGTGGGGGGGGTGGATATTTGTACTCACCATCCCCCTCTTGAAAAAGTGGGGGATATATCCCCCCCCCCCCCCCCCCCCGGATTTACGCCAATGGCATGCATACTTATACACCCCACTCGTGATAATGAAATGATAAAAGTTGGAAGGAAGCTGAACAATAGCAAAATTACGGGGTTTGATAACATCAGCATGTTTCTTGTGAGACATTGTGATTCATTATTTAGTTATACCCATTTGAATCATATTGTAAATCTATCACTTTTTCCTGGCATTGTATAAAATGAAAATTGGTTAAATCATACCTCTGTACAAAAAGGTGATGAACATAGTAATTATAGACCTATTGTACATACTTTTCTAAAATATCATAAAAAGGTCCTATATAACAGAATCATTAATCATCTTAACCAAAAATACTTACTCAGTAGCTCAGAGTGTGGATTTATATAGAGCCGCCATTCTTGCGAACATGCATTAATTGATTTACAAGAGGTTTTATTAGACAACATCAATCAAATCGGCATTGACTTGTCAAAAGTTTTTGATGTAATTGACCACAAAACTCTTCTATGTAAGACACCCCTATTTTGGCATTCGAGGCCTTGTGCTCATTTGGCTTGAAAACTATCTATCAGATATTATTCTACTTGTGTGAATCTCATTATAAATTGGTCCAGTGTGGAATCCCTCAGGGCTCCATTCTAGGGCTTCTCTTGTTTTATTGTACGTAAACGATACATGCAATGCACCCCCTTTTTTCATTATGTACTTTTGCTGATGACACCACTATTTTTTCTACGCATGACAATTATCGTACTTGATAAAACTAATGAACCGGGCAAATTAGTTGATTGGTTTGATACTAACAAGCTTATTATCAACTGTGATAAAACTAATGTTATGTACTTCCATATCAAATTGTGTATACTTCCAATGTCATAATGAAAATGAAAAAAAAATGTCATTTATAATTTTCAAAATCAGTGAAGTTTTTTTAAGTTATCTTTGATAATAATCTGAATTTTACTATTCATCGATTATATCTGTCTAAAATGTCTATTGTTGGAGTTTTAAGCAAACTCGAACAAGTTCTCTCAGAAAAGCATCTGCTTATGTTATACAACTCTCTTATTCTCATATATTCATTATTGTACTTGGGCAAGTGTTGGCAGAACTATATCTCAGACTCAGTTTAAAAATTATGAAAGAAAGCACTATAGTTCAGCCCCTTTATTTTTTAAACTGAATGTCCTAAATGTCTATGATAATCACAAGTTCAAAATTGCTTTATTAATGTTCCTGCATGTCAATCTAAAACTTGCTTCTGGAACTATATTGCCAATCTGTTTTAAATATAACACCTAGCTATCCACAGTGCATGTCGTGGATTTACTATAAATCCATGACATGCACTTTGGATATATTCTTTGGGATTTCTTTTTATGTTTCATGGCATGGATTGGAGAAGGGAGCCCTTATCAGTTAACCATTATGATGTACGATCAACTGGCACCAGTGAATATGTTGTATGTATGCGGATAGCGTAGATGAAGGAGTCGAGGCACAAAGCCACCCCCCCCCCTCCCCCACTTCTGAATTGCGGAGAAAGAAAGAAAGGGAAAAGGAGTGAATAGGAAAAAAGACTATTGGAAGAAAGAAGAAAAGATAGACAGCAAGGCGAGTGACAGAGAATATCTGAATTAACATAATATACAGGGTTGGAGTGGGGAGGGTGGGGGGGGGGGGGACAGTCAGTATTCCGTGACAACCACGGGCTTTCCAAAAACATAAAGGAGTCTTTCGGTCAATATTCCAATTGTATTTCTTTCTTTCTTTCTTTCTTTTTTTTTTTTAGCCTTTCTCTGAAAATGTATACTTCCTGGACCAGTTTAACCGAATCGAACATAATTCCCTAAACAGGCCCCCTGTCTCTTTCTTTTCTATTTTTCGGATGAGAATTAATATGACACGCAAACACTACCCGTTTCATGCGTTCTTCTGCGGTTGTTTACAGCATTATGACCTCCCGCCCCCCCCCCCCCACTGAATTTGAAGCAGAAATCGATTTTTTTTTTTAGAGGGGTGCAAATATTTCTGCCAATCGTTTATGCTCCGAAATATAATGATCACAGCATAGACAAATGATTTTCATTCCTCCACTCATCGATCTATTGTGAAGTCAAAACACTAACCAGCTGTGGTATAGCATTGGTGTAAATCCCGTGGTGATGGGGATTATATATCCCCCACTTTTTTATTTTTCGAGAGGGGGGGGGGGGGGAATGGTGTGTACAAACACCCCCCTCGTTTTAAAGAAAAATGATATTGTAAATAATCAGTTAATGATTTTTTTTTATAAAAATGTCATAAATGGCGGTCATAATATTGTGGAATTCAAATGCTCTTAAAAACCACAAAAGTGGTTATTTTTTCGCTCGCTCACAAAATAATAATTTTATATGTGTGTGGGGGTCTGCGCTGGTGAATGGGGGTGTGTGTGTATACTTCAGTGTGATTTCACGGGAAAAAAATCGGCAAAAAAAGGTGACCATCCCCCCCCCCCTCCTCAAAACGGATTTAGGCCGGTGATGAGTAGACAGCCACGCTTTAAGTCCATCGTAGAACGCGTTTCAAATAAATTAAGATAAAATCTATATTTGCTTTCATATTATGATTTTTTTTCTGTACTTCTCGAAAATCATCTGCATTAGTATTTCTATACATATTTGCATCCCTATACCATGTATACGGCAGTATAGAGAATAATTTTCAAAAGTGAAAGTTTTGAAAAATCATGACCCACATCTACTTCGGAAAATTACGTGAAAAAATAATGTATTTTTCATAAAATCGTCACAAAATTGCATTTTAAGCCACTTTTCGATCGTTTGACAACGGATTACCTAGATTATTATAACGATGTCTGACAAAACAAAAGAATTGTTGTTTTAGTAAAGGCTATGCTTCCTTCACTTACATTAATAGTTTGATTATAGCCAATTTAGGACACTTATATTTATTTGTAAAACTATGGTTAAATTTCCTTCGAAGCGCGCAATCTCCGCCCAGCGAGGGTTGCTCAAGCTGTAATAGCTGGTTAATAAAACATCGCTTTTATAATTATATCCGATTTGTTTGTCGCTTTCGTCTGACTGATGCACTCTTCCCCTTTCAATTTCACTAAGCAAACAATGGCACATGGATGATTGTGATCGGTGGCCGGTGGGTGGGGGAATGGGGGGTGGGGGCACAAGCGTCACAAGTACTGCAAACTGAAAGCAAAGGCCTAGACCCATCTTAGCGATTAATACACCTAAATAGGGGTTTGACGAACTCAAAATAACCGGCGAAGTGATACTATCTCTCCCTCCCATCCCCTCTCTCCCTCTCTCTCTCTCTCTCTCTCCCTTCCTTCCTTGGTCCCTCCCTCCGCCCTCTCTCTCAGCTCAGGAAAGGAAAAAGAAAGAAGGAATAAAATGTGTGCAATGTGGCAAAATTTTCTAAATTCAATAACACGCACACAGATTCATCTCATTTAATCTGGGCTTTCATTTTCTTTAACTAATAGACCTTCAAGGGCCGATTATAAGCAGATTAAAGCAGCTTATTATTACGCAATCTCAATAAGACATAAAATCGAGGACAGTTGTGATTGCTATTATGGAGTAAGTGCAGGAGTGGGTGTAATGGGAGCTTGGTGTAATTTAGAGGTGGAAGAGGAATAGTTTGGAGGATTTAGGTGATGACCTGGAGGTTCAGTGAATTTGAATTTTTCGGATTTTGAAGTAATTTTATGGTGTTAAGACTCAAAAGAGAGAAGTTGGGGAAAATAACTTGAGGTTTTTTCTTTTTGTTTTACTGAAGACGAATTCTAATTTAGGCTCATATAATTATAATTGCCCACACGTAATGAATAACATGCAGAACGTACACACTAAAGAAAAAATGGTTCAATTTTCCATACTTCATATGATACATACCGGAGCTCCTTTAAGGGTGCAATTTTGCACCCAAAGAAGCATTATGCGCCATTAAGGGTGCAATGAGCTACATTTTGCATGCACCTGTAAGGGTACAGATATAGGCATTTCCGGGTGCAAACAAGTACAAAAGGGTGCATCTTTGCACCTTTGTCATGTAGGGTGCAAGATTGCACCCCAAAAGGTGCCGCTATTGTAACACTTGGGGTGCAAAATTGCATCTTTTATTCTTAGAGTGTAATTGGATCATTATTGGCTAAAAAGGGAAGTGCCCCCGTATGCCCCTCCCCTCCGCCATGCACCACCGGTTGGCCAGAATATGGGACAGGCCTAAGTGGATTTGAATGGGCCTTGGTATAAAGTAAGATGGCCTCACCCAGCCCCATTCAGCCGCCAGAAAGTCAGACAGAAATATGTTTTAATCAGTGCTATTATAACTATGACAGATGAAACTCGTACTTGTAAGAAAGTACCATGGTACTCATCTGTGCTACCCATACACTATAATTATATCAAATTTCATGGTAATCTGAATTAACATAATACCCATGGGCACCCCTTTTCTACAAGGCTGGTTTCAAAGGTAGAATCCCACATTTTGCAAGTGGCACCCAATCTACACAAAAGTTTTACTTTAAGCTACGGTCACAAAGATTCGTACGAATGATGCGTTCATACGAATCTCCCTGTTCGTACGAATTCAGGAGTTCCTAGAGATTCGTAGACGGGGCATAGTTTCTTACGGCCTTCGTACGTTTAATTCGCAAGAACAACTCAAGACCTTCTTGAGAAACGAAGTGATTTTCGGTTATACAATGGCCCTATAGTTCGTACGTTTTTCGTAAGAATGCCTCGAGTTCTTCTTACGTCAGACTTACGGCCATCTTACGATTTTGGTTTTCGCAAGATGGTTGTACGTGCAACTCACGGCACTCTCAAGTCATTCGTAAGAAGATCTTACGAATTTTTCATATATTTTGTCGGGTTGCAAAGAGGCGCTGCGGTATTTTGCGAGGGAGTAAAGCGAGCGAGCCAAAAATAACCGCTTCATGTTGTATGAAAGAAGTGTTAGTTTGTCATCAAAATACACTATGTAGACCTATAAAACATGTTATAGGCCTATCCTGTATCTTAGTTTTATAGGAGCGAGCGTAGCGGGCGACGATAATATACTCTTTTTCATGGTAGGGATAATTCGTCATCAAAATACACCATGACCTACAAGCTATCTGAATCATATTTTGGCCACCTCTCTTGCCGAATTGGTTTGCTTTCTCAAACCATTCTGTATCTAAATAGTATACGAGCGAGTGCAGCGAGTGAGAAAGATATACTCTTTCTCGTGGTATAGCAGTGTTATTTCTTCATCAAAATACAATATAAGCCGATAAGATCTCTGAATGATACATTTCATCGGTTTATTCGACTCTATTTGGGCACCGTGCTTGCCGTCCAAAAGTATTCAGTTTCTACGAGCGAGCAACTCGAGCGACTGACAAAAAAAAAAAAGAAAAAAAATCTTTAGAACGTAGATTCGTCACCAAAATACACTACATGATTTATATAATACAAATCTTCTTGTAGAATTGGAGGATAGTCGGACACCTTGCTGTCCAAATATTATGATATTCGGGCTTCTCGCGGCTGGAGTAAGAGGTACTTACTGCCCGAGACCATCTTATCTTAAGGCTTTATGAGCAAGCAAAGCGAGCGAACAAGGGGAAAAATAATTTTGTATACGAAGAAGAGGTTCTAGTGTATTGGTATTCTATTGTCATAACAGGCATAATTTGAGTAATGTACACTTTATCGGCATCTTCTATTCTCATAGTGAGAAGAGGCTATTGATCACAGGCCATTATCCCATCTATAGGTCAACTTGCCGCTTGATTCCTTGCAATTATATTGCTAACATAACATTCTATGAGTAGAAGAATATTATAACATTAGCTACACACAAAAAATGAAAACTGTTTTCTGCGAGTAAAATCATATCATATTCCTCAGGTCGAGTGATTTTATTGAGAAAAGATGTGTTATTACTCGTGTATCTGTGTATTTGTTATGCCATGAAGAAATCGACATATCTTATGAGTATTTAAAAGGGTACGTCACATAATGATTTAGCTCGGCGAGTCTCTTTTACTCACAGAGGTACATACAAATTACTATTGGATGAGTATTCGCATACCTCAGTCATGTTAGTGACCGAATGAGTGAATATACTCATAACTAGGTAAAGTGGCTTTTTCCCCCATCCTTGATATCATAGACTCTTTAAATTCGTTGGCTTAGTAAAAATGACAAACTGAGCCTCTTCGAAGTGAAGGAGTAATCTTACTCTCAGCATGTGTTCTCTATTGTTTGACCACATTTCAGTCGACTTTAACATACAGATCCATCACATACATAATGCATGGACATAAGTGTAAGTAAATTTGATTATTTTGATTTTGAATAAGTAAGTTTCAATATTACTATAATAATATCTCTTTAGTTTTATTACGATTTTTTTTTCTAAAACTCAGTGTAGGCCTATGATAGCCACAATGTAGAGTGAACTTCGTGCGTTTGGCTTTATACCCCTTAAAACTGAACAATTGCACAAATTGTGTACGTACGCCGTACAGGCACCTTACGAAAGACTTACGAACACCAGGAGTCGTTCGCACGAACGCTGTACGAATCTCCATTCGTAAAGCGTTCTTACGGACGCCTTAAGAGCTCTCTATGAACAACTTAAGGCGTTCTTACGACCGTCGTAAGAATTTGAGGCTTCTAAACTTGTATCTTGACCCTACGAAATCTACAAAAAAAAATCTTGCGTGGTTCTTACGATGTTCTTACCAAGTTCGTACGGCCGCCTTACGAAGAGGGGGTTTCGTACGACGTAGAAAAAAAATCTTGGACAAGACCATCGACCAGGCTGCGAACTTACGAATGGTCTACGAACGGTCTAAGAATGCTGGTTTCTTATACGGCCTTCTTAAGAAGATCTTACGAAACGGTCTAAAAATCGTTCTTACGGCATTCGTAGCAGTTCGTACAGGCATTTGTGACCGAGCCTCAAGATTGCTTTAAGCCACAGAAAATAAATCGTAAAGCTTTAGATCCCAGTTCATTAGCCCCGCTTTCAGACGCACCAACTATACGATGTATGGATATACGACGTACCTTTCAGACCTCGCGCTCAGTCGAACTTTCGTGGGAAGCTCATGAATAATTATGTACGAGTCTCTCCCTTGCGCAGTACGAACTTCATGCGGGCTTTGCGCTTCGTGTTTACGTTGCGTTGTGCTGGACTCATCTATAGTAGAGGTCGGACCCTAAGCGCGCGTTGCGAATTAAGTCCCGCCTACTTATACGACGTACGGATATGAAAAGCATCCAGACGTGAATTTACATCGTATGGATATAGGATAATCGTACGAAACGAAGCCCAAACCGTCGTTTCGATATACGTCGTACATTGAAACGACGTATCATTATAAGAGCATTCAGATGCGAGAAAACGTCCTATATCCATACGTCCTATATCGATATAACTCTCTCGTCTGAAAGCGGGGTAGGATTCAGAAGGAAGGTCTTTTATTTTTGTTTTGTTTTGTAAAGGCGTCTTCCTGACGCTTTAAGAATAAAACCATTCATTTTTCACTAATTCTTTGGAATATTGTTGTAAGTTTGATAACATGATGATTTTACATAAATATCTTTCATCGAATATTGAAATTGGCTTATTTTTCTTCAAATTCTGAAACAATGTTGTGCAAATGTGGTACTATACTTTTTTAAAATGACGAGGACGAAGAAGACAGGCTGAAGAGGAAAGGTGATGGCTGTATTGTTACGCAACGAATCCAACGACAATCCCGCGGTGCTGGTAACTCTTTGCTTATACAACATAACCAGCCTTAACAATTTAAACAACCGGAGAAAACGATGAGGGGGTTTAAGATTTAATCGAAGATATACCAGTGAAAATTTGTCGAAACCCACTCTATACAACTTGAAAAGCCTATTCCCAGAAAATCTGTATCTTAAAAAATCGAAATAGAGCAAAACCTAGAACCTCAACAAAATATTACATAACCCTCACTCACAATAATCAAAAGTGCCGTGGAATATACTGAATACCAGTGGAATCTTGAACCATAACTGCCAAAATGCATTTAAAAAATTCAATATCATTAACAGTCATTGTTCGTTCACACTGTGTGGTTCTTGTTGTTGATTATTATATTTCTTCTTCTTCTTCTTCTTCTACTTCTTCTTTTTCCTCTTCCTAAGTTCTTCTTCCTTTTCGTTTTCCTCTTCGTTTTCTACTTCTTTTTCTTCTTCTCCTCCTCCTCTTCATTCTTTTTCTACTTGGAAGAAAGTTTGGGCTTTTTTCACAGAATTTGAAGTGGAAAAAAACCACTATCAAAAATGCCATGACAAGAGTAGCTGAAGCGGATCCGATCAAGAATCCGATCAAGAATTATTTTAAAAGAGCTTTTAACAAACATCACAACCTCGGAGAAATAAAAGCAGAGGATTTTCAGATTATTTTATTCATTATACCAATAACAATGGTATTATGAAATCCACTGGTAGACTGGTGAATGATACAGGTAGGTTATATAATTTGTAAACACTCTGCCCTGCACACTAAGAAAAAAAGTGCAATTTTGCACCCTTCAAATGCAACACTGGGAGCTCCTTTTGGGGTAAAACTTTGCACCCTAAGAAACTTTTTGCACCTTTAAGGGTGCAGTTAGCTACATTTTGCACCCTAAAGGGTGCAGAGTTGTACCCTTTAGCGAAGGTGCAAATTTGCACCTTTTTGATTAACGCAAAATTTTCTGCACCCTAAAAGGTGCAAAGTTGCAACTTTTAGGGTGCAAACAGGCATTTCCGGGTGCAAAAAAGAACAAAAAGGTGCATTTTGCACCTTTTTCATGTAGGGTGCAAGATTGCACCCAAAAAGGTGCTGCCAGTGTTGCATTTAGGGTGCAAACTTGCACCTTTTTTTTTCTTAGTGTGTGTCGTATTGCGCAAAAATCATTTGATATGGTTGGAGGCAGGCCCCTGCATGTGAACGATTTTTTCACAGGGGGTGCTGAGCCGCTGAGCCACATGTTAGGTTACCGCACCTTTAGCAAGCAGTGTTTCAGTATTCGGGGAATATGAAGGGGTGTAAGACCAAAATTTGCCGACAGTTATACTGCATTCTAAGTCAAATCTAAGTTCTAATTCGAGGATATAGTAACACGTCGTTTCAGAAAATGATATTTGGGCATCTGCTGCTAGAATATTTCAAGAGCGAGCATTTCTTGTTTTGTTTTGTTTTATTTTGTTAATATACCTGACAACAGAATCTAGTGTATTGTTAACCCCCTTCTCGTGCTTTGGTTACGTACAATAATATTCACTAGCATCTTCTCTTCTCACAGAGGGTATAGAATAATAGTCACTGTCGCAGG
>CM057161.1:11280868-11397706 GCA_029962745.1 Echinometra lucunter | reverse complement strand
CACCTTAAAGGCATTGGCTAACTTTGTGAGTAGTTGATTTAAAAAAATCTCAAACTAAGATGAAACATGCGTATGAGTACTAGTATTTGTACTAAAAAACCCTGAAACCAACCATAATTTGGAATGAAAAAGTGTAAGTTAGACGCAAACGGCGATTTTATTATCCTTCGTCTCACGAGACAATCACTAAGAGGACCACTTTGCTTGAATTTGAAAATGCCGTTATGTGCCTCCCGCCGCGTGATTCGCCAATACACACAGTACGGTAAGGTGAGTCATACGCGCATGCGCACTCCTTATGTCTATTCTGTTTAACCGACCCTCGTATATTTTTCAAACATTGGTTCACATTTTTGATATTTAAAAATACTTCCTGTGGATATTAATACTTTGAAACTTTCAGACTGGTATTTTTACACTATAACCCTTATGTTTGTCCCATTTTCAAGTAACAGAACAAGATTTTTTAAAATCATAACAATGTTAACCAATACCTTTAAGCTTGGGAAGATAGCCCCAAATTCACCTCTGCAATGGCAGTTTGTCCCATCACCAGAGTTCTTGGTAATTATTTGCTTACTGTCTGATAAGAATGCCACAGGTGACTTCCAGGGACACTGTATTTACAGGATTAGTATACATGTATCTCAGAGGTAAATCTGATATCACAGAGGTAAATCTGATATCGCATTATTATGATGCATATCTATACCATGATACTGGATGACTTGAGCATTACAGTCAACGTTCAACAGTTCCGTTAAAGAGATTTTCTTGTGTTTGGGTGTCTGTGCTGACCAATTCTGCCTTTGCACTGCATGATAATTTCAGCAAGGATGAATAACATACATTGTAAGGAGAGAATTATTACTATATTTCTAAGAAAAATCTATTTTCCAGTAAAATTGGACACCAGGATCATCCATTTTGATTCACACATTTAGATGTAAGGGCTCATTTCGTGAGACGATGTCATTTTCAAAATTTACTCTTTTAGCGACCAAATTCCTGTTACTTGAAACAAAATCCTTCACCCGGCGGCATTGAATAGAAACGGTTCCTTGCCTGAACAAATGCGTGGTTGATTTTTCTTTCATTAAAAATGAGATTATTTAGGCAGCAAGCTGTTTCTATGGAACGCCGTCAGGTGGAAGGTTTTTCCTTCATCTCACATGATTTCAGTCGCAAAAGTAGCAAATTTTGAAAATGACATTGCCTCACGAAATGAGCCCTAACATCTGAACACATGAGCCAAAATTAATGATTTTGGTGTCATTTTCAAAGAAAAGCAATTCTCTCTCGAACCCAAATAAACAGTTTTCATATTATGTCATTTATCTTGCTGAAATTAAGGATTACAGGTGTTCCATTCATTTTGGGCCACCCCGTATATGTCTATTTCAAGGAAAATGCAGATTAAGGTTATTATTTGGTTTGGCGTCACCTGTGCCTGGGAGGCGAAAAGCGAACTGAATCACTATAACCCTCGGGTCTCTCTCCTCCGATATCACTGATTGGGGGTTGTGCAGGTGGACCACTACACCGGGGTTTCCCTCTACTCTTATACGAATTGTGCAGTGGGATCTTTAACGTGCAAAAGGTGGTGACTCTCCTTTACACGGGACCTCCCATTTTAACGTCCTATCCGAGGGACGGAGTGTTTTCCACGTAGCATAGCCTGCATCTATGAACAGGGGAGGGGCACGTTTACACACAACGCAGGCTTCAGTCATCCACCTGGGTTGGACTCGAACCCACGATCTTTGGTTCGACAGGCACACGCTTTACCAACTGAGCCAACTCGCTCCCTCTAAGGTTGCAGTACATGTAGCTGTTGAAGGCACCAAACATTGTATTGTTGGAAAAAACCGACATGATTTGATTGATTAACTCCATCCTAATATTATTTTTGACATTATAAATACATTGTAACTAAAGTATTTACTGATGTACTACAACTTAGGTTTTTTCCTTTGCCTCATTTGGAGCTGCACCATGCTTCATCACCATCTATGATGCACATACATGTAATTGCCTATCCATGTACATGTAGGCCTACTCATACGAGGGCATATCCAGCACTGTGTTATAGTGAGATGTTATTCCTAAAAAAAAAAGAAAATTTGCACAATTATTGGGGCAGACTATTTTATTTTGTACAATTGAAACCTGGGGTGGGGGGGGGGGGGGCTGGGCGGGTTGCACCCAGTTAGATTCATCACTGTTTTAACATGAAGATAAATATTGGCAAGTGCCAAGGCCAACTAGGATCCCCCAAACTCTACAGTTTTAATGGGGGCCCATGCATACAGACCCTAAATTGATGACACTGCAGATCTCCTGTGAAAATAATTAGTGCGGAGCCCTGCGATGGGATGATCTCCTTTGCCGTCCATGGCATGATTTCTTTCTGAGCACACACCTCCAGACGCAACAGGATGAAGAAATTACTAGGTCATTCAGAGTCTCACACAGAGGTTACTCAGCTAGGGAAATGTACCCCTCATTAAACTTTCAAAACATTCATTAAATGAGTTTGCTGCCACCAAATTACCGTGATATTCTCTTCCTGCTGTGTTTCACTGCTGAGGTGCATTTAAGTAAGAGAGGGAGGAGTAAAGTGCCACATTCCATCTATGTGTAGTGAAACAGTTTTCCAATATAAACGTAGGATTTCAATTCTACAAAGTGCATGATATCCTCAGGCTTTTTACCTGTTTTGCCTTCTACTTTTTTGACTCGACTGTCCACAGTTATTGCAAGTACTACAGGATTGAATGAATACCTTTCTTCTTCTTTTTCTCCTAGTCTTAAATTCAAAATGATTTCAGTTTTCATATTTGTATTTTCAGCAATGTGTTTATAACCTGGGGGGGGGGGGGCACTCAGTATATAGTGCGTGGTGGGTATGTGCTGCGGAGAAGACCCCCATTTTTACACTCAAATTTCCGTTCCAAAGCATAGCATTTTTATCTTAATGAGAAAAAGAACAAAGAAAGCCGTTCCAAAGCATAGCATTTTCTTCTTATCGAGAAAAAAGAAGAAAGAAATCCCTTCCAAAGCTTCGCATATTTTTCGTTACGCCGTTCCGGCCGCATTGATCCGCTACAATGAGCTGCATTTTTGGTGAAAAGCGGCCCGCAGAGCGCTGTCCGACCATCGCCTCTGCGCGAGCGCACCCGGCGGCCGTGCCGCCGGTCCAGCTGCATGCACGTAAGCCCGTTCCATAGGGATACATACGCACTCACACACGGGCGAACCGTTCCAAAGACCCCCGTTTTCACAAACATTTGTAGTTCCGAAGCCCGTTCCGAAGACCCTCCTTTTCACAATAAGCCCGTTCCAAAGCCCCCGTTTTTCGTCTCGCCCGCGGCACATGCCTACCACTTTTGGGGTCGAGTACCCCCCCCCCCCCCCCCCCCCCCCCCCGGGGTTTATAAAGGTATCTGTTGTAATTGTTCACATTAATTTCCCTCTGCTGTATAGTACTCTGGAATCAGAATTTCACCATCTCCTATAAAACAGCATTATCTGAAATCTAAACTTTTCTCCTTGTTCTTTGCCATGGGGGAAACCAACACTATGAACATGACCGACAAAGAAAGTGGACAAAATAAACAACCTCTCATTCTACCCTTCACACTGGTTCTGGTAGTCAAAAGAACATCCCTTCACTGCTATTATGTTTAATCAATAGTTTCAGGTGAATATGCATGTTACACCTGTTCCACATATTTTAGATAAGAACCATTGGGAAGGGTAGAATGAGGGATTGTTTATTTTGTCCGCTTTCTTTGTCCATCATGTTCATAGTGCAAATACCCAGATAATTTATACTACTGGTCATGCACAGGCAGGTGCTTACTGGTATGTGTTTTCTTCCAAATGACGCTCACATCACAAATTGCGATATCCATTGCACACAGATGTGATACATGGCCCATTGAGCCTGCGGAACTAATGAGATCGTTTCCCTGACGATTCTCAAATTAGGCAGCAATTCGTACATGTCTGAAGCTCGTGATCTAGTTCCTCACGGTGAGGCGATCATGTTGCTCATGTATTTTAATGAGAACGCAGCGTTACAAGGTTGTCCTGATCTCAGAATATCGAGGAATAATTGCACTGGACAGTGCGAATCTAATCCAAGGAAAGACTCTCAGTTAATGATATTAATGACTTATCACAATGTTGGGATTTGAAAGTCAATTTCTCACCTCGTAAATTGTACTCATTTGTATCTAATACTGAAAGATAATTGCAATGGACAATGTGAATCTAATAGAAGGGTTCGCTACTGATTTTAACGACTTTTCGCATCAATGTTGGGATTCGAAAGTTGGTTTCTCACCTCATAGAAATCACAAATGTAAGAAGAATGAAGAGATAATAGGTTGGGACAGTGTGAATGTAATTGAAGGACAGACAAGCTGTCTCCTTGTCTCCTGTTCTTAATGACTTTTCAAATCGATGTTGGAAGTTGAAGGTAATTTCTCACCTTGTCCAGACATGTGCACTGCAAAGTTACAATGTATGTTGCATTGCAAAGGGATAATAGGAAGGTACAGTGTGAATCCAATTTTAGAAAAGTCTCTTCGTCTGCATGCACACAGTATTCATGAATTAAATAGATGTTAGAATTTGAAGTTGATTTCTCAACTTAACCCCTGCATTCAGACTAGGTCCCATTTACCGGGGACAGTTTGGAGAGGTCTTTTACCTTTTAAGACCGACGGTCCATACTATGCTAAAATGCCTTTACAGGGACAATCATGGCTGAAGTGGTTTTGGCGGTGTGTTATGTTACAATGCCACCAAATTTCGCGTGTGCGCACATTTGATGGAAACATCTGTGCGATATCAATTGTGAGCCCAAAGTTGCTCTCCCCTCAGGATTTTGTCCTCAGACCCATCATGTTTGGTGGGATCACCGAGAGAAGTCCTGGCAAGCGTCCACACTATGGGATTGCCCAGGAAAGTCCTCCTGAGTGTGACTTTCCTCGGTGAACAGGACCTACACTGTAGTCTGAACGCGGGATTATACAATATGGTATCACATGTGGGAGGAGGAAAAGGAAGGATAGCGTGGGACAGTGTGAACTTGTTACAGAACAGACCCTCCATCTCCTTCCTTTAAAGGAGAAGTCTAGGCGATTTCTGTAAGCATGGATCATAAAGAGAAAAAAATCAGCAGCTAGAAAATGTCTTACTTTACCCGACATACCCTAGGATTACCGAGTAATCAACAATTGTATCGCCTATGTCACACGACCAATGACCATATTTGGGTTTCGGTGGGAAATTCAATTATTAGGAGTAAAAAAGCCAACACTTAATCGGTATTTAAAAATCACTTTGATAAATGAAAGTAGCATTGTCTGTTAGCGTGAATTTTAAGCTTTATAGTGTAATTTTAATGAAATCGTCTGGACTTCTCCTTTAAGTTTAGTTCAGTGCTAGGGTTGGTTCGAATCCAGTAGCTTAATAAAAATTCATATTTTATGTTTTTTTTTTGTAATAATATCTTTTTTTCCACTTTCCTCTCTTCCAGTCAGTCTCTCCATCCATCATCTCCTGTTTTGTTCTATTCCTTTCTCCAAATTTTCATTAGCTTTACTTATCAGAATTGTGAATTAGCTTGCTCTTCAGATAAAAATCCTTGCTTTCATTTACATTCCCTGGTTGAACTTTGTATAATTGTCTTTTCAGGAGCTCGGCAAACACTGAGTGCATTGTGTAAACTCGGTTGAATTATAATGGAAAGGGAAGGCATGTTCTTGGTATATACCGTAAATTGACAGTGTCCTAGAAAATGAACGTTGCTGCCTGATCGATGGGTGTTCCCTCCCTGTTCGGCCTCATTACAACATTACACTGTGAACTACATAAAAGAAAAACTGCACTGGGCAATCTAAAACCATTTTATAAGTAAATAAATGGCAAATGGGGTTGAAAAATTGGGGTTGAAAAATCAGTAGCTGTGTACAGCAAAGGCTCATAATCACAACTACATGTACACTGTATGTAACTGTATCTTGTGTATTGCAAGATAGAGCAACATGAAACGCACAATTGTCATTTCATTTCATTTTTGCCAGGTAGTTTTATAGACGGTTTACCACATTTTATGTGGATGAGGCATTATGCCTAGAAAATGAAGGGTAGGCCTACACACTTGTACATCAAATTTTAAATAACTTTGAAATTTGGATGACATGTACTGCTAGGATGTGTTGATTGTGATGTGATGTATGCATTATGTTCTTCCATAAACTATAGCATCAAGAATGTTTAATATTTTTTGGTCCTTGATAAAGTTAAACCACACCGATTCTACAGTCTATAGCACAATTTTAATGTTCACAGCTGCTAAATAGTTTATGAGAGCTATTTTAAAATAATTTTGGACAGGATTTTTCTGAAAAGGGAGAGGAGGAGGCTCTTTCTGTATGATTTTAGACTTGATTTTGGTGCTATTAATTATCCAACCCCTTTGAACCCTAAAGAAATGCAATAAAACAAAATGACAGTCCCACTGTCCCCTTCCTCCTTGCAAAGACTTAACTTGGAAGCTTGCAATGTAGCACATTTCCTAAGAGCTCTACAGTCTCAACATCTCAAGGGTATATTTCTGGTGAGATAACGGTCTACTTCACCCTGCGTACCCATTTTGACAGCTCTATCAAACACAGGAAAAATCTAATGACCACGTTGGAATCGGTTTGTCAGCTTTTGCGTGGAATCAGGAAACTGGGTTGCCTCTGACTTCCTCTGCCCTGGTCCAGGCAACTCTCACACCCTCCAGCGCTAGCAGGATAGGCTCCTTGCCCTGCTGGTTTGAGGTCTCTCATGAACTCTTTATTTGGGTTGCAACCCAGGCAACCCAGATGATCAGGCCGCCTCTTCGACCTCTTGTCCTTTACAGCAAACTGCATAAAATCAAATGAATAATAGATAATGATGAGTTTTAGTTCATCTCTGCAACAAGTGCAGGACTTTTACATGTAGGTCACCCATCTGGATTTTAGGTGGCCAGTGGCACCAAGGCAACTGGGCAGTTGCACATGGGAAGCACAAAATCAGCTAATTTCAGATTTAGATAGTAAAAACAATCACTTTTATAGTCCTGAATAGCCAAATCCTTAAATTGAAAGAAGCTAAAAGATAGGAATTCCATCATTTTAAGCAGTATTGGTACGATCTACATGTATGTTTGATTTTACATGACATTTTTTACTACTTGAAAGTGACGCCATTTTCTGGTAATTCTGTTACTGAGGTGCATGAATAATATCATGAATGTAAGTAGAAAATTGTTGGAATGAAAGAGTTCAGGTGAAAGAATTAGCATATTTGCAGAGTATTATAAAATGATGAGAAGGGGAGCAGAGTACAAAATTAGCACACAAACTAAAAAAAAAATAGTGAGCTCTTGATTAATATTGTTAACAGTTAGATCTGTCGAGAAGGAAAAGTCAGTTTGAGGAATCATGGTCACAAATATTTTCTGTTCATTGTATTTATTGCTATGTGTTTATATTGATGATCAGCACTTCTTTTATGAAAGAAGTCTAAAAGAACTCTGAAAACATATGACCCTGCAATATGCATTATGATAGGGCTGTAAATTTAGCACCATGTTCGGGTTCGGTCTGGTTCGGTAGAGTTCGGCACTTTTATTTCCGAATTTTGGTTCGGTTCGGGGTTTGGCAAAACAGTATAAAAAAAATATAAAAGGGTGAGCATCGATAACATATGACCACTAGAACCCTCTTTATCTTTCCTGCATTTGGAAGTCACTGTTTCTTATAAATATATTTTGTACCACAAAAAATAGTTACTGGATTTATTGCATGATTCTTTGTTATTTATTTTATTTTCTGAATAAAAGTGAAAGATAATTTTCATATTCTGATTAATAGAAAACAATAAAAAATGTTTTAAAAATTGAAACAATGGAAAGGAACGAAAATATTAAAAGAAATTATCAATAAATCAGTTTTTTTCTATTCTTAATTTTTTTGGAATATTTATTTAGTATTATCTTTGGGCATATATTGAAGCTTTTTGACATGATTTTGGGGGAAAACAACTAATATTCATGGTGCCAAATATTATGAAATTTATCAGAATCAAAGGAAAAATGAGACACAAGCTGTATTAAGTGTTTTTCTATCTTTTATTTAAGAAAAACTTTTAGAAGATGAATTAAAAGAAATCTCACCAATAAATGTATGTATTAATTTTTTTAATAAAGCAAAGGTGTATCTCGTATATAGCATAACTAATTCAGGACAAGGTCTTCACCGAGGGCTGAATCAATGATCCTGTATTATAAACTGCCGAACTTCCGAACTTGGCCTTTGAGTTCGGTTCGGTTCGGTCCTGTTCGGAAGTGCTATGTTCGGTGAATTTCCGTTCGGTTCGGCGGTTCGGTAACAGCCCTACATTATGATTTCATTGTATGAATGCCTTAAGTCAGGTCATGACATTTTTATTTGAATAAAAATAAGATTTGATTAGGTATTAGATATTAAATTGTTCTTTGTAACATAAATACCTTTTATGCATCGTATATTACAGTAACAGTCTTTGTCGTTCTTTCACTTTGCAGATGAGCATCCGAACCCTCTGCTGGCTCAGATCAACACCCAGAACCTTAACACATCCAACTTCCTCCACCTTCCGTCCGTTCTGGAGTATATGCCTCACCTCAAAAGGAACCCTACAGGACTCCAGCCTGCCTACCAGCTTTCACAGGGCAACACTGGAGGTAAGCGTCTTCTCACGCACCAAAACTTTCTTGTGTGCATGTACTGTATGTTCCTCAGTGTGTTAGACCCCTGTTACATCCATTTTTTTTTCCTACCCGAAATTGGTCTTAGACCGGTCTGGGGTAGGAAAGAAATCTTATGTAAATGCTCCAAACCTGCCTGAGATCGGTTCAAAGCAAACCTCGGTCTCGGATAGGTTCAAAATAGATGTAACAGGGGTCTATGTGATCTACAGTAGGGTCTTTCCACACCAGGAAAAAGTGTGATGGGATCGTGATTCATGTTTCCCCATTCTGCACCTGTTCACACAGAAACGTGTGTAAGGCCTTTGTTGATCAAAATAACCCACCTGAACTTAAACAGGTTTTCGAAGAGCTGATTCAGAAACTTGTCCAGACTTTCAGTTTTAGACTCCTAATAACTTGCCGAAAACTGTGGAGGAAGGTAATGAGTGTTGCTTTCTGTTTGTAGATTTAAAGGGGTCTCTTTACATTGTTATGATATACATTTAAAGTTTCTACAGTTGCATGAATCAGGTGACCCTTCTGGTTCCTTGGACTTGATATCCCTTGCAAGGAAATGGTTGCTATCAACAAGTGACCTTAATACATTTACTAATAAGACCCTAGACTGACATCTACATCCAGGTATCTTCTCCTGTTCATTGGGAGGTTGATTATGCAACTTTTTTTTTTCTACACATGTTTTTTCCTTTATCATTCTGGTACACTCTTGAAGCGTTAGTCCACTCAAGCCTTTAACGTTCTTTTCCCAGTTGGTTTTTGGTTTCCCACTGGGTCCAGTTCCTTCTACTTTACCTCCTCCTGCTATGTCTTCTTAGACACTCCAAATGGCTACACATTGGTCAGTTGGGAGGGGGTTTGAAATCTGTTTTGGTAGTATTATATGACTGAGGTATGAATTCTCAAATATTGACCAGTACAGGACTTTAGAAAAACCATCATGTCTGATTGTTTATTCTGTATGCCGTCTATATTTCTCTATGGATTCATGGGTTTCCTTTACTATGTTAAAGTTTCGAATTGACCAATTATCATACTGATTATTTCCTGTTAGCTCCACTCCATAAAATCAAGTCATGAGTAACTATTTAACCCATTCATGACAGAGGTCCACATTTTGTGGTTTGGCCTAATATCTTTTGATGCAGAGCCCTAAAAATTATACCAAATACATGAGCAGAAAGAGCAAAAATTTCTACACAAACTGTGCCCATTTTGGTTGCGTCAATACTCGTTGTTTGATGCTGAAAATTTTTTAAAGGAAAATAAGCATTAAAATCCTTAAATTGGCAATGTGATAGAAAGTTTAAAATCACTGTTTTCCCCTGCAAATTGGCAACTTTTTGACTTCTCATAATTTCTGTCAATTTATATTCATTTCTGATACATGACGTTTTATAAGAAAAATGTAGCAAATAAGATAAAAATGTTGGTGTTGCCAATTTTAAGAGTAAAAGCTGATGAAATTAGGCTTTAAATAATTCCTGTCACGAATGGGTTAATTGAATCTTCAACATGTATTGACAGCCAAGATTTTTTATGCTACACTTTTTTTGCACTACTAGTATTTAGATGGGACCAGATTGAAATTTTTCGGTTTGGGGTGTATGAGCACTATGTCAAAAATACCATTTTCTTTTTTTTTGTGGAGAGAGGGAGGGGGGGGGGTGGGGGAAGGTCTTGATTTAGAATTTGAGCACCCATGTGTCCTAGCACATGTCAGTGTTGAATTTACTTTATGGAGCCAGACAGACCAAAAGACCATTAAAAAATAACTTATATGTCACAAACTATAAAAACACAGTACATGTATATCCATTTTGTTTTCTATTCTTTTACTTCTGAGCCTGCATGCATTTTTATAACGTAAACCTAGCTTATTTCTGTTAGATGAAGCTTGTTTTTTCGTATTTTTAAACTTCGTTATAAAAGAATCAAGTGCTGACTTTTGTGTTTTCTAACCTTCAGTCTCCATAGATCAAATTCATAGTATTTTGTTCAATTAACAATATGTACGCATCCATTCATATTGAGTACAAAAGGCTTTTCGGGGTTCTTTTGATCAGCCAATGATGTAAAAATTCTTCCCATCAGAAAAAAGATGTGTGATTTGTTTGTAACTGCAGTGGAAATTGGATATACAGTGTATATTTGCAATTTAATGGAATAGTAGTGGTTATCGATACAATACCATCAACCCGTTAACAGATGAGACTTTAATTCATCGCCAGCAGAGCGGATCAAATCTGTTTCACGTGATGGAGACCTCCACCTACAGGGATAATATGCCATTCATGTCATGACAAATTTATCAGTTTGCTGAATTCCGTTGAATTCTGTCAGGTACATCTGGCAATGAAATGGTTGTGTACTCCCAGTCGTCAAGGTCATGTTCAAATACATACCAGATGAATGCTTTTCTCATGGATACAATGATAGTTGTTTGCCCAGGAGGAATAATGATTTATTAATAGGTTTGTTCTGTCCACTAGGGATACATGTAGCATGTAGAAGGTACATGAAGCTACTTCCGTATTATACTGGGATAAACATTTGGTGTGCTGCAGGGCTTTAAATGAAAACAAAAAGGCTGTGCTTACAGCACGTATGTAAGTGAGTATGTAGAGGACTTTTGTTGCATGCAGCACTTTTGTTTTTTTTATCCCTTTTGTTATTTGTTTTAATTGTAGGCTACGCACAGAAAAAAAAAAAAACTTTGCAGGGGTAGTTTACTGTGGCCTTCATGTCTTTCCATTGCAAAATATTGTTTCATCGTAATTTAAAGTAATTGATTGATGACCAATTCAACAGTTATCGCATAAAAACTCTTTTAACAGTCCCATTGTTAAAAGTTTTTGCATGAAACCACTTATCCGTCTCCTTTGCAAAAAAAAAAAAAAAGAAGAAAAATATTGTTGGATCCAGGGCCTCGTTTCATAAGACTTGTAATCAATAACAAGTTACAATAAGCTACTGAAATTCTTGCATCTGATGGGCTGAGAGCAAATTTGGCAGTTGTTAGTACTGATAACAAGTTTTATGAAATGGGGTTCTGCTGTATGATGAAGGTATACATGTACATCATAGTAAATGATTGTTGTGAATTTAGGCTGATTTTACATCAGAGGCTGACTATTGAGTTTTCATTCTTTTCAGCAGACAATGTTCTAACAGGTGTTTACTTAAAACATATCCTGAGTTGCAGCTCATAGATTAAGTTCTAAACAATTTTTGCAAAATAATTTTTATGTACTTTTGGAAAGAAAAATAGACTTTTTGATGGTCTATCAAGTTGCATATCTTTTTACACTTTAAACTCCATAATGGATTTCACCCATGTGACCCATTGAATGTCATGATGTCAAAACGAGAGGGCAATTCAAGTGCAGGTTTGCCGTCAACAGACAGTAGATTATATTGTCTGTCAGCCTTGTCTGTGATCCGGTGACCCCAAGGAATAGGGGTCAAATGTCACCTGCCAAATGTGTTTCACAGATATTTTGCTTTTAAACGTTTTTTTTTTTTTTCCCCATGGTAATGGTTGACTGGTTACGTTCTGAATGTTGGGTTGCTGCGATGGCATAAAATGGTTGAAAGGACTTCCTGCACAAATAGGATGTAACTAGGTGATACTGTTTTCTTGTTTACTGAGTGTACATGTACATGTAAGTGTAATCTAATCCTTGGTTTATCTAAACTTCCTATTATCTATTTGATTATTGATACTTATTTATTTATTTATTTATTTAATTCTCATATTTATACAGAGTAGCCTGTTCAGCTCAATATACATGGAATATAACAACACAAAATGAAATTATGTACATATAAAAGCAATTCAAAGAAGCTGGTCTTCCACAGGGCTCTGTTGGTTAAAATAGCATCAATAACAACAACAACATGAGAAATAACAAAATTATGGTAACAATGAAGAAAAAAAAATGAGGGTGAAATAAAGTAAGATAATGAATGAAAAGCACATAACAACTTAACTAATATACACACATTAACAGTAAATATTCAAATGAGAAAATTATGCCAACTACAGAAAACTAGATAATTAATGAAAATAAAGATACATTAATTAATTAATGACCATGAGAATATAAGGTTACAGGTTTTAATTTCAGATGCCTTGTTTATCCGTTACATTTTATTTTTGCTTTTTAATTTTTTTTTTTAAAATTCAGTTTAGTGGCGATAGCTGACAAACTTTTTACGAACTCATTAAAGGTAGGAGATCCCTTTTGCAAAATCTTTGAAAATCCATACAACTTGGTAGGAGTTTAGGATATGCCCTTCTGATACTGTTTATGTAATCTTATGGTCATACAAAAATGAAAATCTGGCTACCATCCTTGAATAAGTGAGTCTGATCAGCTCACCGGCAGAAGCAAAGCCAGCTAGCTGGCTAGCTCAGCCGCGCGCAGCTGGCGGCCACCACACGTACCGCATAATAGCAGCGCTGTACTGTATGTAACATGAATCCTTTCGTTGTGCACTATCTCGAAAAAAATCTGCTAAAATGTGCGGTCTGAAATAAATGCAGAGTTATCAGAAATGTTAATTATTCAGATAATTAGCTATGTACAATCCATTTTTCTTTCACAGAAGTTTTTAATAATCATTCTCTTATAATTGAACACATATTCACACATCTTAAAGGAGAATGCAACCCAGACATCAGTGTGCTTCCAGTGAATGAAGAACAAGAAGAGTAAACAGTGAAAGTTTGAGGAAAATCGGAATCTGTTCAAGAGTTATGAACTTTGAAAGTTTAAATAAATCTTATTATGGGGATCCTTGAGTTGGCAACTCCACCAGTATCTGTGATGTCATCATGGACAACTCTCCATTCATTTTGTACACAGAATTTCACATTTTCTTCATTTTCAAGAAAAATGGAAATTTGTTTGATTTATTGTTTGAGTATGACATGGCTACATCAATTCTGCAAGCATTTTGGGAAGAATTATGTTGATTCCTGACTTGAAATTTCATAAAAATCATTTTTTTTAAAAAAGATTTATGCACAAAATTAATGGAGAGTTGTCCATGATGACATCACAGATGCTGGCAAAGTTGCCAACTCAAGGATCCCCATAAAAGGGATTTACTGAAACTTTCAAAATTCTTAACTTTTGAACCGATTGTCCGATTTTGCTCAAACTTTCACTGTTTACTCTTCTTGGTCATCTCCATTCACTAAGAGCACACTGATGCCTGGGTTGCGTTCTCCTTTAATATTTTAGAGCTGCAAATGGGATCTCCTACCTTTAAGATTTGTGTCGTTTCCTGTAATAGCATAATAAAATTGTTCTGTGGTTTCCTTTCCAAAAATGAAACTAAGTACATTTGTTTTCATCATACAAGTGTATAGATGGAAATCTTTGAACAAAGATATTTTTGAGCATTAAGGGCTTGTGAATGAATACAATTTGCCATTAAAATTGCTTGAATGTAATTTCTGTTTGCATAAATTTGCAATGTGTTACTGTTAGGTTGTAGCTTGATAATAGGCATGAACTTACAAAAGTTTAAATTTGGGAGGGGTTGTAAAATATTAGGAGCCCAAGTAGGTGCATCTTCATCAGCTCCATCTTTTAAAATAGCCCGCTCTTTCTGATCCCATGAATTAGCCCAATCAGCAGAGAATTAGCCAGTGAATGCTCTGAATTAGCCCGCTGTTCTGCTTGAAAAAGTAAGCCTACATCTTCTTAGACTTATTTGCAGAATAGGCCCTCTAAACCGCAAAATAGCAGGCTATTGTTGACGTGTCCTCATCAGGCTCGAGCTTCGGGAGCTGGTTTGTCCATTCCATCATACGCAGGTGTGCCAGCATCAGGCTATAGCTCGAGCTTTATCTCAATCATAGACATATAATAAATTTACTAGACGAAAAGCAGCAAGCGCTTATATCATTACGCAAATGGCATTAGGCCCCGCCTCTTTCGGATCATTTGAAGGTCGACCTGAGCACCCGTTTTTGTTGCATTGTTCATATCTACTGCGCGTATGGGGCGTATCACTTTTATTATGATACTTTGATTTGATGCGCATTTGTTGCGCACTTGTGGCGCAATGATTGTGCATCATTGCGCATGTTTTTAGCTGATGGGCGTAATGTTTTAAAACATACACAAACGCATGCGACTCCTTGGAATCATCGTCATGCTCATAAGTGTTGATGGGTGCTTAGGTCGGCCTTCTAATGGATCTGGACAAAATGGCGGAGCTTTAGGGGCCTGATCTCAAGACACAAAGGCAAGGCTCCACACTAACTTTTATTCTTGGTGGCCCGTTCGGGCCACCACATTTATCATTTCCTTTTTTTTGGTGGCCCAAGAATGAAATTTGGTGGCCCGAAAAAGACAAAGAAAAACATAATAAATTTAAAGATTATAATAAAACGTTGTTAGAATGATTAAAACCCATTGTTTTACCCTCCTATGCCCTGAAATGATCATATTCAATGATAAAGTTGCAGATTATTTTATGATTCTTCCTTACAATGACCCTTCAATGTAGGGCTATTTTGAAAGCCCATTTTTGGTATTCGTTTAAACGGTCATTTTTTTTGACGATTAATCGACTACTCGGTACTTTCATTTGGCCAGTCAGCCGACCACTCCTGCCACCATCCAGCCCCGCGCCGGAGCTGCACGCGCACCTGCGCTGCAGCACCGGAGTGAGGCCAGTCCCATACCCATATAACAGCGTGTGCAATATCCCTAACGGTAATGACCAATTTTCATAAAGAAACTTGGCAATAAAGCAGCTTTGAAAAGAACTGTATTGCTTGTCCAGTTCATAAAAATTCAAATCATAGCATCCTACCTATTTTTGTGAGGACCGAATAAAAAATCCTGGTCAAATAAAGCCAAATAGATCAGCATTTGCTTGATATTTCATCGCTAATTGGTGAAATCGTATTTCAATTATTCGTCACCTGACAAGAGATGGCGCCAACTCGGAAGTGCAGCGTAACAGTCAGTGCACAAAATCCCATTCGGCCATGTTGAAACTACGTATACATTACGATGAAAGCGCTTAGCAGTCATTTGAAATCGAACTCCAATGATTGAAATCCCCATCACAAATCACCAGCAAGGGCATATAACTAACGAACAAGCGCTTACTTGCAAGTAAGAATATTTTTTTCTTGGTAATATCCTTTCGTCTTCGTTCATTGCTATGTTCCAAAAATATTTTGTCATACTGACAATGATAGCGTATCTTTGATTACGTTAGTGAGCTCACTTGCTTAAGGTGCATATCGCTGTGGTGAACGATAGTGCAATGCGCGATTAAGTCGCTTTCTCTCACACACACATTAGGGCTTACGTATACGGCGTCCGAATATTATTGAAACACTTGTTTTCACTGCGCGAGACATAAGAGTTTGGTGATCAAAAAAGATATTCTCATGTGAATTTAAGGCATCTAAATGACATAATCACACCCTAAAACTTTGAAATGGAGAGAAGCATTCTGGATTTCATTAATGATTTCACATTTTTGGATCATTCTGAAGGTCAAGCTACGTTTCCGAGTAGTCGATAAAAACTCTATTATTTGTGTAGTGACATTTTTGGACGTTTAATCGTGTACTAGACTCGAAACAGGCCTAGTGTGGTGCGCGGAAAATACACACGGCCGCAGACCGAGGCCTATATATACTGCCACAAGACTAATCTAACTTTCATTTGAGGTCGGCTAGCTCACCGCAACCAGATCCAGGTGCAATTAGAGTGGTGTTGCGCTAACTCAAACTGCGTCGGCGCTGATGAACCGCGAATAAAACTGACTTGCAATTCGGATCGCGGAAGGAGCTAAAATGTGTACAATTAACACCACGTAAATTGCGTTAACTTAAAATTTTCTGGTTGCCCGATTCGGGCCACCAAACTTAACACTTTTTGAAAAATGGTGGCCCGGTAGCCAATTTTGGTGGCCCCGGGCCACCGGGCCACCGGGCCACCGCTAATGTCGAGCCTTGACAAAGGTATTGAAGCTGGAGCTCATACAATAAGGTACATGTACATATATGTATGGAAGCTTGAGCTGGTGTGTACACACTTCAGCAGAGTTTGGCTGGCTAATACCCCGGGGCTGCGTTTCATGGATCTGTCATAAGTCTAAGTTCATGGACATCCTTTTGAAATGTGTGTTAACTCTACAACACACGTTTCAATGGGATGTCCAAGAAGTTAGACTTATGACGGTTCCATGAAACAGCCCCCTGATCGATCCTCCACATAGCCAGCTATTAATAAGCTTGAGCTGATGAAGACGCACCTATTGTTCCAAAGCTAGCTACATGTAGATTTGAGTCAAGAAGCGTAAAGGAAGGAGCATGAGGATTTACAGGGTTCGGACTCGTGGAGTGAGGGGCAGTTGGGAAGTCATTGTTAATGATACCTGGCAACGTTCATCCTCTTGGTACATTCTGTTGTAGTGTAAAATGCATGGCCTTAACTTCCAGTTCTTCATAGTTGCTCCGTTTTCCGACTTTGGTTAGAAATGTCATTTCCATCTTGCATGGTGCTAAAGGCTAAGCATAAATGCTAAATCTAGATTTGAGTCAAGACATACATGTATGAAAAAAAAAAAAATACTGGTAGTCACAAGGGGTTGTAAGGTCTTGGCTTGTGGGGCGAGAGATACCTCGGAAGTCATTAATGATACCTGTCGCCATTCATCCCTTCGATACTGCTCCCATGCAGAATGCTTTCAAGAGTCACGACCTTAACCTTCCTGACGACTGGCATTCATTCTCTTAACTCAACGTTTCTTGTCTTACAGTATATCTTGTTATGGCTGACAAGGGTTTTAGACTGTAAGCAGGAGTGGAGTGGATGTAGAGATACTGGTAGGCATGAGGGATTGAAAGGCCTCAGCTCATGGGGATAAAGAAGCACCTTGGAAGTCATTAATGATACCTTACATCATTCATCCTCCTGATGCTCTTGTTTGATGCAGAATGCATGACCTTCACCTTCCCGAAGACTGACATTCACTCTTTTTGTCTTTTGCTTTACACTATTCTGCCATCCAAAGACAAAAAGGAAGCAACCTGCACCGTGTTTACACAGTGACTCGGCTCGGGGGTTCGACACGCGAGCCGTGCTCAACACGGCAATTTTATGCTGTGTAAACACGATCAGTGTGATCCGCGAGCCGTGTCGAACATGGCTTTTTTGATCCGCCAAAATCGTAGGTTTCAACCCGCGAGCCGAGTCAGACTCGCCTATTTTTTCATGTGTAAACAGAAAGCCGTGTCGAACCCGCATGACCTAGGTCAAACACGGCAATATCCGTATCCGGTAGCGTGCGCGATATGCTCTCTAGTTCTGTGCTGTGCCCCTGCCTTCGCTCGGTTTTCATAGGTAAAAATACTCCTTTTAGGGGTCGTAAAATTCTGTTGTTGCTCATAAGATTCATTTAATAGATATGTGCTTTAGTAAATTCTTACCTGTATTGCAAAGATTACAAGAGAAAATTTTCTCCGATCGCTGTTTACTGTTTAACGTATGTGAACGTTGTGAAAATAGTACTCTGAATATGAACTCGGTGCTCGCCGTCAGTGGCAAATTTCCCGCATTTGTGACGTCTATTCTACTTCCGTTCGTGATCCGCGGGCCGTGTCGAACTCGCCTTTTTTCAGTTTCAGTATAAACGCGATCACAGTTGCCCTCTTCGCAGCGTTCGACCCTGCTTGAGGATTCAACACTCAAGCCGAGTCGTGTGTAAACACGGTATCTGTAGCATGAGTTTCTTAGTAAATTAAAACATGTTTTATGTGGAGAGAGAAAAAGGGGGGGAGGGGTGGTGAAAGCAGAAATCTCACTGCCATTCACACATATCAGTTGTAAAATGTATTCCTTTTTTTCTTTTGGGAGGGGGATGGGGGTAAAAGCTTGAAGTGCTTTACCACCTTTCCTGGAGTCATACTTAACCATTCATTGATCAGTTGCATAATTTAGATGTACGTGTACCTCACCCTCCCCTCCCTCTCTACCGGGCCTCTCTACCTTTAGGGATGATATGGATCAGTCAATGTCATCTGTAGTATTGATTTATGGCGTTGATTTCATCATCCAAGAACAGATGCATTTTTTCCCCCTTCTTTTATTTGCTTTCGGAGAAAACAGCAAATATGTTTTTAGGTGGGCACACAATAAACCTGGAGTCGATCGTGAAGAGGTGCAAACATCATCTTCTGACCGTTTAGCGCACGTTGGAAGCTTGCCATTTTTTTCAACTCTGACAGAGATGATTGTTATTTACATGTTATTCAAATGAAGTATGATTTGAAGGTTTGAAAAAATAAAAGATGCTCTTACTGATAAAGTACTTGAGATTTACATTTGAAATATCAATCAGTATGCACAGCAAGCGTCTACCTACCCCTTTTCTTTTCTTTTCAAGTGATTCAGGAATACCACGTTACATTTAAATTCTCCATACTGTAAATATGATATTCAACTGTAGAAGGCGATATTTCCCTCACACAGCGCAGAGAAAAACACTTCCGGTTTCCATGCAAACATAATGGGTCGAGTCTTAACAAGTCCCATAAAGATTATAATTCTTGAGCCTAGAAAATGCAAGCAACAAATTCTGATGCTACCTGCATAGATCTAATAATATCAGGAGAGTTTATGAAACCTGAACAATATTTTTGTCAAATGAGGGATTTGTTAGCATGGCTGCAAATTTTCTGTGGAAGCTGGAAGAAATCTTGTCAAATCGTCGATACTGGATTTGTATCTGTGCATGTGCTGACCTGCGCGGTATGCAGGAAATGTCGCCCTCCACTGTTGAATCTCATATTTGCAGTAGGGAGAATTCTCAAATAACTAGATTTGAAGTTTTAATGTGTCAATCAAACTGAAAAAAAAAGAAAAAGGAAAAGAGAACTGCATACATATGAGTGGAGAACAGTTTACAGATCACAGAAAGCTCTGGAAAGCCTTGTGCTTAAATATCTCAGAGCATTTAAAGGTTGAAAGATTTTGTTGGGTGTAGAAATTAGTAGATCTAGAAACAGAAACTCAAAATTAAACTGCCATTACTCTGATGCAGTTGTACATGTAGCTATTGATAGAATTAATGGCATTAATTCTTTTATTCACGCCCGGAACACACTTTTACACATGTTAAGATGTGTGCAGAACCAACATTGAATTTAATTCAATTGTAGAATTGATGTGTGAACAAGACATCACATATTAATGATAAACATTGGATCATTCGGGAGAAGTTTCACATTACCAGATATGATCCATTAGTGACATTTACAGTATTTGTTAATAATTAAATATTTTGTGCACATGTTTGAATGTCATTTTGTATTTCCACCTGTATTTACACATATGTAATAAGTAAACACATGGAGAGTGAAGTGCATTACATGTAAGTGAACTTGTCTTTTTTTTGTCTTGCCTGGTAGCAAGAGTGAGATATAGGCACTGATTTTCTGACCTCGACAGCGGCATCAACATTCTAAGAAATACTTTCTTTCCAAAAGTATTTGTTCAATTTTCATAATACTTGTACATAAGGCTTATCAAGTATCACAGATCATGTGGAACAAATTTCAGGTCACAAAGTCAAGGTCAAAGGTCATTTTGAGGTCAGTCAACTCAAAGTACACTGTATGTATGACTTTTTACCCTCATTTCTAAAGATCATCAAGTATCACAGATCATGTGGAACAAATTTCAGGTCACAAAATCAAAATCAAAGGTCATGTGAGGTCAATTACACGTACCTTGAATTACGTTGCAAAAATTTAACCTAAAGTTAAGTAGTGTTCATTTGAATTTCATGAAACTTCTTCGCAAGGTTTATCAGGGATCACAAATCATTTGAAACAAATTTCAAGTCACAAAGTCAAGGTCAAAGGTCATTTGGGGGTCAACTGATTTATATCATTACTTTTATTTTCAGAATTTTATGGACATTGTCCCAAAAAGGCTATAGGGCTGGGTTTTTTTTTCCCTGCTACTGTGCAAATGAACAATTCATACTTTGATTGAATAATTCAAAGTTTGAGTGTAAATGTAAGCAGTTCGTGTAGACCAAAGAGAAAGAATTTTTTATTTTTTTTGTATATGGCCTAGTGCTCAGTACAAATGCCATGGGTGTGACAACTTTAAAGAAGAGCCCTTACTGCATATTTGGGGAATACTGCCATATACCTGTTACTACTGATATTCCTGTTTAATGAAAAAAAGAAGGAATTACACTCTAAATAACTTAGATTAGAGATCAATCTAAAAAGCTTGTGATCAGGGATGAATCCAAAATTAGATGAAAAATCTTAATCTGAAAAGATTGAGTTTTTAATCCAAAGTTGGATTTACAGTCATGACAAAATATTTTTTTCAGCAGAGCAAACAAAAATTTCAGAATATATGCTGATAGGATTGAAATATTTCTGCAAAAGATAGATATACCATCTTTATTTGTCAGTGTGGCTCTTGAATTATAAGTTTGCCAACAATTCTTTTCTTGGGGGGGGGGGGGGGAGTGGGGAAAAACAACATTTTTATGCCTATGCCCACTGAAGGCGAGTGCCGGAGGCATTATTTTTTCTCTACAGACTCTCCCATACATATTGAAAGGTTTTGAACAATCTTTGAAATTTGAAAATTGCCATACCATGAAAATATGCCTGCATCAGATGCTGACTGAACTTGATCCATGTTTCATGTTTCTGAATCTGGCTTCCCTCAACCCTGCAAACAATCGCACCCCTTGGTCATTTTTTTCGGTGTCTGTTACGTACATTGGCCCTTGGTCATGAGCTGCTCTTCAGGTAGGGTCCCTAATTTGGGGTGGATGCCTTGGTGACTCCCTACCATGCAGTGTAACCTGATACAGCTGTTACCATACAGGGATCCAGATGACTTGCTAACGAGAAATCAGTCACAAGAAAAAATAGGTGCAGAAAATTCATAAAACTTTAGTTTGTTGCCAACTTATTTTCATTTTTGGAACTTTTGATTCATTAGTTATTAACTTATTTGGTGATTTTTCTGTTTATGTATTCGTTTTTTATTCTGTTACCTTTATTACTCTTTAGGGAAGAAGGATTAGGTTGTAAAATCCCCTCAAACCCAAATAAACAATAAAGTATGGGTTGTGCTACAGACTGTCACTTAGAAAAAGATGTATGAAGAAACTGACTGTGTCTTGCAAAGACAAAATTCTGTGAAAAACAGTAAAATAACAAAAAAGTATCTATTTAATTGGTAATTATGACCAGTGTTTCATGTTCTTGAAGCTGGCATCACACGATCCTGCAAATGCACCTCCAGTTATTTTTGGTGTCTACTTCTCTAGCCCTCGGTCTCTGCTCATCTACCGGTAGGGTCCCTAATTTGAGGTAGATTCCTGGTGACTCCCTACCACGTAGCGTAACCTGATACAGCTGTTACCATACAGGGGTCCGGATGACGAGCTAACGAGAAATCGATATCGCCAGAAAAAGCAGCTGAAAATTCGTAAGATGACTTGTCATGTAGGATCTAGGAAATGTGTGGTCTTTTTTCTCACTCTCTCTTGCTCGCTTTCTCTCTCTTCTCTCTTCTCTTCTGCTCTTTTGTTTTCCTTCACTTTCTCCTTTTCATTCTCTTTTTATTTCTTTCTTCTCTTTTGCTCCTTCCTCTCTCTTGAATACTTTGATTTTATTTGTACACATATGTCATGATCATTATACAATTAAAATAAATGGGAGTCATGAAAATGGGGTCTTTGTAGTTAAGAAAACACATATTTTGAAGTATTCCTGATCCTATCAATCATTGGCATACTGATGCATCTTTTTTTTTTTTTCTGCGATTCTTTTCAGTCAATATTTTATCACTGTTTTTGTTACTCTCTCTGTCTGTCTCTGTACCTCCCTTTCATGTTCCCTCTCTCTCTATCTCTCGTTCTCCCCGCTTCTGTTAATATATCTCTTTTGCTCTCTGTCTTTCCATTATTTGGATGAAATGCTATAAGTGTGAAATTGACTTACAATGATGATAATCGATGAAGGCTTTGTCATGTTGTAGGCGGGTACAGTTTTTTTAGTGACGATCTAGTTTCATGGAATCAATAATTCAGTTCATCATCTAGATCATATTAGTAAAGAAAATTAAAGGGAAAAACGATCAAAGGCCTGAAGCCACAATTTTTTTTAATCATCATTAAAAGCACGGACATTGTACTTATCAATAAGCAGAAAATTAGGTCAAGGAACTTGGTTTATTATTAATGAAACTTGCGACTGATTAGAGGAGTGAGGTGGGATATATATTAGGTAGCAAAGTGGAGTGGTTTGAAAAATATGCGTCGGAACATTAACAATTCAGACAACTGCATTTTACCTTCTTTACGTGTCTTTTCGCACTACTCCGTTTTGCTAAACTTTCTTTGATACTCAACATCATGGCTCACACCCATTGCTTCACCCAAATGAAATGCATTCTGACCAAATTTTATATGATAATGGAAGTTTCAAACGACTCTGTGCATATGTCCCCCTTTGTTGAGAGTGTCATAAAAATATTTCAGGACATTGCCGATGAGTTTCGCCCATTGCCTCGGTTTGTTTGCTGAATATTTTTTTTTTTATTTACACATGTGATAAACTTTGTACCAGGATGTTCTTTGAAATCCTTATTTTGTGCACTCAGTATAATTCAGTTCATTCTGCAGAGCATTACAGCACTACTGCCCCCCCCAAAAAAAAAAAAAAAGAAAGAAAAGGAGGAGGAGGAGGAAGAGGAGGAAAAAAGAGCTTGAAGTATACTGAGACTCTAAATTATAATTTCATATAGTCAATACTAAAAACACTTATTCATCATACATGACTGAGGATTTTGATGTCATTTTGATAAAACACCCTTTCATGTGTGAAAATCATTTGTCAGCTTTGATGTACAGTGTGCTTTGATGCACAGTAAATTCTCTCCCCCAAGGTTTACACACACCAAACTTCAAATAACGGCATCAGTAATACTGGTAGCTTTACCTGAATAACATGCACTCTGACCAAATATAATAGTGGGAGTTCCAAACTTCCAACCATTGCATGGAGCTTTGCCTGTTTAGTTGACAATTCATTCAAAAAAATGATCTTGCCAAATGCCCCACTTTTTTTTTTTTCAGAGTTCCTTTCTCGGAACGTACATGTACACGTGGGATCAGCTCTGTCCCGGATTCTCTGAAGATGCATCACTATTCTCACTTCTGTATTAATAAGTGTTGTCAATATCCTATTGCTGTTGAAAGCCAAAGGATTTTAATCCCATGTCAGATGAGACAAATTAGAGCATTTTTGGCTTTCTGCTGACAGTATCACTGAGTAAGGCTTCATGGAGGTCCTAAGTTAATCAAACTTAACAATAAACAAGTAAAACTAAAAAAAAAACAAAAAAAACATTTCATTCAGATTTTGAAAATCTGCTTCATCCTTCTTATATTCAATCAGTTTTAAATGTTTTTGTCGAATGTAGAGTCAAGATATCTTAAAAATTATTTTATATTTGAAAATTTTTCAAAGTGTTGAACAATGTTATGACAGGTAATGGGAATTACTATATAGCTCATGTGATGCAACAGAATGATCGCACAAAGTTTCATAAGTTTTACACATTGTAAATATTCTTTATTTCTCAAATTTTCATACATGTTCATATAATCACTGCAACTGTGAACTTGTTCTTGACAATGTAATTGAACAGATAGTCACACAGGTTCCTATTCATAAGTGTTCATGCTATCCTACTGAATATTAAAGGTAGTAGCCCACATTTGCAGGTGGCACCCAATCTACACAAGAGTTTTACTTTAGACTGCCTTAAGCCACAGAAAAACACTTTTAAAGTTTTAGATCCCAGTACATTCCCGTTTAGGATTGAGAAGGAAATATTCAACACAAATTTTCTTTTATTTTCTTTGTTTTGTAAAGGTGTCTTCCTGACGCTTTAAGAGTAAAACCATTCATTTTTTACTTAGTCTTTGGAATATTGTTGTAAATTTTGATAACGTGATAGTTTTACATAAATATCTGTCATTTTAAATTGAAATTGGCTAATTTCTCTTCAAATTCTGAAAAAATGTTGTGCAAATGTGGGCTACTACCTGCCTGAGATAATTTGGGCTATAGGGTCTATGGAAAGTGCTTTACTGAAATCAAATTGGGCTCAAGGGGTTAAGTGTTGCAAATGCATTGTCTCTTACAAGTACATGTTCATCTAATGACTTGCAGTTACATTTAAATGGAAACGTGCACATTTTCCCTGTAGTTTTAGCTATCACTGACAATGCATAACTTCGTCATGGTTGAATCGTCGTTCATAGATTGTTGCAGGCATGATGTCATAGGGTTACTCTGAAGATGTCTCATCGCTCACGTATGCATCCTGATACATCGTCACAGCTGAATTGAAGCCAGGCTCAGGTCACGCTACAACTTAAAGTGCTGATTCAGAATTAAATATATGTGTTGTTTAGCCGAGAGAGACATTTTTCATGATTATGAAATCTTGTGAAGTTTCCATACTCAAGTAAAAATGGGAAAACTGTTAAAAACTGTTAAAGCTTGAGGCATCATTCACAAATTTTGACACCTTTTAAGTGATACCGTTTCTCTGAGAAAGGACTTTCCATGCTTCTATTTATGGTGATATGTCTCATGCCTGATCCATGCATACTGATGTACATCTTTACAGCTGCATTAAAGTAGCTCTTAGGGCACGCCTTAAAGAGGCCAACAAATGGGAAATCGTGGGGGAAACGAATTTGCAAAAGGCTTGTTTACTTGTACACTATAATCCGTCCGTTATGCGAGCCTGTTGGACTAATGCGACAAAAGTTCGGACAGCAAGAAGTTTACCGAACTCAACCTAGTCATACACTTCGGGTTCTCACATTTCTCAACAACTCTAAGTGTTTAGATTCTGAACGGGTCTCATCGTGTTCACTCGAAGAAACGTCTTGTATAATGCTCCAACATTTCAAAATACAAAATATAGTTTACTTCTGGTTTGTTAGTCTAGCCATTAAACTCCATTGCCTTTCCCCGACACGTCGTCGCCACGGATTACGTAATACCCCTTAGGTTCTCCCAGGGAGCTGGCCATGTAATTGTTTTTCCATATGACTAGCTGTTTATTAGCTTTTTCGTTACGCAAAATTTGAAACACGTACAGCAATAAATCACAGTTGTTTAGAATGGATTATCCCTTTTCTTGAAACTCGAGCGGCCGACTGCATCCCCCTCTCTCATCTGAGATCACCATGCCTTTCCCCATGATTTCTCATTTTCTAGCCCCTTTAAAGGATATACACTCGGGACTTTCCACGTGCAGTGTGTCATAGTTAGCTTGTAATAGACTTGCTAATTAATTCCCAATTAATGTTCGTTCAAATCTTGCTTGCAGCAAAACCCATGACCCATTTAGAGATTGATCTTAGCTTTTTTGAGAGAATTTATTCATATATTTGGAGAGAAGAATTTTAGATAAGTAATTTTTTCTTGCACAGTGATTTTCTAAAGTAAATAGTTGAGGGTGTACATATTATGTCAGATCTGTTATTCCTAAAAGTGAAGTTCATTCAGAGGGTTAGATCTCGTATTTGTCAAATTAATTCAAAAGGTATACACAGTTTGGGGAACCTGATCTACTTTCAGTTTAAAATAAATTTTAAAAAATAAATAAATATAGATAATAAATAATAATAAAATGAAATAATTTGAAAGTAATAGTAATTATTTGATTTAATTTTGGGGAATGAATAACGTGAAATCGACTGACTTACTCCTTGAATCTAATGACAGTGATGGAGTACAAGCAATTCCAGGAGCAATTGTTAATTACAGAGGTAGAATGCATTCTTTTCATGCAGCCTATAGATATCATCTTACTGAGAAAGCTCATCCAGATAAGTGTGATATGAAATTCCATGGTTTACTAATCCTCGTATCTCTATACCTTTTATGAACACTGCTGAGAACATCTTCTTTCATGCTCACAAACCTTAAAAACCTGAAGGAATATAAGATTCTGTTGATGGATATTTTCCAGGAGATGCCTTTATGTATTTTGAATTGAGCTTCCATCAAATCCGAATCCTGTAGAAGCTTAATAATATTTCTTAATGCAGTTGACAATAATATCTTTTGTGTAATTATTCATTAGATGGAAAATCTGAAGGAAGATAAGATTCATGCAGATTGATATTTTCCATGACATACTAATCCCTCCATCTCAAGTGCATTTATTATCCGCATTGATAACAATATCTCTTGCACCTGAAATTTGTGAAATTGAAAATCTAAAGAAATATAAGATACTGTGAATTGATATATTTTAAAGTGATTACACAATGGTAAATTTTTTTTTGATATATGATCGAGAATAGAATTCTAAGAAGAATAACATTAAAAATTATTTGATGATTTTCAATCGAAATCAATGCATTTTGGCTAATTTTCTCATAAAAAGTCAAGAGTTGACCAAAAAATTTGAGCATGAGGTATGATGTCAAAGTGGGTACCCAGCTTCACGCATTGCAGTTGTGCTGCGTGCTAGACTATACAATATGTATTATACCTTGCGCGCATTTTGCTAGAATTGCGCGACATGGTACCCACTGTGACGTCATTTTGACGTCAAAGTGGGTACCCAGATGAAACTGGGTCACAGCTGAGGAGTCAAAAATATCCTGAAATCTTACCACATTTGGGGGTTTCCTTGGCAACACGACTTTAAAAAAAACTTTGGGCAGATGATTTCCTGCTAATGAAATCATGCTCTTTTAAATGAACTAACATTGTTTCAGCATTGGATGCCCCCTTTATTAAAGAGACCCACATGCAGGGTAGTTTGGTTTGAGCTCCTATGAAATATAAATCTTAGCATCTCTGTCGCAGTTCTTAATACTGTCAGTGATTATAATCTTTTCTACCCGACACGATTAATAACATTGATACGAAAGATACTATGATACTGCTTATTGATAATGCATTATTGGTACTGTGCATTACAAAAAGATACTTTTTACACCTACGTGTACATCTTTCCAAAACCACACAATTAATAAGATTAAATATATGTGATAGGTAATAGAATTATGCTGATTGATTTACATTCTACGAGATATGCATTGTGCTTGGGAGTTTACAAGGTTTACAAATCCCTCATCTCAGTTGTGTTTCTTAACATGATATTGATAAACTTGATATCAACATCTTTCCTATCACATACTTGATAGGATTTAACAAATGCCATGGGAAAAAAAAAGCCCAGCGTCTCAATAAAATTTCTTATCGCAGATGATAACAACACGTTTTGTTCTTAATGATTGAAAATCCTGTAAGAAAATTAGATACTGCTGATAGATATTTACCAGGGGATGCATTGAGTTACCATGATATCCATATCTTAGAAGCTTTAATGCATTTCATGAACAACAACCTTTGTCCCTCCATTTCATTAGATTGAAAATCCGAAGGAAGAAGATACTTTGAATTGATATATTAATTTCAAGAGATGTATGTTACTTTGGTTTGGTTTTCCTTGAAATAACAAATCTTAGCATCTCAATAGCAGTTCTTAGTACTGTTGATGATAGCAACATCTTTCCTTACAGACACACACTTGATAGGATTGAAAATGCAAAGAAAATATAATCCTGCTGATTGATATATTTCAGGCAATATGTACGTTATCCACGTTCAGGCATGTTATAGAGCATAGATGGCCTGATTTACAATCTCATATACCGTAGGACAGATATGATTTGAAGGTGCGAACGAGACAGTTCACTTCCAAGTGTTTTCTTTGCTGATGGATGCTGAAATAGCGGCAGAATGCCCTGGGGAGTAATTTAAGCAGCCCCAGATGCAACGCCCGCCCGACGCACAAAATTTGATGCGTTGCTTGATGAGACGGTCATTTTCTTCTTATTCTCCTTTTAGCAATTATGGTAATTGCCTATATCAACTTGCAGCTGCCAACCGTGCCATTTATGACTACGAGCTATATGTCCTATGGTGTCTCCATGTAAAATGAGGTATCAGGGATTTGCAAGGATTCAGTTTGGGTCCTAAAAGAAATGACTTTAAGTTTACCTACATGTACTTCTATATGGCTTTTTACTAACTTTTTCTTGTAAGGGTCCTGGGTTGAAATTGTTAGGGTTTTCCTGCCTGAGCCATACATGGGAAAGAAAATGAATTTGGGGGGTCCCTATTAATACTATAGATTTTGGGCTCGTGGGGGGGGGGGGGGGGGCGATACCAACACAGTTGTCATCCACTGACTCGGGGATGGCACTAGACTTCTAAAAGTGTACACTCTATTGTGTTGCATTATGATACACACACACACACACACACACACACACACACACACACACACACACACACACACACACACACACACACACACACTCTCACTTTCTCTCTCCATCATGCTTTCATTTACTGTTTCCCCTTGTTTCCTTTGTCACTGTTTTGTTTGATTTCTTTGACTTTCTTTCGTCAGTTCCTTTTCTAGATTAAATTTGGACCTAACTGGACAAGCTTTGCGTTTAGGTTCCCCCAGACTTAATCTTTTAAAAATTTTTTAATAATGTATGTGTCTACTTGAAATTGAAATTAATTACTGCATAAAACTGTATTGTATTTATATTACATGTATGTCACCTGATAATCCGTATGCATGCTGAAATTTTGTACTACCGGTATACTATTGGACATATATATAGACTGAATGAAAGTGGAACATAGCAAATCAAATCTGATCAAATCAAATCAAATCAAATCAAATCACAACAAATCAAATGAGATGAAAAGGAGTTACTGTATTTTTCATATGTGCTGTAGTAATTATCTAATCGTAGGCATAAATGTCCAGGTATATCATATTCTGCTATGTACAGTACATGTATACATAGGAAATAGGTAATGCACTCTACAACCATACTTGTAATGCATTAGAAATTATTTTTGACATTTTACATGGAAAATAAAGGTGTCTTCATTTTTGTAAATCTCTCTAACACATGTGCAAAAAAGTATACTTTTTGTATATCAAGTGTGGTGAAATTTGAATTAGCACCATCTGAATAACTTTGTTTTCTGGATGTAGATTTGTAAAATGGACTTTACTTTTACTGTAGTCAAATGTGGAGAGGGTTGAAATTATCTGGAATTCAAATTTTGATGAATTTTAGTGGTTGAAGGTTTTTGAATTGTATATGCATTGAGGCTTCGCTTCACGTACATGTACCAAAGAGGAAACTTGTGGTGCAAGAGGAGAGAGAGAGAGAATAGAGAGAGAGAGTGTGTAATAGGGTATTGTGGTTTGCAGTGGTGTCTCCAAGTCCAAGCTAATAAATGCTTGATGATTATCTTGCATTGAGTGAGCAAGTTTAGAGGATCTGAAAGAGGGAGGAGGAGGAGGGGCTGAAGGAGAGGTGGGCTCAAGAGACAGAGAGTGTGTTTATTGAAGGTAAACAGAGGGCTAAGTTCCGAGACCCAAGTTCCGAACTCGCTTACCCGTTACCCTCGAGAAACACGACGGCGACTTGATTACTGAACTAGCGTATCGGGCTTGAGTTTCGCACAAAAGGGGGATTTGATTACCCGTTGAATGAGATCGGTGATTCAAGTCATGGCAATAAACACAACGCGACTTCGGTCACATTTCATTTGGAAATTTTCGCGGTGATTTTATTTTCACGAATGTCGCGAATCATTCGCCAATCCCGAATTTAACAACACGCGAAAATATCCGCACGTACACATGCTTTACGCCTTACGGCGTAATGGGCACATTGTTGCCATTGCCATGCAAGTGCATGCAGAAAGTGCAGCAGTCCTTCTCTCCGTGTGTAGCATATAATAACACAGAGAAAATCACCACAAGTTAGCTCCATATATGGCACCTCCAAAACCCCTATTAAGAAGCCCAATTCTGATACCGGAAATGCAGAAGTGGTGCCATTTTTCCAAAGTTTGTGGGACCTTTGTGGGGTGGTAAGAAAGAGAGTCACTGAAAACGCGCTAGAAATCAAGAAATCAGGTTTTATGACAGCTTTTTTTGTTTATCGCAAGCTACGAGTGTGATTGTATTGGCAAAAAATAATCAAAAAACAAATCCTCTGGATCTGCCGATATGGCTCTTATATGTACATATAAGTTTACTGCAAGTCCTGCTCTTGCGCTCGCGAATTTAAGAACTCGCGAAAATTTTGTGAGCCTGTGATTTGCGAAAATATTGGCATATACAGTATATTAACATGTTTATTAATACAAAATAAGGAAGCACTGGCCATTCAAACACGATTCGATGGTTAGTAAAAACATTTTCTCCATCACATGTTTGTGCGTACGTGTGCAGATTCGTTGGTTCGTAAATTTTATGACGATACTTTGAAGGGTCTTCAGAGGAGATATAGGTTGGGTTCAAATACTCTTCTCCACTTCACCATCTTCTGTTTGACATGTCACCTTGATTGTGTCAATGCTAGTGTTTTCGCACATTATTCAAACACTACAAGGTCAAGACACTCGTTCAAGGCAAGACTCTTGACTCTTCCTGCTTTCCTGGATCTTGCCTCTTACCTCTGTACATTCCAGAATGTCTCTTCTTTATTGGGGAGGTGTGTTTACATGTACATATGATCAAACTTCATACAGCTTTCAGATTTAACTCTGGAAACTGTATATATGCAGGTCCGCCTCCTGTGTTTTATGTATCATATTGTCTTAATGGGTATACCGGTATTCCAAAAGGCAGATGAGTAAATAGTACCAGCTTTTGTTTCCTCTCTGAACCTGTATGATAACGTTTGCTTAGAGTTGAAACATCTTCCTGGCTCAGACGAAAAGCTCCTTTGTAGAATTACAGGGCTGGATCCAGAATTTTTTAAAAGGCTGGGGGGGGGGGGGCAGCTTTTTCAGGTGTCTGTTTACCCCCCAAAGGGTCCTCGGCATTTTCATGTGTATTTTACCTTACAATTTTGCCTTTTTTTCTTTCCAAAAGGGGGAGGGGTGGCCGATTTGGCTCCCCTTGGGTTCCAAAGGGGGGGGGGGGGGGGTTGATAGTACCGGAATCTAGACACCATAATCCACGTTCCAGTGTCTGTGACAGTCGCACCATGGATCCTACCACAAGGGTCCATGGTCACACACACCCACTGGAATTTGTAGGAAGTCTTATTTTGTTCAAAGTTCAAAGTTTATCTATTTACACTTGTAATTAATATTAGGAAGTTACAGTGGTGCTGTTGCAGGTACACAAAATGTAAAAACAAATTGAAATGGCAGTTACAGTACAAAGTATCTGTACATAGAACATAGGGATGATGTGGGTGTGCTACACTTGGTGAAAGGAAGCAGAAGAAGGAAGAGAAGAAGGAGAAGAAGAAGAAGAGTGAGGAGGAGGAGGAGGAGGAGGAGAAGAAGAAATCTCCGTGCAAGCACCTTTTTCGGAAGTTTTATAAATTTTACAGTTTATTGATTGAAAAAGAATAAAATCAAACAAACAGCGCAGTATATAATGAAACAGAACAAACAGAACAAAACAGCAGAATGGGACAGAACAGAACGTACCCCCAAAACAAAACAAAAGGAAACACACAAAAAACTTAAAGTTGTTGTATCAGTGAGAACCCTTGAGAATATCTTTGTCTCTTGTCTTGCAGCATACATTGAATTAGATATTAGCTGATGTAATGTTACACATTATTAAGAACATCTTCCCTTAAAATGCCTTTCAATGACTTGTTTACATGTATATTTCACAAAATGAGAATTAATGTGAACACCTCCTTCTTATCTATGCCTCTTGTGTTGCAGTGTCCATCGTAATTGGAGTGCCTACGATCAAGAGAGACGTTCAAAGCTACCTGATGGAAACACTTCACTCTCTCGTCAGTGGGCTGTCACAAGAGGAAAAACTTGAGTGTCTTATTGTTGTCTTCATTGCCGAGGTAAGCACAGCAACATTGATATACAGTTGCTTCTCTTGACCCGGGTGTACTGAGTATGTGAATGACGTTAGTGCTTGAATTGTAATTTGGCCAAAAAAAATTTGTAATATAGATTTTGTGGATAGATCCTTACAGCTAATGGTTCCCACTGACTATTAAAAATGCAGAATTCTAACCGCTATTTTTTAAAATAGAAAATGTAGCAAGGGAAGACATAAGTGTCATAAAGTATTTATCTACACTTGTTTGAGCTGACCTTAATAAACTTATAAAGTAATATAACAAATGCCCATAAAAACCCAGCCAACTTCGAAGTAAAACTGTAAAAATCGAGGACATTAAAGGCAAAGTTCCCCCCAGAAGTTTCACAGTTTCAATAAAAGGAGTTAAATTTGAACAGAATTTAAAAAAAATAATGAGTAAAATTGGTCAAAGATTAAGAAAATTACACTAATTTACATTTTCTAGTAAATTTCTCTCAGCTCTGCAAATTGGCAACACTGATGACCTCATATGCGACCAGCTCTTCATTCACTTTGTACATGAAACTTCACATTTTCTCAATTTTCTAGGAAATGTGTAACTTCCAAGAAAATTGAGAAAATATGAAATTTCATGTACAAAGTGAATGGAGAGCTGCTCGCATATGATGTCATCAGTGTTTCCAATTTGCAGAGCCGAGAGTAATTTACTAGAAAATGTAAATGAGTGTAATTTTCTTAATCTTTGACCGATTTTGCTCATTTCTTTTTTTAAAATGCTGTACAAATTCATCTCCTTTTATTGAAACAGTGAAACTTCTGGGATGGACTTTCCCTTTAGATATCTTTCCCCATGCCTAAATGTATGAAACAACAATGGTACCAGCAACACAATATTTGACTTTGAAAATGATCTCATCCGTCTCACGCAAAATGCAGGTATGCACATTAAATGCCTTTAAGGGTAAAAAATTATATGTGTAATAGATGAATATTTCAGCAAAGTGTGATATCTGATTCATCTTCCTTGAGATGCTGTGCAAAGGATTATTTGATTATTTAAAGGTGCCCATCTGTCAGAAATAAGGATCTTGTAAGAGTTGCATTGGGTTATGAAAAATTGTATCAAGATTGATTTATATGTGTAGATACTTGAAGTTTTACTATTATTTTTCATGGCTTTATCTCAGCTGCATTTTCTGTTTATGATTAATATTATCAACCATGATTAGTGATCAGTATTCTTAAGATGCTATTCAAAGAATAGTGTAAGGCCTTTGAGCTGTCAAAAAACAAAACACTTCATAAGCTACTTAGATTGTACTAGATATATATACCTATACAGTGCATCCCAGAAAAAAGGAAACCGGGATGCTCAGCTATTTTTCAGGTTGAATAAAACAATTCATGAAATATATGCATCTTTATAAATTTCAGTTCTTCCTCTTCGTTCTGATACCTGGTATAAAACAAATGGTTCACGCATTGATGAGCAAGAAGAATTTAAAATTCGAATGTCAAAATCAATTTGTGCAGAATAAGTGTTCAAGATTTTGTATAAGATCGGCATGGTACATGTACATTAACATTTCGTTTATGTTCTTTGTTATGTTTCATCAAATCCCTCATTTAGAGAGAATTTAAACGTGTGTTTTTCAGTTGGGTTCCTGAACTGAGCAAAGAGGTTTTCTGATCTTTTCACGGAATGGAACCGCACTGGAAGCCTGCAGCAAGTTGCCCAGGCTTTCCATCGTCAGATTCCTCATCAAAATTTTTCGTCAAGGTCAACAATCTGGAAGAACGTCCGAACATTGGTGTAAATCCTTGGGGGTGGGATGGGGGATATTCCCCCCAAACACGTACACACTTTTTCGTGGGGAGGGGAAGGGCGTATACAAATATTCCCTCCCCCACTTTTTAAGGAAGAAATGATATTCGAATTAATCATTAGTAAAACTTTTAATAATCTGTCATAAACAACCACCTTATTTCAGAATTCATATTTGAAAGTGCGGTTGAAAACCAGAAAAGCGAATATTTTATGGGCTAGCTCCCTTCACTCACTCATCATTGTAGAATTTCTAAAATCACATTATGTACCATGCCGATGTTAGACAAGGTTAGAGCATCCTTACAAAATCTTGAACACTTATTCAGTGCAAATTGATTTTGACATTTGAATTTTGAATTCTTGTTGCTCATTAATGCATGAACCTTTTGTTTCGTACCAGGTATCAGAACAAAGAGGAAGAACTGAACTTCATAAAGACCCATATGATATTTCATTAATCGTTCTATTCAGCTTGAAAAAAAGCTGAAAATCCCGGTTTCCTTTTTTCTGGGACGCAATGTATATATATTTTTTAAACACACTTCGCGATGTAAACATCATGATAAAGTCACAGCTGCATAGCTTTTCAATACCCGATTCTCTCACTGGATGTTTGGGTATTATCAACTTATGAATACCAATGGATAGCCTTAAAGGGGGTACCCAATGCTGAAACTATGTTAGTTCATTTAAAAGAGCATGATTTTATTAGCCGAAAATCATCTGCCTAAAGTTTTTTTAAAAGTCGTGTGCCAAGGAAACCCCCATATGTGGTAAGATTTCAGGATATTTTTGACCCCTCAGCTGTGACCCAGTTTCAACTGGGTACCCACTTTGACGTCAAAATGACGTCAAAGTGGGTACCTTGTCGCGCACTTCTAGCAAAATGCGCGAAAGGTATAATACATATTGTACAGTCCAGCACGCAGCACAACTGCAATGCGCGAAGCTGGGTACCCACTTTTACGTCATACCTCATACTCAAATTTTTGGGTCAACTCTTGACTTTTTATGAGAAAATTAGCCAAAATGCAATGATTTCGACTGAAAATCATCAAATTTTTTATGTTATTCTTCTTAGAATTCTATTCTCGATCATATATCAAAAGAAAATTTACCATTGTGTAACCACTTTAAGACTGTATTCAGCTGATATTCAAGGCCTAATAGGGCTGACAAGAGAATGTCATAAGGATCGTAGGATTGTACAAAGAATTACAAGATGAAATGCAAGGTTATTTATGGAAAGGTTTTTTTTTTTTCTTGGCTTTCATCTTAATGGCATTTTCAAATACATGCTTCATATAACCACCTTTTGGATAGCTATAGGTATTCTTAACCTGTTGACTACTGAATTCAGTTATTCCCATAGACTTAATACAGGGATCACCCAGTTCCCGTAAGTAATTGGTTAAGATGTTGTTCAAAGGATGATGAAAAGCCTTGGGGCTGTCAGAGAATGTCATGACAATCGTAGGATGGCATGAGTAATTATCTGATGAAGGTTTCGAGACATAGTCTGAGATTTACCTTGCAGATTTCAGGATTTCCATTTTTTGCGGAAGAGAAAAGGTCAAACGTAGGCTGGTCGATTTTGCACAGGTATTCAAATTTGTTTTGAAATGTCATCCATGTAGTTAAGATTATTAGAAAAGTAAAATGTATTTAATGTGTTGATCAACATTCCAGGGTGTTTAACAAAGATAACTTATGGTTTGTCATCTTTCTTGTTTTGTCATGACATTTAAAGCAATAAATGATAATGATAATGATAATATTCTGGATTTTTATAGTGCTTAATAAACCATACTGATGTCTCTAAGAGCTTTACAGAAATATTGTTACCCCGGTCATCGGATTCAGGCTTGCCTGCACACAAGTGTATGCACCTTCTCCACTCCCTAGGGGGCATTCCAGCCAGGCGCCTTTTGCAGGCACTCACAATACTAAACAAATTACAATGACCTTTGCATCCTTCCGGGTACCCACTTAACACCTGGCTGGAGAGTGGCAAACGTAGATTTATATCTTGCCAAAGGACATTAGTGCTGCGGCAGGGATTCGAACCCTGTACATTGTGGTTCAAAGTCTGGAGACTTATCCCACTGGACCACAACATCTCTACAATGATATTAATGATGATAATGAATTAAACTTATATAGCACCAAATCCACTCTTGGTTGCTCAAGGTGCATGTAGAAATAATAAAGAATTTAACAGAGTAAGCAAAATTTGCTTTATTCTGGTGTAGTTATGGAAACTTTGTGAATAACTGCACTTCTTCATTCATTTTACTAAATAGTGAGATATCATTTTATTTCACGTCAATTCTAAAATTACTGACATGATATGAACGTTCATAAGCCCACCGATTTATCATTTTCAAAATGTCACTGAAATAGAGTCAGTTCCAGGAAACACAGAAATATTTTTGCCATTTCCCGTTTGAAAGTTGGGAGAAAGTCAGGTGGAAGTCAAGTATGAGCTAGACAGACAAAACAAAACGAAAGGGAACTAGATATTTTTGCCATATGTAAGAACATTCAGGGAGTTAACCTTCACATGACCCTTTTTTGATTGAGGCATATAAAAAATGCAACAGTACATTAACATTAATATGATATTTCATCCATACTGTTATTCGCCTAGTGAAATGAAGACTCATTTTGTGGCTGGTTTTGCAATGCAAGAGGAAGATTTCTCGATTTTTTTTTGGTTTAATTACATTTATGACTAGTTTTCATATCTATATTCGATTATCTATCACGTCCAAAAGAGATTAGACAAAGAAACCCTTTGATGTTGCAGTGACATCGCACAAAGAGATGTTTCTCGCAAATTACAGCTTAATTCGTTTTGCAAAACAACGTATTTCATAAGTGCATGCTGACTTGTGTCCGGGGCACCTGGGGCCAGTTTCTCAAAACCGTCACAAGTCAAAGTTCATGGACATCCCATTGAAACGCATGTTAATTATACAATGCATGTTTCAATGGGATGTCCAAGAATTTAGGCTTACGATGGTTTCAAGAAACAGGGGCCTGCTTCCCAAGGTCCATTTTTCACAGTTGGTATCAATTATTTTGTCCCCATTCTCTCTTGACAGTCCTGGATTATCTCTCCTGTAAATTAGTCCTTATCTGGGAGTCCTATCATAGAAATTAATCCCCTCTCTTATTATTAAGTATTGTCTTATCTTATCTTTCACAGACTGACAGAGATTATGTAGTAAAGGAAGCAGCTGGTATCCAAAAAGAGTAAGTATGAAATTAGTGAATTATTATTAAGTCTATTGTTCAAGTTAGATTTGAGTACTCACAGTGAGCAGAATCAGCAGATTAACTGGGTTTTTTTTTTGCCGTTTTGTAGCCATTTTATAGCCCTTTTTGAAAATGGAGAAAAAACTGCAAAAAAAGGCTGCAAAACTATTTCCCCTTTGGAAATAACACAGTAAACGGCTACAAAACGGCTACAAAACAGCGAAAAACTGGCCAAAAAAATGCACTTTGCAAATTTGGTCCACTGTGTACTGGTTGGTAATGGAGTTGCATTTTAAGAGAAACCGGCTGGAAGTTCATCATGACCAATGGCCGGAAATAAAATCCAATGAAAAGCACAACTAAATGTTATGCCATAACCTATTTACTGACATGTTTGACAACTCAGTGTATGCATTCTGAGAGAATTTATTCTCTGTCATTGCCCGCAAGATTACGTCTTTAACGATAGAAAGTGACCAGACAAAAGTATACCAAGTAATTTCTCTCTTTAATAGGTATAGGCCTCCTCTTGAATATTGTAAACATCGAGACTCCAGGTTTATTGCCGCCTCAGACCTAATTATTGTCTGATTTGAAGTGGGAGCATGAAGAATTTTCTCCCTCTTGATGTAGAACACAGTTATCATATTCCTGTGTATCCATGAAGCATTTTTTATCACGGAATACATTGAAGTTGTTTACGTGCAGTCTGCGGCCTCTTTTCTTCATTACGCTGTGATGACTAAGTCTGTGGCATTTGAAATGGATCAATAAACTAGTAATGAAAAGAAGATTAAAGTAAATCTTAAGGGTTCATTTAATCCTGTAATTGCGGTGAATAATTCATTTGCAATATCCTTAAGATATGTACATGCAGATTTTAAGCTGATCATCCTCCACTATTTGCTATGATATCTACTTTGTGAATAGCGGTAATACTTGATGCTTGATGTATAATATATGTTACTTTATGTACACTTATATTGCTGTATGTAAAGGGCCTTTCACAATTGGCTGTGTGATCATTTGCGACTATTTGGTAATATGATATGTTGCACACAATTGCTAATGGTCGCAAACATTTGCAAACCAATTGTGAAAGGGTCTTAAGAAAGAACTGTGGTCTTTAGCAAGGGTTAATTTGTTTGCTTTCTTGACTGTATGTGGATATGAAATTGGACTTTTCCCAAGTGGATTTACAAGTTTTATTGCACATTGGTCATATTACATGCTCTTGGGTGACTTGGGTGATGTCTTGCCGAATGGAGTAAGCTGAACCACCCCCCCCCCCCCCCAAAAAAAAAAAAAAAACCCAAAGCTAACAGCAGCAACAACAAACAAACAAACAAAATGTGTTTTATGTTGTAATTACTCTGTTCAGTCCAAATGGCTGTCACCTCCCCCCCCCAAAACCCCCCCCCCCCAAATGGACCATATTGTTTGTGATCGTAAAATATTGAAAATTTTATGATATTAGCATTTTTCTATGAATTAAGTTTCAAGTCGATGATTGATAATTTTTTTGTGGAATTTGTTTTTTCTTTTGAGCGAGGATGGAATTTAAAGCTCTTCCTGCAATGATGCTTTTCATCCATGTTGACTTTGGAGGGGGGAGAGCTCCATTTTTCAGATGAGCATGCAGGAAATCCTTTAAAAGCTTTAATGTATTTTAGAATTGACATTACATCTGGTAACTGCATTATTCTGATCAGTTCTTATATACACCTTGAGTAGAAAATGTGAAAGGGTAAGGTTGATTTTTATTACTCTGCCAGCCCTCTACCCTTTCGTTATTTTAACACATTCATCAAACAATTGAAAAAGGATATATGCCCTTAACAGTCAGTGTCAAAATTTTTTTTGGGGGGAGGGGGAGGGATAAACAAACTGTCACAAAATGAAAATTCGAACTTTTTTTTTTTTTTTATAGAGGGTCCGGATTAAAATTTTAGAGTCTGTTTGGTTGAGCCCTGTGTAAAAGTTTTGAGATTCGGGGGGGGGGGGGGGGGGGGGGGGGTGGGGGGGGGTCTGGATCAAGATTGTGGGGGCCTAAGAGTCCGGGCGGGGCACAGGTTAATATTGAATCCTGTTCTATAAATGTGTGTAGTGTATTATATGTAGCCTTAGCAGCTACTGTCAACCTGGAAACTTTGACGGGGCATGAACATGTCAGAAAAAAAAATGAGATCTCAATATTCATGGTTTTTGTGGGTTTGTTGGTCTATTGTTGGTTTGGAAGGCAGGTCAGAAGTCTGGCGGTAAAGGTCACCCTGTCTGTTAGGCTGGTAACACTAGCAGCTTTATGTTTACAGTTTGTATGATCTTCTTTCACAAAAAAAAACTGTTTAATATTCGGAGAAAGAAGTAGCATTGAAGAGTGGTTTTATGTTTTCCAGTGCACAGAGTTGTTGGTTTACAAGGGTTTAAGATTACCTTCAGGTTTAGGTATTTTCAAAGCATAGAACCATGCACTGAATGGTGTATATAAGATTGATGATTGTCCAGAATTGTTTTCATTTGACAAAAGAAAAGTTTAGCTTTATTTAGCTGCGCTATTAAAAGGATTGTGAAAATTGTTCTTGGAAAAAAATGTTTAAAATGTTTAAATTTATTGGTTGAAGGGAATGTGATTTTCATTTACATATAGGCCTGTATAGCACTTGTTTACTGATATGATTGATTTGCTGGCAATTATTTGACCAGCTACTATGCACTTTTTTCTTGGGTGTCTAAACTTTAAGCATGATTTTTGGACAATAGTTAATCTTGGTAAAGACTGTTATAGGATTGTCTGATCTGACATGAAATATCATTTGGTGTAACATATCAACTCATGAGAGTTTGGCACTTTGGAGTTGCCATTGAAGCACCCCAACACCTAGTTTAACTCCTTGACCACCGAACTCTTTAATTCTAGGCCGAATACTGGGACCATGCAGTTTTTTAAGGGTTAAGAAGAGTGCTCGGTGAATTAGTGCACTGATTCCCCAAAAGCCCAGCAATGAGTGCGCATTGGAGTGCACTGAGAAAATCACTTACTAGTGAGCTTTTTACGTTCACACACAAAAAAATAAGTTTTTGCAGTGCGCTTTAAAGAAAATTGGTTTTCTCAGCGTGCTGTTTTGGTCTAAGTGTGATCCCCCCCAGCCTGTTCAAGACATCAACACGATCTGACCTTCCGCAGCTGACTCTGGAATTTTCTTCATTGGCGTTCTCATTAAGGGTGGTTAGAGTATCTTAAGAAAGTAAACCACCCAAAACATTCTTGTGTCAATCAGGATATCATATTCAAAATATTTGTTCAGAGGTCAAATGCGACAGAATACATGTATTCCTGCACTGTAAGGACAACATAGTCACGTATAGATATTTTGCCAATTGTGCAAACATGAAATGTTTCTATGATTACTTTATATGGATAAGCGGCCATATTTTTCAGTCAAATAGCTTCCTTGATTTAAAAATATTTCTGTTTTAATTTGTCAAAATTTATTCAGTAATTTCACATTCCCCTGCTCATGTGCTTGTGCAAAAGCTGGTGTATACAAACTTATTTGATATCTTGACTATATTGTAGGGAATATGCAAATTAACAACCACACAGTTGAAATGCAAAATAGCAAGACATTGATTTCAAATTTTGGATATATTTGCTCTCCTACCAAAATGAGCATATGTATTTATCAGAAATCTCTTTTTGACATCTCTTTGTAAATGGAAATAATTTGTTATCAGTCTCCCGGGAGTTATCCACTAATGGTAATCTCATTGCGATTATTTATGATGGTTCAAGTCTGCATGCTCAGAATGCCTAAAACCAGAGCAAAGTTCCACTAAAAATTCTTGAACTTTGTACCAATTAAGCATGAATGCAGGAAGTTAAGGTCAAACTCCTTTAAAAAGGTTTCCATAGAAGGTACATCTATATTCAGTATTTTGATTTGTATATACTTTCTGTATGTCTTTGTATATTATGCGCAAGGACTTGCAGAAGAACAGCCGCTTGCTGAGGCAAGCATTCTCATGTTGAAACAAAAGTAATGAGAGAAACGAGGATCATTTTTGTGATCTTCTGTTTCTTTCATTTTTGTCATTAAGTGTTGGTTGGCGGGATGGTTGCTAAGATAAGCAACCTACGTATAAGTCAAAACTTGGCATTTATTTCTACCAAGGAAGTGGATTATAAAAGCAATTAGATCAAAGGTCAAATGAGGTCACTGATCTGATTGTATGCTTATGTGTTGATACATGGGTCTAGATGTGTTGCTAGAAAACTAAGATTTAGTTATGGTTACATTACTCCTCAGTGCCTAATTGGCATACCTCAAGTGTACATGCCCACCGTTCAAAATACGTCCCTTTTCAAAATTTTTTACTTACAGGCACATATTAAAAGAAAGTGACCTTTGTTTATAGAGACTGTCAGAGTAAATTCTGCCCTACTTTGACAAAAGGAAGCGAGTGACACATCAACCAAGTTTGAGTTTTTTATATTTTCATATTTTACGTATTGTGCTCTTCCTCTGGGTCAAATTTTATGCATGAACACTCATCGTGCTAAGAGATATATTAGAGAAGACATCACAGTCTTCCATTGACATCAGTGTAAGTGGAAGATACATTTTGCTCTTTTACAGGAAATGTTACTTTTGTCACTTGCTTCCTTTTGTCAATGTAGGGCAGAATTGCACTGACAGATCTGGTAAACTTATTTTGGAAATTAGTTATTTTTGTAACGTTTTGAGGTTTTGAAAAAAAAAACCCCACAATAAAGCCTCCTTTTTGCAAAAATCCTGAATGTTCTCCTGATAAAGGAATGGTCATGAAAACATGTTAGAATAAATTCACAGTCGCAAACCATTCCTGTTTTGGAGTGAGGAATGATTTCTTTATGGGGACTTTAAACTAGTATTATGAACCCTGGATTCATTTGCAGGTTTCATTAAAAAAAACAAACACACATGAGAGTGTGGAAAATTTAATGTATTCTGATTTTCCTTGAGAGATTCACATTTTTTACTGGAAGGTTGGCAGTACATCAAATGAACTGAAGATTAGAAAGGGATGTAGTATACCTAGGCCGTAATCATCGGACATTGTCCAGGGAACCACTGGAGGAAGCTGTACTGGGGTCAGGGTAGTTCATGCCTTCCTGCTCAGATCCATCACTGTGAGCCCATTGATACCACTTTCATACTACACCTCAAATTAGGTTGAAAGTGGGTTGAGTCCAGAATTATTCCCTGTGGCTGAATGGGCCTCTAAAAAGTGGGATGTTTGTGGGCCAGCGTTGGGGAAACCATTGAACAAAGCTGTAACGAGGTCGGGGCAGCTTGTGCCTTCCTGTTCAAATATATCACTTTGTCCCCATACCATGTTACATATTACAGCCAAACGGGTTGAAAACAGGTTGAGTTGGGGCTTAATCCCCCATCTCTTAATGAGCTACTTAAAAGTTGGATGTTCCTTGTCTTTTATCAAAGGCCAGCATCCAGAAAAGCTAGAGGAAGCAATTCTTAGTTAGAGGGGTACATACATGTACATCCCTGCTATGATTCAGCCCAAAGGCCAAAGTAGGGTAAAAGCGAATTGAGTCCGGACTTAATTTCTCATGTCTGGTGGCTCTCTTTAATTCAAAATATACCTTAGCAGTTTATCAAATGCCAGTGTCCAGAGAACCAAAGGAGGGAGTTATACTGAGGTCGGACGGTTCATGCCTTCCTGCAGAGATACATAATTTTGAACCATTTTGCATTTAGCAGAGGTCGTTTTGTCTCTTTTTAGATCTTGCTTGTCTTGGTCTATATCATGGTCTGTCAGTCAAGTATCTTGGTCGAGATCAAACTATTGCATTTGTCTAGATTGTGCTCTCTCATACCGTGTTTACACAGTGACTCGGCTCGGGGGTTCGACACGCGACCCGTGCTCAACACGGGGATCAGTGTGACCTGCGAGCCGTGTTGAACACGGCTTTTTTGATCCGCCAGAATCGCAGGTTTCAATCCGCGAACCGAGTCAGACTCGTCTATTTTTTTCGTGTGTAAACAGTAAGCTGTGTCGAACCCACTGACCTAGGTCATTGGGCGAACTCGGCAAGTCATCACAAGTCTACTTCCGTTCGTGATCCGCGGGCCGTGTTGAACTCGCCTTTTTGTTTCCGTATAAACACGATCACAGTTGCCCTCTTCGCAGTGTTCAACCCTGCTTGAGGATTCAACACTCGAGCCGAGTCACTGTGTAAACATGGTATTAGTGTTGCTCAAGCTGAAATGCCAAGCCAATTAGAGAGCTTTTTCGTAAAAATTTCCGCTGTAAAAGCGGAAATTTATTTTAATCTATCACGCTCAGCCGAGTTAAACACAATTGCCCATTTTTAATTTTCACAGACAGTTGGGATAACTGTATACATGTGCAAGATAAACAAAATATTTTGCGTGATTTTATTTTCACGCCACTGTTGTGCCACGCGAAAGGCGCAAAAAAATATCTACACCGTGACATATTCCACATTTATAGTAACTTACTGTTTGGCCTACTACCGGGCTAATTCAGTGGTGGAGATGCATATCCTGACCATGACATGCTGTGAAGCTTTAGTTACTTTCTTGAGTGAATGAGTATTACTCAACTTGGGCCACTGGAGCCTGGAAGCATCAAACCTTCAATTTTTGCTCTGAATTGCCTTGAATCTCAAGATTGAGTTTGTCCTGGCTAACGGAAATAGAGATTGAAGGTGCGTTCAGATATAAGGCAACATTGTGGCGCCACAAAATTATCAGTGTTCAGATATGGCACTACATTGTGGCGCCACATACGTGAATGAATGTGAATGAACGTGCATTAACGCATCAGCTCTCAAATTAAAGAGAACTTTGTCAAAACTTGCACAGGCAACCTCATGACAACATGTTCCGTGCTAACTTTTGAGGATTTTGATTGGTGCGCATTTTTTTGCAGCCAGGCAGCAAACCAAAATGTGTCTTGCCTCAGTGACATTTTTTTTTGGTCATAGACTTGTACACTAAAAATGTGGCGCCACAATGTTGCCTCATATCTGAACGCACCTTAACCCATTGAGCATGATTTGATTTCGGTATAACATGCATTTTCCATAGACCCTAGCTCGAGTTATCTCGCGCTTAGTGTTCATCAACGGGTCAAATGTTTAAGCAAAATATGCACTGCCAAGAGAAGAAAAAAAGCCATTGGTGTTTCCTGATTAGGTCTGCTTTTATGCCTTGCCTCCACCCGCCGAAGTTGGTGCAGACAGCAACATTGAATCTGTGGTGCAGGATGAAATGGTATGATTATTGTCATAAAAGCCAAATCTATTTATAATTTGTCATTGTTGAAAATCATTATGACAGTGCTACAGCTCTACCTAAACTTATTCTTCTTTCATGCGTAAAATCAAATATAGGCTTTTTAACAGAGCATAAAAGTTTGACGTCATTGGGTCCCTTGTTTCGGCAACAGAACTATTTCATACAGTGTACCTTTTCTGACTGAAAAAAAACCTCCAAGTCAACTTTAAAGTAATAATGAATTGGGGGTGGGGTGGGGAAGGGATAGACATCAACATGAAATCATTGTCAATGGGACAGCTAGCCTTTTATCATACAGAAGTATTCAAAGGAATCTGGATAAATGTTTGGATGATACATGGAGCTGCTGAAGGAAGTCCTAACATAAAAATGATAATGAATATCATGTAGTACAGTAGTGAGTAGTACATTCTCCACAGTATACAAAAATACATGTGGCCAGGAGGCTAGGAAAGTGTTGTTGTTCTCCAAGTGATGTGAATGTGACTGTTTTCCTGAAGGGTGCAGCCCCCAAATAAAATGGTTGCATTTATGCCACCGAGGGCAACCATAGTTTAAGAAGAACTCAGAGTATATATTTGGTTTATGTCAATCAGTACATGAAATATAATTTTCATATCCAACAGCTGTTTGTTCATGTAAGGAATCAGTCACGTACAAAGAGTGTGCGTAGGCTCAGTTGTTACATTTTTTCTCGAGAAAACAAGATCATTTGGAGATTGAAGCGGAATGACTGATTTTATAAATCAATGTTCTTGTTTGCTCGTTACGAATGAAATACTAACATATGTTTTTTTTTCCCTTCAGCTATATTCATACATATAAATGTCCTAATAATTGTTCAGGTGTATTTGTCCAGAAGTACAAACAAGTTATTCTATAGTTGTCAAATATATTTTTCCAGACATTGCTAGGAATAGAATCAATTAGCACTGTTTAGATGTATGATGAAAATGAATTTGTTAGTGCAGTTGCTTTCTTCTCAGTTTCACTGACTTTAATCAACTAGTTTTGCATAATTTGTATTTTGAGGGGGGTGTAACATAAAGAGATATAATCAATCTTACAATCAATTGTATCTCTTTAGTACATGGTTTGCCATCGACTTACGATTGATATCAATCGTAAGATTGATTGTGGGGGGGGGGTGTATTTATATCATCAATGTAACAATTATATCATCAATGTAACAATTATAATATGTTTGGATTTCAAATGAATGTCATTTTTCCAGTGTAACCTTCATGTGTGTGTTATACTGTATATCATTTAATTCACAGCAATGCAGGTATACATGACTGCCAATGTGTGTGATCTTCAACTGTTTTTATTTCTTTTCAAACTAACCATTCAGTCTTCTTGATTTTCATATATATCATTATCAAAGATTGTAATGTTTCTGAGTGTCAGTGTTGTTAAGGGAACAACGGTTAAATTACAGAGTATTTCAATTAGTGATGATGACGATTTCCTTTAAAGTGATGATGATTATTGTTCCGTTATTTTTCTTCTTCAGATTTTCTGCCGAAGTAGAATCTGGATTAATAGAAGTTATATCACCCCCAGCGGAGTATTACCCTGATCTAAACAACCTCAAAGAAACATTTGGTGATACGTCAGAAAGAGTCAAGTAAGTGCTGTTATAAATTAGCTACTAACTAGGCTCTACGGCACATGCTCCAGCGACAGCCACTGCAGACTCGATCTCCTACATTATCTCAAGGCCTGCATGTTTAGCTTTCATCTGGGCCCCAATGCATAAAACTTACATTAACCCATTCGTGATAGGAATGATTTAATGCCTAATTTGATCAGCTTTTATTCTTCAAATTGGCAACACCAACATTTTTATTTTATTGCTACATTTTTCTTATAAAACGTCATGTATCTGAAATGAATATAAATTGACAGAAATTATGATGAGAAGTCAAAAAGTTGCCAATTTGCAGGGGAAAACGGTGATGTTAAACTTTCTATCACATTGCCAATTTAAGGATTTTAATGCTTATTTTCCTTTAAAAAAATTTCAGCATCAAACAACAAATATTGATGCAACCAAAATGGGCACAATTTGTGTAGAATTTTTTGCTCTTTCTGCTCATGTATTTGGTATGATTTTTAGGGCTTTGCATCAAAAGGTATTAGGCCAAACCACAAAATGTGGACCTCTGTCACGAATGGGTTAAACTGTTGAGCATTATTTAATTTTTAGTATAACACGCATTTTCCATAGACTCTGACCCAAGCTTGAAATTAGTGGTAACTCTGCCATCAATGGTAACTACCATGGTAACATTGCTCAACAGCCAATCAAATTCAAGATGTCCATGGAAGTTACCATTGATGTCAAAGTTACCATCAATGGTAAGTTTTATGCTCAGTTAGCAAACATGATATGTAATACCAATCTTACACTAATCCTAACCCTAACCCTAGAGCTAACCCAAAACCCATCTGTGACCCTACACCTATGAATGAAGCCCACAGCCAATTTGGCAGGAGCATATATGTGTCGTTATCATTGACCAGTCAAAGTAAACTTCACTGGTGTAGAGAGCGGAGGGATTTTATAGCTATGTTTTAACCCATAGCAGTACAAAGCTTTCTTGAGGTCTAAATTAATCATCTTCAATCCTCAAATTGGCAATACAAATTATTTTATTCCACGTTTACATAGCTTGAAAAAAATAAATATGTATATAACATAAACCAAAATGAAATATAATTGTCAAATTGAATCAGAAATTGCCATTTTGAACACAGAAATAGTGATTATATGTTATTCACTGGATTGCCAATTTAAAGAGTTTAATGATTAGTTACACTTAAACTGCTCTAATTCGAGAACGCCACACCATACAGCGATGGGAATGGGCTCAAATTTGTCAGTGGATTTTTCTCTTTCTGCCCATGCATGATATGTACTGCCCAACATTCTGGACCAACAGATACTGCAAAAGCGTCTCCTAAAGGTGATACTGTACCTCTATGGGTTAAAGGGGTTGGGAAAAGAACAAATTTACAAGTTTTCATCAACGAAATGTTACCTTAGCTATGTAGGAAAATTTATAAGGAGGTGCCATGACTAAAAGTACTTTATGCATCTTTCCATCCAATTACAAAAGGAAGCAACTCTGCTATTTAACTAAATTGACTCTTTCTTGATTTGGGGTACATGTACTTTTTTATGCTCTACATGATGATGAAGAAACTAAGGTCATGTGATCCGGAATTTCCGAAATATAGACATATAAAAGGGAGCAACTCCATAGACTTCCTTATACAACAGTGACATTTTTGTCATTTGTTAAAGGGGGTACCCAATGCTGAAACAATGTTAGCTCATTTAAAAGAGCATGATTTTATTAGCAGAAAATCATCTGCCTAAAGTTTTTTAAAAAGTCGTGTTGCCAAGGAAACCCCCAAATGTGGTAAGATTTCAGGATATTTTTGACCCCTCAGCTGTGACCCAGTTTCAACTGGGTACCCACTTTTACGTCAAAATGACGTCAAAGTGGGTACCTTGTCGCGCACTTTAGCAAAATGCGCGCAAGGTATAATACATATTGTACAGTCTAACGCGCAGCACAACTGCAATGCGCGAAGCTGGGTACCCACTTTTACGTCATACCTCATACTCAATTTTTTTGGTCAACTCTTGACTCTTTATGAGAAAATTAGCCTAAATGCATTGATTTCGATTGAAAATCATAAAATTTTTAATGTTATTCTTCTTAGAATTCTATTCTCGATCATATATAAAAATTTGTTTACCATTGTGTAATCACTTTAAGAAACCCATTCTACAGAGCATCTTGCTTTTGCCATTGGATGGCAGTACTGTTTTGTCATTTTAACCTACATTTAAATAACCTATATGAAGTATAGGGAGTAGAGAATGCATGTTACTGTAATCATGCCCCTGCTTGTCTCATCAACTCTAATTAGTGTGATTAATTAATCTAGACAGGGTGGCTGTCTCTCAAAACATTTTGAAACAATTTAAGGAAAGTGGCAAGATTGGAGTATCCGTGTGTGTATAATCCCCTTGTGTGCATCCATTATTTCATCATTTAGACCCAGGGATGCATGCCCAAGGAGTGTGATGTACTTTAAGATGGTTATTAAGGCTCTTTCGGATTAGCCTTTAATCATGGCAACCTGCTAGCTCTTTTCTTTGCTCTTTTCAGCTCTCTCATTGAAAAGCAAGGAATACAGTATAAAATTAAATGGTTGGTTATTTTACCTGACTGCTAAGAAAGCATGTGTATGCTTGTTAGTAAGCAACCAGGGGACCGACGGCTTTAAGTCCCCTCCGAAGGACTTGGTAATGAGGATTAATACCTTACCAAAGGGCATAAGCGCATCCACTTGGTTTCGAACCCGGTTACTCCCGGTTACGAGACCACTGCTCTACCACTGAGCCACAACGCCTCTGTGATTTCGAGACCAGTCGCCGCAAGCACCTTGCTACACGCCGTCTTTATCTTCTTTTTTATGCCTCCGCCCACCGTAGGTGGTTGCCGGAGGCATTATGTTTTCGGGTCGTCCTTCCGTCCGTCCGTCCGTCCGTCCGTACGTACGTCTGTCCGTCCGTCGTCCGTCCGTCCGTCCCGTTTTCGTTCTCGCGATAACTTAAGAACCGTTTGACAGATCAACTTCAAACTTGGCTCGTGTATGCATATGGGAGGGACAATGATCTGATTAGATTTTGGAGACTCAAGGTCAAAGGTCAAGGTCATAGAGGTAATAATACACATAAAAATGGCTCGTTCTCGCGATAACTTAAGAACCATTCAACAGATTGGCTTCAAACTTGGCTCATGTATGCACATGGAAGGGACAATGATCTGATTAGATTTTGGGGTCACAAGGTCAAAGGTCAAAGGTCATAGAGGTCATTATGTACATAGAAATGGTTAGTTTTCACCATAACTCAACAACCATTTGACCGATCAACCTCAAACTTGGCACAGGTATGCATATGGGAGGGACAATGATCTGATTAGATTTTGGGGTCTCAAGGTCAAAGGTCAAAGGTCATAGAGGTCATTATGTACATAGAAATGGTTCGTTCTTGTGATAACTCAGTAACCATTTGACGGTTCAACAAACTTGGCTCATGTATGCATATGGAAAGGGCAATGCTCTCATTAGATTTGGGGGTCTCAAGGTCAAAGGTCAAGGTCAAAGATATTCTATAAATGAAAATAAATCAACATGAAGTGCCATTTATTTCTGATTTGGTAATGGCGGAGGCATAAAGTTCGACCACGTGTGGTCGAAGATTCATCTAGTTTGTATATACACTGCAATTGCGAACAATAGGCACTCTTTGGGTATCAGCAGATAACTGTTGACAGCTGGCCAAACCAGCAGTCCCTGCAAGGAGAATCCTATTAAATAGGCCAGTCAAAGCAGTTTGCTGCAGCTCACATAAAAATGGAGAAAAAAACACTTACCTATTCCTAAAATAAAAAAGATTCCAACTTAAAACATGACAAACTTATAGAGCACACAACAACATGTGAAGGTTGAAGTGAATTCCGACAAAGGAAGGAGGCAACATTTCGTGACATTCATTTTAGTATGTTGTTGTTTTAGTTTCTTTACAGCCTTGAAATTTAAAGCCATAAATAAATCAAAACAACAAAACGCACCCAAGTGGATAAAGGCAGCATGGAGCAATCTGCCTGCTGTGACTAGTCTTGCAATCACATGAGTATTACTTGCATTTCAAGGGCAGCTGAGGTAGAGCTAGATAGAGCATAGAAAAAAAACCCTAGTAGGCCGCCAGGATTAAAGGCTATGTTTGGATGTGCATCGATAAACCTTGTTTTAAAAAACAACAAAAACAAAAAATGTAATGGTTTTGACGGTACTAAATGGATGGCAAGTGGTTATGAGTAGAGGTGCTGCTATATGCATACTCACCTTTGTGTTATAAAATAAGGAAATGTGAAGTGTAATACACTAAAACCCTTTGCGTTTTTTAAGGGTAGCCCTGAAGAGCGCTCGACAATAGGTCATGTGCGACGTGAATTTTGTGGCCAACTTTGCGTCCCAGTCTCGAAATTCGCAAAATTTGTGACAGGGATATGAAAATCATAACCAGAGACACAAAATTAATAATCCGGGATGCGAAATTCGTGACCTGGAATGCGAAATTCATGACCTGGGACACGAAATTCGTGACTAGGACGCAAAGTTGACCGTGAAATTCACATCGCACATGACCTGTTGTTGAGCATACTTCAGGGCCACCATAGGTTTTTGAAGGTCTACTAGTTCATGTGTGACTAAGCCTAGCCCAAGATATCACAGGCTAGGGTCTATGGAAAATGTGTGTTATACTGAAATCAAATTGTGCTCATTTTGGCGAAGACAAATTTCTAGGCAACCCAGAAAATTACACTTTGGTAGAAAGTTTGAAAAGTAAACTAGTGTCAGAAAACTTGATGTGTGTCCACCGCTATTCTCTTAAAGTGAGAGAATGTGCTTATCCATTAGCAGTCTTTTGTGAAGTAGTTCATTGACCCTACGTGGAGGATTGTTTATCATTCTATTTCATCACATAACATGCCTGATTTACAAAACTGATTTTTTTTCCATTTTTGTCAGGTATTTTACAGTGGGATGCCACTGTTCCCATAGTCATGATACATGTATTTTACATTGCCTGTAAAGAACTGTCTATTGAATATGAGATATCCAACTCTTACTTTTATCAATTATTTCTTGATTTCAGATGGAGAACAAAACAAAATTTGGATTTTTCTTTTTTGATGATGTACGGCAGAGTTAGAGGGACATACTATGTACAGGTGAGCTTTTTTGTGTATTTCTCGCATCATTGAAGCAAAAAAAAAAATCTTATAGAGAAATGCTATTTTTGGTTAGGCAGTTGTTTTCATATTGTACAGCATAATACATAATTCATCAATTTTGGTCTATTGGATCTGAAAATGATAAAGGAAGGAATAAGCTCTCTATGAAAGTGGGAAATAAACGTAAGTAACTTCTTATGCACAGTGTTCGTATGCAGAAGAGTAGGCAATTCTAATTTGACTGATAACTTCAAATGGTATTCATGCCAAGTGTTCACAAGGCAAGAACTTCATGATACTGGTATATGTTTTGGTAATTTTTGAAGGGATTAGGAAATGTAATTATTCCGGACGGAGATTGTCAAAGTGGTATTTAGATAAGTCCTCGACAGGTCCAACTTGGGACCTCGAGATGATTACCGGTAGGCTTCAAGAGTTGAAGTGCAAGCTACACAGCAGAACTCTGAGAAGCCTTCAATTTTATTCATTTACTTGTTTAAATGGTCATCCCCCTTGTAATTTTCATAGTAACCTATTAAACAACTACTCATATTCTGATCAAGCAATGTGTAGAATGGTTGTTTTAAAAGTTGTACTTTACAGTGGGCAAAATAAATTCTTATATTATCACTCATTTCGCCTCTTGGCTCTCTTGGCCTTGATTTTCTGCAGCGTCTTAGCTGTCCCAGTGCCATATTTTCTCTGATCTGATATACCTCAGAATTTAGCCTCAGTTATACCTTCTTAGCATTGCACATGGATGCTGCATTCTGTTACACTGTAGTGGACCTTGAAATTTTAACTCTGGAAGATGGCTTCGACATATGAGGGTCATTAAGTCACTGTCCTTCGCACCAGAGTCCTTTTGGCTTTTAAACCATTGAAGTCAGAGCTAGAATGTCACAGTGAGGCTTTCAGCGGCTCGAGTTTCTGACTGATGTTCATGCAGAAATCATGAATGGATCCTCCTGAGATGTCCCAATGGATACGTGTCGAGTTCGTGTGCTGGCAGACGTCTAGTCTGCGGATGCATGTGCCCAAATCTTGGATCGAGCTACCTCGGAAAGTGCATTAACTTGAATGAGGATAGCATGTAGGCATGTTTTCATTGCCATGATCATGTTTGATAACTTACGTCAGTGCATGCTGTAACAATCTACTGCACTTCAGAAATAGCTTTGAACATGGCTAATGTGACTGCTGTTTTGAAATGCTTTCACATCAAATAATTTTCTTAGTTTTTACAAAGGATTTGATGGGTAAAGCATATGTTAAAGCTAATATAAAGACCCTAATTTTTTATTAGAATGACTGGTATTTAATCAAAGGGTATTCTAATGTTATGAATATCACTTTTTCAGAAGTGAAACGAACATTTACCATGTATGGATATAATGGCCTTAGTAGGGGTTCTGTCGTTTTTCAAAGCACATTGACATTCTAATTACTTATCCAGACATATTTTCTATTGGATAACAAGATCAGGTATGGAGCTGTTTGGCATGAATGATTCTTGTCAGTTTTGAAGCTGGGCCATATGCTGCAGTATGCACATGGTACAAGATGTGAATTTAAAGAAAACATAAGTGCATGGGAACAGAGTCTAGAAGATGCCTGCATGCACCCATCCAGCATCAAAAGCAAATACTGTTGGTTTTTGTCACTTGGATCAAGAGCTTTTGTTGTCCAGACCAATCAGAGAAATTAGCATTACGACGTGACTCAGTCAGCTAGCTCGTAATTTCCAGCTATTGACAGAGGTCCTAGCCCTCGCATCCTCGCACCAGGCGCGTCGCAGGCGATGCCGGGCCATGAAAGATGAGATGCCAACAGATGTAATAGGAAGAAGGTGCGAAGTTTCGGGTTGCCAATTTGAAGTTGGTAATTGTATTGATTTCTGGTTTAATACAATATTACTTGTCGGGAACGGTGTGGATGTGTTGTTTGCTTTCCATTTTGAGGCTTCTCAAAGGTGATTTGCATCGGTTTGCAGAAATCAGAGATTTCTTTCCTCCATGGGCTTGTGGTAGTGATATGATTTGTGGTGGTGATGTATCTCTAGTCTCGACATGCTTGCTCTTGGTATTGTTTTTTTTCATATTTTCTTTTTGCTTTATTTCCCCTTTCCTGTCTTCTTTTCTTCTTTTCCCCTCTCTTTTTTTTCAGCTGATCTCTGATTTTTTTCCCCTGTAATTCAAGAGGGACTGTTCTCTGTCCAAGCTAACCATTCCCTTGATGTCAGATACAATTCCTTCATTAAACCAGAGAGAATTTCAGCTTCGTGTATTTTTTTTTTTTTTTGGGGGGGGGGGATGTAGTTATGAAACCTTTCTTCCCTGTTAATGTAAATTGTGATTTTGTATGATTTTGAAATATGCCCAGTGAGTTGCCGAAAAATGTCATCAAACATGGTTTTACCCTCAAGGGAGTCAATGGGTAGTTTCACAAGGCTGCTCATGCAAAACCAAATGGGATTCTCAACTAAATTTAATCACATAAGCTAAAGTTCAAGTATCTATGTAGATTAGCATTATTATCACCAAGACCTTTTTAATGTTTTAGCTGACAGTTTAATTGAGATAATGGGAAATATACAGTTGCCCCTTATTAACCCATTCGTGACAGAGGTCCACTTTTTGTGGTTTGGCCTAATATCTTTTGATGCAAAGCCCTAAAAATCATACCAAATACATGAGCAGAAAGAGCAAAAAATTCTACACAAACTGTGCCTATTTTGGTTGCGTCAATATTCGTTGTTTGATGCTAAAAAATTTTTAAAGGAAAATAAGCATTAAAATCCTTAAATTGGCAATGTGATTGAAAGTTTAAAATCATCATTTTCCTCTGCAAATTGGCAACTTTTTGACTTCTCATCGTAATTTCTGTCAATTTATATTCATTTCAGATACATGACGTTTTATAAGAAAAATGTAGCAATAAAATAAAAATGTTGGTGTTGCCAATTTGAAGAATAAAAGCTGATCAAATTAGGCTTTAAATAATTCCTGTCACGAATGGGTTAAAACAAGAGGAAAACCTTTGGGCCTTCCATTTGGCTTTTCTTATTCAAGGTGTTCATAAGGTCATGAGTAACTTTACACACAACTTTGTGGATCCCCTGATGTGATATTCTGTTTGTATAATGCCCAATATTTTTTTAAATCTATACATATGATTCAATTGACAGACTTTGAAAAGAGAGGAAGAGGAAGAAATTTATTTGAAAAAAAAATATTGTCTTTATATGCATGTGAGAGAATTATAGAGACAGAGACAGAGAGACAAAAGAGAGAGAGAGAGAGAGAGAAAGATAGAGAGACAAAAAGAGGAAGGAAAAATAAAGAAAATTTGAAAAACAGAAGGAGAAAGAAAGGGAATGAGGAAACAAGAGAGGGAGGAGAGAGGAAAGAAGAAAAGTCCATGCTTATAAGCTTCATCAGACCTCATCTGAGAAATTTGGCCGGCTATATTAAGAAGTGATATATATCTATGGATGATGCTTGGGTAATTGGTTTAGGGGGCCAAGATACGAATTTTCTAGATATGTAATGAGGGCGGAAAGTAATTAGAGCCGTAATAAAACACACCACTGCTGGCTATGGCTCATTAAACTGTAAGGTTTGCATTTGATTAATGCCACGATGATAGCCATATTTTTCCCACTCAAAACTTGTGATATTAATGGAGGAAAGAAAATTGGCTCCTTGGCAGGTGAACTATCATCTCAGTGAAAGTTAATTTGTTTTTCAGCCCAAACTTTCTTTCTATAAATGACATAGTGCACATTTTACACTTTGTAGTTACTTGTTACATGTAGTTACTTCAGCCTTTCAGGGAACCAAAAAAAAAAGGAGTTTTGATAAAATTAAATGAAACAGAGTCTGGTTTTTAGTAGACTAAATCAATTATTTTGTTTGTTTGTTTATTGTTGTTGTTTTTTAAATATATCCCCAGGTTTCTTTCAGATGTCTTGTTGTTTTTATCATGCGACAGTATTGTCCTTTTGACATGTAAGATCTTGCACAACATAATTGCTCAAACTTCAAAGTAAGATGCTTAGTTTGACATAGCAATCAAAAAATAAAGAACAGTATAATTACATTTTGCATTAGCACTCAATTTACATATATATTCTACTGCTTGCTTTATAGATATATAGTAATGTTTGGTGTAATGTTTGTTTTATAACTTGTTGAAATATTGCATGATCCCTGGGCTGGTTTGATTTGTATTGAGCAGATGTCAATCATTGTTGTTGTCACAGATAATCATCAAACTGACTTTTGGTGGCTGGCTGGCTGTAAACACTGCCTCTTTTCCTAGTATATTTCTCCAAATAATCTGACAAGAAGCACAAATCTTGGTCACACACTGTAAATTCTTGTGGCATCCAATGGGTTATGCTCATGCATCATCGCGGCAAAGATATCATCGGTTGTTCACTTCCCTGAACAGAAAACCGAGAGAAAAATGGAAGGGGGAGAAAACAAATCCTGAAGCATTTCACACCTTCGAAACAGCTTGGTGACGAGAGAGACAGTCTCTACGGACGATGCTTAAAGGGAAGATTGAATTTTAGTAAAGATAAAAAGGAAATTGTGAACTTTGTCATTCCTTTTATGCCTAATTGGAACCATGGGAATAAAGCCAATGTCACATGGAAAGGATTCTCTTTAAATTATCTTAAAACTAGGAACGATTTGGAATTTTTAAAACAAAATGATGATGCCTCATGTGTAAGCAGTCCCATATACTCACATCTGTTCACAGTGCTTTTCACTGTCATTTGAAACCGAATTGAGGCATTTTGTTACGTTTTGTTACTTCCAAATCCTTGAGTTACGCAATTATACCACAGCACCAGCCTTTCCTAACTGTTCATTTCAAATTGTATTCACATGACCAGAAGCCACCTTAACTTTAATGTCAAGGACAATGGAGGAACTTGCAGGGAAGAGGGCTCTGTCTTGGGGCTAAAAAATCAGTCAAGAGTATTAATTGGAACGACAGCCTCGTCGATGCAAATCGGAAGAAAGGAGCCAGAGTTCCACTCAACTAATTATTAGGTCGTCGATTTCTTTTGTTACAACCATATTTTGAAATTAGATTGCTGGAGACGCCTCAGCAGCAAAGGTATTAACTCATCACCAAGAAGGATTTTCTAGGAGCTGGATGACGAAGCTTTCCACTTGAAATTAGCAGTTTAAGCAATTACATTATTTCTTGCCGTGGAGCACTTTTGTGACATACTGTCATATGACTAATGAAATTATTGTAGCTGAAAATGTGCAAGGTGATGTGTACAGGATAGAAATGAAAAACATATAATTATTGCTTAACTTGAGGGTATTTAGCCTGACTTGTATATTGGAAAATAAATCTTGTGAGGAAGATGCTTCCCTGAAGGCTCATTCAGACTTACATAATGCTTTTAACCATGATTACCCCCCCCTCCCCCCCCCCCCCCCCCCCCCAAAGTCTTGCACCAAAGTAAAATGAAACTGTAATGCTTGAATGAATGACAAGGAGATGGAAAACAGTAGCAGAATATGATTAAAGCTGTTTGGAATGCTCTCATAAGTTGTTGAGAGCCCTGCAATTTTGACATTATATTTTGCAGTGCCCTTTATTTCTTAGCTGGTTTACTAGGTCACACTGTATGTGAATTGCACTGTAGGTTTTAAGGTGATTAAAAGCGATTAAAAAGTGATAAAAGAAATATAGAAGAGGTGTCATAGACTAGTGGATGCATCACCTGACTATGGTTCGTATGGTTAATGGTTCAAATCTATCTAGAGGGCTAATGTCCTTTGACAAGATATTAACATTCAATTGTCACTCTCCACCCAGGTGTAGTAAATGGGTGCCTGTTTATAGGAACTTACTCCTCGAATGCTCTCAGTGCCTTTTGGCAGTGGGGCTAAAGCCTGGGTAATCATACCATGCTGTACCATCCCCTGGGGGATTTATGCATGCGAAATAAATGTACAATGTAACTTGTATCATCATAAGATGGCATCCCTGTGTACCCAAGTCAGAAGTTATAAATTTCATTTTGTACACTGTATCTTTAAACCCCATGTGTAGTCTTCGAATTTGATTAACAGATGATGGATATGTTGTTCGTTATATTAGAAGCTGTAGCTCCGTAGTGCCTGCTGTCGGGAATTTCTTCTGGAACATGAACTCCTTTGGAGAATATTAAGATAAAGGAGTCATGAAGTAGTAAAGAACACTTGCTGGTGATGAGAACAGGCATTTTCACACTCGCTGGATCCTGAAGATATTCTCTTTTCAAGAGATACTGGTCCAAATCAAGATTTTGAAGAATTCCTTTTAATCCCATTGCTTGGGGGAGACATGTTCCTCTAAATTGAACCAAGGAGAAATGGGACATTTTATCTGTCAACTGGTCAGAAATTTATTTCCTAAATTTGTTTCTGCTTTAACCAACAAAAATCCAAGATATTTCCCAAAATGCCATACTGTGTGCACTAATTTCAAAAGAAATCCTGCTGGTCACAGGAGCTTCCTGTTTCAAAGTGAGATATAATGGTTGAAGCTTATTTAATTTCTCCATAAAAACAGAGCTCTTTTAATAAATGTAGGATTTTTCAGAGCAATTCCTGATTAAAATCAATCTCTACTCTAGACTTGTTTTTTTTTTCTATCACTGTATACTATACTTTATCTTTGATTCTTTCTGAGCAGGTAGTGTGTAGCAGCCTGTTTAAGTTTTGTTTTGTGTTATAGAAATTGCCATTGCACTATCATCCTTATTCCAGACAATGCACACCAAGTACCCAATGTTACTCAGTGTTGCAGGTGTGGACTAGGTCAAGAGCTTCTTCTGGAATTCACCATGTAATTTGTTTTGACATTACATGTACCAAAGTACCTTGCATTTGTCTGATTGGTAACTATGCATACTATGCAGCATTAGGCGGGTGTGAAAACACCTAATGAGAGCAGTAGCCTGGCGCATACGTTTCGATGGCTTCTCCATACTTGTGGACGTCCCAATCGTGATGCGAAGCAATTTAATGCGGAGGTCGCTCTCCCGTCACCTCAAACATTTTCATGTTGGCCGATTCGTTGTCGGCTCGTTCCTTCTCGATTTCACCTCTCATCTCCTCTCCCCTCGTCACGGTACATGCGGAGAACGAGGATGGGGCAATGCAGCAATCAATAGACAAAGCGTTTCTCGGCATCCACCTGACAATGGGTAGAAGGATGCCGAAGCTCATTCCGAATGAAAGTGGGAATGTAATTATGATAACATCTTACTTGGTAATGACTTGACATGTCATTGATGATCAAGCTTCGGTAGATAACTCGCGTCCCCTCTTTGAATGATGTTCAATTTGCACATGAAAGACACATTTTGTTCTTACCTCTGCTGGAGATCAAAGCAATATTATTTGATGCACATGCAAGTACCTTAGCAATGCCAGGTACCCTCTAGGACATTGCCTTTCACTGGTATTTAATGGCCAAACAGCATTAGGAAATCCTTGATGTTACATTTTGATGTTACTATTAATTTTTCAAGAAGCAATCTAAAACTTCTGCAACTGATTGAAATCTTGAATTTTTAATCTGGGAAATTAGATTTCAGAGTGTGTTTTAAAGGCATTAAATGCCATTGCCCTGGTGTTCTCCATTTTGCATACTCTTGTCAATAAATATGGTATATGCTCATCCATATATACATGTACCTGGAGGCTCATTAAAAATGTGTAGTTGAATTCATTTATAATGTATTAATGATAGTGCATGGATATCCTTCTGCACATTAGTGTCTCTGCTGATAGGGAACTCTGCCTGCTTTTCCAAGTGCTGATGATGTTCTGTGTATACATATGTTATGTATATCTCTTTTTTCAATCATTATAAATGCTAACAAAAGAACTTCATCTACTTTCTTTAATGTATCCTGTTGCTTCACTGAAACCGTAGGAATTTGTTTGGCCTTTAATGATACCAGTACTAAAAATAATTCTGGGGGTGTTTCACAAAGCTATGTGCAAAGTTAGGCATGAATTTAAGAATGACTTGAATGTGGAAAGCCAAATGAGATTCTCAATCATATAAATTGCATAAAGGTAAAGTTGAAATATCTATTTAGATTATTATTTTTAATGAAAATTTTTTAATGTGAAGTGTAGTTTTTTCCAAGAATTTATTTGAGATTATGGGAAATACAGTAACACTTTGTTAAAAGAAGAGGAAAAAATTAAGGCATTCAGCTATTCATAATTAATTGTTCTTAAAGTCATGCGTAACTTTACGCACAGCTTTTGTGACCCCTCCCCCGTTTTCTTATAAAATGCTTAAACATTATAAACTGACCCAAGCGCTACAGTATTATTATCATCCCGGTCACTGGATTCAATTACTATTCCACACATAATTGTGCGCATTCTCCACTCCCTAGGGAGCATTCCAGCCAGCTTCTCTTAAGCCTATTCTAAATACAACCTGCTGAAACAATTTACAAGTAACTCAAGAAATAATGTTGTTTATTGTATGCATTTTATTAGACCCCTTAAGGCCTCATGGCCATACCCTTTACAATTGTCATCAAGCAATTTTTAATTCCATTGTTATTACTATTTTTTTTTTTTGGGGGGGGGGAATTTTTTATTTGCCATGTGGTATTCTAAACCATATCGCAGTGAAGGTGCTCTTCATAGTACATGTATGTACACTCTAAAAACTACAATGTTAAATCACCATTTAAAAGGGCCAATCAACACTTGGAACATGCTGGATCCACCTCTATAAAGGTTGAATCTCCAATGTTATTCTGACATTTTGAAAATGTTGTCACTCCTCGACCCTTTTAAATGGTGATTTATCATTTGAGTTTTTAGAGTGTACCATGCATGTAGAAATGAATGTTACCATAAGATACACAGAATCAGGAAGGTTTCTAATCTTATTTCCTCCCATTACTTCCGAACACTGATAGCTGTTGCTACAGCATCACGGTAATGTTGCCACATAATAAATTATACCTTTAATATTTCAACTGAATATAGATTTCAGTGGGCATGAACTGTTAAAAAGCACATTTTAACAACCAAAGAACAGAAAAACAAAATGACAAATTTATAGAACATGCGTATTAGAAAATTCATGTCAGATGCCTCAAGTGTTAAATATCAACTGTGTAACGTTGTCCTCACCATGAGGTTTAAATGAGTGACTGATTTACTCATTTGTTGCTGTACCATGGTCTGTGCAATTCAGGATCTTTTCGTTTTCTGATGCAAAAGCAGTCTAATTTTTCACAAATTGTAAGTGGTAGCCATTTTTGCTGATAGAAACTTTTGCATAATCACAAAATTCAATGTTCTGTGCAATCCTGCATCTTATTTTTTTTTTATAATGTAAAAGCTAATTGTGTTGGGGTTCTGTTACCGGTATTACATGGTATGAAATTTCACATTTGTGAACCACTATATAAGTTCTTAAAAGTTTCATGCATGATGAATTTTTTGCTTTGCAGTATATAAAAGTTTTCATTGGGATGTGACAATGATAATGATCATATTGATGACATTTCATTATATACATGTGGAGCCAGAAAAATGGTAACTCTAAAGAAAATGAAATGAGTTAAACCATTCAGTACTGGTACCAAGTGGCTCCTGTATTAAGCCTATGGCCATAAAAGAATTCAGTAGTCACCGGGTTAATGCTCTTGCGTTGGCTTCACGCTAGTCTGCAGGCACAGACCCCAATTGGCACTTTATTTAAATGCATTGTGTCTTGAGAGAAGCCTAGCCAAATTGCCTACTGGCTGAGTCAAAATAGGTCTGGAGCAGCTATAGTACAGGATCCCCATTGACCTCCTTTAGTCTCCTACTAAGACCTCTGTGAATGTGTTTCAACAGACCAGGGTTTGTGCCTGCAAACTAGCCCCAAGCAGGCTTTTACATCATAGGCAGCGCATTGAATGACAAAACCAATTAGCGTACTAATATGCTTGGTAGCAATTATGACACATGACATCATGAATTTTTAATAGGAATGTAATGTTAATGATAATCATAAAGGCAGGTGAGCATAATCATCATCATCATCATCATTATCATCATCGTCATTTATTGAAGTCACTATTTTCCTGCTTATGAGGAGTTACTGACTTTGTACCATGATGCACACCCTCCTTTCATTTCATGTCTTGAGCATCCTCGTCATTTAGACCGACCGTACTGCTTTCTTTCTTTACCATATCTTTCCATATCTGCCCTTGGCTTCATTAAAGTACTTAATGTCCCTCTTTTGGCTTCAGGCAGGCTGTTACGTCATATTATTGAATGATGAAAACAATTACCAACATGCTTGACATTGAATCGCATCGTGTTGTTTTTTCAGCTTGAGGATGATATCGTCGCGGTTCCTGGCTACCTGACAACAATGAAGAACTTTGCCATGCAACAGAGCACCAAGGATTGGCTGCTCCTGGAATTCTCTTCCCTGGGATTTATCGGTAAGTCCGGAAAGATATCTCTCATAGACATGCCATGCCAGGTGTTTCAATGGATTATAGGGCTTAGGTCCCAGACAGGAGGGGTACAAATGAAGAGTTTGACTGCAAAAAGGGATAAAGGCCATTTTTTCAATTTTTTATTTTTAAAGTAACATGTTCACCCCACCATTGTATAAAACCAGAAAATGCCTTCCATTTGATACCTAACTCATATGTCGAGGAAGAGGTTTGGAATTATGATTTAAAGTATCATATATCCTCGCCCGGCTGGCAGAAGGGCGTTAGCGCATGCGCTCGCAATGTTTTATATCCCCCTGGCTGGCAGAACGGCTTTAGCTCGCGCGTGTGCTACGTGAAAGGCACAGTGTGCACGTACGTTAGCGCCCTTCTGCCAGCCAGGCGACGATATATTTCTTGCCATTTTCTTTCTAATTTAGCTAGTTCAATTGCAAATATTTTAAATTTTACAAAAAGTTTTTTTTTTTTCTGTTTTTTTGAAGTCAAACGAAATTTAGATTATTCCTCCCCCGTATGCCATCTACAAGTGCGCCGGAAAGTTGACATACATGTACTCCTGGCTTAAATCAGTTTTCCTCATTTTTTTTTTTTTTACAACTTCACTTATTCTTTGCCTATTTTTCTGCTTATGAGGGCAGACAAGTCGAGTAGTGCACTAAAAAAATTTGAAAAAGAGAGTTTTTGTAATGTGGTTTACAGCATTGGTGAACAAACCTTCAGCTGCCCTCCTTGACTGTGGGTGGTGGATCTTGCTACAATAGTTCAAGTACCTGTCCACCCTTGTACTTCGTAGAATGGTCGAAATCTGTTGCTATTTTCTGTACTGTCTACTGCGATAATCAGCATAACTCTGGAAAGCTCAAAAACTGCTCTGAAGAATGAAAAGGAATCTTGTTTAAGAAAATGAATGAAGTAAATAACATACATAAAGTCATTGAAATGAAATTGTTTGTGCTATAGCAAATCCAGAAAAGAGGCTCAAGTAAACAACAACAACAAAACAATTCTTTATCTGCATTATACTCTTCTCCCATTCTTTTGAAACTACTGAATGTACACACCAGCAGTATTATCCAACTTGCAAAGGCAGTATCAGCAGTAGGATGAACCTGAAAGTTCACTGAACAAATGTAATAATGTGCTTCTGGAATACCCATTACGAGTAGGAGTAAATCTTCGGGGAGCGTGACAAGTCAGCACTTAAACATCAATAGAATACTAAACTGTGCTGACTACTACAGTTCAACATGAACTTTCATGAACTACTGGCACTGATGGTTGTGAAGGGGGCATGGATGGCCTGTTCTCCCTTTAAGGGGGGTACCCAGTGCTGAAACAATGTTAGTTCATTTAAAAGAGCATGATTTTATTAGCAGAAAATCATCTGCCTAAAGTTTTTTAAAAGTCATGTTGCCAAGGAAACCCCCAAATGTGGTAAGATTTCAGGATATTTTTGACCCCTCAGCTGTGACCCAGTTTCAACTGGGTACCCACTTTGACATCAAAATGACCTCAAAGTGGGTACCTTGTCGCGCAATTCTAGCAAAATGCGCGCAAGGTATAATACATATTGTAGTCTAGCGCGCAGCACAACTGGGTACCCACTTTTACGTCATACCTCATACTCAAATTTTTTGGTCAACTCTTGACTTTTATGAGAAAATTAGCCAAAATGCATTGATTTTGATTGAAAATCATCAAATTTTTAATGTTATTCTTCTTAGAATTCTATTCTCCAACAACTTCACTTATTCTTTGCCTATTTTTCTGATCTAATGCCCACTTGGGCTAATTGTCATCTTGTCTATTGATCAAATGGTCTAATGGCCATTTCGTTTACTTAGTTTTCTTCATTTCATCAAATGACCATTTTGTTTATTACCATTTATTCTAATCAGATAGACTGAGTGGTGTTAGACCACTCGGGTATTAGACGAAATGAGCATAGCCTAACTGGAAGTTAGACGAAATGGTAAATGGGCTAAGTGGTAATTATATTTGAATGTTTATATATATGCCTTTAATATGTGAGCAAAACAAATATCCATTTTTGAGGTACATTGGACCAATAAATAAATACTGGACAAACTGGTTGTAGATGAAATTGGATTAGACCATGTGGGACGAGACCAAATGGGCATTAGACAAAGTTGGAATAGACCAAGTAACAGTTCACTGAGCAGTTATAGACAAAGAAGAAGGATAGAAGGAGAGTAACAGAAAATTGGATTTATGATTGCAGACATATTTGAAAAGAAATGAAATCTAGGAAAATGTCCATGCTTTAATTTAGTACCTATTAAAGGGTATTACTTATGGATTTTTATTGTATCATTTGCAAATTATATTGAGCAATGCATTAGACTATTGTACCTCTTCAGTAGCCATTTCCAGAAGATTTGCAATTGTGTTATCAAGGAATATTTAAAGTTGAAGCCAGCAAAATCAAAGAAAGGGAGGTGTTGGAGAGAAAAGCAAAGAAGTAAGAGGACTTTTGTAGAGGAAGATAAAACCTTTCTTTGGGATTATGATGTGGAGAAATGTAGTGTGATAGAGGAAATCTGGGAGCATCAGAGATAGTGGAGAGCAGAAGAGGCCAGAGGGAAATAGATAGGGTGGGGTGGGGGGGGGGGTGTTTCAGCAGCTAACACACCTTTCATATTAATGAGTGACAAAAAGGCATCAAGTCCAGGCCCGCTTCGAGAAGAGGACTGAGTCGGGTGTAAGTCCTAACCTAGTCCAGACTGGAAGTGTGTCCATTATAAAATGACTGTTCATTTCATTATTTGATCCTGATAGAGATTATCTCCTCCTCCATGCACCGTGGGTTTAATGACAGGATGTGGAGTGGAGGGGGAGGGGGGGGGGAGGGGCATTGGGGTGGGGGAGCAGTCAGGGAATATTGGGCATGCTATGTAGTGTAACCGTGGAAACAAATGGGCATAACGGATGATGCATTCTTGCTGCAGTGTAAATATGAAAGGAAGCATGATTTCAACTGCTTATCAAGTCCTGTGCTGTCGTTCAGGACTCGGTGAATATGAAAACGGCATCACTGATGCAGAAGAAAAGGAGACCTTCCTTTTGGCATCCATCGCAATCAGATTGCAATCATCCAGCCGAAAGAATGATGATCATCATAGCAAACCTTCTATGAAAACATTTGCTCATGTATCCAGCTGGGTTTTAATGTTCCCCCCCCCCCACATCCCTCCAGCATCCTAATCATATTTCTTGCGATAACCGAATTATACATTCTCTTCCGGCCTTTGTTTGACCTTCGGGTGCCGTGCCGTGAATCAGCAGTTTGTTTCCGGCATCACTTATAATTCTCTCACAAAGAAACATCTCCCCAAAATATGCAGCATTATGAACATGATCATGAACAGGAACCATTAAAAGTCTTCTTGTACATAGTGAAACCTGTCTACAAAGCCGCTCAAGGGAGAAAGAAAAAAGTGATCTTTATTGGTACGTTGTCCTTTTGTATGCTGCCCTTCATTGACAAAAGGAAGCAAGTCACATGCCAACCAAATATTAGTTATTATTGTTTCTATATATTCCATCGAATGCGCTCTTCTCCCAGGCCAAATTTTATGCATAAACACTCATCCTGCTGAGAGATATGTTGGGTAATACATGAAGATATTTCATTGACTTTGGCACAAATGACAGATACATTTTGGACTTTTATAGAAAATGTCACTTTTGTCACTCGCTTCCTTTTGTTGAAGTAGGGCAGTGTGCGTTCAGGGTTCAATGAGAGACAAAGTTCAACATACCGTCTGTTCAGAGCCTGAAGGGCGTTAACTCATATCATTTCATATAGACTTAATGCCCTTTTGGCTCCCAACAGATGATACAGTGGAAAGTGTGGTCTTTCAAGACAGGTGGTTGCTTAACCCATTCATGACAGAGGTCCACATTTTGTGGTTTGGCCTAATATCTTTTGATGCAAAGCCCTAAAAATCATACCAAATACATGAGCAGAAAGAGCAAAAAATTCTACACAAACTGTGTCCATTTTGGTTGCGTCAATATTCGTTGATTGATGCTGAAATTTTTTTGAAGGAAAATAAGCATTAAAATCCTTAAATTGGCAATGTGATAGAAAGTTTACAATCACCGTTTTCCCCTGCAAATTGGCAACTTTTTGACTTCTCATCGTAATTTCTGTCAATTTATATTCATTTCAGATACATGACGTTTTATAAGAAAAATGTAGCAATAAAATAAAAATGTTGGTGTTGCCAATTTGAAGAATAAAAGCTGATCAAATAAGGCTTTAAATAATTCAGGTTTACTGAACTCTTACTGTACAGTCATTCCCATGATTTCTTGATTATGAATAAGTGGATGAATAAATAGTTAAACAAGGCTAAGTTGTCAAAGTATGACTGATGTGATGTCCCATAACAACATGATGTTTGCTATCATACACTGGAGTGCTGTGGACTAATGGCTTCAGTAAGTTTTGTGAATGCACACAGCAATTTTTTTTTTAGGATTATGAGTATGATTCGCTTGGAGATCTATCAACCTATTTCCTTTGACACCTGTGGCACTGTTTGATAAATGAGTGCGATCACAGGCAATCGAAAAGACTGAAAGAGAAAACAGAACAAAGTCAGATCCACTTGATAGGGAAAACTCTAAGACCTCACGTTCAGCCTGTTATTCTGTCTGCACCTCCTTCTAGCATTTTGATACCAGGGTTGGTGAAAGCGATTGTTTCTATCTAAGCTGTGGATGAGATTGTTCCATGGCTGCCATCTGCTCTCCACATCTTATTCCTCTTTTGTTTCCATGGCAACCGCATCAGGGGGTTAAATTATCCATGTTGAGAATAATCCAGCCCCTCAGCGAAAGCTCTACCGAGTCAGCTGCTCATTTTTTGTTGTTGTTGTTGAGGAAGGTCGTGCTATCCTGCTGGCAAGATGCAGAGGTGCGGAAGAGAAAATTGATGTTAAAAAAGAGAAATGGATGTTAGCTACATCATTCATGCTCTGCTTTTTCTTCACTCTTCATGATACCATCTGTCATTAAAGCCAGAAGGATTTTCAGTGGTGTAAACCCTTGTTCTTTTTTTTGTTTTTGTTTTTTTTTGTGTGTATGATTTGTGTATAACATAGAGGCCATCTACGTGTGGGTTTGTGTATTTCTTAAATATTTGTAGTTATTTTAGATTTTGTGTTTCATGAGTCCACAGGTCCAGCATCGTTGACAGTGTTAACCCATAAAAGTATAGAGTTTTTACAATTGCTGAGTAAATCAGCTTTCTGTCCTCAAATTGGCACCACTAATACTTTTATTTGTCTTTCTTTCGTAGATTAAAAAAAATGAAAATGCATAACATAATCTGATGTAAATAAAATCCTAGAAATTAAGAAAAGATTGCCAATCTATACATACGGTATTAAAAATTAGTGATCATATATTTTACACTGTGTTGCCAATTTAGAGAGTTTATTGATTAGTTGCAATCAAGTCACTTCTATTTGGAAATGGTACAGTACACTGCATTCGAAATAGATTCAAATTTTTCTGTGAATTTTTACTCTTTCTGCTCATGTGTAATATGTGATTCCTACTACTCTGGATAGTAAGATACTACAAAATTGTTATTAAAAGGAGATAATGAACTGCTATGAATTAAAGTGATTACACAAAAGTAAATTTTTTTTTTGATATATGATCGAGAATAGAATTCTAAGAAGAATAACATTAAAAATTTGATGATTTTCAATAGAAATCAATGCATTTTGGCTAATTTTCTTATAAAAAGTCAAGAGTTGACTCAAAAATTTGAGTATGAGGTATGACGTAAAAGTGGGTACCCAGCTTCGCGCATCGCAGTTGTGCTGCGCGCTAGACTATACAATATGTATTATACCTCGCGCGCATTTTGCTAGAATTGCGCGACAAGGTAACCACTTTGACGTCATTTTGACATCATTGTAGGTACCCAGCTGAGTGGTCAAAAATATCCTGAAATCTTACCACATTTGGAGGTTTCCTTGGCAAGATGACTTTTGAAAAAAAATTAGGCTGATGATTTTCTGCTGATGAAATCATGCTCTTTTAAATGAACTAACATTGTTTCAGCATTGGGTACCCCCTTCAAAGATGTGTTTATGTTTTGAAAGAAACTGTCCATAAGCAGTAAAACGTTGATTATTTAATACATAAAAAACACTGTTGGGTAATAGAATCCTTGGAATCCTAGCGTAAGGCAGAGTGTACAACCATTACATGGCACATTCATTTCAAATATTCACACTGAAATTCACCCCTATCATGAATAGAATATCATATGATCTCTCTCATTTTTTATGCAACTCAGACACTGTGAGCCTATATTTAATCAGTTTCATGCCGACTTTCTTTTTGCTCCCAAAACTGCTTATGAGCTTTAAGTGTTATGACATACTGCCCTTCTGGTGTTCATCAGATGATCCCATATGTAGAGAAGAGCAGCCAAAGCATGAGATAATTGTCAGGTAACATAGTGATGACTTGTAGACATGGAATGTAAGACAGGAGAAGTGAAGCAATCGGAGCTTAAGAAAAACAAAGCTTCAGGGTAGTTTAACGGTGCTGTCAAGGTGCAGTGAAGTGCATGATAACCATGTTATCCATCTTTGTGAAGAAATGGGGTTGATGTAGCTGAAATCTCACAAAGAATCCAGTTTGGAGGAATCAGAAGGAAAAAGAAAATTGCATCTTGGAGTTGATATTGGCTAAGATAGTCACCTTTCTTGCTCATAAGTCATTTTTTTAACCACACAAATTTGAGATATTGTGGAGTCCTGGGGAGCGTTTCATGAATAGTCTTGGCAGTGATTTTCTCTGACAACTGTTATAAGCTACTGAAATCCTTCCAACTTTATCAGTGGAAATCACCATCGAGACTCTTCATGAAATGCTCCCCTGAGTGATTTCATATCTTATGCTGATAGTTAAGAAGCTTCCATTTCTTCAATCATTTTCAACTTATACATTTTCCTCATCTTTGATTTTGAATCTATATATTGAAGAGATGCAATATATTCAGTTTATCTTTCCAGAAAGTATTTTAGAAGATTGGTTGCACTGTACTGTGATAGATATTTGTTATTCCTTGTTGGTGCATGTGTGCATATTAGGACCTAGAGCGAATGCGTGTAAAGTGACATGTCGCTATAGAAGACGAGAGTTTGTATATGATTGTTTAGGTCTTAAACACCTTAATAGGATAATCTGAATGTATTCAATTTGGAATGTGTTACATCACAAACTGTTGAGATCTTTTCTAGAATACCATTTGGCAGATCTAGATAAAAACATTTTACCACTGAAAACTTTTTGGTACGACAAAAACGCACCTTTCCCACGTCCATGATCTAGGTGTACCCTTATAACTGTGTACTTGGTTAAACCTTCTCTTCCTTCATGAAAGCCTGTAGTGATGACAGCATAGAGGATATTAGAAAAATAGATAGGATACACAGCTGTTGCTAGATAAACCCATGATTGTTAGTGTCTGCACAACCAGGAATGACTTGAACTCCCCCCAAGGAAGAGGAAGCATTAGATTAGAATGAGCTGGCAGTGGTATTGCCCTTCGAAAAGAAGTTATTAAAGAAGTGTCATATAGTCGAATGCTTGAAGCTCTTGACCCTGAAGCATGAAGGTTGTGGGTTTAAACTGAAATTTGTAGCCTCGCTGAACCAGGGTTACATTGTGGTGCCTTGAGCACCATGCGTGATAAATGTGAGCATCACATGAATATCTAACTTTATCTTTAGTATTAATTGTTGAATTGAGACTGTTGTGATCATTAAAATTATATCCAAATTTATTTATGATTGTATTAAAGAACATTAGCAAATGATGTGCACATGCGGGATTAGTGATTGCGGTTTTTCATTTTATAAGAGTTAAGTCATCCATGTTATGTCATAAAAGCAAAGATATGAGATTTTACAATAAAAACAAGAGTAATTTTTATTCTATATACATGTATGTAGCTTGGCAAGGGCAAAATTTGCCAGAGAAATTTCATGTGCATAAAATATTTGAATATATGAGAATATAACCTTATGGAATGTACATGGCATCTTCTTCTTGCCCCTTGATTTTCCATGCACATACCCCCCCCCCCTCCCCACCCTCAATCTGTGTTTGCTATTACTTGCCATTATTGTGAGGGCAATGAATTGGTGAGATTTGAGCAGACACAGCAGGTCGTTAGCATGCACGAGAGCTACTCGTGGACCACCTCCAGGGGGGTTTTCAATGAGCTGAGGTTTGGCGCCTCTGTACCCATAACAAGCCTGCGGGCATGACGAGTGAGCAGGAATTCTGACCAGTTAGCCCCATTCAGACATGGAGAAATGTACAACATTTTGGTGAGATTACTGTATCTATGTGATAACTAATTAGAATTTTCTTGTGTTAAAGTGGGATGATGATCCATTGTATAAACAGAAATGTATTGTAAAAAAAAAAGTCAGAGCCTCATTTGCTCCCCCCCCCCCCCATTTTGGCCTTATGACATTCCTTCAGGGTCAAATTACCTTCTATCTATAAGAACTGTAGGGCCATATAAATCAGGGCACCTCTTTTTCAAACAAGTTTCATAGATTGTTTACACGTATCTGGATTTGATTGTCACATGCATACAGTATATCTTTACTTTAAGTTTCTTTTACACACACGTTATTACTTATGTGAAAGGGTTCACTCCTCTGGATAACTTCATGCTTACTCTGAAGTATAGATTACAGAATATGTGCAGCATGTGATGATGCATTATAATCATTGCATAATTTGTCATTTACTTGTGGGATGGTGTGCAGAGGAAAGGAAGATGTGCTTTGATTTTTTTTTTCCAGAAGAATTTTCTTTGAAAGCGAAGATATATATACAAATAAATGACATAGAGACGCAGAGAGAGAGAGAGAGATGGAATAAGCAGAAATGGGAAGAAAAAGGTAGAAAGGACATGGAGAAAAACCCAAAGAAAGAGAGAAATGGGAGGGGTACATGGTGACCAGCTCTTGGATTTGAAATGCGAGACATTTCAGGGCAATGACTTCAGAGAGCTAGGTTGTACAGTGTGCACTGCATTGCAATAGTCATAACAGGCAAAAATAAGGCAGTTTATTACATTGATTGTGACTGTGCATATGTAATCACAGTCAGAGGGGAGAGTAATATACAAGGTAAAAAAGAAAGCAAAAGGAAAACATTGACCTCCCCCTCTCCCCTCTGGGACTCGAACCAGGGACCTTGAGTATGTGAGGCAAGTGCTTTCATTCCAGTATACAGCTTATAGAGATAACACGTGGATGGAAAACGGAATTCTCATATCATATCTTCCAGTTAAAATTTTGACATGTTCTCGACATCTGATTGAAAAATTAAAGACATTGGTTAACATTGTTATGATTTTAAAAAAATCTTGTTTCGTTACTTGAAAATGGGATAAACATAAGGGTTATAGTATAAAAATACCAGTCTGAAAGTTTCAAAGGATAATATCCACAGGAAGTATTTTTAAATATTAGAAATGAGAAGCAATGTTTGAAAAATATACGAGGGTCGGTTGCAAAGACTAGACGTAAGGAGTGCGCATGTGCGCATGGCTCACCAGACCATACTGCGTGTATTGGTGTATCACACAGCGGGAGGCATATAACGGCATTTTCAAATTCAAGCAAAGTGGTCCTCTTAGTGATTGTCTCGTGAGACGAAGGATAATAAAATTGCTGTTTGCGTCTAACTTACACTTTTTCATTTCAAATTATGGTTGGTTTCAGGGTTTTTGAGTACAAATACAAGTACTCATACACATGTTTCATCTTAGTTTGAGAATTTTTTTAATCAGCTACTCACAAAGTTAGCCAATGCCTTTAATGGCACACATCAGATAGAGAAAATTTTTCTCAGCTACAACATACTCGAAGCTGGTTGAAAATAGAGCAGAAATACTGGAGGTGTGGCTCGAAAAAGATGGGAATGTAGAATCAAGAATTAAGTAAAGGTCATGTCCCATAGAGAATACACGTAAAATGAGAATAATTGACATGGCACCTTTGATCATAAATTTAGACCATAATGACCTCATCAAAATGAATGATAATGGAAACTAGATTTGTAGAGAATTGTCTCAGCTACAACATATTGAAATCCTGGTGAAAATCGACCAACAATAAGCGAGATAGTTTTGATTAAAGGTGAAAAGTATGACATCATAATTGAAAAAATGAAATTTTGAGTTCACATGAGAATATGGCGACGTTCCAACTGCATGAACCTCCAATTTTTTTTCATGAATTCAAATCTTCAACTCATAGGCTTTCAGAAAAAGTAAAGAAAATTGGGGGGTCCCCATGCTTTCTGATGAGCTATGGCGGATTTTCAAAAGGCTTGTTTTTGCAAGTTTTTACTTTATATTCCCCATAGACGCACGCACGGACTTAAAGCTTTGGTGCGCGCGTACATCCTTATTAGCAGTTAATTTTTATTCTAAATTGATGGAAACTGTCATGAAAAGTATTAGGATTGCAAATCAAGTGAAAAAACAGCGTTTTCTATTGTCTGCGGGCGCAAACGTGGTGCACGCGGATGCATGCAAATTTTTGAAAGGCTTAAAATGGTCTGAAACGTGTGCAAAATGAATTTGAGACGATTCTGAGCATTTTTAATTTTTTTCGCGCGTGCTGACACGCGGACGTACGCATACGGGCGCATCTAAGTGAATGGAATTATTCAGATTGATATGAATATTCATCATGCCAAATATGAATGAGAAATGACATTCCGTTAAGAAGATATGATCAAGAAATGATATTTACAAAATAGCGCCTGGATGACATCACGATGACCTGATGAACTTGAAAATGATTAAAAAACCAAGATCTCGTGAGGGCTGATAATTCATGAAAATTTGACAAAAAATGACTTAGCCAATTTCGACTGCACAAAAAAGTGGGAACCAATAAAGAGAATAAAAATTAATAATAATTAAGAAGAAGAAAGAAAATTCTGACTAAATCAAAAGGTGATCTGTCATAATTGACAGACCACCTTATGAAATAAAACGGAAAAACAGAAAAAAAGGCTTTTAGGGGAATTGAATGAAGAATAAGAGGAAAGCTGGCCAGGAGACTCGGCCGGTTAATAGAGGAGTCAGGATAAATGAAGGCCGGATAAGTGAGGTCGGACTGTATTATCAGTTACATTTTCATTGCCAATGGAAACATACTGTTAGTTTTTTTTAGACAAAGAAAACCCACGTAATTCAAATATTGAATTGACGGCATAAAAAAACACCCAACAGATGTTGTGTTCTGGCAGAATTACCACTCAGACTGATTGAAAGGTGATTTTTCTTTCAAAAATGTTCACACATTCGTAAAACAAACATGATAATTTTTGTATTATTGATTATGTTACATAAATTCAAGGATAATTTATTGATCCCCCCCAGGGTTGGCGGATTTAAATCACGTTGATTTAAATCATGATTTAAATCGCGATTTAAATCATCATGATTTTTTTAAAAAAATCATTGATTTAAATCACTTCCATTGAAACATGTACAAATCATTGACAAATTGTTTGTTCAAGGCAGTTTTAATTCTTCAAATCAACTGAAAAACTTTGAATTAACTTTATATCAATTGAAAAACTTTGAATTAACTTTATATCAACAAAAAATCAACAAATCCTTTCTATCTACTTAAAACAAATTAAAATCAAGTCAATAAAATCAGCTGATTCCTTAAAAATTAGAGATTTGTGTCGTCAACAAGTTACTCCTTTTTTTTTTGTAAATGTCAAGTTTTTCTTCTGAAATTTTACATTCTTTGTCAGTTATAAATAGTGAAACAAGTTTCTTATTTATTTCTTATCATTTATCACACAATCCAAGACTTTTCAGAGAGCAGTAGTGTAAAAAATATAATATGTAAAAGTCAATGACAAAAGGTTTGTTGGCAGTTTTCCAGTTTTGATCCTTCACAGTTATACTTCTATCATGTGAAATTTAAAAAAAAATCATCTAATCAACAGATTCCACATGCTTATTTCTTCTTGTTACATTTATCATACAATTAACATAATGTAGTACAATCACAATTTGACTGTTGAAAAAAGCTTTCTCATATACCTTTTAAGTCACTAGCTCATTTTATGTTCAGGGCTATGGAGATTTTGTATTTGCATGTAGCAATGGAAAGAGGTGCTATAAAAACAATTTGCAAAACTCAAAATAAACTTTTAAAACTACATTTAAATCTTAAGATGTAGGTACTTACATGTAAGTTACAATCAATTACAGTTGTAAGTTGTGTCTGATTTAAAATACAATACTTCTTTTTGTAATACATATGTTGCAATATCAGCAGTTTTGCTGGTTTTATCCTTTAAGTCAAACTTACAGTTGTATAGGGTCAAAAGTTTTTTTTTTTTTCTTACTTCATGTATCAAACAGATTTTTAGAGAACACGTGAATAAGAATTGTAGATTAATGTAAAAATCACAGTAACATAATGTAGTGTAGTCACCCTTTGACTAAGCTGTCTCTTATGTTGGTATCCAACACTGACAGTTTTGCATCTCTATCTGTAGCAATGGAAGAGCTTTAATACCCGTTTGTAAAACTGTCACAAAGCTGTTGAGTGCACATTTAGATACAATTTTCACTGAGTGTCTGGAGATTTTCCTCTGGGATTTTTTTTAAAATACTGAGTGGAAATTCACAGAGGGGAATATTCTCTACTCACTAGGAATTCCTTATGGAAGTTTCCTTCATAGCCCTACATGTATGTATGATAGAATTAAGTTCATATACACGGTTCCTCAAATTGATTTTTATTTGCCCATTTTGACTAGATTTAATTACAAATCATTATGGTTAAGAAAAATATTAGGAGTGAAATGTATGACAACATTAAAATTGATGTCATTGTAGGGTGAGGTCTTTTGGTAATTAAACTTTTTTTCGAATGAACTTTAAAAAAATCAAAAAAATAAAAAAAATCCGATTTAAATAAAAAAAATCTGATTTAAATAAAAAAAATCAGATTTTTAAATTTTTTTTTTAAAAATAAAAAAAATCGCCAACCCTGCCCCCCTCCACCATGTGTGTCCACCAAGATTATACAATTTTGTAGACCATATGCCATCACTTTAATTTGTTGGCCTAAAATATTAGTATCTTTCCTATCCTTTCTGTGATAAAAAAGTAGAAATTTTTTGATGATACATAATTTTAAAAGTATATTTGATAATGAAAAAAAAAGAGATTTCCACCCAAATACCAAGATCCACTGCAAAACACAATAAGAAACAAATAAACGAAGAACACCAGGTTATTCATTGTTGCAATTAAATTGTAACTGCCAAATGATTCTGAAAGAAAATATATTATTGCTGAGTAATGGGCAAATTTACCAGAGTATTCTATGAAATGCCAGCCCATGTCCAAGGGTGTGTTTATGAGGGTAACAGTTGGCTAATAAGCTACCCAAGTTCCGATCTAGCGTACCGGACTTGAGTTCCGCAAAAAAAGGGGATTTGATTACCCGTTGAACGAGATCGGCGACTCAAGTCGCGGCAATAAACACAACGCAACTTTGGCCGCATTTCATTCGGGAACTTCGAACTCTTGCTCCTGGATCAGATAAAAAGCAATAAGCCCTCCAGATTTGACGTTTACTGGCAGGTCATCTTGCAGCTGGGCATGGGCTCAAGGGTTTTGGGAACTCAGATTGTGACGATAAACCCGACATCCAGAGAGACCACCCATTGTGAGTGCGATTTGTGTTCGCGACTCAAGTACCCATTTCTAATTTCTAGAATACGAGTTACACACCCCAAGCCACCTGCATTGTCTGCCTAAAATATAGTCTTATGCGCATTTATCTGCGATAGCAATTTTAGGGCATGCTGTTTATACCAAGTCTGAACTATTTCATGTTTGACTGTTATTTGACAATGATAAAGTTGATTGAGTTTAATAAGTATACAAACTTGCTAATGAATTAGGTGAGATCGAAAAAGAAGCTGGAAGAGAAAATTATTATTTGAAGGAAATCTTTGTGACAAAGCACCAGAACTGCTGTAGGTATCATACCTGTCCAGGATACCAGGCAGTCAATTTTTCGACTGCTTCAAGCAGTAGAACTCATCTTCAAAATGACTCTGCAAATGGAGGGATATATCATACTCTCATGACTTGGATGCTTTATCCAAAGTTTTGATAGTAGCAGGCCGTGGCCTGTTCAGCCCATTAGGAAGTCATAAACTGATGAAATATTGACCTGGATAACTTCCATGTATTTATATGTTTATGTCAAAAACACGTATTGGTTCCATTCATTTGCTTTCAAGAAATAGTCATGAACAAATCGCTGAATAATAAAGGCATTAGGATGAAAGTCATTGTCTTGGTAATTGAATGAATATTTCTTGTAAGATAATGGAAGAAAGAATCTTAATCAAATAATGTAATGCACTTTACCATAAAGACGTTGTCTCTTGGAAATTGACAGCTTACTCGCGCCCGTTTTTATTTCTTAATTAAGAATTTAACATAATGTAACTTTTTCAGAGATATTTTATTGCAGTTTTGTTGTTGTTGCCATTATGGGTATATCTAGTTCAAGTTCAAGTTCCAGTTTATTTTCCACATTCCATTAAAAACATTCCATTGAATACAAAACAAACATATACATGTATATAAAAAACAGTGCATGACAAATGGAAAAGTGTGGAAGGGAACCACAGAGGCCATTGGCCTTTCAAGGCAGAACCCTAACATGAAGGTTTTTCTTGGAAACAGACAAAGCATATATCTATTATATGCTTTGTCTGCAAACATGTGAATAGAATGTCTCTGTATCATTTATTACCTAGACATTCGTGGTTGATTGTATATTTGTAGGTACCATTATTTGAATTAAGGATAAACTACAACACAAAGTAAACAGTCATTCTAATGTATGCAATGTGTGTGGAGAGCCATGAGACACTAACTACTACTAACACTCGCGTCAGCACAAAAATGCACCTAAATGTATTCTGTGCAGAAAAAGATATCAACAGATATGCATTGTAAAGCTCTTCCAATCAAGTTAATGAAGCATCTTAATTTTTTTCTCTCTTCAATTTACGAGAGTGCTTTTTGCATCGAGTAGGGGCCTGTCTGCGCTTTCTGCAATGACAGGGGATACCCAATGCTGAAACAATGTTCCTTCATTTAAAAGAGCATGATTTTATTAGCAGCCTAAAGTTTAAAAAAAGTCATGTTGCCAAGAAAAACCCCAAAATGTGGTAAGATTTCAGCCTATTTTTGGCCCCTCAGATGTGTCCTAGTTTCAACTGGGTACCCACAATGACGTCATTGTGGTTACCTGGTCACTTAATTCTAGCAAAATGCGCGCAAGGTATAATACATATTGTAGAGTCTAGCGCGTGCCACAACTGCAATGCGCGAAACTGGGTAACCACATCTACATCATACCTCATACTCAAATTTTTAGGTCAACCCTTGACTAATCACAAAAAATTTGCCAAAATGCATTGATTTTGATTGAAAATCATCAAATTTTTAATATTATTGTTCTTAGAATTCTATTCTCGATCATATATCAAAATTTTTTTATTAACCAATGTTGTGTAATAGCGACATATGGATAAGGTCCTTCCAGACAAACTACCATCTTATATTGTGTTTATTCAAAAAGGCTGGAATTCACAAAAGAGGTTTAAACCATTGGGTGGGTCAAACCTCCATAAGCGTACTAAAATAGGCATAAATAGCCGCATATTTGCCATGCGCACGCACGCTTAAAGAAAACAGATAATTGGCCTGGATTCTGTACACACATATGCTTTTAAAAAGACAAGAGGGGGTTTAAATGGGGTGGTTTAAACCTCTTTCGTAAATTCAGGCCAAAGAGTTTTAAGTGTGCCTCTTCAGCTAATAGGTTGCAATTTGTTCACCCTTCTTGTAATGGTTTGCTTTTCTAATATTAAATGGTGGAATCAATTCAAACTCCTCTATAAGTTTTACAGTGACTAAGTCTGTGAAAATAATCCTGTTTAATGATATAATCAGGTTTTGACCTTTTCCAACATGAATAATGAAAGATTGTGTGACAAGGCCAATTTTTCTTGCAAATTGAGGGTAATACAATATATGGATTGGTGTGAAAGCCTCTAGGGTCTTTCAGTGAAGACATTCACACAAGGGGGCCTGTAGAGAGGTGACTTTAATCATATTGGGGGGCTCGAGAATTGAATCAGTCTGAGTGTGTTTGAAAAGAGACGAGAAACAATAACACTCTTGTCCATGGCATGACGAATCCATTAGCCTGAATGATGGGGATTGCTCATCCCTCAAAGGTACATTTTTTTTTTTTTTATTCCTTAGAGAACTCCCATTCAACCATATTCTCATCCACTTGACATGCTTTTCACATACTTGAAATGTAGCATCAAGAATGCTCATCACTTCTCTGATTACAAGTTAAAATCTTGCATGCCTGTTTGGTGGAATTGCATATTTAACTTCTTTGCTACATTGCTTTTCCCCTCCCAGGCCCAGGTGACGCCAAATACTTAATTATATTTATGATATTTTTGTGTTGTTTATATTTGTTTTCATTACTCTATATTGTATTGTTAGGTTTGATTGTTGTAGTGTATGGTCTTTTCTAATTAAATGAAGTGTATGTTGCTATCAGCTTTCCTTATGTGCGCAGTTTCAAGGACGATGCATTGAATGGCATTATTCACATCCATATGCTGTTCGCTGCTAATATGAAAGCAAAACCGGAATGTACTCCTCAAAACAGGAAATTCCCAGTAGGTAGAAAAAGAAAAGGAAAAAAAAATATGAGGACACATAAGGTGAAACTATACTCTTATTGTAATACTTGTTATACCAAACCAAACATACTGGTATGTACAGTGCAACAAAGCAGTATCACTAGAATTCTGTTTGGTGTAGTGCCATCACTTTCTCATTATGAGCTTTCATATTATTAATATGTTAGTTTGGAAGACTATCATAATTGAGTAGAAATATTCCTTGAGAAGGATTACTCTTCAAATGCCCTCATATGTGAAATATGACAAGGAATAGCTTCAGTGGCCCGAACACTTATGTGCAGTCCTGTGTACTCACTGTACAGTGTATGTGCTTTTTTAAGGCAAAGTCCACCCCAAAAGTTTCACTTTTTCAATAAAAGGAGTTAAATTTGAACAGCATTTAAAAAAAGAAATGAGCAAAATCGGTCTAAGAATAAGAAAATTACACTCATTTACGTTTTCTAATAAAGTACTCTCGGCTCTGCAAATTGGCAACACCGATGACATCACATGTGAGCAGCTCTCCATTCACTTTGTACATGAAATTTCACATTTTCTCAATTTTCTTGGAAGTTACACATTTTCTAACCCCACAGTCAATGCATGTTCAGAAGAATTGCTTTTTTCCAAACATACTTTGACTGTGGGGTGAGAAAATGTGTAACTGCCAAGAAAATTGAGAAAATGTGAAATTTCATGTACAAAGTGAATGGAGAGCTGCGTGCATATGATGTCATCAGTGTTGCCAATTTGCGGAGCCGAGAGTAGTTTACTAGAAAATGTAAATGAGTGTAATTTTCTTATTCTTTGACTGATTTTGCTCATTTCTTTTTTAAAATGCTGCTCAAATTCATCTCCTTTTATTGAAGCAGTGAAATCTCTGGGGTGGACTTTCCCTTTAACCAGTTGAGCGTGATGTGATGTCATTATAACACATATTTTCCATAGACCCTACCCTGAGCTATCTTGGGCTTTAAGTATTCAACAGGTTTAGCAAGATTCAGTTGATTCCCATCATTTTGATCTTTATAAAACCTAAGATGTCATATCTTCCTGCCCTACTTGCATGCAGGCCTGTTCAGATATGAGGGGGAAAATCGCAGGGTTTTTCTGAGGGAGATTTTTAGCGCATTTTATAACGCGAATGTGAATGAGTGCGAGACAGTTTATGGGCAATCCTTTGTTGCATCATTGCCATACAGTTTGTACGCAAAAAAATATGCTTAAAAACCCCAACGGTCCCCCATGTCATATCTGAACAAGCCTTTAATCAGCCTTTGTCAATAGTGCTTTGAAACAGTTTCTTTCACATTGAAATAGCATGACCAGAACTTAAGTTTATCTTTATGGTCTCTGGTGGGTTGATTGTAACAGAAGGGTTAATGGAAATGCCGATAAACAGATTCCATCTCGTTTGCCGCTTGGAAATGGGTTCTGCGTATTAGTGGATGATGGACCGCCAAGAAATGGGGGCCATTTTCATGATTGCCTTCCTCCTTTTTGTACATCATGGATATGGGATGCAAATGAGGCTGGTAGCGAGGTTTGGGCCATTGGAGAAATGAGATGAAATGAAAATCACCAACTCGAGATGATTTTTAACACCATGCGGGAGAATTGAAGTGCCATTATGGAAAAGATGAAGATGTGACAAAGGTGAAGAAATAAAGCAGGAAGAGAGAGAGAGAGAGAGAGAGAGAGAGAGAGAAAGGAAGAAAGAGGAAGACAGATATGTCTTGCAAAAAAAAAAAAAAAAAAAAAAAAGATGGAAAGAAAACTGAACTGGAAGAGCCCTGTGAGGAAGAAAGAAAGATCACTTGAGAAAGAAAGAAAGGAAGATAATGATGGAGACAAGACTTACAAAGAGAAGAAAGAAAAGAAAGATATAAATGAAAGAACAAAATGCAAAACAGACTTTTAAAAAAAATGAGAGCGGAAGAGTTAGAGAAAAATTCATTCAAAAATGTCTCTTAAATAATGTCAGATATAAATTTTTTCATTGATTGAATGTTCAAATGGGAAAAGTAAATGGTTTTAACAAGGATTTTATATATGTGTTCAGGAGCAAATATAACTAGAAATCATTTCATTGAAAAAAAGAGGAGATATTTCATGAGGAATAATATCAAAATAATTCCACCAAACCAAAACTGGATTTCTTTTATTAGAAGAAACTCACTCATCATTTAACAAGTTGAATGGTAGCTTTGACAAGACTGGATAAATGTATAGTGATGTCACTGATTGTCATTGCCATTGTTATAGATAGTGCATCGCTGAATAGTTTAATACTGCAATGACACATCTGATAATGTCATTATAGATATGCCTTGAAAGTTGTATCTCATTTTATTATTTAAAAAAAAAGAACTTGATATAAATTTCCTTTCCCACCTTTTTCCAGTTCCTGTTTTGTTTCCTGTTCTTTTCTGACTATAGGTGCCTTAAATTGCAGCATTATCTCATTCTTATCGTTAAAGAAGTGGACTTTCGGAGTTACGGAAGATTACTGTTTGGATACATTTTCAAGGAGGAAATCAGAATCTTTTCTCGCCATATTTAGTAGCACTGTAGTATATATGAGAAATGGTACTGGATAAATTTGAAAATTGACATGTATTGTAGGTATTGTATTCATTGAACTTCATTGATATACATTAATATTCTGTCCTTCTTTCATACTTAAACATAAACACGAACATAATTATAAATTGACATAAAGTTGATAATGTTATGTTTATAAACAAAATTAAATTAAACAGAAACAAAGCAGAACATTAGATAGTATTTGTAGCTGTTAATTAAGGAGATCATTTAACAACAGTGTAAATCTATTTCCTTTCTCCTTTTTTCAAAAGTAAATTGATAAAAACAAATCAATATATAAACAAAACGAGAGAATCACTGTAGCTGTTATATAACAAAATAGCATAAGTAACGAGAAAAAGAAAATAACAGAGGCAGTATATAACAAAATAGCTATAATACTCGTGGGATGTAAACACATGTACACTGCAGTGATTTTGAACTTCTTTTGGCATCACTACATGCCATCAGCCAATTAAGTTGTATTTCTGCCGCTGATGCGGAAGGAGTTAATACATGTAACTGTGATGAGACCGGAAAGCTCGAGGACTCCTTATGAATGCAACCCCATATCCAAGGGTGTAAGAAAATAGTAAACTTGATATTTTATTTCCTTATAAAGTCATCCCCACTGTGAAAACAAACAGTCATCTGCTGATCATAATGCCAATAACATCAAACCTAATTAATATGCTTTTAATGTTAATGGGCGCACACCCACTTGTCATGCTTTCCGGCAGGGAAAAAAGTGGGCCCTATACACAGGCTTTTACGGTGATGAGACGGAAAGCTTGAGGACTGCTTATGAATGCAGCCCCATATCTAAAGGTGTTAGAAAATAGTAAACTTCATACAAATATAAAAAGAAAATAGTAAACTTGATTATTTATTTCCTTGTCCCATGTAAAAACAAATGTTATCTGCTGATCATAATGCCACTAACATCAAAACCTACATGTAAGTAATTTGCTTTTAATGTTAATAACATATGACTAAAACTGCCATGATCTCCAGAGAACTATGAATTTCATATGCTTATGAGTGACTTTGCAAAGTAATCCACTTTTATCTTCTCTCTTGGCTACTGGTACTAGTATATATGTGTGGGGTTTTTTTTTCCATACTTTTTTTTTTCATCTTCTGTATTGTGAAAACAAAACAGTTTCCAAATGAACATTTGCACAAATGCACATATTTAAAGACAAGCTTGAGTTCTGGGAAAAGGTGAAAAAAAATTGTGAGCTTTCTCATTCTTTCCATGTCAGTTAAGAAGAATATGACAGTATAAAGTTCCCCTAGAAAGAATTGCTCTTCAAATGCCCTCATATTAGAAATATGATGACAAATAGCTGAAAGGTTAGGGCCGAACATTCCTGCCAGATTTGTGTGGTCCCGTGTACTTGTTTCTGTTTGCAGTGCAAGTACCTTTTGGGGAATTTTTTTTCTTCAAAATTTGTTATCAATTTGATAATCCTAAATCTCACATTTAGACACTTGTCTTTATGTACAACAAATCTAGCTTTCCTGATTGCTTTTGAACAGTTTCTTTCACATTATAATTGCATAACCAGAACTCCAGTTTGCCTTTAAAGTTGGCCCCATTGTGAAAAATATAGGTTTGTCTTCTCTTCTGGCTACCAGTATTAGTGCCAGTATATGTTTGTTTTTGTGGGGGTTTTTTGTGTGAATACTTTTCCTCCTCTGTACTAAACTCTGCATTGTAAAAATTAAAATATCTCTAAAGGTGCATATTTAAGGTGTTATTTTATTAGTGAAGCTGAACATGAAAAGGCCCACATGTACTTATGCACGTATACGAGACCCAGATACAGTGTATGTGGTTCCCAATTGATCTTGTTTTTCAAGTGTTTTAAGTGGTCATGAAGTATAAAGGTTTTTTATTACAAAATTGTATAGAATGTCTCCTTGGAGCTTATCAAATTTCAGCATTTATAGTTTATAAAAGTGAAAATGCTGGTAGATATTTGCGCAGTATTATGAACTTGAATAAGAATCCGGCTTAATTGTGATGGTGGCTGTATGATTCAATGATACTCCTTGTGAAACCTGAAACTTGAAATCTTTCACCACATCATGTTGTGATGGTCGTCTATGTTGCAATAAATTAAGTTTATATGAATTGAACGGCTGTATGATTCAATGATACTCCTTGTGAAACCTGAAACTTGAAATCTTTCACCACTCATGTTGTGATGGTCGTCTTGGTTGCAATAAATTAAGTTTATATGAATGGAACGTCTTTCATGGCATAAAACTTTCACAGATCTTGACCGACTGCAAATTTGCAAACAGTCCATGCTTATGAAAATTTTTTGGTTTTACATTAAAAATCATACTGAGTACATGAGCAGGAAGAGAGAGAAAAAAATTCTACACACACACTGTGCCCATTTCACTTGTGCCAGTATTTGTAGTCTGATACTGAAAGTTTTAAAGGAAAATAAGCATTAAAATCCTTATTGGCAATGCAATGGAAAGTTCAAAATGACTGTTTTTCCATGCAAGTTGGCAACTTTTGACTTTTCAACTTACCTTCATTCATTTTATATGTATTGCCGTTACATGACTTTTTAGAAAAAAAATTGCAGCAATAAAAGAAAAATACAGATGTTGCCAATTTGAAAAAGAAAAACTGATCAAATAAGGCTTCAAATAATTCCTGTTATGAATTGGCTAAGAGTGAACAAAAGAATTCATGCTGGGTTGTCCCCAGGCCCCTTAAGCTACGCCATTTTGTCCAGATCCATTAGAAGGCCGACCTAAGCATCCATTCATGATCAAAGATGAATAATTCATTTTGTAAGATGATTCCAAGGAGTAGCGTGCGTTTGTGCATGTTTTAAAACATCACGCCCATCAGCTAAAAACATGTGCAAGAAATGCACAATAAATGCGCAGCAAATGCGCAACAAATACCTAACAAATGCGCATTAAATCAAAGGGTCACAATGAAATCGATAAGCGCAATAGATATGAATAATGCAACATTGTTATCGATATCATGGCGATAACGGGTGCTTATCGGCCCCTTCGAATGATCCGAAAGAGGCGGGACCTAATGCCATTCACGTAATGATATCTGCATGTGCTGCTTTTTGTATAGTAAATTTATTATATGTCTATGGTTGGCCCCCCTCCCTCCCTCTCCTTAATATATTCTGCCCTGATTACTAATGATCACCAATTTTCGTTTTTTTTTTTTCCACAATTTTTTTCTCTTTTTTCTGCAGGTAAACTGTTCAAATCGAGTGATCTTAACTTGGTGGTAGAGTTCTTCTTGATGTTTCATATGGAGAAACCTATTGATTGGCTGCTAGATCATATCCTCTATGTCAAAGTCTGCAATCCGGAAAAAGATCCTGTAAGTATCATTCCAGTAATAAGCACCTGTCACATTTAGAGCACTTGTATTAACTCTCTGTGTATTCATCTGCAAACCCACTGTGCATTGCATTATTTTGGCGGAGTGCACATTTTTCTGGGCTTACAAGGTCTCTGTAATTTCCGAAGGCCTTGAATTTTTAGTTGAATTTTGAAGATAAATCTTGTATAGCAAAAGTTGTCAATTTTTTTTTTAATCGGATCTAACATATTTGGTCTATTAGTGTTCTGTGTCTGTATGATACTGTTGTTTTATCTAAACATGTATTTTCAATATGTAATATATGTTCACTTCTGGCCTTTTGGCACTCTATTTTGTTTCTATGATAGTTTCTATGTAAGTGTTTCATATGAATTCATGGATGATTTAATAAGCTTTCTATTAATACTAAAGTTAATCCAAAAGAGATCTGGAACCACTGAAGGACTGAAATAGAACTGGTGAACAGCGTTAAATATTTTGACAGGAAATTTTAAAAGGGCTTAAAAGTGAACCAAAAAGTGAATTTTATACTGACTGATGGGTAAATTAGACAACGCAGAGATGAAAAAATCATACATTCTAATTTCTGTGGACTCCAACTTGACTCGGAATGGCGTCAGCTGGGAGTCAACCCTTTTCCGAGTTGAAGTGACTCAGATTTTCGAATTAATTTGACTCAGAATGGTGTGGCGTCAACTGAGAATTGACAAAATTCGAGTCAAAGTAACTCCATTCTGAGTCACTGTGGCTCGAATAGAGTTGACTCCCAGCTGACTCCATCCCAAGTCAAAATTTGACCCCACAGATATAAGAGTGTAAAATCGCTCCTCATAAGACTGACGACAAGGGATGACCAGATGACATTAGATACTGTTATGACGGTCCATTGCCGTCGTCTTGCTTCTTCGCCTCGAGCTTTCTTCCATCAACTATTAACTGGGCCGTGGGAGTGAAACTTCTCACCATCGGATGACACTAGCCATCCATCAGAAAAATAGACTCAGATTTCTTTTTTGGTTATCCCCAGGCAAAAAGAGGTGTTTGAGAAGATTATAGATAGTCCATTACATTAAAGAGATCTGCCACTAAGTTGTTCTGCTGAAAAGTCAGACCCGAATGTCTTTAAGAGCACAGATGAATGCATTGGCAAGAAATAAGTGTTTATGGAGAGATAATTAAATAGATGTTAGGTTCTGCAGAATTGGGAAATACTATTTATATACTCTGATGAGTGCATGTCAAAAAGCTAAAAAGTATGTGTGTGTTCAATGATCTTTTTCGATTGAGAGATAATTAACAAACTAATGGTGAAATTGATTGTGGGATGGTTTAAAGTTTAAAGTGATGCTCCACACCCTCCTTTTCTCCAGGTGGTCTACATACCTGCCAACTGTTCCCATTAAATAGGAATATTCCTGTTTTGGGTGAAAGAAAATTGCCGTTTTAACCTGTGTATTCCTATTTTCTGTACAAATTTGTCTGTAGTATTGAATAGGAAATTTGTGAATGTTCCTGTTCTTGAAAATTTCTTTGTAATTTGTTCTTATTTCTTGGCTGTCAGGGTTGGCAGGTATGTGGTCTAGAGCAACATTTTGGGGATCTCTGTCCCCCAAACCCTGTTACCATTTTAGAAAATCTGGGAGTATGGAGAGATTTATTGGATAGTAGTCTGTGTGTAATGAATCTCATTAGTGCTTACCTGTTGTAGAACCAGAAACCCACCCTTTTAATATGTAAATGCTTTTTTAAAAAAACAACATGTTTGACAGGTTGTTCAAAAGTGTAAACATAGTTTTAAAAAATACTCACGGAAAAGGTGAAGAGAGAGGGAGAGAGAGAGAGAGAGAAAAAAAGAACTAAGAAAAAGAAGCCCTTATGTAGGTAGCTACTATAAGGTAGGCTTAGCAGTTTGTCATAGTATACATACTATGTTTAAGGCAAATTTACTGTGACAGTAAATGTTATAGACAGAGTGAATGTATTAATGCTCTTGAAAGCATGCAGTTTATTTAATGTTTCAGCTCATGCCTGGTATGGTAGTTTATCATCTTGTACTCTTAAATGAGATCATGCAGATCACCGTGAAAGTACCGGTAAATATGAGTACCCGGTACCCAAGTATCATTTAAGGTCGCAGAAAACGATATGTTCTATTTGTAACCAGTCCTGGTATTAATGGATCTGCCTTTTACCAGCAAATGTCACGTGGAGGGAAGAAATCAAGTCCAGGAAGATTGTTTGTACGCCAAGCATTTCAAGCAATTAGGGTACAATGTATTTGAAAGCATACTTTGATTAAGCACTTTTGGCTGTACTTCAGAATGGTTGTTTGAAATGTAGTGCTTAAAATGTCATCTATACACACTGATTTATTTGACAGAAGCATTATAGGTTTGCCTAAAATTCCCTTTATCATGAGACATGAGCATTCCCCAGTTCTGAATCTGATATTTTAGCCCTAAGCTGTAGTCTGTTTTTGTCTTTGTTATGAAGCTATGGAAGTGCGTGATTAAATATAGTATTAAATGACTAAAAACTAATACTGAAATGATCCCGTAGATTGTTTTAATAATTCAGGGCAAATATTTTTCAATTTCTGTGGAATATGTATTTAATGTTATCAGATATTTTCATAGTATTCCTCTGCCTTTCGATCATGTTCAGTGAAATAAAGTATCATTACCAAAAATTGCAAAGTGAAGCAAGATTGATGGATAAAGATTGTTTTAGTCTTGACACAAAATGTTACTATTGCCTCGCCGCCCTAAAAAAAACCCAACCAAAACACAAAAACAAAGACAAAAAAACAAACAATCAAGCAAACAAAAAACACCAAAAGCTGATACCTTCAAATTGCAGTGCGATTAAATTATTTTCTTTATTTCGGTCGTTTATGTTTACTGTCTGTAGTCATTGATGTATGATTGAATCATAAAAATGAGGCAAAAATGTATTTGACTCCCTGTGACCCTTTGATATGGACACTATGGCATACCTTCAAGACATCCTGTGGTGCCCAACAGCACTGTAACTTGAACGGTGTCAGAAGATGTGGCAGTGACAAAGGTGTCTCTTTTTAAAAGCTCAGATTGGCACCCTGGATCTCATGTTGCTTCTCCCTCCTCCTGCATCACCCCTCTCTCTTCTTCTTTTCTCTCTCTCTCTCTCTCTCTCTCTCTCTCTCTCTTTCTCTGTCTGTCTGTCTGTATTTTTCTCTTTCTCTCCTCTTTGCCTTTCTCTCTGTCTGTCTCTGTCTGTCTCTGTCTGTCTCTCTCCCTTTCCCCCTTTCTGCTCTCTTTCTCCCTTTCTTTCATTCTGCCTTCTTTCTATTGTTTCTTCCTCTAATTTTCTCTCCCTTTCTCCCTCCTTCGTCTCTGTCTCTTTCTAGTTCACCTCTCCGTGATATTTTTTCCCTTTCTCTCTATTACTTTCCCCTACAATTCGACACATAGTTTGTTCAATCTATTAGCTAGGCGTCCTTTAATTGATTTTTCATATGAAGTATATTAGATAAAGATATTGTTTTCCCACTCGCTACCTTTTATCAAATTTGGGCTTCACTTATTTTACCACCAGATCCAGCCGCCTCTAATGTTCTCCCCCCTCTCTTGCTTCATAAAGAAAAAATTGTGAAGAGTTGAGCTGTGTGTGAAAATAAAGAAAGAAAAAAAAAACAACCTCTGTTCTCTCTTCATTAATATCTTCCTGCAAAAAAACCAATTGTGCTAATTAGATTGAATTGTTTCCCTAGCAGCAATATTGGTATGTGATTTATAGTTGTACAGAGATACTCCTATGTGAAAAGAAATGAAACTAAATCGCAATGAGAGGGATATTTTTAAAAAATGAAAAAAAAAACACCTCACTTTTCCCTCATTTCAATCAAATTCCTTAAAAAGGCAAATTGTATATTAAAAGGAAATTACATTCATTCTCCATTATCAAACTGTACTACTTAATTAATTCACTAGGAAAGTACAGTGATACTGCTCTTGTATTAAATGATTTAAGAAAAGTAATGATATATATTGCAATGAGGGAGATTACTCTTATGGGAAAAACATTTACATCATCCCAATATAATTGCTAATCAAATTAATGTCAGGATACAAATGCAATCATAGTATGTACATTATATGATGTTTGTATAATTGTATTGACATATGGGAGAATGAAATGTGTTTTGCATATTAATGTTCAGGTTGGCAAGCATGACTCACAAGTGATAATTCATACATTGCATCGTATTTCCTTGTTTTGTTGAGGACAAAGAATCGAATCACTCCAGATTATAACAATAATGTAAATCAATTACCCATGTTTTTCTAATGAAGTCACTCGATTAGAACTCAAGACAAGACTGCTACGACATTTGGCTGCATCCGCAAAGTAATTCATTCGTGTCATCTATTTCTGTATTTTTCCCGGATGTAGAAACACTGTGGAAGACAAAAGGCCGGCTACAGGATACGATACAAACCATCTCTCTTCCAGCACATAGGACTTCATTCATCGCTCAAGGGAAAATTACAGAAATTAAAAGTGAGTCGGTGCTTTCAAAATTTATCCCCTTCTTCTCATCAAAAATAGTTGTCACAGAGGATTTTGTCAAATGTGCTGAATGCCTTGAATCCATTTACAAATCAATTTTTTTTTCAAATAGATAATGAAAATATAGCATGAATTTGCATTCATACTGTAAATAAATTGTTCTAAAAAGGTTCAAATGATTACTACATTTACAAATATGTTTGTGATTAAAAAGCTCTTTACTTACACAAGTGTCTGTGAAAACTTAAAAATCTTGAAGCTGCCTTTATTTTACAAGTGAATGACAAAATTAAAACTTGATTGAAATGTTGACACAATGGAAATAAAAAAGGAGAAGATTTGGGCTGCAAGGTTTTAAGTTCATCATTATAATTGATTTTCAACACTTTGAAAGCAAGAGATATATAACCAAAAATCCACTTTTGGTTTTAATTGGGGCACACATTCAGGAAATCAATCTAAAAACACTTACTGCTTGAAACCCAGCCAACCTTTTGACCTTTGCTGTTTTCACAGGACAGGGATTTTAAGAAAGGTATGAAGTTACCCCAGCATACCAACCCTGCAGCTGAAGTCTCGTCTACCATCAGACATTATCTACGATACACCCTGGACAAGGCCTACTTGGGGCAAGACATCTTCTGGGGGACCACACCCTCGGCAGGGGACCAAGTCAAATTTCATTTTAACACCCCTATTGTTATAGAACAGTGAGTAGTTAAAGGCATGTAGTGAAAACGTGATGATGATAGTGATGATGTTGACTCTTGGAGGAGGAGAAGAAGGAGGAGGAGGAAGAGGATGATGGTGATGCTGATGATAGTGGTGGTGATGATGATGATGATAATGATAGTGGTGATGGTGGTGGTGGTGGTGGTGGTGATGATGATGGTGATGATGTTGATGATGATGATGATGATGATGATGATGATAGTGGTGGTGGTGGTGATGATGATGATAATGATAGTGGTGATGATGGTTGTGGTGATGATGATGATGAAGATGATGATGATGATGATGATGATGATGATGATGATAGTGGTGGTGGTGGTGGTGGTGATGATGAGGATAATGAGTAAGACAGTTGTGATGATACAAGGCCTACTTGGGTCAAGACATCTTCTGGGGGACTACGCCCTCGGCAGGGGACCAAGTCAAATTCCATTTTAACACCCTTATTGTCATTGAAAAGTGAGTAGTCAATGGAAGATTCTGAATTATGATATGAAGCATTTGTTTGCATTTTTTATTTTGTCCCAGGGGTATTTCTCCTGGAATTCAGAGGTGTGCAAACTTTGAATGACTATAAGAATAATAGAAAAATACAAATAATTGAAAGAAAAAAATCATAAAAAGTGAAAAAACAAAAAACAACAGCAACGACAACCAAAAAAAAACCCAACAAAAAACCAACCCGGCCAAAATCAAACAGACAGAAAACAAAGAAGCAACTATATTCGTTTACATTATACCGAGAACTCTGCATTTCCTCTGCAATGTTTTTGATACAGGATCATCTATAGTGAGTAATGTCACATATCGTTTACTACAGTTCAGAAGAATGTTAATTCCCAATACTTTACATAGAGTGAACGAGATATTTTCAATTTCAAGCGGCATTCATTTCCTCATAAGAGTTTTATTCCGTTTAATTCTTACTTGCCTTCTAACGCTTGATATTTGGTGTTCCCAGCAGTGTATCAACAGTTTTAAGACTCAAGAGTATCAGTCTGATTAGTAATTCAATTTCAGAAAGGGAAAAAATATTTACAGTGTGGCACCAAGCCCATTTATATTTTGTACTGAAGTCAATTATTTTTTATTCATGTCATAAATTGATTCAATGTTCATGCTAGTACAGCTTTATTTAGTTGACTTATTGCCAAAGTGATAACTGCCCAGACATGAATACAAAAACAAAACAAAACAAAAAATCCAACAAAAATTTAAAAAACAGAGATGAAAAAAATATATTTTTAAAGGCTTTCTTTGACATATCAATGTCACTTAACAATTACAAGTTTGTTTGCACATTATTTTATTTTACCAGTTGAATATGAAGATCCAACCACAGCAAAATTAATATGTGGGACTAGAGGGATTCTAGAAGCTTTAATTCATGTGTCATCACTCTTATCCTTTCATGGTCAGAAAGGAAGTCTTTAGATGACAGCTTTGAAAGCCTTTCCGGATGTTCATTTATCGAGTGAAGCTTTAAAATACTGTTTTTGCTTATCTGTTTTCTCATACTTGATGACTGATTCAAATGATTGCCTTCCTTGCAAGAGATGTAGCGCTGTGTCGGAAGTGGGTTTATGTTTTTAAATGAGGTTTCGAAAAGAAAATATAGAAACAAAGTACGAAAATACATGTCTGTACTAATGTATGGAAATTGAATATATACCATCTAGTTGTCTTGGTGACTTGTGCAGATTTTGTACATGTACATAATATTTTGATGATCCTCTCCCCCCCCAAAAAAATAAACAAACATACAGTAGTTATGCATTCTTGATCTCTTAAAGGGGATGGGGTGGGGCGGGGAAGACATCTACCTTTTTATACATGGAAATGATTATGTGTGTCTATGCTACTGCTGGTATTCAAATGTCATATTTCATAGGTCAACATGTTTTCAAAGGGGGGGGGGGGGAGGTGCATTAAAACAATATTCTTATCTAGGATTTGAATGTTGTTAAGAAGGTCCCTTGCGATCCAGACTACAAAATTAATGTTAAAAATTTATGGTACAGATACTCCTGATGACATGACGTGATGAATACTGATAATTTTCTGGGAATTTAAGTAACGATCAACAATGTTCTTTTATGTCTCTTCTCTTCCAGGTACCGGTTTATTAGTAGTAATACGGAGAACCCTGGGGATAAATTTTACAACACCTCGGTGGAGGTGTTGCCAAGTTACCATCAAGAAAAGAAGGACGGTATCTTAGAGGCAGGGACCGCCGCGGAGCTGAATCTTCAAAGAACAGAAGATGGATTTCTTCAAGTGGGTAAGTAGTACATGTACTTTGAAGATTGTACTGAGAGGAAAAAAAAAAGCAAAACAGAAAGGCTGGAATTCACAAAGGTGGTTTAAATTTAGTCCATGGTTTAGGCAAATTTGGGGGTACAAGTGCGCTTGATTTAGCGCGTACACTAAGATAGGTCCAATGATAAACGCGCGCGTTTGGCAAAGGGCGCTAGATTTACGCTTGTTGCCATGGTTTAGACCACGGTTTATGTAAATTCATGCTTAGATTAATTTACCTAAACCGTGGTCTTAACCATGGCAACAAGCATTATTTTACATAAACCGTGGTCTAAACCATGGCAACAAGCGTAAATCTAGCGCCCTTTGCCAAACGCACGCGTTTATCATTGGACCTATCTTAGTGTACGCGCTTAATCAAGCGCACCTACACCACAAAATGTGCCTAAACCATGGACTAATTTAAACCACCTTTGTGAATTCCAGCCAAAGAGGAAAAACTCTGCAATCTTCATGTGTGCTGTAGTAGAATGATCTCATGAAGCAAGATGGGATGCTAAATACATAAAAGGATATTTGCTTCCTAGTGATTCAAGTTACCAAAATAATTGTGCAACATATGTCATGGAAACTGCTGGTCTGTGGTCAGTGAGTAATCCTCACCAGATTCTCAACTTCAACTCTGGACACATTACTGTCGGGGGGTGGGTTGGGTTAGCCAATTAAGACCGTAACAGAGCAAACTTTACAGATGCTGCGGGACACCAGATCTGAGCTTCTTCGACTTTATTGAGGTTTACCAAAACCAACGAAATGAAAGGAGTAACAAAAACAACAACCCCAAAGTCAGAGGCTACTGGTGGTTGCACACCACCTACATCACCCAGGATACCACAAAGGAGTAGCAGCTTCTACATTATGCAAACCCTCAAGACTCAGACTCGATGAGGATCAAATGAGTCGGACCCGATCAGCCCTTTCCCAGGCCTGCTTCGATTGCAGTCCGACCTGCACCAGAACCAGGACGTGCAATAATCTACCTAACGTAAAATGCCAACAAGCAGTGGAGTCGCGGAACCACCGAGAAAATATCATTCCGCTAAGGATTTCTTAAACTTTGAAATGGCCAATATGAAAAGGATTGAAGTATATATATAATGTTTCACTCAATATTACGAGAAATCAAATCCTTAAAATCTGTAAATTACATAACAAGGATTTGAAAATAACTAGAATTATATTTTTCGAGCGTACATACATCGATCATCCTAACCCTATCTAGTGATCCGGCCGATCAAGAAAATTCCAAACATCTGTACGAAAATACTATGCAAATTAGGCACATTCTTCTCGGGTAACTAAATGAAAATTCCACTTTCCGACATTACCATAGACATAACCGTAAAACTAACCCTAAACCTAACCATAAATCTAACGAAAATCCCGAACCCACGTTATCTTAGCCCTGAACCCAGCGCAAAGTCCACATGCAACCAAAGCCATAACCTTAAAATTTTTGATAAAGTAAGGCTTAGAGCAAATGTTACAGGGGCAAATGTTATAGGGGCAGATACTATAGGGACAAATGTCAGATGAGCACCTAAGTTTCCTTATGTTTAATAGAAAGTCTTTGAATCAAAAGAAGTGTTTGTCTATGCCTCCATTTATAGCACCAATATTCACACTATGTTGTTTAAGCAAATGCAGATGTATTAACAAGTACACTTAGTACTCAAGCAATGGCAAAATCCCCCTTTTTTATTCTTTAGGGAAATTTTAAAGAAAGAAAAGATTTTTAAAAGAAATATCAAGTTCAAATTCCTGATTTCTCGCATTTGGTTTCAAATTACTGCATTGGATGTTCAAGCACTATGAAAGAGTCACAGCATGATCTGTAGCAACTTAGGAAGTGTTATTATCTCACATGTTATGTGTTGTTTTGTGATAATTAGTAAATGAGCTGTGTAAAGGCATTTCTGTTGTGAAGATTTAAAAGCATTGTGAAATTGTGACTCATGTTTGCTTTTGCTAAAGAATTTTTCAGACTTTTAATGATCCTGTGTGTCTACATTAAAGGCTTGTTCATGTCTGAGGAGTGAAACTGCAGGTTTTTTTTCAAAGCCCACCGCACACCTTATGATCCGACATGGTCCAGGTCACAGACCAGTCAGAGACAAATCACATGGGCAATCGTAAGGATTTGACATGTCGAATCTCTACAACTGGATTGCAGGCTCAATCCAACTTCCAGCCAATCAGACAACATGTCTCTACACAGCTTGATTACTAATTATCACATAACAATACTGATGCAGTTGGATGGCAAGATGTGTGGTGTCAAAGCTTGTGACTGCCCTGCAGTTCATCTCCTCTCGCTCAGTTGCAGACCAGTCGGATCGTAAGGTGTGCGGTGAGCTTAAAGTGCATTTTGTGCTCAAAATGAGCGGCAATGATGCAACAAAGGACTGTGCTTAAAATGTTTGTGTGTTATAAAATGCGCTTAAAACCCCCTGCAGTTTCCCTCTTCATATTTAATGGAGGTCCCCTATTTGTTCTTGCTTGAGTTCTGCGGTCTTTTCCTAATCACAAGCTTGCTTTCTTCTGCAAATTCCAGGGAAATTTGAAGATGGCCGTGCTATAGGAAATGTAGATAGCAAGATAGGAGCAGTGCAGGAGATAAGATTACGAGTATTATCAGACGCCAAGAACTGGGTTATATTGTCAGAGGTAAGTCTGCTATGGCACTGGTTGAGTGGTTTGTGCTTCAGAATTAACAGCCAAGGAATAGAGATGCAAATCTATAGCTTGTGGTTTTTGCATTGGAAAATTACAAGGCCTAATATTTAAAATTTTGTCTCAGTGGTTTATGTTAGGGAATTCATATTAACTTTTTAACTATTGTTAACTTATTAACTATTAAATCGACTCTTGAAATCCTTAGGATGTGGTCTATGTTAAAGGACTTTACATTTTAGGGTGTTGATTCAAATAACAGGTTCACAGGATTCAGGATTAGTGCTTTTTGACATTTTTCTCATTACATCATATGACATTGAATATTGTGGAATTCAGAGATGCAATCAGAAAATAGTTCAAAATACCTGATAAAAAGCATTCATCATCCCTTTATTCTGTTTTTGTAACACTCAATGATGGCTTTGCTAGTGTGTGTAATGTAGGCCAAACTTATTGGAAATACCGTCATATATTGCCAATGTATCTTGGCAAATTGTGAAATGTGTACCAAGTATTTCTGACTTGAAATGCAGTCAAAGTTTTACTACTGTTTCTAGTGCAGATAAAATTTTTGTTCTTCTCTTTTTAAAAATAAAGATTGAATGTCATACCTCTTCTTTGAAAACATAATGTTCCCAATACATGAATCTATAAATTGCAATTTCACTCTCATGATTTTCATATTTGCCCCCCCCCCCCCTCTCTCTCTTACTTTCTTTCCTGATGTCTTTCTTTCTCTCTTTCTCTCCTTACTCCCATTCTCCATATTCTATATTTTGCTATCTTTCCTCTTTCCCATGTTCCTTTTTCTAATCTTTCTCCCAATTTTCTGTTCTCTCTATCATCCTTCCTCTTTCTCTGTCCTTGTTTCTTCTCTTTCCTTTTCCCCTCTTTCTCTCTTTTCCATTTTCTTTTTTTCCATGCAGATTTATATTGTTGCCAAGCAGACCAGGTGACGACAGCTTTAACTCTCCATATAAATCTTCTCCAGCCAAGGACTATTTTTAGAGTATCTAAACAAAGCATACTGTGATATTTATATGTGTTGAGAAGCCGTTCACATCGTGTGTCTCATATTTTTGAAACGTCGTACCCTCATGTCTATTCAGTGTAACTTTTTGGAGAGAATGCTCAAGTGTGATGTTTGTAAAGGACAGCCATTGTGTGTGCACACGCCTTCTAAGGCTCATTGGCATTTGACGCTACAGACCGCCTTTTAAGAGGCCAAAGTAAATAAAACCACTTAAGCAATTGCATGTCACAAATCTGTATGTTACTGCATACAAATTACGGAGTATGGGTAGGTTCTTTTTACACCATTTGCTATTCATTTACATGTGAAAAGATATGGTTTTGAAGCTCAGTTTCTCCATTTATGTAAACCTGACTTTAGGGTACAAGTTCTCCATGTGTACAGTGCCATAATAGTCCTCAACTCTCAGGATTGCATGTCACTAAAGTTGAAACCTGCATGTGGTTTAAACACGGTCCAAGTCTAGTGCAATGGGGGTAGTTAAGCTTAGATCTAAGGTTTATTAAGGTCCAAGATTTTCGGGGGTCTAAGTTTTCTCTCTGTGGAAACATGACTGAAACAGGGCACCAGGTTTTAAATAAATGAGTGGAATACTGAACTGAATGTTTTAAATTCTACAGAATTGAACCATGAAATAAGCGTTGATTCTTTCCTCATTGTACATGTTGGGGGCATTCCTGCCCAATGTTTTATCAGATCTGCACTGCAGTTGGACTTTATATGAGAAGAACTTGTCTTTTGCCCATTTCTTTATGAGATTCATGAATAGTCTTTAAATTATTCATGAGTAATTCATCAACACAAGTATTGTGAATGAGATAAGAAGGCAGACATACCTTTTAAGAAATATGTATGATTTCTGTTGATGACATAAGTACTTAAAACAATGTTTCTCATTTTGTTAGTTTGTATATTTGTTTGTAAACTCCTATTGCAAAGTATCAACCAAATCAATACAATAGAAAAAAAAAATCCTGTCCACATACAGTAAATACAGAAATTAATGACACATTTGTTGTTATACACCTATGGATCCTTCTACCACAAGCAGATTGATAAATAATACCTAGGAATCAGAAATATGGTCTAGTGTTTCTGCATAAGATTAAATGGAAGACATATTGAATGATTTAGTAATGGCTGTTATGTCTGAAGCCTTTCTGCCGTCATGAACTGTTTCTAGGACAACAAACACCTGGATGAGTGTGTCCTGGATAATCACTACCAGGCCAGTTGTTCTGCGTGATATTTAACGCTTACACCTGATGGTCACCTTTAAGACCAACTTGCCACCTTACGTGGGGGGAAGGGGAAAGGGAGGTAACTGTTTAAAAGGGTATGTGTATACACCCTGTGTAAAAAAGTTATATCAAACTCATCCAAGCCTTCAGGGACAGGTTGGTGTTTGTGAGGATAGTACTCGACTAGTAAAATGGAAGAACTTCCATCAAAATCCTATTGACAATAACCTGTTTTGACTATGCCTTTCTCTGATCCTGTAACATATTGGCATTAACCTGTTGACTACTGAATTCTGTAATTCCCATAGGTTTAATACAGGAACCACCTGCTTCCAGTAGACAACGGGTTAAGGATCCATGCTTTTAGAATTATAGAAAATTCGGTTTCAGAACACTGTAGTGTCGGTCAGCCATAACTGGGGGTTCCAAAACAACAAGAAAAGATGATTCAATAGGTTATGCAGTGAGTCAGGTGTGTTGAGATGTTAGTGCTTTTGTTAGGCATGCTTGAAGCCCCCCGTTTAAGCATTAGCATTAAAAAACAGCACCCAAACTGAACAGGCCTATACCTCGGAATTTTGCTCAATATTGACTCGTCTTTTCCTCTTGTTTTCTCTGCTTCTGAATGAGCCATCATTATTGGAGTATCCTTGTCTAGATTATAGTCGCGTAAAGTCAGTAGCTATTCAAGCTTGTCTGAGTATGTGATACTTTTCAAGAATCAGTGTGTGTGCATCAGTTGTGTCCGCCTCATTTCTTCTTCCAGTGAATCAGTTGTTTTCAGGCAAGTCCAGGGTATGTGGTCATTTTTAATCATATTCCAGTATTATGGAGTCATGAATATAGAGAGTTTGATTGCAAAAACCTATAAAGACCATGTTTTACATTAAAAGTAACACCATTTGATTTTTAAAAAAAATGCTTTCTGTTTCATGCCAACTATCATATATCAAGTGAAATGTTTAGAATTATGATATAAAGTATCTTTCATATTATTTCCTTTATATTTTGCCAACTTCACTTGCAAATACCTCAAATTTACAAGAAGAAGAAAGCATATGTATCAGTTTTTGAAATCAAACTCTTTGTATATTGGCATCAAATGTATCTGTCATTTTGCTTCACATGTCATAGAATTCCCAACTCTATGATGACGATTTTTTTTTTTTTTTCAGTACAATCATAGAAAAACTAATCATCTTGGATGTTGTCTGTAATGACAAAAGGAAGCAACTCTGTTTTTTTTCAAAATTGGCTTTTCCTTGATTTGAGGTATTTTTTTCATATGCTCTACACGATGTTGAAGAAACTAAAGGTCACATGATCCCCGATTTCTGAAATACAGACATATCAAAATGAAGCAACTTCATTGATTTCCACATAAAAAACAGTGACGTAATTTCTTCATTTACTAGGAAATTCATTTTACAGAGTTGCTTCCTTCTGTCATTGGATGGTGCAATGTAGCTTGGACTTGCCTTTTCATGAAGGGTTCCTGTAAAAGTGCCTTTGACATTCTCCAGGATATCACCTGTTGATAGGTCAGCCAGAAGAGCATTGACTCTGTGCAGTATAGTTTAAGTGTATCAATCGCCAAAAGACAACATGGTTTAGGGCCCGGGGAGGGGGTCGCTCGCTACATGATATGCTACGCAACCGCATTCCACAAAAAGCGTCAGAAGGTTCTGTTTTCAGCCATACAGCGTCGTCGTCGACATTCCCCATAAAAAAGGGGTGTTTTTCAGCTTCAGTTGCCGTTTAGGGTACTACATAACAAGTTTGGTCTTCAACATTTAGGGTAGTATTAAATTGCAGGTAATGATAATCTTTGTTGATATGAATAGCAGGGCTGGGTGTTTTGGATCATTTACATGCAGATTGATTTGAACAACTTTTTTTTTTTCCTGCTTAATACGAGTTACTTATTTCAAACACCATTAAGGGTATTGTACTTGATACCATAATATTTTACAAGCTACTTAGGGTATTTTTTGGTGGTGTGATGACCCTTTTGATGCCATCTGGGGTATCTTCTGCCAGTGTGACGCTGTAAAGGGGTGCAAATTCGATTTGGTTTAATACGCCATTTAGGGTCCATTTTTAGTGTGTGGACACGCTTGGGTAGCACATTTATCAGAGAGTGACTCCCCGGGCTTTAGGGGTTCTGTGTCGTTAACCCATTGGGCATGATTTGATTTTAGTGTTACACACATTTTCCATAGACCCCCAGCCCAAATTATCTCAGGCTTAATCTTCAAGGGGTTAAACTATATCAGGTATATATCGGCTTCAAATATCAATGCTATAATACCATATTGGGAGTTGGAATATATACCCTCAATAAACATAAAGGTGATTATTGTGTAGATTGACCAATGTACATGTTTGCACGTGCATAAAATCGAGGGGGGGGGGTATGGAACCAAATTGCCAGGTAAAGTTCGATGTATTCTGTTCTTGATTTTCTTCCAACTTCCTAATCATTAATCCCCTAGAATGCTAGGTTAAAGAGAAGCTCGAGTTCTGGGAAAGGTGAACATTAATTTGTGAGCTTTCTCATTCTTTTTATGTCAGTTAGGAAGAATATTATAGTAATAAGGCTCCCTAGAAAGAATTACTCTTCAAAATGCCCTAATATTCGAAATATGACAAGAAAAGCTGAAGTGTTCGAGGGAAACAATCAGATTTGTGTGTGGTCCCATATACCCATTTTTGTGTGCAGTGCAAGTACCTTTTGGGGAAAGCGAGTGAATTTCTTATCAATATGATAATCCTGAATCTTACACTCTATACATGTGTCTATGTACAACTAATCTGAATCTCCCAGTTGCTTTGAAACAGTTTCTTTCCCGTTTCATGACCAGAACTCCAGTTTATTTCTAAAGTGATTGGTACACTTAAACGCCCTTCTGCGCACAACATACAATATGTAAGAACAAAAATCACCTTTCTTCATCTGTGTATGTAACTACCATTCACATTTGCTGTTTGATTGTTAACTGGACCAAGTTTGATTTTTACGGAATGTCTTCATTACATCATAGGATTAAAGTAAGCCATGTTTTGTCCACTTAGTACAAAATTTTTATGTATTGGGTGTGAGTAGTATTAGATCTATATAACTATATATTTACAGCTATCACACAGTACATGAAATGATTAAACACCTTAAATGATACATGATATTAATGTTTTTTAAAAAATGACTTGTTATTATCTATTATTATGTGATCATTATTTTTATTGTGTGTAAATAAAAACAAATTACATTTGAAATTTCATTGATTTGCATATTAAATTATGGGAAATTTATGATCAGATGACTTTTCCCTATGGGCATCTACTTGTGCTTTTAAGGCAAACTCCTTGTTAACATTAAATTGGCAGCATTAATTTTCTTTCTTTCTTTTTTAGTAAAGGGAGAGAGAGAAAAAAAAAAGAGTAATTGCCCAGAATGGAGGCCAGAACTTGTGAGGGCGATAATTAAGTTCAAATTCTGGAGATATGTTGAGAAGTGGAATTTGTAGTAGAAAAGAGATGATTTCTAGTCTTAATTCTACAGTACTTTTGTCTTTGTAATGTTGTAAATCTTTCATGGTATTTTGCTAGAATCATCAGTGAATGATGTGCAATTGTTCTCAAGCTTTCTGTGACTATTTCCTTAATCTGTTGCAAGGCTATTGACTGTCATATACGGATGGAATTGTTTGTAGATATTTCAGTATGTTCTTATCAGATCTTTGTGTTGTGTTGTGGTAGTGTTTTGTTTTGTTTTTCTTTTCTTTTATTTTGTTTTTTTTTTATTCATTTCCCCCCCCCCCTAATTTTTTTCATTGGAATTCAGCCAAGAAATCAATTGATAATGGAGAAAAAATAATGGATTGAATTGATTTATGAATATTGATGGAAATAGTCTTTTAATTTTTTTTAATTTTATTTAAAAGTCCTTCCATTTACATTCTTTGAGATGACATAATCTAAAGTTGATACTGAAATATAGAATGGTTTTGAAATTTGGCATTATTTTGAGGGGTTAATTCCTAATATATGTATTATATATCCCGACAACTGAATCTTAAAATATATTATTGACAAGGTATGTGGTATGTTATTCAAAAGTCACAACATTTTTTCATTGATAGAAATACATATACCCTAGGTGGAAAGTTCATTTCTGCAACATTGTTTTGAGCTGACAAGTATTTGAGATTTGAGTTGATATTTTGTTGATAAATGCTTTATCACCCAACGGTATTGTGCTTTGTATAAAAGAATATATTCTTAAAAGAAACGTACATACGGTATATGTATTAGCAGAAAGAACCTTATTTCTTTTCCTTTTGTAAAACCAGCACTTGGTAGTTTTTGAGATGGCAATGCTGATAAGGTTATAGTTTTACTACCTTCAAGTATTGCTCGTCACAAGAACAAGTAAAGTAGTTGTGACAATGGACATGAAGAATTTCTGCACACGTGATTGATTATTGTTGGGTATATTTTCATATATTGCTTAATAAGTGATACCGTAGATATAATGTATGACGCACAAAATCAGTATTTCTTCAAGCCTTTAGTTTGGGCTCATTTGGTTGCGATACCGTGCAAAATGTATGAAAGTAAATGTTGCACAAAAGGAGCCATGATAAGAAGGTAGTGATTGTTTTTTTCTTTTATAAAAGTATTTTCTGTTTTATTCAAATTAAAGAGATAAAGACACAGATAAATACTCTCACTTGTTAAGAGATACACTGAGGTATTGACCATATTTATATACTTGTAGTTTACTTTTTACTTCAATTTTGCCGAGGATAAGAAATAGTTGTGTTTAATCAATCAGTTGTCAAAAAAATAAAAGAATTTTATCATTATCTTCATTATGTTAGACTGAAAACAGGAGGAAACTTTTAAATTTCCCCAAGAAGTTGTGACAAGCCTTGAAAGTAGGATTTAGTTTGGGAAAGGGACTTTTTTTATTTAGAGTGACAAGCATGGGAATCGGTTTTGTAGTGTATCTATTAATTAGAAATGTATTTGCTTTCAAAGTGTGAAAACCCAGGCTCGAGTGATCGGATATTTTTGAAGCTTGAATGAAATATTGTTAAAGAATTGTTCTTTTCTATTTGATTTCTTTCAAATTGTTGGAGATATGAGTAACTATTTTCTCTATTTTATGTCTGTATCATTGTACATAAATGTTTGTTTGGATTGTTTGTATGCTCAAGTTGCTGTATGTTTTATCATGACTCTATTTTTCACGTGGCTTATCTTATAATCTAAACCAAAAGAAAATGATTTCTATCTGTCCAGGATTAAAAGAATTATTGATGAATGTTATGATATGTAATCAGATTGTCTGCTTGTGTTTGTTATTGGAAGTTATATAGTCAATTCCTTTCAAGTTTCTTTCTCTTTCTCTCTCTCTCTCTCTCTCTCTCTCTCTCTCTCTCTCACACAATCTCTCCATATCTTTCTCTCTCTCTGCTTGTTTGAAGTTACATAGTCAATTCCTGTTGAGTTTCTTTCACTCTCTCTCCTCTTGCTCTCTCTCTCTCTCACCATCTCTCCATCTCTTTCTCCCTCTCTATCTCTGTTTGATTGAAGCTACATAGTCAATTCCTGTTGAGTTTCTTTCACTCTCTCTCCTCTTGCTCTCTCTCTCTCACCACCTCTCCATCTCTTTCTCCCTCTTTATCTCTGTTTGATTGAAGTTACAGTCAATTCCTGTTGAGTTTCTTTCACTCTCTCTCCTCTTGCTCTCTCTCTCTCACCATCTCTCCATCTCTTTCTCCCTCTTTATCTCTGTTTGATTGAAGTTACAGTCAATTCCTGTTGAGTTTCTTTCACTCTCTCTCCCCTTGCTCTCTCTCTCACCATCTCTCCATCTCTTTCTCCCTCTTTATCTCTGTTTGATTGAAGTTACAGTCATTTCCTGTTGAGTTTCTTTCACTCTCTCTCCTCTTGCTCTCTCTCTCTCTCACCATCTCTCCATCTCTTTCTCCCTCTCTATCTCTGTTTGATTGAAGTTACATAGTCAATTCCTGTTGAGTTTCTTTCACTCTCTCTCCTCTTGCTCTCTCTCTCTCACCACCTCTCCATCTCTTTCTCCCTCTTTATCTCTGTTTGATTGAAGTTACAGTCAATTCCTGTTGAGTTTCTTTCACTCTCTCTCCTCTTGCTCTCTCTCTCTCACCATCTCTCCATCTCTTTCTCCCTCTTTATCTCTGTTTGATTGAAGTTACAGTCAATTCCTGTTGAGTTTCTTTCACTCTCTCTCCCCTTGCTCTCTCTCTCACCATCTCTCCATCTCTTTCTCCCTCTTTATCTCTGTTTGATTGAAGTTACAGTCAATTCCTGTTGAGTTTCTTTCACTCTCTCTCCTCTTGCTCTCTCTCTCTCTCACCATCTCTCCATCTCTTTCTCCCTCTTTATCTCTGTTTGATTGAAGTTACAGTCATTTCCTGTTGAGTTTCTTTCACTCTCTCTCCCCTTGCTCTCTCTCTCACCATCTCTCCATCTCTTTCTCCCTCTCTATCTCTGTTTGATTGAAGTTACATAGTCAATTCCTGTTAAGTTTCTTTCACTCTCTCTTTCTCTCTTGCTCTCTCTCTCTCACCACCTCTCCATCTCTTTCTCCCCCTCTCTCTCTCTGATTGAAGTTACATAGTCAATTCATGTTGAGTTTCTTTCACTCTCTCTCCTCTTGCTCTCTCTTACCATCTCTCACCATCTCTCTCTCTCTCTCTCTCTTTCTCTGCTTGTGTTTGAAGTTACATAGATCCTGTCTCAAGTTACATTCACTCTCTCTCTCCTCTTGCTCTCTCACCATTTCTCACAATCTCTCCATCTCTTTATCCCTATCTCTTTGTGTTTGATGAAAGTTTAAGTCAATTCCTGTTTAGTTTCTTTCACTGTCTCCCCTCTCTCTCTCTCACAATATCTTCCTCTCTCTCTCTCTCCCTCCCTCTCTTCTTTCCTCCTCACTTCTTCCCTTACCCTCACTGACAGTCTTACTTCAATCTCCTCTTTCCCAAATCATTAATAAAACTTTTTAAAAATAATTTTAAAAATATGAGAATAACTGAATGTGTCTTTAAAGGCATTGGCTAACTTTGTGAGTAGCTGATTTAAAAAATTCTCAAACTAAGATGAAACATGTGTATGAGTACCTGTATTTGTACTCAAAAACCCTGAAACCAACCAAAATTTGGAATGAAAAGGTGTAAGTTAGACGCAAATGGCGATTTTATTATCCTTCGTCTCACGAGACAATCACTAAGAGGACCACTTTGCTTGAATTTGAAAATGCCGTTATGTGCTTCCCGCAGCGTGATATGCCAATACACACAGTATACGGTAAGGTGAGTCATACGCGCATGCGCACTCCTTATGTCTATTCTATGCAACCGACCCTTGTATATTTTTCAAACATTGGTTCACATTTTTGATATTTAAAAATACTTCCTGTGGATATTATACTTTGAAACTTTCAGACTGGTATTTTTACACTATAACCTTTATGTTTATCCCATTTTCAAGTAACAAAACAAGATTTTTTAAAATCATAACAATGTTAACCAATGTCTTTAATTAATAGAAGTGTGTTTATTCTGCACTTAGTAGCATAAGATGTAGTTCTGTTTATAAACTTTTTATATTTTTGCTTTATAAAAATGTTTTAAAAAGATACTTTAATATACATTCATTACTGATCATCTCATATTTGTACTAAAGAAATATTGAATTTGAACATCAAAAGACAGCATGTTACAAAGTCTTAAATTCACCGAATGTCAGGACTTAGTTATGCTCGGGAAAAGAATGAAAGTTGATCACAATTTTCTCATTCACTCAAAATTTGCTACTAGTTAACTGCATGTAATTATTTTTTCATCATATGTTCACTTCATCTCAAGCTTTTCCTACACCAAACCATGCATGTAAATGAAATAATCGGTTGCTGAGAAATCAATGGAGAAGCCAAGAAAATACAGCATACAAATTAACCACAACAAGGAGGTGTTTTTCAGCATAATATAATACTGCATAAATCTTCAGAAATCAGAAATACAGGATCGTGCAAATAACCCTTTCTCTAGTCACTGATTGCAAGTGAGTAGTATGCTTTAGAGAGAATTGCACCAAGGATACTGATGACCGTTTATCAATAATGGGCCTCATTTTGTGACTTGTGCAGGGAGAGGGGGGGGGGGGGTGGGGTGGGGTGGGTTTAAATATGTTCCCATTCCCCCCTAAGTTGAGGATCCTGTGTTTACTACTGATCCCCTTTGTTGGATGATTACATTAGAACCAATCACACTTAACCCATTCGTGACAGAGGTCCACATTTTGTGGTTTGGCCTAGTATCTTTTGATGCAAAGCCCTAAAAATCATACCAAATACATGAGCAGAAAGAGCAAAAAATTCTACACAAACTGTGCCCATTTTGGTTGCGTCAATATTTGTTGTTTGATGTTGAAAACTTTTAAAGGGAAAATAAGCATTAAAATCCTTAAGTTGGCAATGTGATAGAAAGTCTAAAATCACTGTTTTCCCCTGCAAATTGGCAACTTTTTGACTTCTCATCATAATTTCTGTCAATTTATATTCATTTCAGATACATGACGTTTTATAAGAAAAATGTAGCAATAAAATAAAAATGTTGGTGTTACCAATTTGAAGAATAAAAGCTGATCAAATTAGGCTTTAAATAATTCCTGTCAAAAATGGGTTATGCACCTAAAGGCCTGTTTTCAGGGGCACACAAACTATTCACAAAGATGCAATTGCCAAAAAATGAGCAAAGTCCAACATTCGTATCTACAGCTCCAAAAGTCACCAAACATAGGAAGTGTCCTCATTTGTATATTTATAAGTCAGCAGGAATTAACCCTTAGGCAACTGGAACTGTGCGGTTCTTGTATTAAGCATATGGGAATAAAAGAATTCAGTAGTCAACCGGTTAAAGTAAGTTTGAAATTTCTTCCAAATTTTCCAGCGTACCGCAAACAACTGATGATGCTTCCGAATCGCTGCAAATGTTTGGCAATCTTTTGGAGCCTAAAATACACATGTTGGACTTTGCCATTTTTTCAACATTTGTATTGATCCTTCGCAAATCATTCACATGACTTGTGAAAACCAGCTTTAACCCTTCAACCCAACAGCAAAACATACGTCAACAAACAAAACAAGGAAAGAAAAATATACAAGTATATCCATGTAGGTAATTTTTACTAACCTGCTGAATATCATTACACATTCTTCAGAGTTAAATCTTATTGCAGCATTATGAAACAGGAATTTTACTGAAAGCATGATTCTTATTGCAGCATGACTCTTATTGCATTTATAAACAAAAATATAATCTTTATTTAAAAAAGCTTTAATTACATCCAAATTTACAGCTGTACAGTAATTAGAATCATTTTTCTTTCATCATTATATGACTATTGTAATAGTGAAAATGCAATTAATTGCAGAAAAGAAATTGTTGCAATCAACTCATATTAGTTGCCAACTTTTGATATTTCCATCTGTGTGAAAATTGCACCCTTTACAAATGATGCATGAGCCTCTTTGACATAAAAAAATTAAATCATTCTTTCTTTTCTCTTTTTACAAAAATCGACATAATAGATTTATTCGTATGTAGCAAAAAGTACACCACTATCTAAAAAAAATTTATAACACATATATCTAAAGCAGGTTATACCTTTGTTTAAGTAAATATAATCTGGTTTAAGGCTTAGATGACATAAGTAACAAACTTCTGTAGCGAGATGAATATGAGGCTATTAAGTATCTTACCCACAGTGTCAAAAAGCCAGTAAGCAGTTTAAAGCCAGTTATTTGGAAGGTCAATATAAACTGCACACAAGCAAATTACATAGAGCATTTACATACTACAACATATTGTGCACATTATTTTTTTCATCATTTATGTGATGACATAGCTACTAATACTGGGTAATTATATTTTGTTGGCTTGCAGTCACCTTGCCTAGTCACAATACCTGCATGTAAATGTGATAATGTAAAATTTGAACCATCTGAATTAACAATGCAAATGTGCAGTATCATGAATGTTGACTTTATCCACGTATTGAATCAAATACTCTTAGTGCTATCGTGGTTAAAATAATTTAATTTCTTCTTAATTTCATACATTATATGTATCTGCTACATAATGTGAAAATAATCAATTAGCTGGAAAAGTTGAATGAAAGACAAGCAAATGAAGAAAACATGTAAAATACAGCAATATATTGACAAATGCAAAAAGCTGACTGGTGACCATAGTGCTACTATGTTACAAAAAAAAAACCACCCTTCCCAGATGCAGGTGGAGAGCCATGATCATCAATATCTGGAACATGGTGATACGACATATGCTCCGATCGCTCTCACAATAGCTGCGTATTGCTCTACATTGTCAAATATAGGAAAAGGGTTAGGGTTGGAGTTGCACTTGGGTTTAGGTTTAGGTTTAGGGTAAGGGTAAGGGTAAGGGCTAGCATAGGTACAGTCACTATGAACACTTTGAGGCCGTCGTCAACATCAAGCAGATCGCTCATGACGACGGTCTCCTGCGTTCTGAAATTCAGTTAAATAATATTTTTCATATACTTTTTTTATATTCAGAAAGAGATTGTAAATGATACGTGTATCTAAAATGTATATATATGAAAATCTATGTAATAATTGATTATGTTGTACTGTGTTGAACATGTGGAACGCAGAAATAAATTTCAAGCAAACAAAAGCAAACAAAAACATGACGGACAAAGAAAGCGGACAAAATAAACAACCCTTCATTCTACCCTTCACAATGGTTCTGGTAGTCAAAAGAACATCCCTTCACTGCTATTGTCTAAAATATGTGGAACAGGTGTCACATACATATTCACCTGGAACTACATGATTAAACATAATAGCTGTGAAGGGATGTTCTTTTGACTACCAGAACCATTGTGAAGGGTAAAATGAGAGGTTGTTTATTTTGTCCGCTTTCTTTGTCCGCCATGTTCATAGTGAGTGTGTGGCTAAGAATTGGGTTGGTGTAGGAATCTGCTGCGGAGCAATCACTGGTAGAGCAGCGTGAGGCCTGCAACCATCGAAGAGGTAAGGCACCAAGCAAGGTAAGGTGAAACGGGACAATTAGCTGCTTTTACGCTTGTGCTCCCACCATTCTGCAATCCACCTGTTGATGTTCTCCCTCTCCTGGTTCCTAACAGCGATCACGGAGGGCGGGTCCAGCTTGTTTTTACCCCTCAGGTCTAGATGGTGCGCCCCATCGGGTATGATCCCGGCCACCAGGGTGTCACTGAGATTGGTAAGGACCCCGCCAAGATGCCATGGGTCTAGTAACCCATTGCTGAAGAAAAGATAGTTCTCTTATATGTACATGTACAAGATGATTCTTATAAACAGTTCAAATCCCAGCCATGCACTTAAATGAGAATGAAACCATGAGGAAATATCCATTTAATGAAAAGAGAGAATGGAGAGAAGCAATTTTAAAAAGTTCCATCAAAAACAGTTACGAAATGAGAAAGTTATGAAAGTTTGAAAAGTCTCAATTTACTTTCTATGGCAATCCTCAAATTGGCAATGTTGCTTCAAAATGGCAGGTTTAAAAGGACAACTCTCAATATGTTTTGTACACAAAATTTCATATTTGCTCCATTATCTCTAAAGATACAGCTTGCCTCTTTGTTAACTCTGCATATGTTGCATCAAATACATTTTCCCATGATATAACTAGAGCTAAGTAGGAAGGAGACACGCAAGCATCTTTAGAGATAATGGAGAAAATATGAAAGTTTGTGTGCATAACTTATTGAGAGTTGTCCTTCTAAACCTGCAATTTTGAAGCAACATTGCCAATTTGAGGATCGCCATGGAAAGTAAATTTAATTTTTCAAACTGTCATAACTTTCTCATTATCATAACTGATTTTGATGGAACTTTTTAAAACTTGCTACTCTCTATTTCTGTAAAGCGCTTAGAGACTCTCTTGGAGATGTATTAGGCGCTATATAAATCCAGAATATTATTATTATTATTATTATCTATCCTCTCTTTCCATAAAAATGGATATTTCCCCAGGGTTTCATTCTCCTTTAAGTCCTCTGGCAAAACATAATAAAACCCAATGCCTTACTGGAACCAACTGGTCCCTGTATTAAGCCTACAGGAATGAGAGAACTTGATAGTCACAGTGTTAATCTCCAATCTCCAAATTTTATTGTCCGAAAGTGGAAATTCTTTTTGCCCAATTGATCGTGGGCCCGGCAGCCACTGCAGCACCAGATCGACGTTGCTCTGTCCCTTTCAATTCTTGAATGCCAAAGAAGGTAGCAGCAACTCCCATATTTTAACGTCTTTTGGCCGGGGTTCGAACCCGTCACCTCCCGATTGTGAGGCGGACGCTCTACTTACTGAGCCAACACATCGGTGCTCAGGTAATCGGTAATCAAGATGTGCCACTCCACACCAAGGCGTAGTAAATACTGGGGACCTTGTCACAACTTGTTTTTCGAATGTTTTCATGGTGTTAGCGCAACTTCAATTAATCTATGGTAATACATGTAGTAATACTTTGTATGCACCTTGAACATCCCCTGGAATGGATATATATGCAGACTAATGTACTTACTGGGAAATTTAAAACAATCCCGTCATGAAACTTTTATGAATGCTTCAGGACAACGACTAATTTCACAGCAAGAAACTTTTGCACACTCCACAAATTTAGCTTTCTTACATGTACCATTCATTTACTGAAAGGCATGAAAATTTCATGAATCCAGAGCAACCATCAAATTTATGAACATTTTGTTCAGAAAAGTTAACACAACAAAATGTTTACAAATCTGGTAGCTGCTCTGATTCACAAAAAAATCTTTCAGGCCATACAGTAGTTTAATTTTCCAGTTTTAAAGTGCCATTGTTATTAGTTACGATTCTGTAAAACTAGAAACTTTTCTGCAAACTTTATCATATTCTATACGTACCTGAAATATATATTACTAGCTGCTGTGATGTTCTTCCCACCATACTGTGTTACAGGCCACTGAGGGCGTGGCGTGACGTTCCATTGCGCTTTGCAAGAAGCTACTACAGCATCATAGTCCCAGGGAATAGAATAGAACATGTCGTGGACGCCATCGGCACAGGATGGCATTATCATCTCAGTACAGAACTAGGTCAAAAATGGAATATATGTGAAGGATTGAAATATAATCTTGATTTCTCGAAGCATATTTCAAACAGAATTCGACAAAATCAACACCATATGTAAGTAAAGAATGGCATAAGAGAAGGAACTCTGAAAGGAAATGTATACTTTAATTGCTGAGCAATAAGCAAGATAAGAAAGGCATTTGTATAGAAGTTTGAACTGTGTCCAGGGAGGTGTTTCATAATGCTTTTCGTAAGTTACGCACGACTTTACGCACGACTGGAACATGTTCTTGGGTGCTAATCAGATTCTCAATCATTTACATGTAGCACAAGAACATATCACCAGTCGTGCGTAAAGTCGTGCGTAACTTACAAACAGCTTTATGAAACATCCCCATATCGTGTACTCCTTCTACCTAAAAACATTGCCCCAAGTGTTCATATACATGTTGCTATTTGCTTTTAAAGGTAACTGGCAGCAATTAGGCTATTCTGTTTACATTCGGGTGGCCTAAACTTAACCACAACATACCAAGGGGATATTTAGGACATGAAATTATTGGGACAAAAGACTTCATGCTATAATTGTTTAACCAAGGCTCCACACTAACTTTTTTTCTTGGTGGCCCGTTTGGGCCACCAAAATTATCATTTCCTTTTTTTTGGTGGCCCGAGAATGAAATTTGGTGGCCCGAAAAAAACAAAGAAAAACATAAGAAATTTAAAGATTATAATAAAACATTGTTAGAATGATTAAAACCCATTGTTTTACCCTCCTATGCCCTGAAATGATCATATTCAGTGATAAAGTTGCAGATTACTACATGATTCTTCCTTACAATGACCCTTCAATGTAGGGCTGTTTTGAAAGCCCATTTTTGGTATTCGTTTAAACGGTCATTTTTTTGGACGATTAATCGACTACTCGGTACTTTCATTTGGCCAGTCGGCCGACCACTCCAGCTGTTCGTAGCCTGCCACCATTCAGCCCCGCGCTGGAGCTGCACCTGCGCTGCAGCACCGGAGTGAGGCCAGTCCCATACCCATATAACAGCGTGTGCAATATCCCTAACAGTAATGTCCGATTTTCATAAAGAAACTTGGCAATAAAGCATCTTTGAAAAGAAATGTATTGCTTGTCCAGTTCATAAAAATTCAAATCATAGCATCCTACCTATTTTTGTGAGGACCAAATAAAAAATCCTGGTCAAATAAAGCCAAATAGATAGGCATTTGCTTGATATTTCATCGATAATTGGTGAAATCATGTTTCAATATTATTCGTCAGCTGACAAGAGATGGCGCCAACCCGGAAGTGGAGCGTAACAGTCAGTGCACAAAATCCCATTCGGCCGTGTTGAAACTATGTATACATTACGATGAAAGCGCTTAGCAGTCATTTGAAATCGAACTCCAATGATTGAAATCCCCATCACAAATCGCCAGCAAGGGCATATAACTAACGAACAAGCGCTTACTTGCAAGTATGAATGTTTTTTTTTCTTGGTAATATCCTTTCGTCTTCGTTCATTGCTATGTTCCAAAAATATTTTGTCACACTGACTATGATAGCGTATCTTTGATTACGTTAGTGAGCTCACTTGCTTACGGTGCATATCGCTGTGGTGAACGATGGTGCAATGCGCGATTAAGTCGCTTTCTCACACACACACATTAGGGCTTACGGCTTCCGAATATTATTGAAACACTTGTTTTCGCTGCGCGAGACATAAGAGTTTCGTGATCAAAAAAGATATTCTCATGTGAATTTAAGGCGTCTAAATGACATAATCACACCTTAAAACTTTGAAATGGAGAGAAGCATTCTTGATTTCATTAATGATTTCGCATTTTTGATGGATCATTCTGAAGTTCAAGCTATGTTTCTGAGTAGTCGATAGAAATTCTATTATTCGTGTAGTGACATTTTCGGACGTTTAATCGTGTACTAGACTCGAAACAGGCTTAGTGTGGTGCGCGGAAAATACACACGGCCGCAGACCGAGGCCTATATATACTGCCATAAGACTAATCTAACTTTCATTTGAGGTCGGCTAGCTCACCGCAACTAGATCCAGGTGCAATTGGAGTGGTGTTGCGCTAACTCAAACAGCGTCGGCGCTGATGAACCGCGAATAAAACTGACTTGCAATTCGGATCGCGGAAGGAGCTAAAATGTGTACAATTAACACCACGTACATGACGTAAATTGCGTTAACTTAAAATTTTCTGGTTGCCCGATTCGGGCCACCAAACTTATCAATTTTTGAAAAATGGTGGCCCGGGAGCCAATTTTGGTGGCCCCGGGCCACCGCTAATGTCGAGCCTTTTGGTTGCGTCAATATTCGTTGTTTGATGCTGAAAATTTTTTAAAGGAAAATAAGCATTAAAATCCTTAAATTGCCAATGTGATAGAAAGTTTAAAATCACTGTTTTCCCCTGCAAATTGGCAACATTTTGACTTCTCATCATAAATTCTGTCAATTTATATTCATTTCAGATACATGATGTTTTATAAGAAAAATGTAGCAATAAAATAAAGATGTTGGTGTTGCCAATTTGAAGAATAAAAGCTAATCAAATTAGGCTTTAAATAATTCCTGTCACGAATGGGTTAAGTATCTTTTTTGTTCCTGGCATCCAGCAGTTGAATCATTTATAATCGTTCAAATGTTTTTTCTCCTTTTGAATTTTTATTTATTTTCTTTGCAGATAAAATAATTTCAGTAATGATAATGAAAATGTTTAAAAATGATTTTCAGATAACTTTTCTTGAAAGCTTTCCTGCTAATAATCCAAATTGGCTTTGATTTTATCTAATTTCTTTCACAATTGCAAGTGTGAAGTGGTTGTAATTTTTGTCTCTGTCTATTACCACTGTTTGTTCATGTCATATTTGTACTATGTCGATTTATGAACCATGAAGAAATAAATAAATAAATAAAATTAAAAACTCTTTTAAAGTCCAAACTAACCTGGAAGCTCCAGCCAAGCTCTCCAAGGCTGGCGACAGCATCCTGGCTCAGATTAAAACACTGGATGTTACCAGTGTAGTTATAGTAGACATTCAGGGCACTGGTCAGCTCTTCTATTAACTGGGCATCGGTTGGCGAGGGTGTTTTGAAATTGGAGCAAACCTCCTGTAAAGACGATGTGTTAATCATGTATAACCAAATGAAATACAATAGATAAAATCCTCTAAGAGCAATTCCTGTTCGTCTGTAGCTATTAAAAGCTTTTCTTTTACTAGTTAATTGTCTCTTTAAATAAACTTTTCGCATCACAGACACTCATTTGAGTTCAAAATAAGACAACAAACTATAGTAATCTCATAACACTTCCAAACCGAGGTAAAATGATTTTGATAAAGGAAATAAAGTACTGCGCAGACCATTATTTTCCAATGATTTGGTTTTCACGACTGTTCTTCTTTCTTTTTTTTTCCATTTCAAGAAATGTGGAAGGGCTGCAACTTTAATGACAAGCGAAAACAAGCTAGCAAATGCAATTCTAAACATATATTGTAAGTAGCCTATATTAAATTATCATAAAAATTGTGTTAACCCATAGAGGTACAGTGTCACCTTTAGGAGACGCTTTTGCAGTATCTGTTGGTCCAGAATGTTGGGCAGTACATATCATACATGAGCAGAAAGAGAAAAATACACTGACAAATTTGAGCCCATTCCCATCACTGTATGGTGTGGCTTTCTCGAATTAACAGTTTAAGTGTAACTAATCATTAAACTCTTTAAATTGGCAACGCAGTGAATAATATATAATCACTATTTCTGTGTTCAAATTGGCAATTTCTGATTCAATTTTACAATTATATTTCATTTTTGTTTATGTTATATCCATATTTATTTTTTTCAAGCTATGTAAACGTGGAAAAAAAGTAATTTGTATTGCCAATTTGAGGATTGAAGATGATTAATTTAGACCTCAAGAAAGCTCTGTACTTCTATGGGTTATCATCACAACTTGCAGAAACATCTCATACTGTTTTCACGCACTGCAAGAAAGACAAGAAACAGACCTTGATGGGAAAAGCTGGAAGCGGTTCAAGGAAGTTTGCTGGGTAAGGATAATCTACCATGGCTAGATTAAACCATGACCCAGTTATCCATGATATCAAACCATCTACATCTGCCGTAGTCTTCAGAGGGCCACATAACTTCATGGTCTGAGCAAGCATGGTGCGTCCAGATGCTAAAAGAAATGGAAAAGAGAAGTCATTTACGTGTAGAGGAATCATCAGGGCCCCGTCTTATAAGGAGTTGCAATTCATTCAAATCAATCGCAACTTTGAAACTGATCTCAACTGTGTACTTAAGAGACAGGAGTTCAATCTCAACTCTTTATAAGACAGGGCCCAAATGGAAATATCTATTTTCTTTCTTTTTTTTTGGGGGGGGGAATCAGTCACTAGTAAATATTTTCAAGACTTTATTACTACTAATACTGCTATCATAACTACTATGATTATCTTTACCATCATGAAGATTACAATCACAGCATATTCACCATCATCATGATTTATCATTTGCTATCATCACTATCATGACCATCATTGCTCTACCACTATCATCATCATCATTATCATTAGTTTAACTACAATGGTCAGGCATAATCATCACCATTGCTAGTACCATACATCACCACAACTGCTCCCAAAATACCGATAATAATCATCATCATCATCACTGCCACCACCAACACCATTACCATCATCAATAATCATCATCATCACTACCACCACCACCACCACCACCACCATCATCATCATCATCATCATCATCATCATCATCATCATCATAACCACCGTTGTCATCGTCATCATCACCATCATCATCATCACCACCATCCCCATTAACATCATCATCCTCCCCATTACCATCATCATAATCACAATCATCACAACCACTACCATTACCATCACCACAACCACTACAATCACAATTATCACCTGTCTGGCCCATTCTCTTGATGACATCCCAGCTCATGTGGACGGAATCATAGCAGAGTTGGCTGGCAGCCTGGAAGTCTTTGCTGATTGTTACAAACTGCGAGTTGCAAGGGGTCAAGCCTGTAAACTGCCATACTGGTGCTGAGGCTGCTATAGCCCTGTACATACAAAATACGAAATAAGGAATACCTTTTAGACTCAAGCCTTTCTTGAATACAACCAGTTGGCTACTCCCGACCCAGTGAATTACGAACTAAATATACAGCATTTCAGTGTCACCAGTATTTTATCATTAGGAAAATACAGGTACATATTGCAGCTCTGTAAATTCCTGGCCCAGCATTTAATGTGAACTTCCATCAGAATTTGAAGTATTTCACCGAGTTTTCGGCCGGCTTAAGTAGAATACTTATCCAACTCTGGCAGTTCAATTGAATCTTTGGGCTAAGTATTCCACACTAAGTCTAAGACAGCCACCTGGAAGACTTAAGCAAATGACTTTTGAAGTGTGCGCATTTTGCCTTACAGTCGACTTGCTAAAGTAAAATGCCTGAATGTGATCTGAATACAAGTTAATCCATTTTGCTTAGCCAAGTAAGATTCTACGCGAAATACTTATGTATGCGCACTGAATTGAATACAGCCCCTGAATTGGAATGTTAGTATGAAATAACAAGAAAAGCATCCAAATGTATCAAGCAACTCTTGACATCCTGCAGAAATATTGGGATGTCACAACAGACATGAGCC
>CM057161.1:11135868-11275868 GCA_029962745.1 Echinometra lucunter | reverse complement strand
TTTTTGCTGATTGGTGGGTACAGTTATGAATATTCATATAAAAGTTAATTTTTTTTTTGGTGCGCAGAGGTAGGTGGTTGTGGGGCTGGGGGAAGGGGGGGGGGGGGAATCTAGATGGTTTGAATGTGATAACAGACCATCGCTTTTAAAACAATATATTATTTTTACTTTTAAAAAAATGATTTATTGCTTTTTTTCTCTCTTTATTTTAAGCATAGTGGGGGCATAGCGTACATTTTGGCAGAGAGAGAGAGAGTCAACGAAAGTGTTCCTGGCCTAACTCAGCACTGCAGCTCCCCTACATACTAGGTCACTTGGGAGTATTTTTTACCTATTAGCCAAGCATTTAATTGATCTGTATATATACCGGTAGATGGTATTCAGTGTTGTTTTTCTTTATTTCTTTCTTTCTTCCGCCATGGACTATCTATTATCCTTTCAGTATAACCCTCTCGAGTGTTATTAAAGGGGGTGGGGGGGGGGGGGAAGGGGAATCTACCTGTTGGAAAGTTGGTGATGAAAGCATTAAGAGAAGAAAACCAGATGGGTAAATATTAATGAAATGGTATTCGAAATGAGAAAGCACTGTACGGAAATCTCACTGTCCTTGATGACTGGTACTATGAACATGACGGACAAAGAAAGAGGACAAAATAAACAACCCCTCATTCTACCCTTCACAATGGTTCTGGTAGTCAAAAGAACCCTTCACTGCCATTGTCTAAAACATGTGGAACAGGTGTCACATGCATATTCACCTGGAACTACATGATTAAACATAATAACTGTAATGGTGATCTTTTGACTACCAGAACCATTGTGAGGGGTAGAAAGAGAGGTTGTTTATTTTGTGCGATTTCTTTGTCTGCCATGTTCATAGTGTGGGCATTGGGCAGAATGGGATGAAAGGTGGTTTCATGTGTTTTTTTTTTAAATCTCCAACAAAGTGAAAGATGCCAACAGATTGTATGAGACTTATATCCTAATCATTTTGTTTTGTATGTTTTATTGAAACAATCAAGGGAATCATATACAGTATTTACACAATTCGAAAAAAAAACTTTACAAAATAACAAAATTAAAAAGAACAAAAAATAAACAAGTAAAGGCAGAGTAAGTATAAACAGAGTATTATAAAAATAAAAATAAAAAAACCCTGGAAATACTGAAGAAAAAAAGGGTAGAATGGGGAATACCCAAACGACAAAGGTCAGACTACAGGCCGGTCAGGCGCCCAAACAAAGTCCCATCCAGCAATGAGAAGGAGAAACGAGGCCGACCTCGACTCGGATCAAAATCTAAACACATTCTCTCCAAATATCATACACTTTCAAACTTTCAAGCATGGAATATCATGAAAAAAAAAAATCGCACAAGATTTTTTTTTTTTCCTAACAGTGAAGACTCAATAAATACGAGGATCGGATAATAAAGCTGCCAAGTAAAGGAGAAATCCAGATAGTTACTGGAAAAATAAAAAAGTTACACTGTCGCTCCCCAAATATGAAAGTATTAGTTGGAAAACCAAAGATATCATCCGAAACCACATTTTACAAACATAAAAACAAGTAGCTTTAAAACCCTGACCTCTCGCACATCACTTATATCCTATTCATTGCGTGTGCTTGAAGAAGCTTGAAGAAATATTGAAAACAAAAAATTATTCTTTCACCAATCTCTTTTTCTGATTTTACTGGGCTGCTCACTAAATTTGGATTTGTAGTTATTGGTGGAATTTTATTGCCATTATCACGATTTAAAACGAATAAGAGACTTTATATGCTGTATTTTATCAGTTGTATTCTGAATGAAGAAGTGGATTGATCTATAAAATTAAGTAGTATAGCGCCATCTAGTAATTCAAAAAAAATCTTCCTCTGTAACATATTAACAAAAGAATAATCTTGCCTGATGGGCGATGATGCTGGAAAACATTTCGCATAAAAGCTATCGCGATATAAATAGCTGGCATACAGAAAAAGGAAATAAGGATGAATAAGGAGAAAAACTGAATTAAAAAAAGGAGAGGAATTCCCAATATTTTATTGATCAAAACAAATCACAAAACTTTTATATGCATATTCATAAGACGCGTTCATTACTAACTCAGATGTACATGTAGAATAAAACAGAGGGACGATAATTATGGGGAAAATAGAAAAGTTCCCAAACCATGCTCTGTTGAGTGCATAGAGACATCGGTGTTTGACTTTGAGAAATGAGAATATTATTATTTTCATTTTGACTTGACGGTAAGTTATTTGAAACCGTTCTGCTTTTATTTGTTGTTGAATTTCATTCTTTATAGATGTTACAGATGTAAAAAAACATTGAAAACAAGTGATTATTGCGATCAATCTTCATGATTAAGTGAGAGCGAATAGTCTGTGCGGAGTGAGTTGAGCGCCAGGCCGACAGTCCCCCGCCCCGGCCCGAGTGTCGCGTGCGAAATCATATCGTGTCTGCTGCTTTAGTAAACTAAAATGTGCAATTATGAGCAGGTGCTATGGTATATTTTTTTAACAGTCAATAAGGAATAACATGTTAATGTACATTAAGGAAAGTATTCGGAGACAGGAAAGAATGGCTGAGCCTTAGACTAGTAGTAAAAGTCTATCTCCAGTGATTATAAATAAGTAAAATTGTGTCATGAAATATGGTGGTGCCTTGTGTTGTAGTCGTGGTGGTGGTGGCATTGCAGGGCTGCCAACTTTGGATAATAGTTGAGAGTGAGATTATACGAGAAGCGAAGTGCGACGGAGTACAAGGCACAATATTTAGGGTAAAATTATGAGAATCATCTTCATTCGCATCCGTCTAAAAGTTGGCGCCAAACAAAACTAGGCCTAGTGTATTCAGCGGAATCCCATTATGAGAAGGGTAATTAAATTAGAAGGAGGAGATTCTCATATTGATTCTAATTTCTGCACCTCTTCCCATGGATGAGGTGTTTTATGTAGATCGACAGTGACACAGTCCTGTATTCTTTTTCAAACAAATGAGGAGGCCGTGTTCGTTGATAGATTTATGGTTAAGTAAATTTGTAGATAATGACAACAACACTGGACTTGTATTGCAATTTACACCAGTATTTGGTAAGGTTATAAATGATAAAATGATATTTTCAATATACTTCTCTTTTAGGTTGGTTGACAAAAAATGCATCCTGGGCACTTATAGTTCCAAGGTGCAGATCAGAATTTTCAAGGAAGTAGGCCAACATCGACAGAAGAGGGAAAGGGTGCAAAATTTCTAGCTTATTACCTCACTTTTTGCTTTGCCATTCAGCGGTTGGCCTCTTCTTGAGAAAATAGATACTAAAGTTGGTACAGCGATATTACATTTCAGTGTTTTTCAGATTTTCGTCCCCCCCCCCTTTTCTAATGAAAGAATAAGGGATCGCTTCAAATTTGTTAAATTGTTCTCATAATTGGCACTGAAGATGCCAAGCCATTCATATGGATCTTGATTGAAGGTAATACCCAGCTCGTGAGTCTTTGTTTAGTGAAATATTGTACTTTGTGCATTTCTACCTCTAGTACAAAAGTGGGGAGGGGTATTATGTTTGTGCAGGTAATGAATAATGAAATATAAACGAGCGAGCGAAGCGAGCGAGCAAAAAATATTGAAATTATATACTTCTGCAGGATCATTTTATGAATATGGTATATCTGATTTATCTACTTTTGGCTAAATATTCCATTATTTCAACAGTAAGTTTGAATTACGGGACAAAACGGCGTCCCGGGGAGGGTCGTACGGGACGCGGGGCATACGGATCAAATACGGGACTGTCCCTTAAAATCCGGGACGTCTGGTCACCCTGGTGAGGGTATCGATGCATATAATATAGCCTATCCCTGCTAGGCCCGGATCAGATCTTATCACAGACATGATAGAGGTCGCCATTTTATTGAAATCTATCATTTTTATTATTACATTTAGTTATTTCAGATTCGTGCGTGAGAAATTTCATGATTAGCGTGAGAGCGTGAGAAATGGGTGAAATGAGTGAGTCTCACGCTCAATGCGTGAGTGTTGGCAGCCCTGCATTGCAGTGTCAGTGGTTGCATTTTAATTAGGTGGGTGCCGTGGTGTGGTGGTGCTAAGTAGTAATGATGATGTTGCTGTCTTGCTGATGATGAAAAAGATAAAAAGATGATTAATGATTAGGATGATGATGGTACTAAGACAAGATTGAAATGGTGTTGGTATGGTGAAGACTATGATAGTGATGGGATGATGATAATGATTATGAAGATTATGAATTATGAATTGGGGGGGGGGGGGGGTACTCGCCTAACATGGTTTACGGGGTCAATTGGGTCAATTTTTTTTTAAAAGAAATTCCTAAACATGGGGTATCATGGTTTTGTGCTGGAAAATGCCTGAACATGCCCCCCCCCCAAAAAAAAAAAAAAAAAAAAAAGACAAAACCTATAAAATTGTCACTTTTTCAATGAAAAATCCCTGATAATGGATACCTTTTTCTGCCAAAATTACCCTTAAAATTGGGTATGGGTATGGAGGCTTCAGCTCCCTTTCCTCCCTGTACAAACCAAATTGAGTACCCTCCCCCCCAGAAGATGATAACGATGCTGAGTGCTGATGACGTTGATGGTGGTGATGATGATAGTGATGTTGATGATGGTGATGATGGTTATGGTGGTGATGATGATGATGATGATAATGATGGTGATGATGGTGATAATGTATGGCGGTGCTGTTGATTGATTCATGATGCAAATACATGTATATGTATGAGACCTAAGAGCAGAAGGAAAAAATAAAGGTTTACACAGTATGCATAATTGCATTTTTTTTCATTTTTAATTTTTTAATGCTTGATTTTGTTATCTGTTTGAATTTCATTCATAGTTCATATATATTTAAAAGGAAAATGATGGCCATCTTCATGAAGGATTTCATGAATTTAATAACGCCATTCAAACCAGTCGGACGATACATTCATACCCGCGACCAAAGTCATGTATCTCGCGGTTTTGTGGAACGCAAGTCTGTCGAATGCATTCATGTCACGCACCCTGCATTGTTTGTGCCATGCAATGTGAAAAACAGAGTTTGTTAATTGTGAAGCCAACAGGAAATAATTGGGAGGAATGTCTGCTATTATTTGTTCTTGCCTGTGCATGACTGAGCAAACGTAAAACAAGTCTGGCTGGGAGAAAAGAGTTGTTGGTTACTGTTTCTTTTTTAGAGATTATGTTTATTTACTCTATATGCCCTTTTATAATATTTACTCTGTTTCATCTTTACATGCTGTTTGAAATCCCTCATTGCTTATAAATGCATAATATAAAGTGTAGGTCTGCATATCTATCTTGTAAAATGTGGTAAAGTGTTGAAAAATGAATTAGAGCCAAAGGGAGAAAGATGGAAGGATAAGGTAAGGAGGAAAAAGGGAGAGATAAAGATCAAGTGAGAGAGAGAGAGAGAGAGAGAGAGAGAGAGAAAGAGGAAAGGAGAGATAAGGAAGGGTAGTGAAGGAAGGAGAGATAAGGAAGGAGAGAGGGAGGGAGAAAGGGAAGGAGAGAGATTGATTTAGAGAGAAAGAGAGAAGGAGGGAGAAGGAAGGAGAGATAGGGATAGAGAAGGAAGGAGAGGGAGAGGAAGAAAGGAAAGGAGAGAGGTTGCTTTAAAGCTAGCTTGAGGAATTAATTGATAGATGGATATGGAGTGGGAGAGAGAAGGGGGGATGAGGAAGAAAACGAGGGTCGGAGATGAGGAAAAGAGCAAGGGAGGAAAAAAAAAGGGAAGTGTGAGCAAAGAAAGGAACAGTGTTGGAGATGTGTAGATCAAAATTAAGTGGTGAGCAGAGAGAGGGAGGGGGAGGTAAAAATGAAGAAAGAATATAATATTTCAGATCTAGGTTTAGGTAGTAGGCTGTGAATAAAGAGAAAGACAAGGAAAATGATGTCATACATTTTCCGAGAAAGGGGAAATTGTGAAGGAGTAAAGCATATCACAACCGATTAGAGGGGGAAGCTTGGCTTGATTAACATGCATTGGTTAAGCTTCATGTATAATACTCATACTCATTTCTTCTGTTCTGCTTTATTTTCTCTTTAGGTAGCAATTTCCAGAGCTGTTCTCCATTACCATAAATTAGGGCTCCAACTGCTCTTTGCCATGGCAACAGGAATCTCCTGCATATTGAAACCAGCTAGGCATTTATGATTTTGTACACCTGTAAGTCAGCTACTCTATGTTTACTTCATTTTTCTTCGACCATCTCCTGTTCTCATGCCTTCATACACTTGTTCCTTTGTTATTTTTTTATATTTTTATTCATTATTGAAGCATAATTATATTTTTATACACTGTGGATTGTGTAACTTTGTATATTTTTCCTCTCAATGGAATTCATGGAAGTTAAAGTGAATACAAGGAAGGAGCCGGGGGGGGGGGGGGGTCAGAATGTATCACAGTACACATACATGGCCACAGGTTTTCTCCAAAGAACCCATCGATTACTGTTTAAAATCTGCTCATGATAATGAGTGCTCATCAATTGTTCATACTTTCAAAAGATGACATCATAGTTCTGTTTCTGTAGTGGAACAGTTCACATGAATTCTGAATATTACCACAGTGTATCCCTTGCAAAAGCAGAATTGCATCATCTAAATTCATGTGCAGCTGTACAGTAGTGATTTTGTTTTCACTGTTAACGACTTAATCTTAAAGCAGAACATTGCTGAGCAACACGCGCAAAAAATAGTGAATCAGTCTTGTTTTGGTTTGACATGTCATAGCAATTTTATGGTAACTGAAATGTGAGAATTAACATCAAGAACAACAGTGACAAAAAAAGTTACAAGTTGAAAGAGATGTCAAATGCATTGGAATGCAGACAGCCAAACTACTCCTTCTTTGTCATTGACTGTGCGTAAAGTTCCAAACTTAGATTCAATTTTCGGTTGCAAATAGTCGTAAATTGGCTCCCTGCTGAAATGCTCTGCATGCATAAATGTCGTGAACACTGAGAATGGAACTTCTTTGCTTCTCACTGTATAAATTTGTATGCGTGACTCCAATGAGTTCTCTCCCTCTCTCTTTTCGAAGGGGGGGGGGGGGGGGGGGGGGAGGAGGGAGTGGATGAAATCTTTGAAGTGATAGGATTTATTCTTCATCAGGAGATCCATCAAGGAAGCCGTTTTTGCCTTGTAAATGTTTTATTCATGGCCCGTTGGCAGAATCTCATACACCTTTCATTCATTGAATTTGAGAGCTCTTCCTTCCCCTGCTTCTGTTTATCCTTTCCCATGCTGTATTCCATTTCGAGTAGGAATATTTTTTCTTCTAATAATCATTTTTTTCTCATTTCTGCTTTCATTTATTTTCATACTTTTTCTCTTTATCTTTCTCACTATTCCTAGTCTTATCATCTCTCCCTTTATATATCTCCTTTCTTCTTTCCTTTCTTATTTTCTCCATCTCTGTTTTCTTTAACTCTATTTTTTCTGACTGATCCATTTCATTTGATCAGAGAAAATTAGCATTCATCACAAGTCAGTCGAAATCTGTATCTGAAGCTGTTATTAATTAGCTCATTTAAGAGGAATATGAAGGATAAAGTCATGTATGTATAGTAAAAAGAGAGAGAGAGATGGATGGATTGATGGATAGAACAGATTGAGAGAGAGACAGAGACAGAGAGAGAGAGAGAAAGACAGAAAATATGCCATATTTGCAAGGAACTGGGTAAAGAGGTGAAGTAGGCCTACAATGTACTACGGTGGCCCTGAAGTATGCTCGATGACAGGTCATGTGCAACATGAATTTCGGAGTAAACTTTGCATCCCAGTTGCGAAATTCGTGACCCGTGACGTGAACTTTGCATCCCAGTCATGAAATTCATGACCCGTGGTGTGAAATTCATGACCTAGGATGCGAAATTCATGACCTAGGATGCGAAGTTCATGTCGCACATGACCTGTTGTCGAGCATTTTTCAGGGCTACCATAATCTACGCTATATTTTCCTTTAACATCACATTTTTGTGTGTTTACATGAAGATAAATTGATTATGTACTATTTTGTGAAATTCTGAAGTCGGAAAATTTATGTGGAGTGGGCTTTTTTGAGATATTTGATACTTTCTGGGATATTAATTTCTCACTGCTGTGTTTGTTCAACGTAATTGAAAACATCTCAATGGGATAGACTTTTCTGCAAACAAATAACTTGAACTCTGCAGGGATTAACATCACAAAGTACACACATACTATATTGAGGACTTGTTTGCTTTAATGCATTTGGAGTTTACTAAGTCACCTTTAATCCCTTTCTGTGAGAAAAATTAGATGATTTCATTTTCATAGTACATGGACAGAAGTTTAGTGAGGATTTTGAATTTTAGATTTACTTGAGTGTTCTAGAGAATAAATAGAATCATATGCTGTATTCTTGCCCATTATGTGAAATATTAAAGCTAACTTAAAAAGTAAATGTACGCAATCAGCTACAATTCCCTCTGCGATTTTTTTCCCTTCAAAAACAATTTGAGCATTTATCACACATTGGAAAGCAAGTGCGTTACATGGTTGCCAAGACGAATTCAGCCAAGCATGAAAGATTCTGATCACTTAGGGAGCGAAACCAATATATTTATTCTTAGCGCTCACGAAGGTGTGCATTGCCATTATCAATTTTCTGATATTCTGTCGGTGTAATCGAGTGAAAGATATACGCAGCCAGTCAGGCAGAATGCTTTTGTGGAGTTCTTACACTGAAGGCGGATAAAAGAAAAAGCCAGGGAAGCTTCCTAATGGATGCAAATAATTCTACAGTTTGGAGAATCCTAATGTGCATATCTGCTTTTTACGTGAAGAGGCTTTTTTTCCCTTTTTTTTTCTCCTTATATTACACATACACATTAGTGCTGCATGTTCCCTAACCACAGCTCCATGTGGGAGTGTAGAATATGTTTTTAAAAAAAAAGAAAAATGTGAAAACAATTGACTGAATGGAAATACCATTACCATGTTGTGGTATAAAGATCAGAATTCAGGTATTTTTAAACCATTGTTCAGCTTATTCTGTTATGGTGCCACCGAGAGTAATTTACTGAAATCATGAGTGAAATATCATGTGATCTCACACATGCATCTTTTTATGGAATGTGGACAATGTGAGGCTATGTTTAATCATTTTTGGGTGCCAATTTTATCGTTTTACTAGCAAAAACAGTACACAAAGTTTAACTAAGATGATTTTAGTTAAAGTTTATCTTGCTATGTTGAACAACCAAATGAGTTCACATGTTTTTGAAAGATTGTCATGTTATTAAGCGTTATTCTTAAGAAAAACTTTCCTGAAAGTCTGTATGCATTTTTATGTATGCATGAGCCCGTATGCATGAGCCTGTATGCATTTTCGTACATTTAGATATTTATTTTTGCCTTTATAGGACTTGTACATCTGTACTGTATTTCTTATAAGGTGGGGCACAGATTTACTTTAGTTCCAAAAGCATAGTAAGGCACAGTCCGAGCCCAATATTTCCCCTCCAATCCAAATTGCCAAGGTGGTCAGATGAGTCCGTGTATAGGCCTATCTGTCATCTTTATGCCATGCCATGAACAAAAAGGTGACTAGCTACTCAAAGATGTCGGCATTTCAGCTTCTGGAAAGTTGTTTCTTCAAAACTCAAGGAATCTTCAAACATTGCCTGTTTGCAGAGCACATTGTCAATACCGATTTCTGAAGGGAGTATGGAATCCACCCTGACTGAAGTCCCCTCCCCCCCCCTTCTTGGATTGCATATTTAGAGAGTGGTCATTAGAATAATCCAGCTCAATTGTTTCCTCCCATTTCCAGTTTGTGGTGGGCTGTTGTTTGCCAACAGAGTCTTCTTGTTGATGTTTTTGAAAGGAGCTTTATTTGCAGGACTAAGACTTTAAGAGAGGAATGAGCCTGAGTTTTTCCATCTGTTGAAAGAAGTGAAAAATGCAGAGAGACCTGTATTGCATAACAGTGCATTTTCACTGTACCTTTGAAATAAATTGACATACAATATTGTTTTTTTTTCATCTATAGCACCTGCAAAATTGAGTTGATAGATCTGTATGATTATTCAGTCTGTAACACATTTTCTTATAGTAATAGTAACCATAATTAATTGCCTTGATTTAAAAAAAAAGGGGGGGGGGGGACAACCAAGACTGAAAATATAATCGTACAGATGTGAAGGCTGTATCAAAATGGGTAAATGTTGTTTTTGGTGTGTTTTGGTGTGCCTTCTTTTAGCACCTCTCTTCAGTTACTCAGATGTTTGTAGATTTGATGAAATAATACAGGTACTTGGGGTCAAGATGACGTAAAAGTGCGCCTCTTAAAGTTATTGAGGACGATGTTTGGGATGAGTCACCTGTATGTTGTTTAAGAGTGGAATGTCTTCCATTGTTTGACAGATCAAACCCATAGGGAAACATTCCTAGTTCAGAGCCAGAAGAGCACTAACTTTTTAGAAGTCTGTGAACCCTTGATTAAAGCCACAGGCCATTGGGAAACATCCTCCATTTAGAGCAAGAAGGGTGTAATTGATTTTGTGTAAATCTATGAACCATTGATCGGAGCTACAAGTCATAGGGAAATATCATCTGTTCATCAGCCAGAAGGGCATTAACTCGTATCATTTTATACAGACTTATTGCCTTTCTGACTCCAAATAGACGATATCCTCCATTGAGAGCAAGATAAGTGTTGTGAACTCTGTAAATCTTTGAACAATTGATCAAGGCTACTAGCCGTAAGGAAACATCTTACATTTTAGAGCAAGAAGGGTGTTGTTAACTCTGTATAAATCTATGAACCATTTATCAAAAGCCAAAAGTAGTAGGGAACCACCTTCTGTTGAGAGCAAGAAGGGCATTACAGTGATGTCAAAGGGTATGAGTCGATGCTCTCCGGTATATACTGGCCGTCAACAGAAAACATTACCTTATCATTTCAAGTTATTAGGAGCAGGATACAAGCTTGATCCCAAGACATTTATTGGTCTGTGATTTGCTGAGGATAGTACCAATGCATAGCTTCTATCAAGATTTTTGTGATCAACAATTTTGATAGTTTACAGTTGAATGAATAATACATTATTTGTGTTGTTTTTTATTGTTGTTGTTGTGTTTTCTTATTCTGACCATTAAAATTTTGGTGATGATATTTCATATCTGTGTTATAAATCATACTTTTGCTTCTGATAATTTGGGCAACTTTCTTAACCCTACAGTTACATTACATTTTAACATTTTAACAAATGCTCATGGAGACATCTTACTGGAAAATTTTTGACTTAAAAAGGGAGAAGATACAAGGAACACTGGCAGACACTTAATTAAATTAACAAGACTCCGAGGCTTTTGTTCGATATCCCATTAATGTGCTTTGCAGACCAAGTGGCTCCTTGTGGCTTCCCACTATTGACTATTTTGTCTGTCTTAGCAAATTAGTGGACACATTTAATTTAGACACCCTTTCTAATGGATTGTGGTCCCACCACATTCATTAGCTGTTGTATTCAAAATTTGCAAATTCCCTGCAAGCATTCAAGCTGAGTTGCTACATTGAAAGTTATATTGATTTTTGTTTTGGGTGGCTTTTTGTGCAAAAATTTCATCACAGTGATGTCTGTAATAATGAAAAAAAAAATCTTTCAACTGCAAACCTGTATTTTATGATAACATCTGTTTGTGGAAAAATAGAATTATCTTTATAATCCATAATATTCAAATAAAATAAGACATTTGAGTGAAATGAAAAGTATTATTTACAAAATAAAATTTAAATTATCAAAACTTTTGACATCTATTAACCCATTCGTGACAGAAGGTCCACATTTTGTGGTTTGGTCTAATAACTTTTGATGCAAGTCCTAAAAATCATACCAAAACATGAGCAGAAAGAGCAAAAAAATTCTACACATACTTTGCCCATTTTCGTTGCATCAATATTTGTTGTTTGATGCTGAAATTTTTTAAAGGAAAATAAGTATTAAAATCCTTAAATTGGCAATGCGATGAAAATGTTAAAATTACCGTTTTTCCCCTGCAAATTGGCAACTTTATGACTTCTCATCATATATTCTGTCAATTTATATTTATTTCAGATACATGATGTTTTATAAGAAAAATGTAGCAATAAAAGAAAAATGTTGGTGTTGAAGAATGAAAGCTGATCAAATTAGGCTTTAAATAATTCCTGTCACGAATGGGTTAATTAAATGATAAGGTACAGAGAAACAATAAATGTCATATTTGTCACTATTTTTGTATAGGTATTTACATTAAATTATCTCGTTATTAATAATTTCTCTTGAATGTTTTTGCCTATAGACTTGTGTAATCATTGGTTGCTAAATTTCCCCCTTTCAAGGATTGATTGAATAATTTCTAAGATGTAATTTCATTGTGAAATAAACACCATACAGGAAATTCTTTTACCATAATAAACCACGATAAAAATACTTTCTTGAATTTTCAATCATTTTCCATGTGTTGCGGTAACCATTATCACACTCGTGTTCTGGGTAGCACTTTCATTGTCAACAGCCAAATCATCTCATCCCAGATCTCAAAAATATGTTTGACAACCCTATTACTGTACCTAGTGGAGTAAATAGAAAAAGACAGAGAGAGAGAGAGACACACACATGCACAGAGAGACAGAGAGAGACTGAGAGAGGGAGAGACAGGGAAAGACATACAGGAAGAGAGTGAATGAAAAATGAAAATTTGAATCAAAGAGTAAAATGAACAGTGCCATAGTTCAAGAGAGAAAGGGGGGGGGGAAGAGATGTCAGTACTAGAGGTAGAGAGATAGAAAAGGAAAGAGGGAGTTGGGTGGAGAGAGAAAGGGAGAGAGAGAGAGAGCTCATATTGCTGAAGATGTAAACAAGGCCTATGATGGATTGAAATGTACGGCTATTACCAGCAAATTGAGCCCTCAAGATTCTATTTTTTTTCGCTGTTCATAACAAAGTGAGGTATTTCACCTGTGATTTCTGCAATTGTGCAGGTGAATGTATGGAAGTAGTTTGAAGACAACAAAGTGAATAATCATTTCTTCTGGTGACAAGAATTTAAATAACAAATTGATGTGAATTTGATTTTATTAGTATTAAGGATTGCAATTTTGACAGTTTGGAGTATTTTTATGAGATGTATCCTGTCTTATTCGGTCATAAATGAAGATATATCTTTATTTTTGTTTGTACACATGTTTATTACAGTATTTCTCCCTAAAGCACTGAATTTCCAGGCTATGATCTAAAAGTGATTTCAGGTCATGCTATTTCTGGTAAAGAGCATGCTAGTAACTTTCAGTGTAGTCCTGCATATTACATTTAGGCTAGATTTTAGCATGTAATTTCTTTTGTTTTAAACTTTTCTGCCTTGGAATCAGTAGGAAGAATGAAATGCTGGAAAAACAAGAAAAAAAAAGGGAAGATATGAATAAGAAAAATAATGCATGTAAGTATAGATAAGTGAGGGACTTGACTACCACTTGAATAATAGGTATCATGCTAAATGAAAGAATTGATCTTCTTTGTAACTTCTCAATAATGATCAAAGAAGATGCAAATTTTAATTCCCTAATTTATACTGACTGGCTAGCCCTCTTGCTGCTACAAATCCCAAATATGATTGATTTATGCGTAATGTTGACCATTTTTATTGACATTATGAAAAATAAGACAGGATCCTTTCTGGCAATGACCCCTCTTGCTCCCCCAGCAAGACCCCACTGATTGGAAGACTGCTGTTTCACCCTCAGCCCTGCAACACAGGGACGGTAGTGAGAGGGCATTGACCTAGGCTGATGGCGGGGGTGAGGGGGTGACAATGTGTTCTAACTCACAATTCCTCTATGGGCCTTCAATTCATGTGAAGATGACAGAATTTAAAGGGTCCATTAGCGAGGGTGACATGGCATGTACCTGTAAACTCCTGGCATATGGTTGGAAAAAAAATCTATGAAAGGAGGACGTACTTTTGTACGGTTTCACAAGAAACTTTTCAGGAGTAGGCCGTTAATCTAGTTCAAATTAAACTTTCTCTTTTGATTTCAAGTGAAAGTTTTAAGTTTTACAAAGAAATAACTTTGAAATTATACTTTTTAAAAGTGCAATAAACTTCTCAACTTCTTAATGATTGTTTTCAAAATAGTACAAATAGGACATGTACATGTATATAATAATCATAACATTGTTATGCTGCCAAGTCTTCAGAGAGTTAAGAATAATTGCCTTCAGTTAAAAAAAAAAGGATAAAAAGAAAGAATTCTGTGACCAACATGTTGTTGACATGTTTGTGAGTCTTCCATCAATGAAGTAGATTGTCTTCCATGGAAATGAAAATATACATGGATGAATTATCAAAATGAAACAATTTTTTGTGTTCAACTGATCCTTGTTATTCATTTCAAATGTAGGTATCTTTAGGAAATGATTATAAATTTCACCAATGAAATGTAATTGGTGTGGAAATTCTATGCAGTCAAATGCCTGGAGATCACCAGAAGAACACACCTTTGTGTATTGAGAATGATTATCTACTTTGCATTGTAACATGACTGCATGCACTTCATAGAGAAAACATGTTGATTAAATTTTGTCATTTTGAAGAATGTTTAACCACATACTATGAAGAAAAGAATCACAAGAATTTATGGCACTTAAAGTGAAAAGAGGATTCAATTAATTTTAGAGATGAAATGGATATTGAATTTTTCAAGATTTGATCCTTATAATTAGAGGAAGGTGGTAGCCTGTATTTAATTCCACTGATTGATATCCATGCCTTTCCCAGAGCTCAAATTTTCTCTCCTTTTTTGTTACTCTGTAAAACTGGAAAATAATCTACCCCTCTATTCCCGTTCTATTTTCTGGTTCATTTCCATGCGATTGAGGTCATATGAGGTTTCCAACTGATAACACGTTTACCACCGCATTGGTCGATGGTAAATAGCAAGAGAATGTGTCAAAATTTCAGGGGAAGTTAATATGTCATCAAGTTTGGGATCTTTGAAAGAGAAATTAGGAATATTTAGGCCTGATAGCTTTGAATATAATGGAGGGAAGAGTTTATTATTTTCCTTTTTTCCTTAAAAAAATTATGACCAATTTTGTTGTTTCTTTCGTTGTGAAGGTAGGTGGAAGTGATTGATTGTGGGATTTTCTATTTCAAATTAAAGCTGATGTACAATTTGGGTTTCAAAAAGAAAAATGGTATGAAACTGATTAAATATAAATCTCACAATCTCTGCCTTGCATTATAAGATGCAAGATTGAGATCATGATGGTGTTCCATGCGTGATTTCCGGTAAATTTCAGTGTAAATGTCTGAAAGGAATACAATCTTATGGCTGCACTCCGCCTTTTGCCAGCTGGACCCCGACCACTCCCTGTACAATAATTACAGCGCTTCGTTATGCTCATAATGTAAACAGAACTCTCATTGGTTTTACATGTATGCAAGCACTGTGTGATGCACATCAAATTGATGTTGGAATTTTACATTGCTGACCTGGAATCAAAGATATTTTCACCTTTAATTTAGTTGATATTTATCTTAGTTTTGTGAGTATCTTGCTGTTGACCATCTAAAAGCAAAGAAATCTGACTTGTAATATTTTGAGGACCTACCAAAACTGTACATAATCTTCAAGGTACAAGGGGAGGGGGGGGGGGGGGGAGCTCACCATTATGTTTCAGTTGTTTTAAAGGGAAGACCGATAGGTATTAACATATTTTGTTCATGTTTTTGTGATGCTTCCATCTGTAAAATATATTTAAAACTATTTCAAAAAGAAAAAGTGTGTTTCATAGGGTGAGACAAAAGAAATATAAGTTGGAACATAAAATAAAAAAGGAATATCCTCAGTAAGCACTGTCCAGTTTGTGAAACTGACCTGATTTTGTGAGATTCTTTGGTGATGGATCACTTGTGGAAATTCTTGAACTTGTCATGTACTGCACAGTCAGGGAAAATGCCCTTAAGCATCGCATCCATAAGGAGGCAATCCCTACAACAAGACATCTAGGCTAAAGACCTACCTGATGCTCAAGTGATGGGGGTGAACTGAGTGATGGCTTGGGTAGGCAGTTAACCTATTGGTTAGCAACACACAGACAGTCATTAGGTGACCTTGAATGACCTACGACCTTAGAGGCTTACCCCCAAGGTCATATTAGCCATCAGGGTTATGTTTATGGGATGGGGTTGGACAAGGGTGTTCTTTGTGTCTGCTTGGTAGTAACTTCTTTGGAGAAGTTGTGATTGCTGGAATAGGAGGTCCATGAGATTTGAAGGATTTCCTAACTGGGCTGCAGCCTCCAGACATGCAAGAGTGTGTAATACACTGTATTGCAATGGGCATATTTCTTTCAAGCCAGGATGTTAAAAGACAAACTGAACTTACTGAAATACAATGTTTGTGACATATTTGTGATATATTTTGCTATCTCTTAGATAAAACACAACAGACATTCATGAGAAATAGCAAAAGTCGATGGAACATTAATATTCATTTCCTCCTACCACCAATATTTTCATCATGTTTCCATTAAAAGTTTACATAACCATTGCAGTGACCTTTCTACATAACAACCCAGGACAAACTACAGTGTTTCTTACTTCTTACATTTGGGCATAAGAATTTAGTTTCACTCTTGACTTGAGTATATTACACCATTATACCTGCTTTCAAAACAAAACTCCCTCTCTTGCACATGTTCACAGAGTGTGCACTAACCACACTGACAAGCTTGCTTGGAGCGCAAGGATGGTTTGAGTTTAGGTCCTGGCTTGTTGTCAGAAGGCATTGTGTGGTAGGTCTATTTAGCAGTCACTTCATGAATGAAGTTTATTAACATTTTATCGGAACTAGTAACTTTGTTGGCGGAAGTGTGTGATTTCTAACAGGGCATTCCACTGGCTTTGGAATTCTCCAACTTACCCTGCACAAGACAAGGTAAGAGCATTCATTAGAGTCACAAAAAGCTGCAAGGAGAAGGAGAGACAACTCCCTGCAAAAAAGTATGTTTGGTTGCAGTAGCATTTGTAGCATTGACATTTTTTTTTTAAATCTTGAGTTATAAGGAGAATGTAATTATTTCTTTTGTAGCTGAGGAGGCATTTTTCCTTCTGTGATATAACAATTCCCTACATGGAAAAAGTTGAAATATGTATATTAAATTTAGGATTTTATGTGCAGCTGGAAGTTCATGAAGGCCTTTATTTCTGAGGTTTGTGTGAAATTTTTTTTGAAAATTGCAAGCAAAATCATTTTCTAACTAAAAGGGGTTGTTGTCTGTAGAAATTTGCATATGAAAATTTGCATATTTATGTATAAAACAAGGCCTAAAATTTGACTTTATTTTCTTTAATGAATTTCTCTTCCAATCTTTGTTTGCTTAGTCAACTTTCCTTTATTTATGGTGCTCTGTAACTTATTTTGGGAGTCATGTCATATCGAAATTTGACAAGTACCTTTAAAATGTGAAATTGCCTGGGAATGCATGAAATGCTCAAATTCAGGAAGTGAAATTTAGAATGGTGATGGATATGTCTAGTGTTGTGTGTGGACATCATGAAATGTTGGGGAATGCTATCCCTTTTTCATGGTAGACTTGATATGATGTAAATACCATGCTAATGGTTGAGATCTGGTAACATTCTGACAAGGCCAGAGGGTGGATGTTTACATCACTCTATTCTATGTCCAGGTTCCTGTTTAATCCAGGGGAGTGTTTCATCAAGTGTCTTGTCAGTAATTTTTACTGACAAATTTGCTCTCAGCCAATCAGATGCAAGGATTTCAGTAGCTTATAACAGTTGTCAGTAAGAATCACTGACAAGACACTTCATGAAACGCTCGCCAGTTACCCAGTTATACAGTGTGATAAGTTACTTTGGACAAAAGAAAAAAAAATGAACAGGACCAGACATGTAACCACCCCCCTCCCCCCCCCCCCCCCCCCCCCCCCCCCCCTCCGCTTCCACAACCAGAAGATGTGAAAAATAGTATTCATTTTCTTTTGTGTGTGAAAAGGCACAAATATCTGAATATTTTTGTTGTGCTTGTCAGACAATTTTGGAATGGAAGTTGCCCTCAGATGCTGGGCAAACTCCCTATTTATACATGTAGATATAACCTATTGACCAATTTCGCATGATTCATGAATCATCGAATGTGTGAAGGAATTTCTTTGAACAGTCCTTTCATTACCCATGAACTGCACCTGTATGGAGAGAGGCAAATATACTAGATTTGCTATGTCTTGTTAAAAGTTCACACGTCATACATGCCTCTGATAGTGATTTTTTTTTCTTCTGACAATTGTAATCGCAATCTTCAAATTGGCACCCGAAAGAGGACTACACTGCTTCATATTGGCTTTAAAAAAAAAAAATACAGAAACATGATAGGAAATTTTGATCATTTAAGAATTGAAGAAAAATTTGAGTTAAAATAGCATTCTTATTTGCAGTTGAGGTTATTATGGCACTTCCATGCTAGAGAGAGAAATTTATAGAGCAGTTTTGATTTCTAATCACAAACCTGGGGCAAAAAACTTCTCATTTATTGCTATATACCGACTTCTTGGTTCTATGGTATCATATTCACTTTCAAGACAGCTGAATGGAATAGTTGTGGTGTGAGGTCATTTTGATATCTTCCAGAAAAATTACCCAGGAAATTATGACAATGCATGGCATTGGGTTCAAACTTTCATATTCCAGAATATCTTTTGTTCCGTGGAGCCAAAGTTTTGAGGCATATTGTGTTTTACACTCTGTGGGCTTATATTGTGTGGGTAGATTGAAAGCTGAAATTGGTTGATTTCTGGTTGTTGCATTGAATGGTATTAGTTCAGTTCAGTTCAGTTTTTATTTTTTCTCATTTCCAACAAAATAAATACAAAATCCATACAAAAATCATGAAATTGAATATTTACAGAAGAATACATGCAATATAAAACATTGAAATATAAATTTCAAAATTAACATTTGTTACATGAATTAATTAATTTTTGTTCGTTAGAAAAATTGTAATTTTGTCATTGAAAATCTGTTTTGTTTTTCCAGCTTGCATTGAATTCTATGTATATTTACAATACATTTTACTAATGAATAGGCACAGATTAGGAGATCTATTTTAATGTTAAATTGGAGCATTGGAGAATATCTTCCCTATTTACTGAATCAGTTGACTAAATATGCTACTTCAGAAACTTTAATGATTCCCTTTTTTATACAACTATTCTTTAAAACTAATAAAATTTCTTTCAAAGTTGTTTCTCTTTTTAAAAAATAAATAATTCATCTTGAAACTTTGAGCAAAATAAGGGAATTCATTATTCAAGGCTGGTGACTTATTCTGGCCCTTTACTTTTGGATCTTGTCCAGCATCTATTTTGACCATCATCTCTATCATCATGAGACCTCCTTAAAGGGGGTACCCAATGCTGAAACAATGTTAGTTCATTTAGAAGAGCATGATTTTATTAGCAGAAAATCATCTGCCTAAAGTTTTTTAAAAAGTCGTGTTGCCAAGGAAACCCCCAAATGTGGTAAGATTTCAGGATATTTTTTACCTCTCAGCTGTAACCCAGTTTAATTGGGTACCCACTTTGACTTAAAAATTACGTCAAAGTGGGTACCCTGTTGCGCAATTCTAGCAAAATGCGCGTAAGGTATAATACATATTGTACAGTCTAGCGTGCAGCACAACTGCAATGCACGAGGCTGGGTACCCACTTTTACGTCATACCTCATACTCAAATTTTTGGTCAACTCTTGACTTTTTATAAGAAAATTAGCCAAAATGCATTGATTTTCGATTGAAAATTACCAAATTTTTAATGTTATTCTTCTTAGAATTCTATTCTCGATCATGTATAAAAATTTTTTTTTACCATTGTGTAATCACTTTAACCCGTCGAATACTAACCCTGAGATAAATCGGACTATAGGGTCTACATACTATGAAATCAAAACGTACTCTACTCAACGGGTTAATAACTCCCTGATGTTCATACTCAGTAGACCAGCCTGATTGGAGGAACTTCATCTTCCATTAGCTGGTGCCATAATTCTCTAGTCTATATCAGGTGCAGCCTAATTATTTGTTGTAGTCCCACATGCCCATAGTGGCGTTATCAAGTTACATGGAATGCTTACACCATGGTGGAAAAGAGGGACTATTTCTGTTTATATTGATGGATTAGGAGATACAAAATTGTGAGTCACAAATGATCATGATATATACTCTGGCCAACTTTCCTGGTATATAACTATTTTCTGTTTTCTTGTAAAGAAGAGAAAGATAATAAATAGAAATATTTAAACAAAATAAAGATGGGCCCTATGCATCTCCCCTGCCCCCTCCCCTGAGATTTAATCCTTCCCTTCTTGATATTTTTTTGTGTTGAAAGTTTACCCTTATTGCTAACAAAAGAATTTCCTCATTTCCTCATATTTCAAAAAAGGATATTGTTTTCTTGTTGGCCCGTATTTGTGTCCTGTCCTTTGTAGTTTTCCGTTATGTTTCCTTTTTTCTTTTAATGATTGGTTCTCAATTTATTTTCCCTGCTTAATGCGTGATATGAAAGTTATACCATTTCTTCTTATTTTTCTGAGTATAAATTTACAAATGATATATACATGTAAGATATATTAAAAAACAAATTCAGGGGCTTCTACTTCTGTAAAGTGTGCTGTGTGAATAGTTCTAAGAAAAATTTAAGAAGTTATGAGATGTTTGTGTATACCCTTATGACAGCTTTAAATCCTAAACGCATCGCTCAAAACCTGATCAAAATGGAAGGTGCATGATAGTCCCATCCCTTCTGTTCCATGTTCTCACATTCTTCATTTCAGCTAAGCCCGATATGAATGCAAAAATAAGATTTGTTTAGAACATCTTTCCTCAGGTTGTCTGTTTACCAAACATGCGCAGTCTGCTGGCGTTGTAGGACAAACAAAACCTGACAGTGAGGATGACAAAGTGATGCAGGTGGAGAGATAGAGTGTAAAGGAAGATGAGACTTTAGATAAAAGATTTGCCAAAACACTGATGGAGAATTCAGTGATGGTGGAAAAATGAAATATGAGAATTACATATGTGAAATGAGAAGTTTTACTTTGATTATTCATGATGTTCCTCAAACTATGAATGCACTGTTCTTTTATGACAGTCCATGAAATATGTGTAATTATTTCCAGATGGAAACCATTTTAACCCATTCGTGACAGAGGTCCACATTTTGTGGTTTGGCCTAATAACTTTTGATGCAAAGCCCTGAAAATCATACCAAATACATGAGCAGAAAGAGCAAAAAATTCTACACAAACTGTGCGTCAATATTTGTTGTTTGATGCTGAAAATCTTTTAAAGGAAAATAAGCATTAAAATCCTGAAATTGGCAATGTGATAGAAAGTTTAAAATCACCATTTTCCCCTGCATATTGGCAACTTTTTGACTGCTCATCATTATTTCTGTCAATTTATATTCATTTCAGATACATGACATTTTATAAGAAAAATGTAGCAATAAAATAAAAATGTTGGTGTTGCCAATTTGAAGAATAAAAGCTGATCAAATTACGCTTTAAATAATTCCTGTCACGAATGGGTTAAAGTGTCTCAATATGCAGTTTGCATGCTGTCTGCATTGTCACTGGCTTGAACCTGCAGCCAGGTTTCCAGCCTGTTTCATTTCATGTTTCAAGACTATCTGTATGGTTTTTAAGCCATTAGAGTTTTTAACCCTTTGGATACTGGAACCTGATGTACCCTGTATTAAACCTATGGGATTACTAGAATTCAGTGGTCAACGGGTTTGTGATTATCCATACTCTCGTTACTACAGGTTTCCCAATCAATTCCCTCATAAGGCAATTGTAAAACAATAGTTCAGAATTGAGGTGAAATTCCTAGCCTTTGTAAATACAATACAAAAATGAATTGGCTCAATATCCTGTGCATATTTCCATCTAATGTACCCCCAGCAAGAAAAAGCCCCTTGTGCAAGGCCAGCCTGTTATTAGATTTGTAGTGCTTTACAGTGATTCCTCAGCTGTGGTCCTGTGCTGCCATTTTTATGTTTGAGCTACACATGCTCTGATAGCAGTTTCTCCATGGTCAAGTCCTTCATGAACCAAATCCTTCAACCCTGAATGGAACACCATAACTTACCCTCACCCTGACTCTAACCCTAACCCTAAAGTTCTAACCCTAACCTAAAACCCAGTAGCAACCTCAACCCTGACCCTATATGTTTTATGAAATAAATCTGAAAGGAATTGTTGCTGGGGCAGATGTTGCAAGACCTACATGTACTTTGTGGGAAGATTTGCTAGTGTGAAGCAATGATTTAAAAATAATCTGGAATCTTTTCCTCTTGAAAATTATTTTCTTGAAGTTAGTTTAATCTGCAGTGTGAATGGGACTTTGTTCATTATCTCATTATCTATTTTTATTACCTTTCATATGTGATGACAACTGTCTATTATCAATACCTTTGCTTACTAGTAGTTCTCTGGTTGCACAGCCAATACTTCCTGAGTTATATTTACCACAAAAGAAGAAGAAGAAGATCTGTGACAAAAACACTCCTTGTGTGCCGCAAAGGTCCCATAGGGCTGTCATGTTGTAAAACCGGATAATAAAATGACCATGAAAGCTCCAGTTGCTAGGTTTTTCTAAGACATAAAGCCCTTTTGTGGTATTCTTCATCCACATGTCTACATGTCCAAACAGCTGTTGTCTTCCCCCTTTTGCCCATAAGTTAGCATGCGGAAACCCTGTACCGTAATGTAAAGTAACAGAAAGTCTGAAGTGTAAGACTATGTATGTAGACTAATACATGCTCATAGCCAGAATTGGAGAGTGTTAGGTTCGACTCAAGGCTCTATGGAATTGTGTTGTAGCATAGTCTGGTCATGCAGACACAATATTTTAAAGGAAGGAAAGCTCAGTTATTTGATTTGATCTAAATTTGAATCCCTTTTCTGCTTTCAATTTTAGCCTCCGTGTACAGTTGAATTGGTGCATGTAGCCCTTATCGCATCCACATTATTTGGGATGAAGACATGCATTTCAATTTCCATGTATCTCTGTGTTGTACCTTCCATTATTTTGATTATTTGCTGATCAAATATTTGATATTTGATTATGATGTTAGAAGTTCATGACAGTATATTTGCTGGGCTGGGCATAGTATGAATGTTTTCTTTTCCCACCTTGTAGAATGTGTCGTCAAACACCAGACTGCCTGTTTGTTCGTCAGACATCCATGCAAGTAATTGGCCTTATCCATTATTGTTCAACATTTCTTCATATAAATTCATAAAGAAAAACAAAGTTTTGCCATACCTAATCTGTGTTAGTGATGGACATTATTGCATCTGTTAAAGCTGTTTGCATTGCAGACTATTACGTGGCCACTCCAACCCCCCCCCCCCAAAAAAAAAAGAAAGAAAGAAAGAAGAAAGAAGTCCTGAATAAAACCCAAGGTTGCATGAGAATCTATTGCTTCCCAAACCTTTCATCACTGCTTCAACAAATCTACTCCAGGATAAAATGACATGAATTAATGGAGAATCAGCGGCATTGTATTGTGCAAGCTGTTACAGTCATTTATCTGAGAAATAAACATGCTTTATAGAAAACGGGATCGCCCTCTGCAAGATGTTACACTGAGCAAATAAAGCGGCAACAGAAAGAAATTGTTTATAGTTTGCTCACTGACTAGACACTAAAGTGAGTGAGAATAGGAGACTCCCTTTCAGAATGCGATATCCAAGGTCGCTCTTAAAATTCATGGAGCTGCATAGAGCTACCATCTATCACGGAGTGTTAACATTGCATCTTTCAATAATAAAATCATCTTAATGAATATTATGGAACATTTTGAAAATTTCCCCTTCTTCCTACACTCTTATTTCTGCGGAGTCACTTTGACTCTGAATGGGCTGGGAGTCAACTCTATTCAGAGATGAAGTGACTTGGATTTCCAAATTAATTTGACTCAGAAGGGCATGAATGGAGTTACTTTGACTTGATTAAGTAGATTCTCAGTTGATGCCACGCCATTCCAAGTCAAATTGATTTTGAAATCTGAGTCACTTTAATTCGGAATAGACTTGACTCCCGGCTGACCCCGTTCAGAGTCAAATTTGATTCCCCAGAAATTAGAGTTTAGTTCTACAAAAATAATTGTTCCAATTCATTGAAAATTATTTGAATATTTGTTGATTTTCTAAGCTGGCAAATATGATTTTATTTTTTACTTGATTAAACTTTTGGTTCCTCTAAGAAAGTCTAAGTGGATTTGAAGTACGCTAGTATAACCTTTCATTAACCCTTATAAAAGTTTCATAGTTTGGAATAAAGATATGTTCTGTATTTTCAGTTGACATCAATTTTGTGATGACCCAAAAAGCAATGTTATTAAACTAAAAGTGCACCCATTGGAAAATATTCCTATTGTCATTGTTGGCAGTCTTCGGATCAAAATATTTTGCACAAATATGAATATGAGATAATCTGCTCTACACATTTAACTTTGGAAGTGGGCACAACGTTTGATGGAGCTAGTGTTGCGTGATATAAAATCTTTTGTCGTGAAGCCTGAATTTGATTCCCCTACACCCTTGATTCAATTGTTGCAATTACTGCCCATTGTGCAGCCATAAACCATGCATGAATACTCTGAAGGAATTGATTTGCGAGGTTCTTTCAAGCTGACAAAGCAAATAAAAACAGCAGTGTTGAAAATAATTTGTAAGTAATCCTCATGTAACAACTATTTCTTCAAGTGCAAGCCCTTTTCTTCTCCTCCTCCTCCTCCTCCTCTTTCACCGTACAAAGAGCTGGAAAGATTTGGAGTATGTTGAGCTTTATATTCAAAATTATTTGAGTTTTTTAATCTCTGTGTAGGGATTCTAAATATCTCTATGAATAGGTATTCCAATGTGAAGTTTGACAGTGATTTATAAGCCCTCCATTGAATCGCAAGTCGTTTCTGAATGATGTAATTCTTCACTTACCACAACTGACAAATATCGCATGTGACATTTTGACTTTGTGCTTTTGTATCTATAACGAGGTTCATCTAGAAAAAGAAATGCTGTTTACCTGCTTGAGAGTGCTGAACAACACATCCATTGATTTGGGATCAAATGGGCTAATTTTTTTCACCCCCATAAGAATTCAAGTTGGTGCCTAGGTTGAGATCATTGTTCATCTTTCATGAGAATCGGAGGAAGTCTAACAAGTTTATATGTCACAGAAAGTTCAGTCAGTAGAGTCATTGTCCCCTGAAAATATGACATAGATTTGTTCTTTACAAAACCCCTGAGATTAATATCTTACAGATGTAATTATCTTATAGATATAATAAGGGGGGTAACATGCTCAGAGACATGCTGGGGGGGGGGGGGGGGGACATAGATCAAGAACTTGATAGGTGCATAGCAAAATGTAATACAACATGATTAAGAAGGAGGATTAGGTGTATAGAGAGAGAGAGAGAGAGAGAGAGAGATGTGTGTGTGTGTGTGAGAGAGAGAGAGAGAAAAAAAGTGAGAAAGAAAGAGAATGTATCATCCCTGTTTTCATGAAGTGACGGATGAGCGCGTAACTTAAGAAAAGTTAGTTTTTAGTAAATCGCTTTCAAAGTTTCAAACCTCAATCTCAACCTCTTAAATGCATGAAGGGTGAATGAATTTTATATCCTGGTATACATGTAGGGCATACTCTGGACGATGTTCAGTATTAATCATTTGCATATTCCTTTTATATTTTAGAAGAAAATGAGCTGTAAACATTTGCCGTTATTTCGTGAAAAAACCCAAAATTCAAGGACGCACTGTGGTTTTATTTTCACGAAGTGACGGATCTCAGCTGCGCGCGTGTAAAACAAATGGGATTTGCTGAGCGCGCATTTGACCTGATTGTGCGTGATCACGTGTTCAAATCGACGACATGCTCTTTTTTTTTTTTCACGAAGTGATGGATCTCAGCTGGACACGTAAAACATACGGGAGCCGCCACTTTGTTAGAACAGAAAATCCTTTTACTAGATATTTTCTTGTTGACGTCATTGGTTAGTTACGTAATTTGACAATATTACAGTCTGAAACTCTGTGAGGTTCAAGGTATTGGTGGAAGATGTCCAAAAATGAAAAAACTCAAAATTTGAAAATTTCTGATTTTCCTCATATCCGTCACTTTGTGAAAAAAAGGGACGGTATGTGATAGAGAGTGACAAAAAAGAGAAAGAAAGAGTGTGTTGGAGAGAGAGAAAGGGTGAGAAAGCAAGAAAGAGAGAGAAAGAAAGAGGAAGAGAGAGAGAGATTGGTAGAAGAGGAACACGGAAGTGTCTTGAAAACACAATACATGTATCTTTTTTCAAAATATTCAAAACATGCTATTGCCTTGCATTAGAAGTAGGGTTAAAAAAGTGGTTAGCTTAGCTTCTGTCAGATTACTAGTTTCACATTATTGTATTGTTTCCACCTTACCTCTATAAGCTGTTCTAGTTTTATGTAGTCCCTTAAAAGGTGGCATAAATCCTTAGGAATATTTCTCTTTGTGAGATGCGCTACCTCCAGTCTTAATATTCTTCAGTAGCAAGAAAGTAAAGTATCGCTTGAGTATGCCCTGGAAGAAATTGACATTTATGATCTTTGTGTTTTATAAATTTATGTGTGTAGTGATCAGATTTTATCCGATTATAGAATCGGATGATCCCAAGGAGACATACACAAGCAAGTAAAATGCGTAGCATATCATTTCCGTTACCAATGGCTAAGAGAGAATATCTTTGAATCCTATGGATTGCCAAAAGTGAAAATCAGATTCTGCAAATGTCACAACCCTTCAGTTTTTTTAATCCATACTAGAGAGAGATAGAGAGAGTTTAACTTTACAAGAGTAGGAAAGAGAAAGGAATTGATAGTAAATGTATACTTTCCAACCTTATTTTCTCAAAGCACTTGACAGTGCATTAATACTCCAGTAATGTCATAAAGCTGTTCGTAAAGTTACGAATGACTTTACAAACGACTTGAATATGGCAAGCCAAATAGGATTCTAAATCCTTATAAATCACGTCAGCAAAAGATGAAATATGCAGACATAGATTAAAATTACTTTTGTTAACAGACATTTTTATTGTGAAGTATATTTTTTGCCACAATTGAATTGAGGTTATGGGAAATGCAGTCACACTTTGGGAAAGACTTTGGAAAAACTTTGGGCATCCCATTTGGCACTTCATATTCAAGTTGTTCATAAAGTCATTCGTAACTTTACGAACAGCTTTATGAACACCCCCAGGTACTATATGAGGAGTGGCAAATATGAATGTCTTGGCCAAAGGATGTTGGTGCCGTTGAGGGATTGGAACCTCAAACTTTGGTATTGAAGGCAGGTGAATGAACCACTATACCATGACAGTGATGACACTTCCAAACTGGAGAGAGAGAGAGAGAGAGAGAGAGAGAGAGAGAGAGAGATGGAGAGAGATAGAGAGAGAGAGAAAAAAGAGAATGATAGTTAAACTTTACAAAAAGAATAAAGGAATGGTACCTTTTCTGTTTCATTTACTCATCAGTGCTTGACAGTGTATCCCTATAGCTCAAATATATCATGCCTAAACATACCAGGTACTCGTTTAAACCTTTTTGAGGAGTGGCAGATGTAGATCAAAGTAGTGCCAAAGGATATTGGTACAGTGCAGGGATTTGAACCCTCAACCTTTCATTGGAAAGTCAAGTCAATGAACCACTCTTCCACAACAGAGATGGCACTTCCAAACCAATCTGAGAGATGAGTTTAACATTATAATGATAAAGGAGGGAGAGAAAGCTTAAAGGCATTGGCTAACTTTGTGAGCAGCCGATTTAAAAAATTCTCAAACTAAGATGAAACATGTGTATGAGTTCTTGTATTTATACTAAAAAACCCTGAAACCAACCATAATTTGGAATGAAAAACTGTAAGTTAGACGCAAACCGTGATTTTATTATTTTTCGTCTCAGATACAATAAATAAATAATTTGCTCGAATTAAAAAATACTGTTATCTGCCTCCCGCGGAATGATACGCCAATACACACAGTATTGTCCGGTGAGCCATGCATGCATGCGCACGCATTACGTCTAGTCTGTGCAACCGACCCCTGTATATTTTTCAAACATTGCTTCACATTTCTAATATTTAAATATACTTCCTGTGGATATGATACTTTGAAACTTTCAGACTGGTATTTTTACACTATAACCCTTATGTTTATCCCATTTTCAAGTAACAAAATGAGATTTAAAAAAAATTATAACAGTGTTAACCAATGCCTTTAAGATGGAATAGATTTCAAAGCTTGTAAGGCTGAATCATCAACAACATAAGAGGCAGCAGGTGGTTAATTCCACTTTTCTTTTTCCTTCTAATGTTTAAGAAACCGTACTGTTCCAGAAGATCTACTGGATTCTCTGTTCAAACAGCATTTGGCACTTGAGAAACACTCAGTCCTTTTAAAAAAAAAAACTGTAGTTTGTTGCATTGTAGACTGAGCATAATCCTCTTCACTGATGAATTTTCTTTGCTATTGCCAAATTTCTATTCTCTGGTGCAGTTTCTGGGCTAGTCTTGTTTTCTCCTGGCTTTAATGAACAGGAGCTTTGAAGATACCATAAAACACAGTATAGTCTGTAACTTTACTTATTATTTATAATGAATAATGAATAAAGAAAATTACAGGGATCTGCCTCCTTCCTTGGAGAATACATGTAACTACGTGTAAAAGTATTTTTCAATTTTTGTTCCTGTTCACCCTGATTTTTCCTTCTTTCTGGTCACATTTATCTTCTGTAAAAACAAATTTTAGTCAAATTTTTAGCCAGAATTTTTTGTGATTTTCAAAAATTCTCTTCAGTAGATTGTTGAAATGAGTAAAGAATATTTAGAAATTATTTACATGTATGTCCTCACAATACTCACATCCTATTGGAAGAGAAAAATATATTGAGAATTTTTTTACTTTCTCACAATACACATCCCGTTGAATAGAAAAAAAAAATATTGAGGAATTTTTGACTTCCGCACTATACCTCTGTTGAGAGCAGGGAGAAGATTCTTGCTCTCTGCAGATGATGCATTATGAAGGGGTGCAGAGTACATGACCTGAGATGATTACAGGAAGTTCATGACAAATGAACCAATTCTGATCATTTAACGCAACGCAGTGGAGAATAATTGTCATATGCTATTGATCTGCACGTCATTTGGTGTCATTCACTTCATTATGCTTTGTCGATTTTGTTTGCTTGTAGGATTGTACTTCTGTTGAGGGCCGGGTTGTAAAATGCCTGTACAGTATCCATAAACATTGTTTATTGTGTGTATCATGCGAGAAAGATGGGGGCAGAGAGAGAAAGAGAGAAACAAAGAAATGGGGGAATAATAGAGATGGAAAGAGGGGGAGTTGAGTGGTGGAAAAGAGATTAAGAGGTGAAAGATAGGGAAAAGAAGAGCAAGGAGAGTGGATCAGGAAAACTAGTAAGGAGGGATAGGGAAAGAGATGGGGAAAAGACAGAGAGAGAGAGAGAGAGAGGGGAATTAGAGAGTGGGGGAGGGTAACAGTTAAGAGAAGAAAGAGAAGAGGAAAGAGAGAAAACAATTAGAAGAATGAAGAGATAGAAGGAAGAAACTGGAAAGAAAGAGATCCACAATTTCCAAGTGTTTACTTCATCACAGAGTGACAATACCACACAGTCCAGTGAGCACCCCTCTCAATATAATCCATAGCACCCACTTAAGTGACAGGGGGTCGTTACCACCCCCTATTGAATCCAATTGCAGTGGAATCATACCCTATTCATCTCCCCCTTCTTGTCTAGTCAACGCTTTTCAAGAATGATCTGGGCAATTGGGTGCCCCGCAAATACTTGACACGTCCTGACAATACGCAATTGTGGGCACGGAGAAGCAACCGACCAACCCACCCCCTTCTTCCCCAGTCCCCGGATCCGCAAGCCCAACTGTTGCGGGGCGGTCGGAAGCTAGAGACGCTCAGTGCAGCCAGGCGATTAACGGGAGGTGCCATCTCTTTTCTTCTTCTGTTCATTCATACAGCGAGGAGACAGTTATATGAGTTCTGCTTTAGCTCAAGGGATCTTTGCAAGAGGATACTATCACCTACAGTCCAGGGGAAACAGGGCTCGTCTCTGTCATCACTGTGCCATTTCTTTGTTTTCTCGCCTGACTTTGATATTGTGTCACTAGCAGGTAAATATTAGTGTGTGCATCGCTTTTTCCCTATCCTTTGATCTTAGCTCTTTCCCTCTCTCTCTCTTTCTATTTCTCATGGAGTCTCGCCTCAGTTTTTGGTGCTTATAGAGCTCTTAAGCATACTGCTCTTTCAACCTTATCCAACAGTTTTAGGAAGTGGGTGTGAAATTTAGAAGTTTGCCTCCATGTTCCTTATGCACTAATCTAAGTACAGTCAACCATCATTCAGTGACTGACTACCTAGTGAATATTTTCAGCTGTATTTGTAGAGTTATTATAAATCTGTCAAATTTTGTAACATGGTTTAAAATTTCAAATAATTGTACTTGCAGAAAGAGAGATACACTGTAGAGAGTGAGGGAAGGAGAGAGAAGGAAATTGCTGGATACTATCAAGGATAACTCAAACTTTAGTCTATGGGCAATACCGGTATATATTATATAAAAAATGATGTCATGTCCACTGCATTGACATGAATTTGCTGTTTAGTAGAATGTTTTGTTATACACAGATGGTAATATAATGATGAGAAATTTATATAGAAAGAAATCGAAAGACATGTAAGTGGCATAAATTATTAAAACTAGTTTGATGTGAATCAGAAATCTATGATCAAATGATATGTCAGATGTATTAACTGAAACTCTTCAGGTATTTTGGGTAAAAGGATGAAATGGCAAAGTAAGTTAACAACTCTTTGTTATTTTGATCTGGAGGGGAGAGGGCTCATTCATATGCTTTGCTTTAAACATGTACAGTGTATGTACAGTAGCTCATTTATTTTAGAACAGAAATCTTCTCCTTTTAATGCATGTACATGCTAGCTGCGTGCAGGCTTTCATATGCAAGCCTTCCTTTATTGGAGGGGGGTAAGGCAGTAAAATGAATTTGAGTTAATCTGTAACTAAGTCTCTCTCATCGATGACCAGACATAGCCCGGTGTACTTTTCTTGACACAGTAAAACGATACATGTTGATACCGTTTTAAGGGTTTAAAATTTCTATTGTTGTCTAAGAACAGGAGTCAATACAGTTTGCAGACTGCTTTGTGTGTAATAGTATGCATATGATTCTAAGGACACTTTAAAGTTCAGATTAGTCCTTTTTTATGTTTTCTATACACTGTTTTCGTATTTGTTGGAATCCTCTTGGTTTTGAGGGGACTACCTGTGGAGGCATTTGATTGATTATGAGGTGAAGTCTGAATAGTCTAAATTAGGCAAGATAAATATAATTTCACTGAATAAACCTAGTTGTATCGAAAATTGGAAGAAGTGAGGATTAGGAATGGGGTATAGGAATGAGTTTTTGTTTGAGGAATGTAAATTACTTGAAGCAAAGAATGAGAGATATGTATTCAGTTGCTAGAACAGATAACAGAATCTGTTTTTATGTTCAGGCGTACCATCACAAGTTTTTAGCTTTTCGGGATTTTACGCCTCCTTCCTTGTTTATATACCTCAATAGTTAGGTATTGGTATTAGGTACAGTCAAACCTGCTTTAGCGACCAACTGTATAGAAAGACCGCCTGTCTTTAAAGACCACAAATTTTGTTTCCCTTGAATTGTTTTTACCATTAAAATGTGTATTAAAGGAACCTGTCCATAAAGACCACCTGCTCATAAAGACCGCTTTTCTTGTCTCCCTTGGGCGGTCTTTATATACAGGTTTCACTGTATTTATATTCTAAATACTTTGTAAAATGCTTAAAAGTTATCGGAAGGAAATGAAGGGGGTTTTGAATTGAATTTTGAATTGTTTGCAAGCATTCATAATAAGGTCGGTTGAACAAGAAACTAAACAACATTTGTTTTGACTCATCATGTGATATTTTGAAGTATGCTGGAATTTTCATTACTTGCTCTCTTTGTCTTTGAAAAAAAAAAAATTCACATTAACAATTTGTCTGTTCAGGGCCAGAAGGGCATTAACTCATATCATCTTATACAGTCTTAACGCCCTTCTGGTTCCAAACAGTTGAATTGTTTTTGCTATTGAAAGAAAGCCTTCCACCATGAAACTGCAGTATGTTCAAATTTAAATATCCGTCACAAACCACAAGATTCATGGAAATATCATTTTCCACCTTGCTTAAAATCTACCCTAATGTAATAAGAGATACATTAATACAAAGTCAGTGACATTTGTATTTGTAAGAGCAAGAGGGTTAGATTTGATCAAAAGATCATTTGGGGAATCTGATCATCAGAAATGTTTGTTCCTCTTGAGGTGTGTTCATTCCTGAGTAGTATTGGTTTCACCAAGGTGAACTACTTGGTTTTTAAAATTTAAAGTTTGTACATTACGTTTAGTCTTTATTACAAACCATGCTATTTTTCATCAACATTTTACAATCAGTACAGAGAGCATTTGGGCATTGCCCATGCAGTGCCATTGCATGGTATTGCATTATCTAAAATCTCTAAACAATACTAAGACCAGTATTTCATGCAACATCTTCATAACAGCTAACAAAGATAAAAATTCTTGACAATTTGTAGATTTTTATTCATGGTTTTGAAAGGAGGCAAGACTACAGCAAACTATGCATGTAATCATCATGTTCAGTGGCGCAGTCTGCCAACTGAAGCCTTGATGACAGACCATGTCGTGATGTGGAAATATAATCTACCCACTGGAGTTTGCTCGTTATTCTTACAGGAATTTAATTTGTAGGAAAAGGTAAAGAAAATGAAGAGAAAGTGGGAGGGGGGGGGGGGGGAAGAAGGAAGAGGATCATGTCACACAATGCATTGTTGTTGCTGCTGTTGTTGTTGGTTTAGTATTAGAACATTTTTCTTTCACTCTTAACCCATCGCTTATGGGAACCAAGTGACCCTTGTTGTATAGCATATGCATGAGAGAATTTGGCAGTCAAGGGGATCATGGATTATTATGAAGACAAATAATAATTAAACATAGAGTAGCCTTGAAAGAATGATAAATAAAAATTAAGGAGTACCCTAGAAACAATGGTATGATATTCATGTGGGTTTTATGTGACATTGTGTTATCTAACCTTGACATTATTATTTGTATACCGGGTATACCAGGACAGGTATTTACTTCCCTGAATGCAGACTAGGTGATATACCTGCATCCCCTTTACTGCTTCCTACGTTGAGAAATTTGATATTTTCTAAACCTTGAATTGACTTTTATTTGAAGTTGAACTCAAAGTGTAGGCCCTATTAGCAGACAGACTTATCATTTCCTATCGATACAGGTTTAAAAGTTGCCAAATTTCTGTATTTTAATACCCCGTTTCATATCCCATTCCTATACAGGGTCAGATTTGAAAGCCGATCATGATTAATGACATGTTTTGGTTGAATGGCCAGCGGCTCTCTTGTTATAACTTTTTTAATCACACTGGGCTAGGAGAAGTATTTGGTGGTGATGAGAGATTGATTAGCCCCTGGTCCCACATATAGCAGATTTTTATGGACTTTGCAAGTGCAATGGAGCTTGAGCCATCTGATTCACTTGGTGCTAAATTTGACTTTTCTTTTATGTTAGTAAAGAAAATAGACTGCAAAAGACAGCAAACAATTGACCTTACTGTAAAATTAAAGGGGAAATTAATGCAGCAGTAAAAGTACACTGTAATATAAGCAAGGTTTTATATGAAAGAGAAATTGCATACTGGACAGTTTGACTTTGCATGCCTGTGTCAGATCATTGAGTTAAAGATATTTGTTTAAAGGGAAAGTCCACCCCAGAACTTTCACTGTTTCAACAAAAGGAGTTAAATTTGAACAGCATATTAAAAAAGAAATGAGCAAAATCGATCAAAGAATAAGAAAATTACACTCATTTACATTTTCTAGTAAATTATCTCGCCTCTGCAAATTGGCAACACTGATGACACCATATGCGAGCAGCTCTCGATTCACTTTGTACATGAAATTTCACATTTTCTCAATTTTCTTGGAAGTTACACATTTTCTCACCCCGATAGTAAATGTATGTTCAGAAGAATTGCTTTTTACATAACATACTTTGACTATGGGGGGGGGGGGGGTGAGAAAATGTGTAACTTCCAAGAAAATTGAGAAAATGTGAAATTTCATGTACAGAGTGAATGGAGAGCTGCTCGCATATGATGTCATCAGTGTTGCCAATTTGCAGAGCAGACAGTAACTTACTAGAAAATGTAAATGAGTGTAATTTTCTTATTCTTTGACCGATTTTGCTCATTTCTTTTTTAAAATGCTGTTTAAATTTAACTCCTTTTATTGAAACAGTGAAACTTCTGGGGTGGACTTTCCCTTTAATTCCAAAGTTAACCCATTGAACACAAAGCCCAAGATAACTTTGGCTTGGGTCTACTGAAAATGTGTGTTATACTAACACCAAATCATGCTCAACAGGTTAAAAAAGAGAGCTTTTATAATAAAGAGTTCCAAGACCAGTAGCCTAACTCCTTCGTGTGATGTTCAAGCTGCACACATACAGATATAGCCTGCGTTTCAGTGGGTTCTGAACTGAGTGCACTGCATATTGGGTTTAGCAAGGCTCCGTGCTTAGATTAAAAAAAAAAATGTTTATATGCGTGCTTAGAATGTTGATCTCTGTCTTCCATTTTCCACTCAAAAGTATGATTTGTTACCGATCATACTGGGCCCTGTTTCACGAAACTTGTTACAGTAACAACTGCCACATTTCTATGACAAATTTGCTCTCAACCAGTTAGATGCAAGGATTTCAGTAGCTTATAACAGTTATTGCAACTTGTTATTGATAACAAGTTTTATTTAACGGGGCCCTGATGCAAATAAAAAAGAGATCCAAGAGGTTGACAGATTTTATGTCACCTTCAAAAAAGGGAGCTAATGTCTTGTCTGTTATACATGCATCTGCAATTTATTACCTGCATTGTTAGATGTCGATTAGACCTGCAAATTTTCAAATAGCTACCTGTGCTTGGACTATAGAAATATTTATATGGGCACATGGGTACTTAGGCCTCATTATATGCTTCCCTGGTATAATAGTGTCCCAGGGATAATCCTCAGTGGCTTTTGGGCATCTTCATCTATCACCATAATAGTCCCCAATTAAGGAGAAATTGAGCCCCAATTGCTCAGTCCAGGATCTTTTGTTGAAGATAGGGTAGGAGTTTGATGTTCATCCATAAATCTATACAAACTTCTGCTGGTTGGGAGTTATTATGCCCCGTTATCATTAGATAAGTTTTTGTAGGGTATTGTTGGTGGGGTTTGGTGGTATTGTTGGTGGGGTTTGGTGGGATTGCTGGGACACTCTTCAGGATTGTGGCAGACACTCTTTGGGATTGTGCTGGTGAGTGAGTTGTGATGGATGAATGATTGTCGTTTGAAAGCTGTGTGCTTCCTATTACTCCTATATTAAGTAAAGCAGGCTTATGATTCTGACAGGACAGGCTGACAAGCGCACCCAAGAAGGAATGGCATGTTGATTTTGCGTTGGAGAGTAAGGATGGGGAGATGAGGTGGGGAGAAGGGAAGGGAGCGGGACATGAAGAAGGAGCGTGTAGAGAAAGAAAGAAAAATACAAAAGAGGGTTAGGTACATGTATAGGAGATAGAGGATGCAAGGAAGGAGAGAGAGAGAGATAGAGGGAGAGAGAGAGAGAAAGAGAGAGAGGAGGTGAGGTAGAAGAAGGGAAGGAAAGGGGACATGGAGAAGGAGCGTGTGGAGATAAACAAAAAAATACAAGGGGTGGGTAGGTATAAAGAGATAGAGAATGCAAGGAAGGAGAGAGAGAGAGAAAGAGAGGGGGGAATGAGATAGGGAGAAGAGGAAGGGAGGGGCACATGGAGAAGGTACATGTAGAGAAGGAAAGAAAACATAAGAGAAGGGTAGATAAAAAGAGGATAAAGAATGCAAGGAAGGAAGGAGAGGAGTGATTTCAACAGAAGTAACCAGGAAAGAATTGAAATAACCAGGAAAGAATTGAAAAGGCAAGTACCACAGCAGGGGATGTGTGGAGAAGAAGATAGAAAATATATCGAAACGAAATGAGACTGAAGGAGATATTCATTAAATAATGAAGGTTGATATTTGAGTAGACCTTTACAAAAGTACTCTACAGCAAATAATGTAGGCATAATGATTTCATCGTAATATTATGTTAGAAAAAAGAAAATACAATAAGTATTGAAAAGTTTCCTAACAACTTTGTCATACACTGTATTTCTTTTTAGGAAACAACGCCTCCAAAATATGGCTGCGCTTTCAAAAAATCGATAGTTCTTCAGTTATTTAGAATAGGTTGACTCGGACATATCTCTGAAAATATTTGTTCTATTTGCCTCTCTGTAAACTGCTAGTACATGTGCCTTTGAAGATGGTAATGCATGGGCCTTGATGAATTTCTTCGTGCAGTTGTCTTTTCATAGTCACAGTAGCCCCAACATTTCTCCTGTCGGCCTGTTGAAAGGATCTTCCTCTTTCTAGACAAAACAGTCCAAAAAAGCTATTCTGCTAAAATAAATCCATACGATAACAAGTGAAGTAAATGAATAAAGATAAATGGCTAATCCCCGGGTATGGAATTAGAAAGTTTTGTATTGAAAGGAAAACTTTTTCTACCTGTCTGATTTAATTTATCCAGGCAGCATGGATGAATGGATCTAAATGACAACTGTCCTTGTTATTGAGTGAAGCAGAGTAGAAAGAGAGAGGGAGAGAGGATGAAAGAAAGAAATAGAGAGAGAGAGAGAGAGAAGGGGATAAAATGGTGACACAACATTTGCTCCTGCGACACTTGCTCCTGTCTTAATTTCTCCGAAGACTTAGGGTTAGGGTTGTGATAAGGGTTTTGGTTCAGAATAATGTGAGGATAAGGATTAGGGTTAGTGTTAGGTTTAGGGTTAGGCTTTATGTTTGACTTAACATGCAGATTTTCCATTGGAGCAATTGTCGCCGGAGCAAGTGTCATGGAACCAAAAAAAGAGATGGGGGCTGTAGAGTGAAAGGGAGAGCTATAAAAGGAAATAGGAGAGGAGGGTAGAGAGCTTGAGAGAGAGAGAGAGAGAGAGAAAGAGAGAGAGAGAGAGGGGAGGGGGAATATTAGGAAATTGTTTTGCAGTTGAAAAAGACAGAGAGAAGATATACGAAATCAGTATAAGGCAGATAAAATAACATGTATTGAGAGAAAGAGAGAAAATGCAGGCAGGGTACTAAATGAAGCCTCTAACTTAAGCCACTAATCGACTAATCCAGTAGAAATTCAATTTCCTACATTCCTAACTTAATGAGGTTATTAATTCCAGGCTCAATTTGTCATAACATTGTCATTTTTGTAATGTCGGTTTTTGCCACCGATGAAACTCATGTTATGAAACTCACTGGTAACATACCCCCATACTGAGTCATGTGATCAAACTTTATCGATCGCTATTGTTATTGTCACATGAATAGTGCCACAAAACCACTGTCCCAACCATGCTATGATATCATTCATTGTCCAGTAAAGGTATGTCCTCCAAACCCTATGATTATTGGGGAGGGGGTCCTGACATCCAAGACTTTCTATTATCTAGGCTTGACCTTCAGTTCCAGCTCACATTTAATCCCCCTTTCCTTTCTCTCTAGAAAGGCATTCCAGGTCCTGCCCCCTTTCGTGGCAAGGTTTTCAATAGATTTATTGAACCAGATAAAGCTTGATCCATAGGGGAATTCAGAAGGAAATAAAAGTGTCTGGATTATTGCCCCACTGCCGATTTCCACCAATTGATACAGACTATTGATCAGCTAGGATCAATTCATAGAAGGTTTAATTCTGTATTGAGGTTACTCTTTACGAGTGTTGAAATTTACTTCCAAACAGACTTGCAAGTCTATTTGTGGAATAATAGAAGAAGAAAGTAACTGTTTACAGTTATTAAAGGCATTGGTTAACATTGTTATGATTTTAAAAAATCTTGTTTTATTACTTGAAAATGGGATAAACATAAGAGTTATAGTGTAAAAATACCAGTCTGAAAGTTTCAAAGTATAATATCCACAGGAAGTATTTTTAAATATCAAAAATGTGAACCAATGTTTGAATACTATACGAGGGTCGGTTGCACAGAATAGACATAAGGAGTGTGCATGCGCGTATGACTCACCTTACGGTACTGTGTGTATTGGCGAATCACGCGGCGGGAGGTACATAACGGCATTTTCAAATTCAAGCAAAGTGGTCCTCTTAGTGATTGTCTCGTGAGACGAAGGATAATAAAATCGCCGCTTGCGTCTAACTTACACTTTTTCATTCCAAATTATGGTTGGTTTCAGGGTTTTTGAATACAAATACAAATACTCATACACATGTTTCATCTTAGTTTGAGAATTTTTTTAATCAGCTACTCACAAAGTTAGCCAATGCCTTTAACTGTATTAAACGCTTCCTTATATCCCATCATGCAGCTGTATGCCCGGAATTCTTGAGAGTATAGGTCAAAGCATCGTTTGCGTTAACTGAAAAAGCTTGTTTCATTGATGTTTGAACGGTGAGTTTGATTATTTTTCTGCAATTTCTGGTGTGATTGAAGTGAAATTTTTGTCTTCTCTTATCTCTCTTCTCGAATTTCTGAAGGTGAAAAATTAAAAGCTATTGTCTAGTAATTCCTATTCAGCATTTTTTTCTTTGAATACAAATTGAAAAGTAAAAAAGCAATGTTTGTTGCACTCAGTTTGAAAAGTTCTGTATTTTTTTGCACTACCAAATGAATAATAGCCTGACCATGGAAATGAAAAGTATTTTTTTTCCTCAATCCATACAGCATTTTTCAAAGTTATCATGGAAATCTTTTTGAAAATGGCATAGTTGGCAAATGGAAAGTAATAAAAAAAAGAGCTTTAAAAATCTGAGTGTAGTAGAAATTACACAATATTACTAAATAAAAAGGTAAGCGCTATCAACAAGCAAGTTAATTTGCACACTGAATTTTATTGTCACTTGTGCGAAAATACTTCTCTTGCTGTTTATCTGTCAAAAACGAAAGAATCTTCACCCCACCAGCGATTTGCGCGTGACTAAAATTAACATAATTACTTTGTGGGCTTTATCTGTCATACATGATGTATTGCTCATTAAACAAATGTAATCCCTTGGGTACTGCCGTATTCTGGTTATCACAACCCTTTCTTTAACCAGCCAGGTGGATTACTGAAGAAAATATCAAAGACATAAAGAAAAAGCTAGCGCAGTCTGATTTCCATGGCAACTTAGATCCGAGCCCTAGTTGGGTATGCACTGCATGGTCAGTGAACCGCTGTGTTTGTTGGAATTGAATTATCTTTGCACCTTCATCATTTATTGATGATGAATTGTCACCGAGTTTTTCTGTTCTTGAAAGGCTTACATGTAGCAGGAGTGGGAGAAATCTCAAGACTGGTTTTATTAAACCTAGTTGCTTTAATGTGGAGTTTATTGGCAACTTGTTTTTCCATCAGCAATCAAATGAAATGTATTGCGATTATGGTAATGCTTTTTTTGAGGAATATTATGTGAACAAACATCTCTGATCAACATATTTCTCAAAATAGTGTCTTCTGACCTGTTTCTAATGTGTTTGATGCTGTAAATTATGGTGATATACCTAAGTTATAAGAAAATATTTGCATAAAATGATTTGTTGAAAGGAATTATTGCATTATATCAGCAGTTTGGGGTTTGTTTTTGGTCCAATATCATATGGAGATATAGCTTTTGAGCACTATCTCAATAATACATGTCTTTAAATAGTTATTCACAGTTTGAATTTACAAAATTGAAATTTTGCATGAAAATATGCTGCTATTACGAAATACTGAACTGATTTGTAAGTGCTGATTCATGCCAAAATATAAGAAAATATTGGAGCAAAGTACTTTCCCTGGAAAGAAAAATTGCTATTGTGTCTGACCATTACTTTGGCATATGGCAGGATTGAAAGTAAATTGCATTAATTTAAAACATTTTTTTTCCCCTAGCAATGTGGCTTGAGTCCTAACGGAAGTGCTTGTAACCGCAACTTAATCACTCTTGATGAGTTTTTGTCAGTTTAGAGAGAATAGAAACTGAGGCGGGAGCTTCTTGTATTGATGCAGTGAGTTGGAAGATTGCATCGATGCAGCTTTCCTCTTAAGTGGAGGAGAAATTTGGAAGAAATGATAGACTTTGCGATGAATTTTTTCTTGTTTGTTTTGGGGTGTTTTTTTTGTTGTTTGAAATGTTTGAATGTAACTTGAATTATGGATTGTTGTATTATGTAATTCAGTAGTGTTTTGTTCAATTAAAAGTACATTTGCTTGCATGCTATTTCTGAGTGCCAAATTTTGAATCACTGCAGACTCTTAAAAGGTATTTTTTCCCCTTATTCATATGAGGAGAAATTATTTGCGGTTTGGGGATATGTATTGTTCCATGGGTTTCATTCATTATTCACACCTTACTTAAGATATGCAGTGGTAAAATTAGATGGAAGGAGAGAGAGAGAGAGAGAATAAAGAGGATTGGAAACGGAAAGGGTAAGTTTTCTTAAGGACCAAGAAAGAAGAAAGATAGTGAGAGAGAGAGAGAGAGAGAGGGAGAGAGAGAGAGAGAGAGAAGGGTGGGGATGGTAGGAGAATTAATTCCATTATAATCTATGAAAATATTTTAGTAATCTATTGTTTTGTATGGAGTCATGTCAGTTGATGGACGGGGAGGGGTTGTTTCTATCTTGTGACAAAAGAATGATTGAATTTTCTAGGCATGTCTTAAAATAGTAAATGAGTCTGTCTCAGTTTCACAAAAACAACACTTCAATGATGCAAGAGTCTCGAATTTGAGGTATTTCTATATTTTCAAAGCTAAAAAAAAAAAGATTTCAGTGAACATAAATCAATGGTGGGAAAACAAGTAGAACGAATGATATTATATCAGTAACAAAAGTCATAAATTGTGATGATATGGCCAGTGAATATAGATCTGGATGCCAGTTTGTGGTTACCTAGTGCAGAAGTAAATACTTTTGTTATCTTGAGCAAGAAGCTAGGAACTATCACCTGATTGCTTGGCCTTACTGACAGTTGTCATTGCTTTATGATGTGCGGACAGACAGGCACCAGACGCTTTAAAAAAATTGTGAGATCCCAGTAAGACAGTACCTTGCAGTGGGTTTTTGTGGGGTTTTTTCAGTGCTTAAGGTAAAGTCCCCAGTTTTTTGCAATATGGAAAACAGAAAAATGTTACGGAATTCAGGAAGAACACAGAATTCACAGAATTTCATAGAAAACATGATTCTTTTGGCCAAAAAACTTGAATTAAGAAAATACAGCAAAAATATTTTTAAAAATCAAAGCAAAATCCAATAAAACAAACCGGGCATCAGCGGAAAATCTGGATCAAACCTGTTTGCGTGTTTAGCGTGTATTCATAAAGTCTGCATGTATACTGCAGTGCGTATATATCATAGCCAATTGTAGATTTGTAGATTTTTAGTATTTATAATTGCTTTGTCACATGTTTTGTACATGCCACGGAAGGACACAGAATTTGAAGTTTAGAACACCAAAGAACACGGAATCGGCATTTCTAGAAAACGGAGAACTGGGGACTTTAGCTTAGGGTACAATAATTTCTCATGTATAAGTTTTCCCAGACTTTTTAGTTCTGTAATAAACAAGATAATCATAGTTGACTTGAATTTGTAATTTATTAGTTGGAGGTTAATTCACCAGATTATAGTGGAATTGCTGACTTGCACTTGGATGAAAAAAGTATCAAAGTCTATTCATAATCACACAGTATGGATGCTGCAGTTAAGAGCACAGTATTTTGCTCGTACCATGGAGTTTTAGGGTGCGTTCAAGCTATTTTTTGAGGTTAGAATCACAAACAATCACAATCAAAACGCTGTTACAAAACACGGCTACTGCGGGAGAGCGTTCAAGCAATGTTTCATTAACGCTGATTCTCGCTCATTTCAAGCCCACCCACTGCGCATCATACTGCGCAGTTTGACCCAGGAAGTATAGGTTAACTTAGGCACGCGCACTCTGAATTTGTTTTGCCCCCGAACCAGAAACAGACCATGATAACGACGTCATAGAATAATGATTTAGATCTCCGTTGCGTTCAGTCGATTTTTAGCGACCGTGGTTCTGCAGAATCATGATTCAAAACGCACCTTTTTCAGCGTTTCATGTTTGCGTTTTGAAAGACGTTTATTTTTGCGACCTGCGAGAAATCGATTGAACGCAACCGTGGTTTAAGCTAAACGTCTTTGAAAACCGTGATTCTAGGGTGAAAAATGGTCACTTGAACGCAACCATAGTAACTCCTTGCTCGTACCAAAATGAGGAAGGGGTAAACGATATCAGAAGGGGTAAATGATATCAATGCAAGGACAAGAATGCGTTGTATAGAATGGGGAATTTTGAGAACTTATGAATTTGATGAGTGAAATGTCTTTAATTACTACTCATGCCTCTATAAAAATATTTGCCTAGCTGCTTTGAATGGTTTTAACAGTGTCCTGACCTCATGACATTGTGGTATTTGGTAAAATAAAGTTGTTGATGTATCTCAAAATCTGGAGCTAAGTTTGACACATATAAGTAAAGCCACAGACCTGTCTGATGTTGCTTTTGTCCCACTTCGAATGTAGTCGAAAAACATTCTATCTTTGTTACACGTAAGTGTAGCTTGATTTGATACAGTGATTTATCATCTCATAATCCGTTGAAAATAGTAACATCCATTTTTTAAATTACCAGGCTGCTTCCATGGTGTACACTTTGACTTATGGAGGTAAAAAAACTTGTAAGATTTATGGAATTGGAGTGAGGAAAAAAAGAAAAAGAAAATAGTGCCAAAATATTGAAATAATTTGAATGAACTACATGTATTTGGCCACATGCAGATACATGCAGAATTGTAAAGTTTGTTTTCATGTGCAAATTGTTTCAAGCAAATTAACCATGTGAGTAATTTAGCCTGGAAAAATTGGGGTTGGGTTTATGAATAAACGTAGTGAGAAAATAGGAAAAATCTTGAAAACATCCATCAGTGCCTGTTAGATTGTCGGTGGGGGGGGGGGGGGGGGGGGGAGGGGATGGTTGTAGGCCCATATCATAAGGGGAAAAAAATATGGTGAAGCTCGTGCATAATTTCAGTATGGTACAGATTTATTTGATGATAGCAATATCTGATATATCTGCTAACACTTTTTAATTACCCTGCACCAAGTCACCAGAGAATAGTAAACCAGTCTTGTGTATCATCGAAGTCATTCCCCAAGCAGAGCATCGGAGGCCACTTTCGGCAGTAAATGAGGCAGGGTCGAGCAGCGCCACGCTTGACTTGGATTTCAAACATGAGGGGGCATCCTTGTATGCAGAATGGACCTGGTTTTGTATGGTCTGCATGGGTGACGGAGTTCAGATGAGCTCGTTGCAGAACATTTTGGGGGAAGTTCCCATGAAGTTGTGAATGGTTTTTGAGACTGAAATTCCCATCAAGGAAAAACATTCTATACTAAAGCTAATGCAGGTAGTGACATTGTTCCACTTTAATTGATTTTCCTATCAAAGCATATCCCTTTTTTTTAATCTCAAGGTACAATTTTTAGGGTATGTAGAAATTTCCCCTTACATTTAGGAAACATGTCTAGATTTAAAAGTTAATTGTTTTATGTGCTTTTATATTGATTTGATCCTCCCAGCAAGGAATGATTATTTTTGTGAATCGAAGCAGAATTAAAGTCATACTTCAATCATTTACATTTGAATTAAAAATCAAAAATCAAATATTCGTTCCAAAATCCAAACATCTAAGGAAATTTGAAACCACATCAACTTTGAACATTGTGTGAACATAGATTTTGTTCTAGTAGAAGGCCAGACTATCTGATAAAGGGTTTATTATGGAAAGCATGTTGTGTGCACGTCCTTGGCTTAAAAAATAAATCATTGTGGGCCATGTTCCACACAAAAGACATGACTTTGTTTTCACAACAGTAACCCTGTTCTATGCTTCTCATGTGTTTTCAAGCTGTCTTGCTTTGTGAATGACATGTCAGAGGCTGTTTCCAGATGTGTCGCTAAACCATTTTGAATGGGGGAGGGAGAGTCTGTCGTTTTATGTGGCAAGTTAAGCGGTAACTGAATATTTCCCCAGAAGCTGAAAACAAAAAACTGCAGTCCTCATATTTGTCAAGTTTGTAGGCAGATCTTTAAACATTATTCCAGCAGGCAGAATTTCTAAAATGTATCTGCTAAGAGCCTTTTAAAATTACAATATACATGTATATTTGCTATCAGAAACTAAAAAATCGAGGGGGGGGGGTATCATACATCCTACATCCTACAACCCCCTCTAGCAATATCCTTGAGTGTTTCCATCATGGCCTGTCATCTTTGGTTGGTCAAATATGATTAGAGAGTGCATAATAGCCACATTTCTTTTGTTGGTGATGTTAGGTAGTAAAATATTAACTCTTTGAGTACATTTGATTTTAGTATAACACACATTTTCCAAAGACTTCGGTTCAAGTTATCACAGGCGGAGTATTTAACGGGTTAAGAAGGTTTTTGTAGAATGAGGTAAGGCTGAATTTTAACCCATTGAGCATATGATTTTAGTATAACACACATTTTCCATAGACCCCAGCCAGAGTTATCTCGGGTGTAGTGTTCAGCTGGTTAATACAACATTCTTTTGTCAACAGCAGTAGCTGTGAAAACTTCCCAGTCTTGAGCTATCCATAGGAGATGAGTAACACTGCTTTTTACTAGTAATACAACAAAGTAACATGCATGGAATAGTTTGTCAATGAAATTTTCTTTTCATAGAGAATGCATAGAAAATTTTTGTGCAGACACTTCACACTTTTATTTCAGAGGAATGGCTTTAAAGTGAGATGAAGGATAACTCAAATTGTTCTCATTAGTTATATCCCCCTTTTGACATGCTGAAAATTGCCTGTAGAATGTTGAGATTTGGATAATACTTTTGATTTTTGACAGGTTTTAAAAAAGCACTGCTGGGTATAAGCATGTGCTGTCTCTGCACTTTGGACGATACCTGCTCAAATTACTCTCATTTCTTAGGCTTCGTGTAGTTACGATGGGACTGAATGAGAAGCCATGAAATGATCCAGAAAGTAGATTCAGAAAGTAGATTCATAAAATCTTCAATGCTACAGATCACTCCTCTAGGGCACACCTTGGTTTTCATGTTATCCATTTCATCCAGGAATTTTCTGAAGCCTTTCTTCAGGGTCTTGATCATCTGTATCACTCGAACAACCACAATTATTGATATTCTTAGGTCCAGACAGGATGACAATTGAATGTTTTCCCTAACTAATCTGTAGGGATTAACAAGGTAGCAGAGTTGTGCTCTTGTTTATCTCATTGCAAACGATGTGGGCCTACAAATCAGTTTTGTTGAATTGTTGATATTCTTAGTCCAGGCAGGATGACAATTAAATGTTTTCCCTAACTAATCTGTAGGGATTAGTAGGGTAGCAGAGATGTGCTCTTGTTTATCTCTTAATAATAACAATAATAATGATAACAATAATAATAATAATAATAATGATAACAATAATAATAATAATAATAATAATAACAACAACAACAACAACAACAATAATAATAATAATAATAATAATAATAATAATAATAATAATAATAATAATAATAGTAATAATAACAATAGCATTAATAATAGTAATAATAACAATAATAATAATAGTAATAAGAACAACAACAATAATAATAATAATAAAAATGAATAATAGCAACAACAACAATAGAAATAATAACAATAATAGTAATAATAATGATGATAATAACAATTATTGATAATAATAATGATAACAATAACAATAACAACAATAACAATAATAACAATAATGATAATAATGGTCATTTATAATGCGCTATACACAAAGTAGTACCATAGCGCTTACAAAGTAAACATCAACAAAAAGAATTAGCACTATGTTATAAATGATATACAGTAGGCCTACAAATCAGTTTTGTTGAGCTGAATATTTTGTAATGAACAGGTATTAGAAAAATGCAAGTTTTTAGATGAATTAGGTTTTCTGCAGGTCACATTTCAGCATTAACATTTTTCAAAATGAAATATATAAACAGGTTTTTATCCAGTAATGTCAAGGGAGTATCACATTGCTGAACATTTGTCTGGTGTAGACGTCATAAGGTCAGACAATAGGTCAGTGTTCAAAGAGGAGCACTTTATGATGTATTTTGCACATTTTTGAGGGCTGCAAAATAAAAGATATTTTCCAGCTTCTAAGATACACAAGGGATTCGTTTGACGGTTCCTTTGACCATAATTGCTATATCGAAGTATCTGTTCTGGTCTACTTTAGAGTATGATTGGATAAAACCTGAATTTATTTACTCATTAGTGGCGACATCTTGGGCTATACCAATTTGTCTTTCTACCAGTCATCCGTGTTACAGTGGCAGCATTGTACAGTTAAGAATATGGGCCTGTGGTAATTGGTATGCCACAATCTAGTAACATTCAAACTGAAATGATGGCCTAGATTCTTTTGCACTTTGGTGGTTTATGAAGCACATGTATTCCAGTATTTGCTGGAAAGTGATCACTTCAACCAAGCTTCAACCCAGCCTTTAGTTGAGCTACCGTTGTAAGGTGCTGACGCATTCATGTACCTGCAATTTCCTAACGGACTCCCTTTGCCTCACCTGCATTAAGAGTGGCAAAGTAGAGAGAAATGTCTTGCATAAGGTTCTTTATGCTGTGATAGGGATTTAATTTTTTGGTAGTGATTTGAAATGGATTCCGTTTTATGTGATCATATAGGCCATTCTGAGACATGAGACCTTTTAACCATTTTTTTAAAAAGTCATGTTGGATTTGCCTGTTAACTTTTGAAGCATTCAAAGTTAGACATTGCATGAGCATCTCTGACAAAAGTGTATCAGAATTTTTGAGGAAAGAAGGAAAGTTTGTGTTATTTATATTGTGCATCAGGATGAAGTGATTTCCTCTGAGTTTTTTCAGTCAGAAACAATGTTTTAGCTGTTTATATTGGTGATGATATGATGCCTCTCACCTTACATATAAAGCCATGACACTTAAGCATAGTAAACTAAGCCATCTTCGACAATAGTCCCATCAATTCATATATCCCCGTTCTCTTCTAGCAACAAATTGCTCTTTTCCTAAATTGCTCCGGATCTGTCCTCTGGGATCTGCAGCGATCTTTCGCCATCATTTTTCATCACCATTTCAGCTCGTGGATTCTTCATCGCGTTGCGCATTATCACGGTTGCCCGAGAGAGATTGGTGGCGCCCATTACCGAGAATTCTCGATGGAGAATGGAACGAATGAAAGCATCGATAGAAGCACTATGGAAGTGATGGTTATGCTTTTAGTCGAGAATTACAGGATCCATTAATGGTACTTGATGGTTGATATGTCTTCTATACTGGATATTATTTCAGTTTTTCCTTTATGTGATGCAATAGTAGTTACGAGAAAGACCCAAACTGGCAAATTTTCTCAAACCAAAGAAATAAAGTGGTATTACAATATTACAAATGGCAATTCTACCAAAGTCATTTACATAGTAATATGTTTAGCTGTTCAGCTCCATAAAATATGAAACATTTCAACTGCATTTGAATAAAACCTTGTCCGTCTTGAATACTTGGAAAAGAAATTTGACATTTCCTGACATTTCTGTTCATTTATCTAAACTGAAAATGTACAATTGGGGAACACTGAATCAATTCAGGTTCTTAGTTATGTGCTTGTCAATCTGGAGGAATATGGAGGAGCAGAAATATGCCAGCAGCAATGGAGATAAAGAAAAAATCGTTTTATTGGTGGAAAGGAGGAAAGGAATTATTATTATGATGTCAGAGAACAGTGGGTCTGAATTGACATAGAGGTTAAACATTTCACTCTCTTATTATTGAGTGCCCCCAGAAAGGATTTAGCCAGCCCCAACACAAGCTTTGTTCTGGGGATATTTGGTTTTTGTCAGAGTAATTAGGGGAGAAATGGTTACGAACTCTTGCTGCATTCTTGTCCCCTGCCCAGCCAATTGTTTGCTGTGGCTGCAAGTACACGCAATACGCTAACATCCCCAAGGCGAGAAAACCCAAAGACTCGCCCGCTGTGCTCGTTTATGTCGTGGTGGGAGTCCTGTGGAGCTGCCCCATAAATATAAAGATGATGGAGAAAGGGAGAGGGATATTTTATAATACTCTGCAGAATATAGTAGGTTATATTCTTTAACTAGTTCAGAGCCAAAGAATTAAGGCATATTGTCTTAATTCGATACCCTATTGCGATTGTTTGATAATTATATTTCTTGAAATATTACTACCATACCTTGTTTTCCATTATGATGATAATGCATCCTGTTCATGGCTTGATATGTTAGTGCAGTATTACCTTTCTAGTGTGTCAAAGAAATTTGAAATAATTCATTAATAGGAGTAATTAACTCCCGTTGTGTGGAACATGTGCAGTGTGACAAAGATCATTTCAATATCAGTGATAGTTGCTTTCTGAGGGACAGAGATATTTGTATTATGTTATACCCCTTCCTTATTTTGTATGTAACTGAGGTAGCCTTACAAAAATTGCGTGGTGCAACAAGATGAGTTCAGAACACAAATAGTACAGACAGCAATATGCATTTTGTATTCTTTATGCGTCTTTCACACTACTCCATTTTGCAGAGCTCCCTAAATGAGAAAGCTTGGTATATGCTTTAATTACAAATAGTACAGATGACAATGTGCATTTTGTATTCTTTATGCATCTTTCACACTACTCCATTTTGCAGAGCAACCTAAATGAGAAAGCTTGGAATTTGCTTTAATTACAAATGATTTCTGCTGAGATTCAGGCAAGTGGTTAGAATTACTCATGCTTGGTCGAATATATTTGCCTCTGAAAAATATTGAAGTAATACATCCATTATTTGTGGTTTTCTGCTTGGAAAGTCAATTCTAAATATTACCTTTTGTTTTGGCAAACAGTAGCTGAGAGACATAAAGTGCAAGGACCAATCCTTGGAGGGTGCCAGTATAATCTGATTTTACATTTTTGTTAAGTTTTTCCTGATTCAAATAGCTTTTATGCTTGGAAAAAATCTCCTTTTGTTTGATTTGATTTAGTTATTCTCCACTCATGGGTTTGATAGCCCCTGTTAGCTAAAAGCTGTTTTTCAAATGAGTCCAAACATTTATACAAACTTTATGCTTTGATTCGCTACTCTTTTCTTCCTTTCTGCTTGATGAAGAAGCAATAAATTTCTTTACTTTTTTCATTTATTTTCTTTTTTTTTGTAGGTTGCCAATATTTATGGAGAGAGAATAGATTCCTGTATGTACAAAATCATACTGCTCCATATTCTTGTTCATTTTGTCGTTACCATTATGAAAGTATAGTGTGACAAAAAACCAAAGTCAGTTTGCCAGCAGGGTCCTGACTTGACCTCAAGTTCATGAACTCTGGTCGGTCCTGCTCCAGATCGAGAGCCCCAAGGTCTGAAAGGATGTAGGTTCTTACGTCTAGGCCAACAGGACCTCCTCCTTTCTGCCCTCTCTCCCCTCCTTCCTCCCTCCCTACCAAATCCTTTGTTGGTACCCTGCAGGAGGCGTGTAGCGCGCCCCTGATGACTCTCACCTGAGCCCCTATTACTCTGCATGCCCCGTACATGCTCCCTAGCACCGGGAGAGCCTATTAGCAAGGAGTATGGTATGAGAGCCAATGCTGTGAGTTTTTCAAAGCCTCATTACATTCATCAAGCCTGTTGGTAGATGCTGGGATATAAAGTTCTGGAATTTCATTTTGCCCAAACTGTCGTGGGATCCTGTCATCACCTCGGAATTTACTTTTTGTTCAGAAACGTCTTTGTCGTGGTGGAGATTTTTATTTTGGAATGGCATTGGAGCTATGTTAGGTGAGATGCTGCGATTCATGTTACATTTGTGATGACATTGTATATTATATGGGATGTGTAAATGCATCAGGTACATTCATAACCATAAACAGCAAACAGCCTCTCGATTGTTGTGATGACTCTTTTCATGTGGAGTATTTATTTTTTTTATTCTGAGAGATAGATGGAGATGAACCGAGGGAGGAAATAAGAGAGGAAATTATAGAGAGGGAGAAGGGAGGAAACTTAGAAGGGAGAACAAGAGAGACCAAATAAGTGATATATGAATATGCTGAAAACTTTAAATAAACAATTATGATAATTATCAGAATGCAGCCATATACAAATGGAATAACAGTGAATACGCTAAAAATGAGTAATATATAAATATGTTGCAAACTTGCAAAAAACAATATGATAATTATCAAGCATGTGAATGCAGGCATATACAAATGGAATAGCAGTGAATACGCTAAAAAGATGTTACTCTCAATACACTAGAAGTGAATGTATTAAAGGAGACTGCAACCCAGACATCAGTGTGCTTCCAATGAATGAAGAATATCAAGAAGAATAAACAGTGAAAGTTTGAGGAAAATCGGACAATCTGTTCAATATTATGGGGATACTTAAATTGGCAACTTTGCCAGCATCTGTGATGTCATCGTGGACAACTCTCCATTTATTTTGTACACAGAATTTAATATTTTCTTTATTTTCAAGAGAAATAAAAATTCTTTTGATTTAATGTTTGAGTATGACATGGCTATTTCAATTCTGCAAGCATATTGGGGAGAATTATGTTGATTCCTGACTTGAAATTTCATATAAATCAATTTTTTTTGAAAAATTATGTACAAAATGAATTGAGAATTGTTCACTTATGACATCACAGATGCTGGCAAAGTTGCCAACTCAAGGATCCTCATAATAGGGATTTACTGAAACTTTCAAAATTCATAACTCTTGAACAGATTGTCCGATTTTGCTCAAACTTTCATTGTTTGTTCTTCTTGGTCATCTTTATTCACTAAGAACACACTGATGCTTGGGTTGCATTCTCCTTTAAGGAATACATGTAAATTTTAATCATATAGATGAAGAGTATGACAGGAGTTCATAGTGCAATGATCTTGTGAAGAAGTTGTCTGGAGGAGGGGCATAAAGGGAAAGCAAGGAATAGATAGAAGAAGAGATGATGGAGAGTTAGGGAAAGGGATAGGATAGGGTGAAGTGACAATGGATGACAAACCACAGCTTGTTCCAATAGTCCTGGATCTCGTGATAAGACCCACTTTGCACATGAGCTGCGTATGATGTTGTCAAGGTGTATTTTCTCTACACTAATGTCTTGTGGAAGTAGAGATGTAAACAGCTTTATCATGATGGCTGGATTTGACGGTTCAATGTTGGGGTGCCATCTTTTCCATCTGTATCGCCTCAGCAGTGTCTGCATCCCACATGAGGACAGTTCACGTCTGCCCAAAACTTCAGGAAATGTATTACCAGTATGTAATGTGAACGTAAGATGTTAAAATACAGTGTCATAAACACAGGGAGAAGGGGAGTTTGAGGCAAGTGTTCTCCCATTGCATGGTGGAAAAGTAAGAGGGGGAAAAAAGAGGTATAGATAGAAAGAAAGAGAGAAGTGGGGGGGGGGGTAATACAACAGGAATGTTCTCTCCACACTCGAGGGTTTTGTTCTACATTTCATTCATCTGTAAAGACTGTGAAGTGGTAAATGATTACAGCATGAAACAAATTCACCTCATCGTACACCAACCTCATCGTACACCAACAGCAATATTTGTATCATGCGCTCAAAATAGCACCAACTGCTTTCTCTTTCAAAATATATTTTTTCTTTCTCCAGGAGCAACCATATTGTTTGTCATCACCCTCTGCAGCTCTCTCCAAACTGACAGAAATTTAGGATCCACAAAAGTGCAACTGTGGGGCTGGTTATTAGAAAGTGTGAAGAATTGGACAAAGTCACTGGCAGATGGATGGGGGAGGGGGGGGGGATGCAACCAGCCTTTGCCCCCTCTGAAACCCAAATGGTATACCTTCGGTACACAGTTCCCCATTACGTGCTTCCTTTCAAAATTTAGAAACCCTTTCTTTATTTTGCTTGTCAGTGAAATCAGGGCTAAAAATCCTCTTCCAAAGTGGAGATTTTTTTTTCTGAATATTTTCAGAGGTGAAGCCTGTTCCAAAGCCCCCGTTTTTTGTCTCGCCCGCGGCACATACCTACAGTACCACTTTTGGGGTCGAGTGCCCCTCCCCCTTCCTTTCTCCAAATCCTGGATATTGCCCCTGGACAAAGGTGCTGTTGTGTAAGAGTTATCTAGACAGGGATAAAAACAGATACTCTGGTCTCATCACAAAGGAATGCGACATAAATGTTGGTGTTTGTTTGGGATTACCCACCCAGGATGTAGGATGTTTGGATTTGAGGCTTTATAGGGTTTTTTCAGGATACCATGTAGCAGGTTGAAATGTGTCTTCATGTCCAGCCATTCAGGGAAATCAAAAAGTTCATTGCTCCTTCCTTTGTCTGAATGACAGTATTGGTCAAACCTTGAGTTTCTAAGTGCATCTCTGGTAGACTTTGAATTATTCTTGTTTTTTTTTAAAGGTTAAGGCTTTATTTCTAAAGGCATTGGTTAACAATGTTAAAATTTTTTTTAAAAACTCATTTTGCTACTTGAAAATGGGATAAACATAAGGGTTATAGTGTAAAAAATACCAGTCTGAAAGTTTCAAAGTATAATATCCACAGGAAGTATTTTTAAATATTAGAAATGTGAACCAATGTTTGAAAATATATCGGGTCGGTTGCACAGACTAGACGTAAGGAGTGCGCATCGCGCACATGGCTCAGCGGATTGTACTGTGTGTATTGGTGTATCACGCGGAGGGAGGCAGAGTAACGGTTTGTTTGAACTCGAGCAAAGCGGTCCTCTTATTTATTGTCTCTGAGACCAAGAACCAAAAATGATGAAGATTGCGGTTTGCATCTTACTAACAGTTTATCATTCCAAATTATGGTTGGTTTCAGGGTTTTTTTTCTGGATGCATGCAACAGGTTGTATGTATCTTCTTGCAGCAGTGCTTTTTGGGAATCTTTTTTTTTTTCTTTGACAGCATGTTAAGCCTATTAACTCTTATATGCATATGTTGTACTTATTTTGAAATACTTCATCTTTAGAATGTATGTAACTAGTTGACAATTTAATGAAAAGTTTGTTGCTACTTTCTTTGATTGCATTGCAATGTCTGTCAAGTTCTGGGTGCCGTTGCATAAAACTTGCTATTATAGTAACTTTGCCACCAATGGTAACTACTATGGAATACTGGATTTTGACTGGCTGTTGAGCAACGTTACCGTGGTAGTTACCATTGGTGGCAAAGTTACTATGATAGGAAGTTTTTATGCAACGGCACCCAGACCATAAGTTATCAAGGGCACGTCTTGTAGACTTTCAAGTTTATTAGATTTGAGAAGTAATTCAAATGTGAACACAGGCATAAAAACTTTTAGAAATACTATGAAGCTAAAAGATATTCTGTTTTAGACCTGCCAAACCCAGCATCTGACCCTTTCCCAAAATGTGTGTGGTGTGTTCAAATTTCACATGAATGCATTTGTCTCATATCCAATACAGAATGTCTTTGCTCATGAGGAGGCCACTAACTTTTTGCCCTGTGTTGATAAAGATCAGATTTTTTACTTGCCGTGTGGACATTTGATTTTTTTTTCTTCAAATTTTTATTTCATAATGCCATAATACTACAGAAGTTGAAGGCTATATTAGCTCATCATAGAAACGAACACAAAATGATTTTTAAATGCATGAAAATATAAACAACATAATTTGAAAAATTGAAACATTAAAACCTGTCTTTCTAAATATCTAAAAAAAACTTTATGCTCCCTTAATTGATGATATCGATGTCTGATCTTCACAATGTTGTCTTATTACTTTTATTTACTTTTGTGCAGTATTTGCAGTCATTTGGAGGGAGTGGAGATCGTGTTTTGACAAAGATTTTTGTTTGATGACATTCATACTTTGAACAATGGGTCAATAATCCTAATGTATGTTTTGATAGACCCGTTCAAATACTCAGGAAGTGAGAAGTTTATGCAGAGGGCAATTTCTGTCTCAAGATAAGAAGATGTTAAACCACACTTCCTACAGGATTAACAGAAATATAAAGTAAGAATTTGATACAGTTTACTGAGGATACTTGAAAGTTTAATGCTGGAAATGAGCACTATTTGGTTTTTAATGAGCCTATAATGCAGCACCTGTCTCTAAAAGAAATCATCTATTTGGACAAGTAAGGTACAGGTAGGCTCTGTAATTCATCTACATGTGTAAGTGGCGTCATGCACGTAAGCAAGTCCTCACTCCATGCCGAAAGATTTCAACTTCCAGAGGAGACAGACTGACAAGAATTCTTGAAAAATTGTTGTAACCTCGTCCAATTTTGATGTGGTTGTGATGGAATATTCTATAAAGTTCATCATGTGATGCAGTTGTCATATTAAGCTATCAAAACTAACAGTAATGTCATTTTATCTTTGTTATCTTCGATATTTCAAATAGTTACTCTGGAGCCTTTATTATCATTTTATAGGTGCTTGTGTGTACCTTTTAGGTATACTCACTTTCAAGTTTACAAGAAGAAGTTGGGAGGATGGCCATCACTCCTTTTCTTCCCTGAAGATAAATTTTCCTAAGATAAAACATATTTATGGGACCACCAGACACCCAAGGAGAAATATCAACACAATTAACCCACAAAGATGCCCAACAAACTCTCCAAGATCTTAAACAGATCATCCAAACATCTAGGAGACCCCTGATAAACAGCTCCACTATATAGTGTGGTATAGCTGATGATAGTGCCACTGGTAAAATGGCCATTACGGAGATAAGAAGAAAGCTTTTGGATGACAGCGATGACACATTTACAGGTCGGACATGTCTTCCCAGGGAGAAGGTGGTGGTCGTTGATCACCATTCATGTTTTTCTTGAGGGACCATAAACAGCACTTTGTACTTGTTAGTGTCAATTTCAGTGGTGCCTCCATTCATTCTTTGGAGTCATTTTCAGTAATGGTTGTGCATACTTAAGGCTTAAAGTGTAGAATAACAGTTGTAAATGAACACTTGGAGTAAATCATGAGCACCTCATATCCAGCCTCTTTATCACAGAATCACACAATATAAAAGTCTATCACCAACTTAGTGTAACTTACAAGACCATTGAAATTCATTTTGGTGTTTATTTTGTATATTTTGAAAACTTATGCATCTATTATAAAGTGAAGTGAAACATATTTTCTCAAAATATGTTTCAGGAAATTTTAACAAAATGAATGTTAATAAAAAAAAAAGAATGTATTTATTTAAATGTATATTCGGCATATTTGCAGTGCATTTATGACAAAATGAAGTAACACACACTGTATGTTTTACAAGATATGTTTCAGGAAGGTTTAAACAAAAAAATGAATGTTTATTACTAAAATATATATGCAGAATGAATAAATTAAAAAGAACAGGCTTATTACTTTCGAATATTGTGAAAGATGGATGTTGATAAATATTCCCTGGAATGGGAGACTGAAGTAGTAATGTACATACATATATCACAAAGTTAGACCTTCAGAAGAGGTAGCATTGAACTGTGAAATATCAAGATGTTGTCATGATGGAATATCTCAGAATTATTAAGAAATCATTATCAAGCAATGTTTTCATCATTTTAGCATGTGTTTGCTAATAAAGAGTTTTGACGTATCCACGATTCGATTAGAAATGATTGGTTCAACTTGGCTTTACACCAGTATCTTAACCCATTCGTGACAGAGGTCCACATTTTGTGGTTCGGCCTAATATCTTTTGATGCAGAGCCCTAAAAATCATACCAAATACATGAGCAGAAAGAGCAAAAAATTCTACACAAACTGGGCCCATTGTGGTTGCATCAATATTCATTGTTTGATGCTGAAAATTTTTTAAAGGAAAATAAGCATTAAAATCCTTAAATTGGCAACTTTTTGACTTCTCATCATAATTTCTGTCATTTTATATTCATTTCAGATACATGGCATTTTATAAGAAAAATGTAGCAATGAAATAAAAATGTTGGTGTTGCCAATTTGCAGAATAAAAGCTGATCAAATTAGGCTTTAAATAATTTCTGTCATGAATGGGTTAATTGATTATGATCTCCCGAGACGACTAACATTCCAGCGTCCCTGGGGGAGGCGGATTAGATGACTCACAGAGGTACACGACATCTTACAACATAATCATGTTCCTTTTCCAAATATTTACTGCGATTTCAAAACTTGTTAAAACTCCTTGCAGTTTTCCTTGCTTAATCTCCTGGTTATTATGTAGTATCATGCACTCAAAATATAGAATATCAGTCATAGATATCACCTGGGATATGTTTCTAAGGTTCTTGTACTTTGATATATTATTCATTCAATTGACATGAATTAAATTATAGGCCTGTAGGTTATTACCATGGTAAATAGAATTAATTAGTTCATTGCCATGAGTATGTGTACATGTAGATAAGTGTTTAACTTACAAACCCTGAGGCTGATTCAAATTTCTTTGAACTTGCTGTGAAACCAGGCAGTCTACTCCTACTTCCACTACTACTACTACCACTACCACTACCACTACCACTACCACTACCACTATCACTACCACTACCACTTCCACTTCCACACCCCTACCGCTACCACTACCACTACCACTACCACTACCAACTACTACTGATAATAATAATAATAATATTTTTATGCCTCCGCCCACCGTAGGTGGTTGCCGGAGGCATTATGTTTTCGGGTCGTCCGTCCGTCCGTCCGTCCGTCCGTCCGTCCGTCCCGTTTTCGTTCTCGCGATAACTTAAGAACCGTTTGACAGATCAACTTCAAACTTGGCTCATGTATGCATATGGGAGGGACAATGATCTGATTAGGTTTTGGAGTCTCAAGGTCCAAGGTCAAGGTCATAGAGGTAATAATACACATAAAAATGGCTCGTTCTCGCGATAACTTAAGAACCATTTGACAGATTGACTTCAAACTTGGCTCATGTATGCACATGGAAGGGACAGTGATCTGATTAGATTTTGGGGTCACAAGGTCAAAGGTCAAAGGTCATAGAGGTCATCATGTACATAGAAATGGTTCGTTTTCATCATAACTCAACAACCATTTGACCGATCAATCTCAAATTTGGCTCATGTATGCATATGGGAGGGACAATGATCTGATTAGATTTTGGAGTCTCAAGATCCAAGGTCAAGGTCATAGAGGTAATAATACACATAAAAATGGCTCGTTCTCACGATAACTTTAGAACCATTTGACCGATCAACCTCAAACTTGGCACAGGTATGCATATGGGAGGGACAATGATCTGATTAGATTTTGGAGTCTCAAGGTCAAAGGTCAAAGGTCATAGAGGTCATTATGTACATAGAAATGGTTTGTTCTTGTGATAACTCAGTAACCATTTGACAGTTCAACAAACTTGGCTCATGTATGCATATGGAAAGGGCAATGCTCTCATTAGATTTGGTGGTCACAAGGTCAAAGGTCAAGGTCAATGATGTCATTGTATAAATAAAAATAAATCAACATGAAGTGCCATTTATTTCTGATTTGGTAATGGCGGAGGCATAAAGTTCGACCACGCGTGGTCGAAGATTCATCTAGTTAGTAATTATAATCATCATCATCATCATCATCATCATCATCATCATCATCATCATCTATAATCAATAGTGCCTGAAAAACCTATTACAACAACAGTTTCTAAACATTTTATAAAGTCATCATCATCATCATCATCATCATCATCATCATCTATAACCTATAGTGCCTAAAAAGGCCTATTATAAGAAGAGTTTCTAAGCATTTTACAAAGTAATTCTATGTTTCATTTTGTTCTTCCTGCAGGTATTCCATGAAATGAAACTGTACATATGTGCCTTCTAATTAGTAATGGACTGCTTTGATATCTAGGGTCTGTCTGTTGAGGTAAGCTAGTTGTTGCAGTATATTTGTTTTTATCTAAGTTGGTTTCTAATCACTTAAAATTGAAGAACTGAGATGGTCAAGCACTGAAAAGCTTGTTTTAATCTTTATTCATCTTCATCAACGCCCTCTACCTGCCAGCTCTCAGTATCTATCTCTTTCCATGTCTCCAATGGCTCTGTGTAATGATAAACTTATCAAGCTGCCCTTTTCTTTAACCCATTCGTGACAGAGGTCCACATTTTGTGGTTTGGCCTAATATCTTTTGATGCAAAGCCCTAAAAATCATACCAAATACATGAGCAGAAAGAGCAAAAAATTCTACACAAACTGTGCCCATTTTGGTTGCGTCAATATTCGTTGTTTGATGCTGAAATTTTTTTAAAGGGAAATAAGCATTAAAATCCTTAAAATGGCAATGTGATAGAAAGTTTAAAATCACTGTTTTCCCCTGCAAATTGGCAACTTTTTGACTTCTCATCATAATTTCTGTCAATTTATATTCATTTCAGATACATGACGTTTTATAAGAAAAATGTAGCAATAAAATAAAAATGTTGGTGTTGCCAATTTGAAGAATAAAAGCTGATCAAATTAGGCTTTAAATAATTCTTGTCACGAATGGGTTAAGATGTGATTATTTAACTTCTTTTTAGAGCATGAAGGGCGCTACCTCTGTGTAAAACTATGTGACTTAGCACCCTTCTGAATCTTACCAGATTATTTATCCATTGTGTTTGCCTGGTATCACCTCGGCAGTTTGCCCAGTGATAGCCTATCCTCCATGTTAGGACCCTAATCTCGTGTTGATAAGGTGACTCATCAAGCTAGTAAACATTAGTTAACTATTTCATAGAACTGTGCTATTATACCGTGCTATTTACTGGTTAGGGGAGGTGAATTAGGTCCATGATAAAGCAAGGTTAGAGCTATATGTGATTGACCCTGGTGGTCTCATATACAGTTAAAATGAGGTTGAGTGCATCTTGTGTCTAATCTTCTAAACTTTGGTTGTTTGTGTGTAATTCAAAGGTGTAAAAAAGATCGATAAAAAAATGGTGAGGTAACAAATAAATGACTATTTCACAGAACTTTGCTATTTTATTGGTTGGGGGATGAATGGGCCCATGGGGTCCATGATCATACAAAGTTAGAGTCCTGCGTGACCAAGGCTGGGGTGATAACGAAAGGAATTAGAGTGAGGCTTCGTCTATCCTTGGCTTTTAATTTTTTTTTGGGGGGGGGAAATGGGGGAAGTGATTGAAATCTGAAGGCACAAATATAATGATGACAGCACGATGAAATAATGAACAAAAAAGAATACTGTTGCATAGAATTCTGTTATTGTAACGTTGAAGTTGTATTAGCATCCATGGTCGTGCAGGATTAGAGCTCTGTCCTTTGTGACATATAAAGTATTGTATGCAATTAGGTTATTAAGACTTAAGTGTAATTGCAACTTCTTTTTAATTCCATTCTGACATCATAAGTGAGATATTTCCTTTATCAAAAACATGGGCAAAAGAGTACAAATTTAATGGAATTTGGGTTTGTGGTATGTGTATTGTTCACACAATGACAAAGATTGAGGAGTGTACAGTGTATTTAGCTTTTTAAGACCTGAAGAATAGCAGTGGTCAGTATTAAGAGTCTGTGGTATTTAGCCAGACAGACATTCACATCGATTGAACATGAATAGGTTCTGACCAAAGAGTACAAACTGAGGCAGCTTTCAGAGGGGGTCTAGACCAAGCAAACCCCAAATTAAAAGATCAGTTTTGGGCCATGTCATTTGCGGGGAGACCAAGGACAGGTTTAGAACCCCAAAACACACATTGCATTTGCTTGTGAGTCAGGAATTTATCTCTTGCTTCATTATCATCTTCTGGATACGTTGTCCAAACAGTGACCCAACTCCCCGAACAAACACTCGTCATACATGTGTTGCTTTCGAGTGTATCCACCAGGACTGAAGTGCCCTTTCTGGGCATTGTCTCGGAAAACGTGGGCCGACATAGTTTTGGCGCTTTTCCACTAATTGTCGCCCCCTTTTGATGAGGTAGCTGTCAGCCTTTTGTTGTGGAAGGAGAGATAAAGGCCTTGCATAATCCTGCAAATATTTTCCCAGCTTTTGGAGATGTGGAGTCTTCCAGAGTACTTGATAGGTTAATGCATTGGTTGGAGAGATATTTTTTACATTTAACTGAATTGAAGAATAGGTGTGACCATCACTGTATCAGTTGGAAGAGAGAGAAAATGATAGTTAAGATACTTAGAATTCTAATCACAATTCTTACCTCAATTGTAGAGTGAGAGAAAGAGAGAGACACTTACATTTCTTATCTTAATGTTGAGAGGAGAATGTGATCACGTGCTCAGGTATGTTACTGGATAAGCTGGAAGATAAAAAACTTTTCAGAAATAACATGAGTAATCTCAAATCTTTTTTCTGAGAAATGATCTTTAGATATCTTCCTATAACTTTGTCAGCTGAGTCAGGTTAGATATTTGGTCATGGAATAAATGTTTTTCAATCCATTTTATTTATGCCAGCTTTATCTTGTCATGTGATTATTTGAGAGCCATCAAAAATGGAGAGGGGGCAGAAATGAAAGATCAAATAAGCAAAGGAGTTTTTTTTTTTGTGTGTGTGTGTTGGGGGGGGGGGCTGGTCATAGGTATCATGTATTGTAACTTTATTTTTTAGGGGATGAATGGGGGGGGGGTCATGGCCCCCTTGTGCACCTCCTGTCTACACTTATGGAAGAAATTTTTCCATGATTTCAGTCATGATTTCAGTCATGTCACAATGCGATATTAGTATGCATAGTGCTCTTGAAATGAATAATCATGTAATATGATGTATCACAATGCTCATGATATGTTCATTTCCACACATCATATTACAAAAGAGATAACTTAATAGTTTATCATGTGTGGCAAGAAAAATCACTCTGTACAGTTTTCCATTCTTATGAACTTAATTCTTTGTATTAGTGCCAAGATTCCTGGCCCAAGTTCCTAAGTGAATGAGAGTGATGACTTTTCATCTACCTAAGATAACAAGATAAGTGGTTGCCAGGGGGTTTTCATTCATTATTTCAGATTTTACAAACTTACAAACATTAGTAAAGCCATCTTTTTAATTTATAATTCATAATTTAGTTATGGCCATCCTTTAATTCTTAAAAAAATTACAGATTGTGTCTTTAGCACCTAGGTGAAACTAAGTAGAAAACAGTTTGGACATTTGAGAAGGATCACTTCACTTGGACTGGCTGAAAACCTGACCAGATCCCAGATGTTGCATGGGATGTTTTACATGAGTTATGTGACATTCTATCTGATGCTATCAGTTAAACTCCTTCAGCCATCCACTCCTTAAATTAATTAACCAGGTGTGTAATCAAGATTGGCCGGAGATAATCAAATGCATCCAGTTGTCTTGTTTTCTTATCTGGACTCTAGTGTAGGGTAGTCTCCTGGTACAGAAGTTTAGCTGAAATTCAGCTTTATATTTTGTTGCATAATGAAAAGTTCTGAAGTATCCTTCATTGTAAAACTACCACATTGGTAATTTGAAGTCAAGCGTGTATTACATTGAAATTAAGCTGTACTCAAGGGGCATTAAAAGAAATTCATTTTTATTTATTTTTATTTATTTTATTTTTGTAATTTAGCCCTCCACAGGCTATTTTAGTACTCATAAATCATCAGGTTTACATATCAAAACATAATCAGCATGATAAATACAACTTTTCGAAAATCAACATAAAGCCGTAGGCTAACTTTGTGAGCAGCCGATTTGAAAAATTCTCAAACTAAGATGAAACATGTGTATGAGTACTTGTATTTGTACTCAAAATCACTGAAACTTATGCCAATATAAATGTTAAATTCAACTTACATGTATACCAAAATTTCCATTTCAATTCTTTGAAACAAAGAATGATGAGGCTGACAGATAAAGAGATCCTGAAAAAAAAATGAACAGGCTTTTGATATAACCACTTATAATATGATTTTATTCCATTATTCATTTTAGGCAAGAAACAGCAACAATATTGTCTATTATGTTGACAATAAGCAGTTTAAGGGTGAAGCACATTGCTTGCTTTTAACCCTTTCCAACTTTTCAGTAATTCAAAACTGAATAACTTGCAATTAATCATTGTTGAACTTAAGATACAGATGCAGCAAAAAAAAAAAAAAAAAAAAAAAAATGAGACACATGCATTAGTTTCACCATTGTTTACATGTTTTTATGATTGGTAGTCAAGTTTGATAGCTGTCATGGAGATATCCTACCGAATTCAAAGTTGGTTTTTGTGATTCAGGAATGAAATAAATGAGTTTGTACAAGGGCTATGCATCCCAGAAAGAGGTGATAATCACTTTGATAATTTCGTTATCTGGATAATTGCTTAACTTGGTCTTTAATAGACGAGACAGGTTTTGTGTCTTGTATACACTGTACATGTAATTTTAGAGAATATAAGACTTCTTATTAACTCAATTTGGATGGCAGCAGCAATTATCATTTCATGTCATACTTTATACAAAGTATAGTGAGGATAAATGCCAAAGTATGAAAGAGAAAATGTGTATTACTTTATGTAGTAGGCCTATATATAAATTTCTTCTCAGCTTCTCACCTAGAGAAAGAAAGAGATGGAGAGAGAGAAAAAGAAAAAGGTGGAGAGAGAGAGGGAAAGAAAGAGATGGAGAGAGAGAGAGGGGGAAAGAAAGATGGAGAGAGGAAAAGAAAGATGGAGAGAGAGGGAAAGAAAGATAGAGAGATGAGAGGGAAGAAAGTGATGGAGAGAGAGAGGGGGAAAGAAAGGTCTATAGATGCTAAGTGAGGGATGTACTTTAGAGACCCACCCCCCCCCCAAAAAAAAAAAAAAGAAAAAGAGAAAAATTACAGGCTTTACATTGTTATACACTGGGTTCATGAACTTGTGAAATATTTACAGAACTTAATCTGTGCCATCACAGATATGCTCCTCTTCATATACTATCTGACAAACAGTACAAAATAGAAAACCAAAATTGCCATTGGAATCTTGAGTAAACATTTATAGATAAGACAAAATATAACTGCTGTGGGCTAGATTAGCTTATCATGAAAAATACAAAAATTGAGCCGCTATGATGAACGAGGTTGTCACTCTGTTATAGGAGGGAAGATCAGAATAATGCATTGGACTTAGAGCATGGAGATAAGTATCAAAGTGAAAAAAAAAGGAAACAAAAACAGAAAACTTCTAACCAGAACTTAAGCTATCTAAAACTGAAATATTTATGGTAATGGCCTTTTTCAAAAACTCTGAGTGGGTAGACTTTATAAGGACACAACCTTCTTGACAACCTTTTTGGAGGAAAGAAAATGTCAGTAGTCCACCATGATCTTTAGTTTGTTAGGATTGAATTTTGCAGAAGAATTCATAAGTTTACGGGAATTATTCATTGTTAAATTGAGAAAAACTTTTTTCTTTTCCATTATTAATGGGAGTGGTTATAAATTATTTTTTATCCTGTTGAATACTATGCCCAGGCCTGACTGTCTTTTGGGCTGGGGTGTAAGGAAAAAGTGTTGATTATACCAAAAATCATATCGTACTCAACTGGCTAAAAATGAAAATTATCTCATGCTTGTTAATTCATCCAAATTGAAAGTATATTCTGTTTTATTATTTGTCAGTAGATGCTAAGAGGTGTGGCATTGTCAGCTTATAAGTGAAATTTAGGCATCTTTAGTTCAGTGCATGGACAGCTCAGTCCCATTGCTTTAATAACACGTTGTCATCGCGAGTTGGAAGTTGAAGGGAGCTTGCTCGATGTATCTTGTTTCTCTTCATAGGACAAGGAATTGGTTGGAGGGCATCAATGATTGAATTTAGAGGCACCCCAGTACGGGCGTCCAAAGTTGAAAAAACACTGGAACTCTCTTCGGATTAAAATTCTGACAGCCCTGTTTTTGGAGGATTTGTTACAGCCATTGCTTTCAAAACAAGAATGTCAAAATTCACAAAAGTCGGCAAAGAGATTTCTTGCTGTCTGAACTTGGACAACTTCTCAGGCTTTCATAATTCTGGGGCAGTAATGGACTAGAACAAAGACAACTGTCAGTGCTGATCTTCAACCTTGGTAAAGAGTAGAAGATAAAATGAATGCCATCTCCTATTTCTGTCTAATTGATTCAGGGATGTGATCTTGTTTGGCTTGCACGTATATAGGAAGTCACAAGATGGTGTTCTTCATACAGGCGAACCTCATTATAACAAACTCCTTTGGACCAAGAGTTGAAACCTTGTTATATCAGGGCTAAAAAGCAATAAATTACAAAGAAGTGGGACCAGCAAAATTACCTTGTTATAATGAGAGTTTGTTATAACAGTGTTCTTCGTAATGAGGTTCCAATGTATTATATTTTGTGTCACTGTTCCCTGCCCACAGGAAAAGAATGGAAAGAGAATGAAATGTTCTTTTCTATTTTCATTTTTTGAAGTCATATTGCGGAATTGATTCACAACCTGTTTTCTCACCAACTAATCTTTCTTTTGGAATTGAAATAAAAGTGACAAATTTCCACCAATTGGAACTTTAAAAATATTAGATGAGGACAACAAAATCAGTTTCAGATAATTTGCCTAGAGATTCCTAAATCATTCTTAATTACTTAATTTTAAACTTTGAAGGACTCATTAGTTTTGGTGCAAAGTAACTTTTTTCTCTGGAAATGTCTACAGCAACTGGAAGGAAAATCTTAGTTTCAATAAAAATCCACGGTGAAGTTTTCTACAAGTTGTAGAAATATGCAGTTTGTTGGATTTCATTATCTGTAGTGAAATATCTGCCCAATTCTGAGAGATAAAATACCGAAAATTTGTACCATTATTGAAGTCATTAGTGATTTTTTGAAATACATGTGCTTGCATGCTCTAGACATTCACAGTAAAGTGGTATTTAAAAAATTGTATATATTGCTATTCTAATTAAGTTTGATCCTTTTGATATTAGGGTTTAGAGCACTGGAGTGATATATATTAGCAGCTAATGAATGGAGTATGTCCTCTTCGTATTAATGACTCATTAAACGATCTAAAAGAATCAAGCGAGTGATGCCAAAAGGATGACTCTTGAGGGCTTCACGGGCACTAAATCACCAGTCTTTCAAGGAAATATTTGCGGCTCCGCCGACCAACCCAGACGGTTCCCAGCCCAAACGCGGTCTAGCATCGCGGAGAAGGAAATACCCCGTGACGGTATTATCTCTGAAATCCAGATGGACTTCTCATTGACTTTTGACTCTGACATTTTGATCCGCATTCTCCTCTGCCATTCAGCATGGGATGCAAGGCATTGGACATATCTTCATTATTAGCTGTTGCCAATTTACAGCAAGCTGTCACTTCCCCATTCGAGCTTGTGTTGTAATTACTGAGCATCACTTCTGAATATAATTTAATTGTTCAGTTCAAACTACCGTACAGCTCATGCTGCAATCCTCTTTCGATCTGTTGCCTCTGAGGAAAAAACTAAATATGCATATCACCAGTTCTCAATTTGCAATTCTTTGCTAATACATGTATATGATTATTGGGTGTTAAAATTTGTTATAAATTCTAAACATTTAGTAGTGGCACTTTGCGTATCATCAAAAATGTCCTTCTTTATGTTATTCTGATTCCTTTGCTGCATTAAAGGAAAACTAATGTTTCAAGCCTTAAGAATAAGGGACTCATATGGAAAAGAGGCTTTATTTCTAACTTGGTTCCTAAGTTTCTCGTTGTTTCTCTTTATGTGCTATTCTAATGAAAAAAAAACAACTTATGGTATATTTTGTGGTTTTATACAGAAAAAGAGTCATGAAAAAAGTACACTTACCCTATTGACAAAGCCACACTTATTGTGACTTGTTTGGTGTACTGTCTCACCTATTGACAACTGTTGACAATATGAAGGGGTTGCTTGTAATATAATTTGACAACTCTATAAAACTCGTCACACCAGCAAAATGGCTACACAGTGATAAACCACCTGCAGGTGAAGGTTATAAAATCATTTAAATGAAAAAACTGTAATGGTGTCTAATTGATTTATTCCATACCTCCCAACTGTTCCTATTAAATAGGAATATTCCTATTTGGGGAAAAGGAAAGTTGCCATTTAACCCATGTGTTCTTATTTCTGTACAAATTTGTCTGTAGTATTGAACAGAAAATTTAGGAACGTTCTTATTTTTGAAAATTTCTTAATAATTTGTTATTATTTCTTGGCTGTCAGGGTTGGCAGGTATGTTATTCTACACTAGTTTGGAATCATCATAACTCATGTATTCTCCTGGAAACATATCCCTTATCATTTGATGAAATCATGTTTTTATATAGAGATTTTTTCATGGCTCTGAATGCATTTCAAATTTAGTATGATACTATCCCTTTGAAGTTCCCTTGTGTGCATAATATATGTGATACCATAATGTGGCATGATAGAAATGATATTCTTTAAAGATTTGTAAAAGAAATTTTTGACAAATTTGCTACTTGATCTAAGTTACCTCAGGATTTTGTCTTTTATTAGAGACCACAAAATAGTACTGTATCAGTGTATGGAAACTTTACAAGTGCATTGTTGAACCATCTTCCCATGACCATGTGTGATGAGAACTGCAGCATTAAGCTGACGAAAGTCCGTTGATTAACAAGCTGAGGTGATTGAAGTGCAATTTCTCTCCACGCTGATTGCATGTGCTTTTCACATTCAATTGAGCAGCATCGTTTATAACTACGATTGACCAACTGCTCTTCAACATGCCTGGCTGTCACCCCGTGGCCCTAACCCTGGCTGTTGGCCTGTTTCTAAGGACTCATCAAAGCTCTGTTTTTAGCAACATACCCTTTACTGACAATCTAGAATGTGAAAGTGTATATTCGTTTTATTTTCAGAATTTCTTTTTCAAATTTCCATTTCAGGAAGCTGTTGAAGATGCAAGTGATGACAGAAATTGTACAGACTTAAAAAATTTTTAACGTTATAAGCTCTCAAGAGTTTCAGTTCAATGAAAGGATATCATTTAATATTTTGGTATAATTTTGAAAGCATATTTTTCTATTCATTTGTTTTATGATGTAAAAGCAATAAGTTAAGAAAATGATAAGCTTAAAAATATATTTGGCCTATATATTTAATCAGTATTACTAATTACTGTGTTAATACTGGAAAGAGAAATACAGAATTGATATGTGTTAGACATTTTATCTTTATGTCATTGTGCGAAAGAACGTGCCCGGAACACAAAATACAAAAATGCAAAAATTAAAATGTCTATTTTGACATATTGGAACATAGTTTTAGCAAAGATCATGCCGCAAAAGGATCGTATATCAATTTACAAGGTCTACCTGCTACCCGTGAAATTATCAATCATTATTTGAAACATTTGAATTTCAGTAATTTTCCATTTTGCGTTCCGGACGCGTTCTTCCGCACAATAACGTAAAGATAAGATGCATTACCAGCATTCTGTTATACTCACCCACCCCCCCCCCCCCCCCCCCCCCCCCCGTTTAAGTTACCTATTAAAAATGTGAACTGACCAAACAACATGATAAGGTAGTGTCCCACAACATTTCACTAGTCTGTATGCTGTATGGCCACGGGATGCCATACTCATTAGTCATAGGGGTATGTTGAGATAATGAAACTGTTTACACAGCAGTTTGCTTCCAAATTAGCATGCTAAAGTTCTTCAGAAAGTTCATGTTTGCCTCAGCCGTTCTTCAAACAGGCCCGGCCAGATATTTTTAGGACAAATTTTAGCTGCTTGTTGTTGTTACATTCATTGAAGATAGTGGGTAAATTCTATAAGATATAGAAAGACATACATTTCAACATTGAAAATTAAAGCTAGTCTCTAGTTTTGGTAGCAAAAGTAGAATTGGCATTAAACTGATCAAGTGTAGTCTCACATTGTCTGCCTTGCATAAAAAGATATGTGTGTGAGATTGTGTGATATTCCTTCCAAGAATTCTGGTGCATTTTAGTGTAAATGTCTGAGAGGAACGCTATGACCCCTCCACGCCAACAAGCTCGGCATAAAACATACACAGCGCTTCATTGTGTTTATGTGGGCAATGGAATTCAAATTGTTTATATATGTGCACGGGCACTGTGTGATGCTGCGTACGTTGATTCTGTTTTGGGGGACCGAAAACTTAAGTTTTGACATCGTAATTGTAAAATACACCCACACAAATGAGTTATGTAATATCCTATACATCATAACGGTTATATGATACAATCTTTCATCTCATCTGGCAATTATTTGAAATAGTGAAAGATACTTTTCTGAGATTTACCAAAACTAGAGACCAGCTTTAACTGCATGTACATTTCATTGTCAATCTTGCGCTCCTTGTTACTTGCATGGGCAACGTTTGATGTAAATGATGTGCTGTTCACGTTAAGTCTCAACAATTTATGTTTACTTTTTTTCACTGTGACTATGTACTTTGTATCATTTTCTCAATTCACCGGATATTCACTCTGTACATTTTTTTTTTCTAAAGGATGTTCTAAAACTGGGATTTAGGGCTAAAAAAAACCTTAGCATGTATATCCATTTCTCCCTCGTCATATTTTTGTTTAGGCATGTACAAAATGATCTCTCGTTGCCCTCATTATTTTTTTGCTCAGAGTCCCTCGGGGAACGGGAAGCAATGATGATCATGAAATTGAAAAATATCAGGTATCATTTTTTTAGCTTGCTGCCTTGTGGTAATCAAAGAGAAGACGATGATAAGTGTGTGTAGATAGTTCTAAATCTTCAGGGCTCCTTCTCACAGTCCTTTCCTGGCTCTCTGTTGGGTTCTGCTCGAAGGAAAATGTTCATCTTCGAAATTTTCTGATTACAGTTATTGAAGTAGACTGTCGTGCATGTCTGCTAGTAGTTTAATGTTGTTCTCTTTGATTTACATTTATGTCTTATTGTAAAACTGTCTTATTGTAAAACTGTCGTAGAGATATTACATAAACAGTATTATAAACGATGCAGAGACCAAAATAGAAATATTGCAAAGAATATTGCAGAGACCATGATAAATATAAAGATATGACAGTTTGATTTTCTGTATTTGATTGACTGGATTTGCGTATGTTCTACAACATCGCATCTTCATTGAAGAATGACTGCCACTCCTATGTACAACCACAACAGTGACTCCCCCCCCCCCCCAAAAAAAAGAAGAAATTATTGCAAAAGTATGCATGTTTAGGAATATATTATTGTCTATCTATAAAATGAATGAGATGAAAAAGCTTTGAAAGAAACCAATTTTATATTACAACTTTACATTGCATAATTTCATTGCTTTGTCACTCTATCATTGTAGACCTACTTCCTAGCTATCAACACCTCCCACATTTCCATTTATACATCACTGATCATATATCGAACCAGGTTTATGGACGTAATATGAGAGCATATGAAATGATATCTCAATCTCAAACCATCTATGCAATCATTCGATTAATGTGATTGTTGTCATCAGATTTTCAAGCTTGACATTTCAGATTTGTCTTCAGATCGTATTACTTTGCTGAGAGTAATAATGATGATAATAATATCCATATTTGTCATCGGGGATGATCGTTTCGAATCTTTTAAAGACCAATACAATGATTTATGACTTTTTATGATGATGTTAGACATAAATACACTTTTAGAAAAAATGTGTCAGTCAGAACTTTTTTGTCCTGTATTTAGAACCTCCGGAAAAAAGAGGGTTCTTGAAAGGGTTCTTTACATTTTAAAGAACCCCAAAAGGTTCCTTGTACAACCAATAATGGTTCTAAAGACCCCTTTAAAACCCTTTAGAGAACCTTTATAGGCTATCAATGATTCTTTAAAGAACCTTTGAAGATTCCAAATGTGGAACAAGAAAAGGTTCAAATCAGCACCATTTTATTATAGTTTTGTAAATAAGTGAAGAGAAAAATAACATCTATAGATAATGACCTAAGGAAGTGAATACTTTGAAATGAATAAAAGGACATAATGTTCGATTGGAATATTTTGAAGAATTATCGTTCAGGAATTCTCAGAATATGTCAAAATATTTTTCTGCTCGGTGGCTTGGCTATTTCTTCTTCTTCTTTTAAATTTTAAGAAAATAATTTGGCTAAGCACTGACAAAAAGTATATTTTCAAAATCAAAGTATATTCCATGAAGGAGCAATCTGGGTTTATGCCTGTGCTCCAATATCTGGATCAAGTTTCCAATGAAAATTATCCGGAATTAAAAACAAATTTATTCTTTAATATCCCATTTGTTGGGTTGTCAGATGAATGAATTACTCAAAAGTGTGACACCCCTAGACTTCGGGGTTTAAGTGGAGACATTGTTCATGATTTATTAGACTTTATACGAGTTCCTTTTGCCCAAAATTGTTGAGAGCGGTCTCCTCAGAAGGGGTATCCAATCTGACTTCATTGGATTGGTATGTTCACCTCGTATTTGCTTTTCCAAGAGGACATCTATAAATTTTATGATCAGAACAGGTAGTGGAAATGGTTGGCGACCCTTGTGCCTCTGTCTTGATTAACAGGCCACTCAGATATAAAATATGGTTTCCTGCAAACTGTACAAATCTAAGAATTTGAATTCATAGGAACATAATTTTTTAGAGTTTTACATCGATTTATTTGAATTTCCAGTAAGTCAATGAATTATCAAAGAGCACTCCCTGGAGACTGGTATAATATTGGAATAGCTATACCCAGTTGTGAAAATTTATTCAGAATAACTTGTTATAGGGAGGAAAGTTTACATTTCCATACTTTCAAATGTTCTTAATCTGGAATCTGGATTCTTTATCACATTGTCATTCAAAATGATAACAAACAACCTTGTTTGTTATAAACCTTCATTCTTTATATATTTTCTTCAACTTTAAAAAATCACTTTGCCCTGCAATTTAGGGAGCTGACACTAAATGAAATCTAAGCATCCCACGATGTGCTCTTACTTTGCATTTAAATATTGCCCTAATTTAATTCCATGAAGGAAGAACAAGAAACCAAATGTGATACCACAAGACCTTCCAATTTAAATTTGGAGTTCAGTTCTATTTCATATTGTAATCATTTAGTTTTCTGGTAGTCTGAAGGTGCAAAACTTTTTTGCCCCTATTATAAGTCCATAAGTATCAATTTCATTGTGTCTACCCATTGTAGATTGTATTAGAAGATTCATATTTTCATTATATTTTCTTGTAGAAAAGTAAGTTTGATTGCAATTATCACATTCAAACATATTTGATATTGTTAGATTGACAGATATTTAATATTCCATTTAGTTATGAAAGTTTGGGTATTTTATGAATTCACTAAATAAAAAAGAAGGAAAATCGACTTTTTCTTAGAATGGTTTGATCTGAAACAAGACTATAAGCCTGAAATTAACTTTTTAGATAGGCACATCTGCTGTCTGGAGATAAAGCAGTGTAAAAGTTTTGGGTTCGGGGCATGAAATTGTCTGTTGATGTTAACACATCGCCTGTTAAATTGATTTTTAGGGGAAAAAAAACAACATTTGACGATTGTTCTTTTGATATGTTATTTCAATTCTGATATCCTCTGTACTGTCATTGATGCTGATGGCTATTCTTTAGATATGGCTGAAGTTTCCCAGCAGTTTTTAGGTACCCTAGTACACTTGTAAAAGAGAAAACTAATTATTACGATTATTTGATTTAATTGTATGATTGTGATATAGTGGACCATTAGTTGGCAGATGGTTAAAGGCATTGGCTAACTTTGTGAGCAGCTGATTTAAAAAATTTTCAAACTAAGATGAAACATGTGTATGAGTACTTGTATTTATACTCAAAGACCCTGAAACCAACCATAATTTGGAAGGAAAAGCTGTAAGTTAGACGCAAACCGCGATTTTATTAGCTTTCGTCTCGAGAGACACTGAACTAAGAGGACCGTTTGCGCGAATTAAAAAATACCGTTAATTGCCTTCTGCCGCTTGATACGTCAGTACACACAGTGCGGTCCGTTGAGTCATGTGCGCATGCGCACTCCTTACGTTGGGTCTATGCAACCGACCCTAGTATATTTTTCAAACATTGGTTCACATTTCTAATATTTAAAAATACTTCCCGTGGATATTATGCTCTGAAACTTTCACACTGGTATTTTTACACTATAACCCTAATGTTTATTCCATTTTTAAGTAACAAAATGAGCTATTTTCTGTATAAAGAAAGGCAGTCTTTTTATACAAGTGGTTGCTGTAGCCATTTGCACTGTGAATATGTTTACTGACTTGAGGAGTCTGTGAAAGAGACTACCCCAGCGAATTGTTTTCTTAGATGAAATTAGTCTGTGATAGAGACTATTCCCTGATGCTCAATTTCTCAGACTTTTGCTGTTTTTTGTGTGCTTGTTGGGATGAAGAAAGGCCCACAAATCTGTCGTCAAGCTCGTAACTGGGCTCCAATCTCAACCAAACTTGGTATCCATAGGTTATACTGGTCAACAGATATATCATGGGTTAGGGTTGACAGAATATTTGTCCTGCTATCTGAAAATGTGTCCTGGTGTGTACCTTCCAATGCCAAATTGGGAATCTTTACTCTATTTGGTCATCATAATTGCAAATCAAAAAGTTTGGTTATAAATACATGTACCGGTAACTCCTTTTGCAAGTTTTTGCTAATTGTATTCAGTGTGGAAATTCTGAGCTTTACATTTTAATTCATATTTGGGGGTGATGATGACAAAGAAGCATGGATTCTTTTTTTTCTCAAGGAAAGCACAATAGTCCCCACCTCCATGTGCCGGTTTTACAGGATATGAGGGACGAGATGTTTCAGATGGACAGTTGTTCCTTTTACAGATTTTGGAAGGTTCTGACTAAATAGTGCACTTTTAAAAGTAATTTTTAAATAAAAAAATGTTTGGAATGCGATCAAATCCTGCTATTTCTCTCCTAGTGAATGTTGATTTCATGAGTCATATGTCATCACAATTTATGTGGCGGAGTAAATTGGAGAGTTAGAAAAATTTGAATATAATGCCTTGATAACCTGATATATTTCATTCAGTTTTGTTGATGAATTTGCCTTTTATGACCTGGTAACGTGTTATTAGTCCTCTGGGTTAGAAGAATAAAGGAAATAAAAGTTAATGCATTTCAGCTGCGATAATTGAGTTATCCTATATGAAATCAACAGTTTGATCAGATACTGTAAATACTGTTATTTTAGAGTGATTAAATTTTCGGGCTAAGCGACCCAAGAACATATTTGCGGGTTCTTAAATTCGTGCTGCACAACTACTCGCAAAAGTGCAAATCATGCTAATATTTTTGAGAGTTCTAGCCGAAAATAGCACGAAATCTGCAAAATTAATGTACCACGAATATTTCTGCATTTCATTAAATAATTTTTGTTGTTTGATAGCATTAATTTCATCATCCCTCATCAGTATGACAGTATACATCTTGCCTGAAAATCTCCCAGTCATCAAATATAATTATGGTTGATAATGATCTTGATGCTTTAAAAGTGGAATAATGAAATTTGATAACTACATGAAGATTTTATGTTGAATATTTATGTACAACATATATTACCATTTCGAAAAATTATACGTGGAATTAGATAAAAGAAATATGTGCTTCAGGTATTAGTGTTTCATTAGTAATAATTTGTGCATTTAGGTCTTACCCTTTTTTAAGGGTGGGGACAGGTGGGAGAACAGATTTCTGAACTGATTCCAGAGAAAATCAAGTTAAATTATTTTTGACAAGACAGAAGTGGTTTGATTCACCGCCGGAAGTAATTCATTGAACAGGGCTTCCTTCCTGAATCCATTTAGACTAGAGTAACAAACATAACAGAGATGTCATTTAAGTCTTGTTACTGATTTTAGAAAGAAAGAAAGAAAAGATTGAAAAATAGATGGATCGAAAAAAGATACTCAAGATGGGAAGGTGGATGATAGGTAGATAGTGAAAATGGAAGGAGAATAAAGAGGAAATTAGAAATGAAGAGCAAGGAAGAAAAGGGTTCAGAAGTTTTGAGATATTGTAAAATGTATTTTGGAACATTTTTACTTTTCCAATTTCAGATACGTAGAGACTCATATTGACATTTATTTTAATTTTTCTGTTTTGGTTTGTGTTTGATATAATTATAATTTTTGCCTCTGGAATGAAAATACAAGATTTCATTTAGGCATTCATAAACCATAAGTGGATTTTTTTTTAAAAGTAGAATTTAAGTGGCTTACAGACTTATATACAAACAGGAAGGAAGCATGGGAAAAGACCCAAACTACAAATTGGGGGTTGGAGAAAACTGTACATGTAGGATTACTTTACAACACAAGGCAGTTTGCAAAGAGACACATGTTTGATGAGATGTAGATAATTAGTCAACATAATGATCTTAGCTTCCGTGAAACTTGTTGTACTTGTTGGAACAGGAAGTCTGAAGCAGGAGACTAATTAATACTGCCAGCAAATGTTCTGATAACGATACAAGAAAACAATGCATTGGGGTCTTCACACAGGAGGATAATGACCCTAGATGGGGATTAACCCTTCTAAAGTTTCTTTAGAAATTGCACAGCTCTTAAGTATCATGCTACCCTACCCTTTTGTGCATGAATAGACTAATCCACAAGTCTGGCAATTGTCTTTTGTCTTGCAATCACTTGAGGCTGGCCAGCTCCATTCAGAAAGGAGGGGTGGGATCAATAAAGGTCTGTAAAATGTGAGGGGATAATCCTGGAGAGAACAAAAGGGATGTCCGATTGCACACAGCAGATAGGTTGTAAGCCTATTTTTGTTTACACTGTGATGAATAGCCACACAGCTGTGACTCTCTTTGAAGTTGTTTGAGGGGTGAAAAATCACTTGTAGGTCCACATAATTGACTTCCTGTCCTGGTATTGATTATGGGGTGTAATCGCAACATACTTGAAAGCATGAGTGGGCTGTATTCTCCTCGGAGGACACTTGAAACCTATGCAGATGAAGAAATCAATCTTATCGATTATATGTTTTGATCGAAAAAAAAAGGTGATCAAGACATCCAAATATGTGAAGGTAACTACAGAACTATCAGTGAATCATGTTCAGGACTTTTTCTTTTCATCTTTGATCTTTGTTCCAGACTGTCAAGCAGTGCAGAAAGAGCCATGGAATAAGGTGGACTTGGAAGTAGTGTGTATGGAGGTAAGTTTGACATTTGGAATATAGACAGTAAGTAGTCTATCCTCAATCAATTTTGGAGTACTTGTTGATCTCATTGGAAAAATGATTATCAGACACGTGTGTATAAAAAACAGATGGCTACAAGAAGCAAGGAATTACAAGAAAAGGAAAATAGGGACAGACTTTGAAGGAGATCGAGGGGGGGGGGGGGTGGCTGAAGGGATACAGGGTTGAAGAGAAGTGAGTTTCAGAGAGAGGCACAAAGATAAAGGGGGATTATGTCAGTCAAGCAAAGTGGAGATTAGAAGTAAATACATGTAGAGGGGAAAAAGGAAAAAAAAAAGAATAGAAAAAATAAACAGATAGATAATATAATTCACCCTCTGGCAAAACTTCTAAGCTTCTTACTACAAATTACAAGTTCATAATTAAATCACCATACGTGATAATAGAGGCTGTCTTTGGTTCTTGCACATTTAAAGCCATTGGATACAATTCTCATTATATTCGATAAGACTTGAGATCGAGAATGATCTTGTTTGGTATTCAATAATGTTGAATCCAAAAGCATTTCATGCTCATCATGGAACCCTATTTTTTTGTAGATTTGCTCCTTTTCGCTGCTACTCACTTTTTTTTTTTTTTTAAATCAAACTGCATGTAGAAAAGCAAAATTTCTCTTGAGAAACATATGCTACGAATCATGAAGAGCGTATGATAGAATGTACAGGATTATGTTGGCTTACATACATAGCTTGCACTTAGTGCATCAATTATGTGGGATTACTGTGTTAGACAAAAAAATGAACAGAATTCTTTGCACTGTTCGTATGAAGAGTTTTTATGGTGAAAACATCCATATCACACTTGGCTAGACACTGATGAAAGGAAATTTGATTACGCTGCGGTGTCAGGAAAGATTAAAATCTACCTGTTCATAAATGCGAAAGATATGCAAGTACCTCGTACAAGGTTATGCAAGAGAGCAGTCAGCTGGCATTAAAGCATAAAGCATGCAGGAAAAATGCACCCTACTTTTTTACCTTTGGAAATGGCAAATAAATTTACTGGATTAGTGTGAACTTGTATTATTTGCAGTTACCATCAAAGAAGATTTCAAAATTTGCTATTATTTTTTTGCTTCCCAGATTGTAATTTTTGTGAGTTAAGCTATTGTGAATGTAGGTAGAATGGCAGATTTTGAGATGATCTATTATTAGGAGGGTGGGGGGGGGGGGATCAGTGTCACAGAAATCCCTTTGACACCACATTATTGCTGTGAATTAAAATACAAATTTTGTTTCCTAATGTACAAATCATAGATTTGAAGCCAGAAGAATATGTTAAGGGTATTATACAAATAAAAAGGACTTCAGATGACCTTCTCTCTGGTTGTAGAAATGGTATCAAAGTGCATGTATTTATCAACTTCTGTTGTACTAATGATGAATTTGTTTGGCTACTGCCTTGCTGTGCCAAAGAAGAAAATCAATTTACACTGAGGTGTATATAAATGGAAATGTAGCTTGTTCAGATTGATAATATGCCTCTTTTTGAAATACGTCTGCATCCCTTTGCTTCCCCTATTCCTGATTCTGGATGTGACAATAACATTTCTTTGTCAATTGAAACCAGTGCTTGGAAATCAATCTTGTAATAGTCCATTTTCCTCTCCCAGAACAAATTGAGCAAGAATTTCAACAACGATTTCATCTATTTCAGCTACATTAGAGTTAAACCCCTGTGTGTTTGATTTGAATTCTTGCACCAAAGTCCTTGTAAACTGTTCGGTAACTGAAAAGGGTCTTTTTTTATTACAAATAGCATGAAACTACAAAAGTGATTTGACAAATTACTTTAATTTTGCGGCAGATTTTGGTGCCTTTTATTAAATTACCTGTTAGAATCCCAGCTTAATAGGACTTTAATGATTATCTAGATAACGATAGCTCTATTCTGGCGTCAATAGTGCTTTGTGTTGTTATATCACTCGGAAGAGTGCAATGAATTGGAAAAGACGCATTTATCACTGTGATTTAGTCTCTGGGTGTGGCGTTAAGATTTTCAAGATGATTGTTGTGATATACTGTAAATCGATTCTGCAATGTAGTACCATCAGTAGCTGCTGTGATTGGAAAGAAACTTTCTATAAAAATGAAAACACACACAAAAAAATTCCACAGAACTTGATTGATTATTATAACTGTAAATACTGCATATTGTGAAAAACTTCTTGCATATTGTCCTTTATTATTCTGTGAATACTACGAAAAGAATTTGAAAAAGTTACTTAACAGGAGAAGCATTCTTGTGAGAGGAAAAATAAAAGTATTTGAGGAGTATATATCGTAGGATTAAAACTTGCATGACAGTGAGAAGGAGATAGGAAGAAGAAGCAGAAAAGAGGATGGGCATAAATAAGTTGAATTTCATGTCATCCTGTACTGAGAAATTTGTAACAGGTGGAAAAATACAAGGTACATGTATTTTGGCAGTGTGAAGTGACATTTTAGGGTAATTCCCGAAAATTTATCCTGAACCAAACTATTGCTTCCTGCACGTTTGAATAATTGGCACTGTGAAAGCAAATTTTAACAATTTAGTGTATGTTTTTAGTAATTGTCTACCTGGGAATCATGGCAAAGATTCAAAGTTAGAATGAGCAGTAACTACCTTACACTATGAACATGACGGACAAAGAAAGCGGACAAAATAAACAACCCCTCATTCTACCCTTCACAACGGTTCTGGTAGTCAAAAGAACATCCCTTCACTGCTATTGTCTAAAATATGCAGAACAGGTGTCACATGCATATTCACCTGGAACTACATGATCAAACATAATAGCTGTGAAGGGATGTTCTTTTGGCTACCAGAACCATTGTGAAGGGTAGAATGAGAGATTGTTTATTTTGTCCGCTTTCTTTGTCCGCCATGTTCATAGTGTTAGGAAATACCCTGGAATTGTCTTGTCAGTTAAGTGTGAACATATAAATGACTATCTAGAATCCATTTCTCTCAAATTTGGATTTTGAGCTGACAAAGACTTTCTACATGTTTTTCATATTAGGTGCATTCACACACAAGAGTAATTGAAATTTGAATCGCAGTGTAAATCGTGATCCAAATTTCATTTTTATTGCTACCGTTCACACACAGGGAAAGATCGAAATTTGGATTAAAATTCAAATTTCAATTTTTTTAAAAACCATTCCCACACACGAGGAAGGAATGAAAACAGGCAGGAAAGCCCACAAACTTTTCAGCTTGAATATAACATGATCTCGAGGAGGGAAAATACTCAAAATATTTTTTAATCTCACTTTTTACCCTGTGTGTGAACGCCCCTATTGGTCAAGATGGTTTGAAAATACCTTGTACATGTATCTGATGTTCTGAAGGATGCCTGGTGGTTTGGTATCTTATGGATTCAACTCATTCAAGGTTTTGAAACTGCCAATAGAGGCTTCTTGATCAGGACAAGATGACTGTGCAGGACCTTCTTGTTATCTAATTTTCTGTCATCAAAATATCATGATCTAGCTTTCATGCATGCATGAATATTTCAAGATTCTTAGGACCTTCCAGGGGGATAAAAACTTTAAGGAGTATGCCAAGGCTGTGTCTGTGTGGGGGGGGGGGGGGGGGGTGGGAGGGGGGGGTTGGTGGAAGATAAAATTACATGTAGGATGCAAAATTATTTGGGCGCAATTTAATAGCTGAAAGAAAGTTCTCGAATGTGCTGTCATTTTCCATATAAGTGCAATAATGAACCAAATTGTAATTCTATATTTGTCAAGAAAATAGCTTATGGTGAATTTCATCTAATGAATGTTTGAAATTGAATTCAACGATAATTCTGTTTAATGGCTTCCTTTGTGCTAAACTTGGTAAGGAAAATTGGAGCAGCAATAAACCTCCCCCCCCCCCCCCCCCCTCCCGGGAGACACTACTCTATGACAGTAATGCAGAACATCAGGTAAATTCCTTTTTACATTCACTTTTTCCACCTCAGGCTGCATGGTTATCAGGTCCAGTAGTTTCAGAATGAAAAATTAACCTAAAAAAGCATTTGTTCCTCTTGTCACCTCTTGGATACCTAAAAATGGAGTAAAGATGAAGTTGATATTGTATGCAATGTTTGACATTGGTGGGCCTATTACAGGCTTAGCAATCCTTCCCTATTAGACCCATGTGGAGTTCAGTTGAAAAACCGACATGAACATATTATCTGCTGTTACGGATCTCATCAGCAAAAGGGGGTGCGTTCCTACTTTCTAGTCCTTGAGTGTGTGCCTCATAACCCTACTGGTTAGCAAGGTTTTGATATAGAGTTTAAAAATTGACATTTAATCTTTCAAAGGAAAGATGAATGTAGTCATTCTCATGCTTGTGTAGCTATTTTGATGATGATAATGACAACAGTTTTTATACTGTGCACATATCCATTTTTATTAATGGTCAAGACACCACCAAATAATATCAATTGAAATTATTTGTTGCAAAAAATCACCATAGAATACATGGAAATTTATTCAAAGGTAAGGTATACATGTTCAATAAGAAAACTATTTACTGTGATAAATATATCAAAGAAGAATTCTTCTGAGAAAGAAAATTTCACGCTGGCCAAATAGTGACACTTCTGTGATTCTGTCTGGCTTATTCTGTATCTGTCAGGGAAATGTCACGTTTCCCTGGTACTATTTATAGTGTGCTGTAGTCTCACATGAAAATGATTGACATTTTCATTCATTGTGCATTCATATTGTAAGGATGCATTTTACTTAGAAAATAGCAAGTTCACAAACAACAAATCACTCAAAGCATTACAAGTTTTGAACCCAACGCATTTCTGAGAAATATACCAGTAGACAAGGGCCCTATTTCATAAAACTTATCAGTAACCACTGCCACATTTCTATGACAAATTTGCTCTCAGCCAATCACATGCAAGGATTTCAATAGCTTATTACAGCTTTTGCAACTTGCCATTGATAATAAGTTTTATGAAATGGGGGGCCAAAATATGTGAACATGCCCGGTGTCTACATGTGGGCAGATTATCCACTCTCCGACACAGTCAAGATCAAATTATTGACTTTAAAGAGCCGGTAATTGGAGGCCAACTATCTCAAGGAGGAGATGGAGGAGGGATGCGGTCCGGGATAGGGCCAAGACAGTCCTCCGGTAATGAAATCTTGGCACCTCTGGGTGGTGAGAGAGAGGTCTTGGGTCGAACAATTTACCAGCGGGTTTGGATGGGTTTGGAGGAGCAGAGTATGCAGAGCGTAATTGGCTCCAGTTGAGGACGGAGAGGGAGCATTGCAGAGTAATTGGTGTGTGTTCTTATCTTGAGCAATAACCTTTGTTGTCTTGTTCTTTTTTCAGGAAGGGCAGTTAGTTTAAAGAATCAAAGTATCATTTTACAGGTTAATGAGAGAGAGAAAGAGAGAGAGGGAGAAGTAGAGAGAGAGACAGAGAAAGAAAGAGAGAGGAGGGGAAAGGAGAGAAAGGGAGAGAGAGAGAGAGAGAGAAGAGAAGAGTGGAAGAAAAGAATGGTATGTTTAAAATAGACAAGGCAGATTACAGAGATAGAAGGAGGAGTACGAAGACTTAAGAATACCAGAAGAGATGAACGAGAATATAGCACATGCTTTCTGAAAGAAAATTTTTTGGTCAATATTGGGAGAAGTCAAAGGCATCCATATTTCTTTCTTCTTTTTTTAAAAAAAGAATCTTTCTGAAGGCTCTTACTTTGGAACTTTATTCTCGGATCTAAACCTAACCTCCTACCATAGCCAAGGAATTATACTTGACTTCCTGATCTCCATTCAAGTCACACCCATTTATGAGGAGACAGCTGAGAAGTGTGTCCTTACCACTTTCCTAATGCAGACTATGTTAAAAGTAAGCCTACTGTAGAAACCAAGGTTAATTGCTCTGTTCTAGCTTATTCTCAGAAGAGAAACATTCAGCATAACGATACCTCTCATCTCCATGTGAAAATTATTTCTGTTTTTAGGGGTGCATTCTAACTGATACCTCCTTAGGGTCTGTAGTAAATACATTGTAATACATAGGATCCATAGACCCTAGCTTGGCTTCTGTTTTGATATTTATATGGGGGGGGGGGGGGGGAGGGGGTCCTGACTCCTGAGTGAAACTTTATGGATCCAAGGTTGCGTTCAAGCAACCCTTTTTTACCCTAGAATCACGGTTTTCAAAGACGTTTAGTTTAAACCACGGTTGCGTTCAATTGACTTTTCACAGGTCTTAAAAATAAACGTCTTTCAAAACGCAAACATGAAATGCTGAAAAAGGTGCGTTTTTGAATCATGATTCTGCAGAACCACGGTCACTAAAAATGGATTGAATGCAATGGAGATCTCAGTCATGATTCTATTGTGGCTTTCACACCATAGAATAACATAAGAGATTGAAAGATAAGATGGAATGAATAACAAAAGAATAACATAAGAAAAGACGGAAAGGGAAGAAGATAGAAGAAGAAAACAAAGAATAACATAAGGAAAGATGGACAGAGAAGAAGATAGAAGGAAAAACAAAGAATAACAAAAGGAAAGATATAAAACAAGATATGAGAAAACAATGATCTGTTGTAATTATTTGTAAATATTGTAATTTTTCTTAATTTTGGTTCAATAAAACATTTAAATATAAAAAAAAGAATAACCAAAGATAGATTCCTTTGGTCATTAGACGGCAGTATACATTTTGGTTGTCAGTTGAGAAGAGTTAATGTGTGTCTATTTGGAATAAATCGTACCTAAATCTATTTTACTTGTGATGATAATTTGAGAACTGATCTCTACTCTTTGTTCCTCTGTATTCTGATATACACACCTGAAGGGAAAGATGCTAGAACTTAAAAAAGTTTGAAACAATAAGACTGGACATTAGTCGAATCAGTGGAAGTAGATATGATTGTGAGTGTCATAGCATCTGTGAGTGTGTTAGCATCCTCCTGCATGTAATGCTAACGTGTTCAGATATCACAAATGTTTTCCGAACACTACCCCTCCAAACCAAATCAGTTGGCATTCCAAGCGGAGTTAGGGATTATCAGCTGTGGCCGAGCTGCCGGCAGGAGAATTCCTCCGATACGCAGCCTCCCTTCCGCCCGTCCGGGGCCTTTCATCGCGCCAGCGGCCCGCGTCAGATGATCGGTCCTGCCGATGTTTACCTTGGGTCCCTACTGAATCAAACTGGCATCGAATCAGGGGCTGTGTAATGTGTCGCTTGTTGAGATGGGTCTTAACCTGCGCTTAGTGGCAGATTTAGCTACAAATGAGAGACATATTCTGTAAACATTTCTGGTTGTATTCCTTCCTTTTTGGTCTCTTTCCAAAAACTGCTTGGAAGGGGCAAAAAGATATTGGAAGAGATCTTGAGCACTTATAGACCTTTAAACAGGTTGCAAAATAAAATCCCTGAAAGCTGGTTTTGATTTTTCCAAATTAAAATCAAGAAATCTAGCTCTTATCACATAATTCTTTGTGGCTACTTGATAAACTGAGTTGACAGGAAGGATGAAATTACAAAGAAAAACTTGAAGTATTACTCATTCTCTGATTAATTATTTTAGATCTTGAGGTTACCTAAAGATTGAATGTTGTGGGGATGACGCATTAGGGTAGGAGACTTGTGCCGTCATCCATAGACCAAAGAATAAAGTTCATCGTTGTCTGTGTAATTATTTATTGATCAAAGGTTCATCTTATTTATATTATTTGTTTGTGTAGGAGGTGAAATTTGATGAAGTAAGAAACAAAAATTTGTTATTTTTAGTGAAGTTATCTAAACCCCATTTTAACGATTGCGGAGAAAGCCATAATTTCTTAATTCTTAGTCATCCCGGTCACACTCCTCAACAGGTTTTGGACATGCTCCAGCTTAACGAAGAAGTGACATGATTGGTCGCTTAGCTGGCCATTAACATTCCAGCGAATAATTTTTCCCATGTCACAACAAGCTTGCTTGTGCCAAAGATATAAACGAGAAAGTCATTAATAATCTCTTTACATTGCTACCAAGGCTTCTTTCTTCGCCGCTTCCTCGAATCCATCTTCTTAGTGCAGTCTTGTAATTGAAGGGGATCGGAAGAGAGGGGAGCAGCATCTTCTGCATTCCTCCTGGGTTAGGGAGAGTGAACCCTTCCCATGAGTCATAGCAATATATCCGTCATCACCTGTGATTTGGGCGCAGGTATGCACCCCCTTGCAACCTCTCCAAGAGTGGGAGAAGGGCGCAAAATAACAGGGCTTGGGCGAAATGGTCCCAAGCATCGTCCATTCTGTAGGATGGGGGTGCAGCGATAACTTCAAAAAGCTTCCACCTCTAGAAACTGCAAGTCTAGTTTAGATAACTTGTTTTTTGACTTCACAGACTCTTCGTGTATGGAATGATATGTATTGCATGTTATCAATCAAACTTGTTTTTCCATGCTCTTCAATTAAAAACATCTCAATGTCTAAGTTGTCATTAAGATAAGTAGAAAGACAGAGGACAAAGATGTATACAAGCTGTGCCTGAATGTTTGCAAAAGGTAAATCTTTCATTACCGTCAAGTCAGGCGAGCTGAACTCCCCGCTTCAGATTCAGAGTCTGGTGGACGGAGGAAGAGCACGGTCTTCCAGGCAGAACTAGTGAATGAGTGACTTCGGAAGAAGAACAGCGAGCGAGTTTAGGGGTTTGTTCAGCCTTCGCTGTAGGCATTCGCTGTGGAAGGAAGATACCCTGTTTGTAGTAATGCCAGGTATTGAAAAGGAATGACATCCACTTGCTGTGTTATGTAGAGATTGTGATATTGTATTCCGCATTGTGCTACCACGGTGGGATATTGTTTCAAAGCGTTGCGTTGCCTGGTACTGACTTGGATTCAACTGGCTGCAGATTCCGCTTTTCTGGAATTAAACCATCAAAGTAAGCATTCACTTGTTTCTTTTTCTTTTGATAGCTTTCATACATGTAGTACTTTGAAACTCATTTCTGGTGTAAGCTATTTTTTCATTTGGTAGAAAGAGATAAACACTACACAATATTTAGTAGGCCTATATTTTGAAATGGCACTGTACATTTTGTCTATTGCAGGCAGTAATATCATGATTACACATGTAGGTGTACCTCTTTGTAGTGAATGACTTCAGGCATGGAGTTATAAACTTTAAGGTTATTGGAAGTTTAAGAATTATGTCACTGAAATCGATTTCAGGGATGCTACTTTAGAGGCATAAAAGACAAACTACAAAAAAATATAATAATATTATACGCCTGTAGATGAAGTGAGTATGGCTTTAGTTTGAATAAAGGCTAAAGCCACCAAATCTAACTGAATAGGTGAATTAAGACGTTTTTCGGTACCTGTAATACAGATAAGATACTGGTAAACCAAGTGCAGAGGCTGGCTTCAGATCCTTTTAATCTTTTCCCCCCGTCTTTGGAACAAACTCCCTGCATTTCTTCGTAATAGTACTTCACTTGACCTCTTTAAGAAACATTTGAAAACATATTTGTATAATTCTTGATTTGCTCTTAGACTTTAAGTGATAGCACCTTGTATCCTCTGGAAAAGGCACTATATAAATCCAGTTATTATTATTATGATTATTATTATTATTATTATTAATGGTTATCAGACAAAGTTCCTTCCAAGTGTTTCTTTAAGTCACAAATATATTCACCATTTCCTTGTTGAGGCATGTATGAGGGTTTTTAAATATACATTAATAATGAAAAATCACATTTGAATGTCGAAGTATTTATCCCAAAAGGAAACTTGAAAGTTGTCATTGATTTCAGTGACTTAGATAAAGTGCATCAGATCATTTGACATGAAGCTAAGTAATTAAAAAAACCCTTATTCATAGATTCAGATGACTCATTTGGAAAAGTCATGTAGGTACTTAGGAGAAAATATTTTCAATTATGATAAATCATAATACTTTTATGAAGTTGATCCTCACCTTGCAAATCAACATTCCACCCCCGCTTAGCAGTAATGGAAGGGACCACCTGTCAACAGATAGCATATGACATGGTCCACCTAGAAATATATTATCACTAAACTATTTTTCTTTCTCGCTACCAATGTCACATCGATACTTTTGCGAAAGTACATCAGATAACCACCCCTTCAACTGTCACGTTTATTCCTCCCAAGATTACGCAAATTGCGAGGCCACGGTCGTCCAATCAGCCGCTCGGTGTGGCGGCAATGAGGATTTATTCAGTCTTCGCTTCGCCAAGGCAGACACCCTATAACACCAAAGCGATTTATTACATGTACATGCGGTTTTAAGGAACTGATGATGTCCGCGATTACAAAATTGTTTTCGAAAACGGCGTGATCTCATCTCGTGGGGCGAATGCTACCAGACTTTGATTTGACCGTGACTCATCAACCAATCAGAATTAATGATTGATCGTTCTCATCGGAGAAAGCCAACGGCGGGTTTAAATAAAGGGGCCACCAGTCTTACCTGCTTTCCAGGTAACCCTTGGTGATGGATAAATGGACAGACAAGAACAGGTTCACATACCAATTGCATACAGTCATCAGAGGATTCTTAAGGAAGGAAGAAAGACATCTCTTTGTTACCTGATGCTGCAGTCAGACACTATCACCAAATGCATCATTTCCAAGATCTTCGGTAGGGGAAACACTTGTGTTTTATTTGATTGAACAGCTGTCTGTACTGCCCGACTCCACCGATGCCCCCTACCTATGCGTTGTACCATCAAAGAACTTGTTTTGGTATATTTGACAGTTTTGTTTGTGGTATGTGCAAGTAAGAATATTTTCTTGAACTCATCACTTTCTGCTTCCTCAGAAATATTACTAATTTTGAAATGGAGTTATATGTACAGCTTTATCTCATCATTCTCATCTTCAAGAGGATGGTTTTCTAGCCTATGATTATAGTATATTCAAGTTATAGTATTTAAAAATGTCAAAAGGCAGATTTAAATGTTTTTTCGAGGTTTTGCTGATGAAGCAAATATGAAACACTTATATTTACATATATATTTTTCTAGCGTATGATTATAGTATATTCAAGTTATAGTATTTAAAAATGTCAAAAGGCAAATTTAAATGTCTTTTGTTACCTGATGCTGCAGTCAAAGAGTAATTAAACAAAGAGATGTCTTTCTTCCTTCCTTAAATGTCTTTTCGAGGTTTTGCTGATGAAGCAAATATGAAACTCTAATATTTACATATCAATTATCTTTGCCTGTGACATTTTGTAGTGGATACCTATGGATTCAATCTTGTGCAAAGCTTACATGTAAATCTATTCTTTGTCTCTTTTACTTCAACTTTGCAGCAAAATATGTTTTGCACTGTATCTCTTTTTTGCGAACATCTGATATAGGCTCTCTCATTTTATCTTCCCAACTATTTTGATTATTCTTGCTGAAAGATTAGAATAAATATTGAATATTTCTTTCATATTTTAGAGCTGTAAATCTCTTTTTTGCCAGTTATATATTCAACAGTCACCAAAGATTATCTGCACCCCAAGCTTCAAGTCTCCATTCCTCCTTGCTGAATGAATCCCAATACTTTTCCAATTCAACATCTTGCGAGATATGTGCATACTTATATGCTAACAAATTATCAGCATCTCCTGAATGCACCTGTGAGTGACTATCTACCCGTGTATTCTATTTTACATAAAACTACTTCATTGATCATCATTTCATTGTCGAGATGAATAATGAATTGTGCAAAGGCTTGCCTTTGTCAGTAAAAAGTGCAAATTGCCACGTTATCCAACGTCACAACCCAACTAAGGTAGCATCACCACACGCAATCTGTTGATCGTAGCTCGTATGGATATTCATTTGCTACATCGATTTACCCAACACTCTCTCGCTCCTCTTCAGCAGACAAACATCAAACCTCAATTGGGAGTGATTACAGGGAATATTTCTGCACATGAACGTGATTGAGCCGTTTTGGAGTAGGAGAACTTGCCTCACTTTTCATTTTCTCTTCACTGATGCTTCCTCCAGATGTCTGGTTTTTTGGAAGCGGTTTCATTAAATTGTTACAGCAAGCTGCCAGCTGTGGGTAAATGTTGGCTGTATTTTAACAGTTTTTGATTGTCCTTGTCATTTGTGGAAAAGTGCAAAGGAATTGGCTGTTGACGACAAAAGGGTCTATTGTTCTCGTGATTCTTTTGCAGTATCAGGTATAAAATTGGTGCTTTTTCAGTTTATTACTGCAGTCGTAAGTGGGGACACCGGAATATGAAGTATTTTTTTCTTTCCATTTTGATATTGATGTGATATGTATTATGATATTTCATCTTAGATTCCAATTTGGGTTTTTCTTCTTCTTTGGAATAATCTGCCTCCTTCACTGCTGAATATTCTTGTAGAGGATGAAGTATCTGAAATTCTTCATACACAAGTGATCAGGTGTTTCATCATGGTTTTCTGTGTACCTTGAATTTGGAATCTTTTGACTGCTTATGCCTGCAGTAGAAAATGACTGTTCACAGCACTTAACTTATTAAGTCCCAACTTATTTGATATAAAGTTTTATAGTAGAATACCGAAATACTCACATTTTCTTATTAGCAATTTAACAAAAGACACTTTCTTATGCCTAGTGTGATGTGCATCTCATCTGGCTAAATGCCTGTATATTACAATACTATGCATGTTTGGAGGCTGGTGTGGTTGGAAAAAGATTTGCCAGATTATACATAATTAAAATGAGCGTGCTTCTTGGGTTCGGGTAGCTGAAAATATACACAGATGATATCTTGTGGAGATGTTAAGACACTCTCCTTTGTGAGTGCAAAGCATAAAATTCTGATTGAATTAAATTGTTAGCAGGGTTTGCAGGAAATTACATCATTTCAATTTTTCCCTCTCAATATCTTTGTGTTCTTCTTTCTCTGTGTTAAATGTGGATCTCAGTGCTTTTCATAGTTGAAATTGCCTATTTACATTCAGTTTCATCGGCATTATTTTCATATATGGAATCAGTGAAAGCTTGAGATTTGATGGAAAGATTAATATGTGTGTGGAAATACAACTCTGCCTACCATTGATTGATGCAAAAATAGCTTTGTGTATAGAGTTGAAATGTTTTTTAGTTTCTTTTAAATTTAGTATCTATCATATATATAAATCATTTTTGTGATATCGGATTATTATTTTAAGTGTTACACCGTTGTTGCAGAAAAAAAATCTTTCTCTGTACTTTCTTTGTCCTCTAGCACTTTCATTTCAGACTATATGTATTGCCAATGTGGGGATTTTAGGCACTATTTACTCTGCTACTGTAAGGCCTTCACCCTGACTTGGCCCTGATTGGGAAATAGTCCTGGCGAGATCTCAGGCTAGAAATTAGCTCTAAATCCCACCAAACCAATTAGTTCCAACACCCTAAGCCCAGGTCTTACCTTTGAGCATCCATTGGTCCTGCTTGATGGGGTTTCAAGCTGCGGAATGAGGGAGTTTGAAGCCCCTGAACTTGCTCCCAGGGAAGCAGGAGATTCAAACTCCATTCTAGGAGATGTCGGAAGATGGTGACGGTGATGTGGGGAGATTGAAAAGATTGATGTGATGGTGATGATGAACATTGCTGAGGATTAGCAAAGAAATCTGTTTTTGCAAGTTTTGAGTTGGAAACAATTTTTTTTTAGAAGATGGAAAAGGTGATCTGAATGAATGGGGAAGTGAAGCCTTGGGGTGCTTCAGATTTCAAAAATATTTTACCTTGTGTTAAGTTTCCTCATTTCTCAAGGCAGGTGATAAATGGTATTATACATGTTATCTCTGTGATTATCATTCCCATAAACTTCATCCTCACTATTGTCATCTTCAACATGCATCATCATAATTATCATCATCAGTTCTCTCATAACCATCTCCATCACTATATGTTTACTGTGACCAGCTTTTTTTCTTTTTAATATCACAACCCATCATGATCAGCATTATTACCTTCATCATAATCATTGTTGCCATCACAATTCATCAACAACAACTTCTCTATGAACATTGTCATTCCGGTTGTCTTCTTCATAGTGTTCTGCTCTAATTCATGGGTCATCGAAAGCCATGTTATGCCTTAATCATTCAAATTATCACTATTGTGATCACCAACATCATAATCTTCACTCACCTCACCTACGTACAGTATACTATCCTTGCATCAATATCTTTTCCACCATACCAATGAAAAGTCACTGTCTGCTTCATAAAACCAACCAAGACTATCCCTTAAAAAGTTCGATCAGTATTCTCTTTTCCATTTCTTTGGCTTTAGCCTGTCAGGTAAGATGGATGATATCTTAAGCTCTTGATGCTAGATTTTTTTTTTTCTTCCCTCCTTGTTCCTCTTGTGCATTGTCAGTAAACTCCTAAACCATTCTTGTTAACAATGATCAGTTCCTTCACACCTCACTTTGAGTGAGAATTTCTTCCAAGGAGGGTTTCTATTTTGTTCCATTTGAACCCACCCCTTTTCAGGTCTTCGAGGAACGGTTGGTCTTTCTTCTTCGTGATATCTGTGAACTGGAAACCAGGGAGGTGTTTCATAAAGCTGTTCGTAAAGTTACGAATGACTATATGAACGATTTGAATATGGCTAGCCAAATGGGATTCTCAATCATTACGAATCACATCAGCTGAATGTGAAATATGCAGATGTAGATTAACATCACTATTGTTTACAAACATTTTTATTGCGAAGTGTATTTTTTTACCACAATTTAATTGAGATTATGGGAAATGCAGTTGCACCTTGTTAAAACATCCAGAAACTTTGGGGATCCCATTTGGCTTGCTATATTCAAGTCGTTTAATAGAGTCATTTGTAACTTTACGAACAGCTTTATGAAACACCCCCAGTTCTGATAACAGTAATCATTTCATTTGCACCTCTGTTTGAATGAAAACTTCTAAGGATTTCTTTTCCCCTTCCCCTTCCCACTTGTCCAAATCCTCTGCCCTTCTCTCCCACATCTTATAAACAACTTGGGTTGTCTAGCGTTCCTTAATACATGTAACATCTATAAACTTAGCAAACATTCCTGTTGATGGTGCAGTGATCAGTTCATGAGCACCTCAGTTTGGGTGAGAACTTTTCCCAAGGATTTCCTTTCCCATGATATCTGTGTGACCCCACCCCATCTTTCAAAAAAAAAAAGATGGTTGTCTTACCTTCCTTTTATGTGATAAGACTTACGGCCATCATGTTAACAGTAATCAGTTCACGTGCACCTCAATTTGAGTAAGAACTTCTCCCAAACACCCAAAGAGGTTTTTTTTTTTTCATCTGACCCCTCCCCCATTCTCCGTCATTAGAGAAACCTTTGTCTTGTCTTCCTGTATGATAGTCATTATGCCTGTAAACTTGAAACCATTCTTGTTAAAAATAATCACTTGCACACACCAAGTTGGGTGAGAACCTCTCCCAAGGAGTTCCCATCTTTCTGACCCCTCCCCCTCGATGTCTGTAAGGAACTTTGGGTTGTCTTGGAAGATGATGTATTGGCTGCAGTGACCCGACATTGACCCCTTAATGAGGCAATGCACACCAGCACTTGACACATCTGGCAAGCATGACAACCAGGAGATGATCTCATCAAAATACTTCACTCACAATACAAGGAAGGGCAGGGCATGGTGGGAAGGGGGAAGGGTCATAGGGTACATCTTGTAAACATTGAGGTATAGCCTACAAAACCTATCTACAAAGGCTCTCAGAGCTAACATAGGACAACTTTTTTCTTTTGGTAAGCTCAACTAGGCCTACCCCATCCTTGAATGTAATACAGTGGAAAGTCAGTATATAGAGATCATGTGCTATAATAATATTCCTGATAAAACAAGGTAATATTCTGGGCCCAGCTCTTTACTTTTCATGATTTTTTTTTTAAACCTGATATAACAAGATTCCTGCTATGGCCTATAACAAGGTAATTTTGATGGTCCCAAGGACCTTGTTATACCACGGAAAGAGTTATAAGACTGAGTTTCCACTGTATTGGGAAAAGTGTGTGAAAGAAGTAGGCCTTATGATTTGAATTTTTTTTAGACCTTCTGCATTGACATTCTAGTACCATAGAACTGTAAATCTTTTTAGTAAGTGTTCCATATCGATTTACCGTGTTTCCACTATAGACCTACACACTTCAGTTATGTATACATTTGCATTTTATGATTGGATTTAGATGAATCTATTATGATTTGGATATGAGCCATATTGCAGACTTTAAAATGTTGCAGAATCTTACCCTTCTATGTCATCCCACACCCAAGGTCCCCTTCTGACTCAGAATGAAGCCTGATCTCAATTCTACTTCCTTTACATCTCCTAAAATCTTGAACATGTCTTTTATATTGTCCTTAGATGTTTTCATCACATTACAGAATTTATCCCTGGAGAAGAATCTTCTCTTTGTTTATGAAGAAGGATCTATATGTACACTGACAGATACACTGATCAAGATAGAAGTAAAATCATGCTTAGTTTTTCTCTTTACTGAAATTTTTGTATCTTTCGATGAATCACAAAATTACTGACAACCTTTCAGAATCAGAATCCAAGTACCTGCTACCTGGATACATGTGAAATTCTATGATAAACATCATTATGGAGAAGAAAACACTATTTACAATGTACATGTATCTTTGAAGAAATCAGGCATTGACATGGTTGAAGTTCGTGTAAGGCTATTTTCTGTACCTGCCATAGTGATCAACAGACAGTTTTTTTTCATTTAGGTTTATAGTATACTTTCTGAAAAATGCAGCGGAGGGAAATTGTGGATGAATACAGTCTCTTGTTAAGGATCATACCACTGTCAAAAATGTTTGGCAAGATACGGATACATTGAAACCTGTCTAAAGTGGCCATCCGAGGAGAAAGAGATTCTGTGGCCTTTATAGACAGGTGACTGCCATAATGGACAGATTCTTAAACACACTATTTCTCTCCGTGGGAATCAATTTCAATGGCCACTGTAGGAAGGTTGCTGCTAAAGAGAGGTAGCTGCTAAGTCAGGGTTGACTGTGTTTCTTTTTTGATAAGTGAAATGAGGTGAATGCTGCATGAATCCCTAAAATTAAGAGAGAAAGAGAGATTAAAAAATTGTTTTGTAGGTTACATATATGTAGGTACTTCAAAATGTCATATCTTTTTTATTAGTGATGTTTAGTGGCAGCTAGAACTGTGCCGTTGGTTTCCCCACATGGACTAAAGCAGGAAGTACCTGTAAACCATGTGCTACCTTTCCGCAGGAGTCACAGGCAAGAGTGACGTCAAAATCTAGGTCTCTTCTCTCTCTCCTGAATGACAGTTAGCATCGGCCTGGACCGTGTCTTCTTCCCCTTGTCGTCTGCTGAGGATATCCTGAACTAAAGCTAAAGGAGAAAAAAACTCCTGTGTTGTATCTTGCAGAGGAAGACAGAAGCAAGTTCATTGTCTATGCCTGAAAGTTCTTTGACTCTCTGCCGACTCTGTGGTTGGCAATCAATTCCGCTCCACATCCATGCATGATGCACATCTTGATAGCTGTTGTATCTTATCTTCATAGGCGTGTACATTGTCACAAATTTATTCAGGGACAGTGCTTTAGTAGCCATGTCGTTGAAGCACTGATTGTGGTTGATGTTGTTATGTACAATATTTTTGTTTGAATCTTGCTTTGAAGAGAAGGCATTTTGCATAATAGTGAAGTTCAAGTGTTTCTAGCTTGCCGAGTGAGTTTATTTGCTGGTCCAGTGCTTATTTCCTCAACATCTTTTGTCGCCAATATAACCTTTTCATCATGCAGAACAGGCAGGATATCTTAGAATATATCTTATACAACTCTCTTGTAGGAACAAAGAAAGTACAAGTCATGTAGGGCATATTAATGGTACCAACACAAATTTTTTGGCCAAAGCTTTCATGCAGATAAGATTGGATTTTGATTTCTTGTTTTCATGATTTTGATTGAAGGGAATTTCGTTTCCTGTCACAAACTTTTAGCAGTCTTTTAAACATGTCTGTGCAAGATAGGCTATAGACTATATTTCAAATTATATTTCACAGTGTGAAAGTTCAGTACACAAGAAATGTCAGGTTTATTCTAGCCTGTTTTTAGTCCTATGTTTTCAAAAAAATGTCTGCCTCTGCAGGGTGTGTTCCCATTTTGTTGTTTTTAGACCATTCACCTTATCATCTCGTCTGCAAATATAAGATTTTTTTTTTTTTTACCTGCTGTTTCTAGAAAATTTCTGTGTAAAAAAACAAAAACAAACAAAATTATTATCTAGCATGCACCCACATGTAATCCTCTTTCCTTTTCAAAGAAGTTCCGCCCATATGATAAGATCCATTGAATTACATTATTGTATATTAATATACAAACCTACGACACCAACCCTTGCAACTGCAAATCTTTAAAACCTCATCACGCATTGAGATGCAAATGTACAATCTTGTGTTAGGAGTACCTGCATCACGTTTCCATGGAAACGGCACTAAAGCAGAAGAGGTGTTGCTTGCAAGAAACCACTGAAATATACATTACATGTAGGTTTACGCATTTGTGGTAGACTAAAAAAATGAAATAAATAAGAAATGTGTTATTATTGCTCTTTTATAGAATCAGGTAACCTTACCTGGAGCTTGTTTTTTTTTTAAGAAAGGCATGAAAATGAAAAAAAAAATTGGTGTAATAGGATGAGTGTCACCAGCAAGATACAAAACTAAAACTTTTTTTAAAAAAGAAGAAGAAGAAAATGAGTATCCAGATAATCATTTTACCTGTAATATGAAAGTGGGGAGATATGCATTATGCTGCATGATCTAACTTAAATGCTTACATTTTAAACATGGTTCTATTTCAGGCCTCCCATCTGTTTATACAATCAGTGCTTCCTTTTGTACTATTCGCCTGTCTACACACCTTTTTTGCGTCATATTTTCCACCCTTGAATTTTGAGGACATAAGATATAATGTTCTCATTTATAATTACTAGGTTAGGTCATAGAAGGAATTGTTACAGCTCTAGTATACTGGTGTACATCTTATCTGTGCATGTTAAATGCTAATGTACCAGTTGGAGTAGAAGGATTTTATTTTTGTTTCTATAGCAACACCACTCAAGCTGAAAGACAGATTATCATTTTCAATTCCTTTGCATTTACACATTCTGTGATGAATTATACATCCATCTACTACCTCATTGTAGCAGTTGCGAATCATTGTAAATGTAGTTTGTCATTCAGTGTTTTATTTGCCCATAAGGTATAGAAATTCTTCTTGTTTATATAAGCAAACAAAATGGACAGATATGTAGGCTTACATATGATACTAAACAACATATATTTTATCAAATCTTTAAAAAAAAAAAAGACAAGCATCCATTATGCTTGAACATTGCTTTTGGTCGAGATTTTCTACATCATTGAAAGCTACATGTATCTCAAGGATTTTAAGGGGAAAATGTCCTATGAAGCATCTAGTTGGGAATGTCTAATTATGATTTTTCATGGGCTTTTCCCAGAATTGTGGTTGAAATGACCGGTCATTAAAGTCCAGGTCTTGCTGGTCGTAGCGGTCACCCTGACCCCCATCCATCCTCCAGTCTTCTAGCGGTAGCTCTGAAGGGAGTTTCCTCTGGGAATGAACTTGTAGGAAGGATTAGAGAACGGGTTGATGGATATCCAACTAATCCAACTCACCCAAGTAGCAGGAAATGAAATGGAAGATGGTTTATTTGTGAAGGATATGGAAACAATGGTTCTCCTTACTTAGCACTTCAGCTCATACCACAAAAATTGGAGGATTGCACTTCTGGATTTTATTGATAAAGTTCTGAGAAGCAGAAACTTTCGTGTGCATGTTAGTGAATGTTATTACTTGTTGAGTTCCAGAAACTTGCCATGAAATGAATTAATTATTCATGTAATTTCATTTATTTTTTAAATTTGCAAAATTTTCTTGCAAAGGACGTTGTCATCATTAAGAAACTGTGAAAGTCTTGTGATGCCAGGTTAAGACTCTGCAGTATTATATTCAAGTCAGGATTCTGTGTAAAACATTGACACTTTTCTTTTTTATATCTACAGGTGTGAACAGCATTCTTTCTAGATGAGGATCCAAGTGGAACATTATTATCACAGAGAATATTTATTGTAACATTTCTGAAGGAGTGAATATAGGAAAGTGAGCATTAGAGTCCCATTGGATAGGCTTGAGAAGTGACCAAGCTCTACACCCTTATGGCTGCACGGGGTTCCGTACTAGCCTACTCAGTGCAACCTGTACCTCAGGAGTATTATCCACAGCAACCATTGCAGCAGGTGGTGCAACAACACCACCACCATCCACAGCAACATCAGCCACCACGTGAACAGCACCAACAGCAACTTCCGCCGCCACCACCAGAGGGCAACAGGCAAAGCTTGCATCACAGGCACCGTTGCCAGCGGCAACCGCATCACCATCAGCAGCAGCGTTATCAGCAGGCCCGTTCGTCATGTAGCAGTTCGTCACAAGAGGACGATCAATCGCAACAGGTCAGTACCATCAATCCATCAGATCCAGAAAGACAAATTCCCCAAGAGTTTGTCCAGTGTCTCCACTAATTTCTCATCACTTGTGATATTTCTTTTGAAGTATTGTCTCTGTATTTTAGTTTGTAAACCACAAAACCATCTTGGCTTCAAGATATATGAAATTTGTATGTGATATGCATCCGATATACAATCATAAAGGCCACTCTATGAATGCCAAGGCATGTTTGAATCTCTGTCTTGTTACTTGGTAGTTTTAAAGCCAGAGCAAACTGGCGCCCTTGTATGAGATTTCGAAATAGCGCCATCTCAGTCCTGAAATACTGATTCTGTCCTGTTTTTGTCTCGCCTGCGTAGCGGAGCGAGACATAGGTATCACTATTTCCGGTGTCGGCGTCGTCGGCGTCGTCGGCGTCGTCGTCGTCGGCGGCGTCGTCGTCAACAATTGTGTTGTACACCCAATAACTTTCTATAGCTTTAAGGTGGGATCACCAAATTCATACCAGAGGTCCATCTCTTGAAGGCGCAGGTCAAGTTCGAATATGAGTCGAATTTGAATAAGGTCAAAGGTCAAAGGTCAATGAACTTTCCATGACTGGCACTGTGCTATATTGTACACACAATAACTTTTTATACCTTCGAGGTAGGATTGCCAAATTCATACAAGAGGTTCCATCTCTTGAAGGTGCAGGTCAAGTTCGAATGTGAGTTGAATTTGATTAAGGTCAAAGGTCAAAGGTCAATGAACTTTCCATGACTGTCACTGTGCTATGTTGTACACACAATAACTTTCTATACCTTCGAGGTAGGATTGCCAAATTCATATGAGAGGTCCATCTCTTGAAGGTGCAGGTCAAGTTCGAATGTGAGTTGAATTTGATTAAGGTCAAAGGTCAAAGGTCAATGAACTTTTCATAACTGGCACTGTGCTATGTTGTACACCTAATAACTTTCTATAGCTTTGACGTGGAATCACCAAATTCATACCAGAGGTCCATCTCTTGAAGGCGCAGGTCAAGTTCGAATATGAGTCGAATTTGAATAAGGTCAAAGGTCAAAGGTCAATGAACTTTCCATGACTGGCACTGTGCTATATTGTACACACAATAACTTTTTATACCTTCGAGGTAGGATTGCCAAATTCATACAAGAGGTCCATCTCTTGAAGGTGCAGGTCAAGTTCGAATGTGAGTTGAATTTGATTAAGGTCAAAGGTCAAAGGTCAATGAACTTTCCATGACTGGCACTGTGCTGTGTTGTACACACAATAACTTTCTATAGCTTCGAGGTGGGATCACCAAATTTATACCAGAGGTACATCTCTTGAAGGCACAGGTCAAGTTTGAGTATGAGTTGAATTTGAATAAGGTCAGAGGTCAAAGGTCAATGAACTTTCCATGACTGGCACTGTGCTATGTTGTACACACAATAACTTTCTATACCTTCGAGGTAGGATTGCCAAATTCATATGAGAGGTCCATCTCTTGAAGGTGCAGGTCAAGTTCGAATGTGAGTTGAATTTGATTAAGGTCAAAGGTCAAAGGTCAATGAACTTTTCATAACTGGCACTGTGCTATGTTGTACACCTAATAACTTTCTATAGCTTTGATGTGGAATCACCAAATTCATACCATTTTTCAAACAATAAGTTTGCCATAACACCTTAATAATTAATTTAATTTTACAATTTTACTCACATTATTATCAGTTACATTCTTTTTCACTAACATTCATTTCCTTACTTGCATGGAAATAATTATAGCTTCATAGTATTAACAGCATTCTTAGTGTTATCTGATTTCCTAGGGATAAAGTAGGCCTATACCATTATTGCATATGTAAACTGTCAGAACCACAATTCACCCCCTAAACTGCTGACAGCCTCAGAAGTCATATAGCATAGTTTTGACATGCAGTCTCTTCATGACTGCAATATGCAGGCGAGACAACGCTTGGCGTTTGCCTTGTTTCTCCCAGCATGCACTATTTTGATCAACGCAAGCTTTATTTTTGAGACACATCTGTAAAAATGTGTATTCAGACTAAGGCAGTTCATTAGAAGCCAAGAAGGGCGTAATGTTTCTAAGACATTCTCTGGTTGTGAGTAGCCGCAAGTTGGCGCTGTTGTAAATACATCATTTCAGAGCTATATAAGCACCAGTTCACTGTGGCTTTAAGATTATTGCATTCATTTTAAATAAGATTATAGTATTTGGTTGCACAATTGATGCTCCAGGTACAAGTGTTCTGCAGTCGACATCCTGCACTAACCAAATTCAGCCCTGAACATAGCTCTAAACGTTTGACTGAACAAGACCTGTAGCAGTTGTTTATGCAGGAGCATACAGGTCTATGTTGAAAGCAAAAATTATTAAAGCAGGGGAACGATTTTTAGGACTGTTCACATTCCTTCCTCCTCCCCCCACCCCCAGGTATATGGTGTAAGAAACGGAGGTTACAGCTCCAACGAGACACTGCGAATGAGTGAAGTACCCGTCTCGCCGACGAGTGAGGACGGGAAGGAACTATTTCCAAATCAGCAGCAGGAGCTGCGCCACAAGGAAGAGAGTCTGTGCCACCCTGCTGTGAGAATGGAACCGCCCATTGCAGAACATATACCAGAAGAGAGGCCTTACTATGATGGTATGTACATGAAGGCATTGTAATTGTAATTGTTTTTTTCATATGAGCAGTGACAGAGAGAGAGAGAGAGAGAGAGGATGAGATTGCGAGTGAGGAAGAGTCATTGAATACATATTAAGAACTCTTGGAGTTGTGAAATTTGTTTTTGAAGAGAACATTTATTAAATGAATTATTGGAATATGGCGATCCATCTTTTCTCGTCAACATTCTAATGCAGGATTCAGTCAGGAGGCATCAGAGGAAATAATTTTCATTAGTTAAACACAGAATGATAATAAGATTGTAAGAATGAAATTATGGAATGTGTGGGTGTATGAGAAAGAGAGAGGGAGGGAGGGAGAGAGAGAGTTAGAGAGAGATGTAGGAGTGTAGAGATAAAGAGAGAGAAGACAGTTCCAAATCAAACAGAAATCTTGGTTACTGATTTAATTATACATCACTTTGTTGACAAAGCAAGAATGATTCATACAACAATCAAATCTTCTTGATAGAGCAATAAGGAAACGAAAACTGGTAGAAATCGATATAAAGCTTATGATCTGGGTGCCTAGTCGGACACCAATGTTAATTGATAACAGACCTATCTTCTATTTGTCTTGGTCATTAATCACCTTGCACCAAGTTCACTAATGGGTGACAAGGATTAATGGCTTCAATGCTTAATAAATATTGAGCTGCTGTGGATAGTTGTCTCTCTGTAAATGTGTGACCTACAATTATTACAAGCAGTACACCCTGTATATGATTTACAATGTCAGACTTTGTGATGATGTAGAATCTGGGTGTATTTGACTTATGTACAGTGTATGGGAACTAACATATAAAGACTAAGTGTATGACATTATTTCTTTATAGTCACACCTGTACAGGTGTAAATCCTCATCAGTCATAATGCATAATGAATGGTCTGAACTTTTTAGGTGTACTCTTTTACATATTTTATACACTATGCTACCTTAGTTGTACATGTAGTTCCCCTTTCCCTTCTTTCTCCTCCTTCTCCTTATCCTCTGTCTCCTCTTTCTCCTCCTTCTCCTCATCTTCTTCATCCTCCTCCTTATCCTCATCTTTCTCATCCTCCTTATTCTCCTGATCTTTCTCATCCTCTTCCTTATCCCCGTCTTTCTCATTCTCCGCCTCATTCTCCTGATCTTTCTCATCCTCCTTATCCTCATCTTTCTCATCCTCCTTATTCTCCTGATCTTTCTCCTCCTTATCCTTGTCTTTCTCATTCTCCTCCTTATTCTCCTGATCTTTCTCATCCTCCTCCTTATCCTGATCTTTCTCATTCTCCTTATTCTCCTGATCTTTCTCATCCTCCTCCTTACCATCATCTTTCTCATCCTCCTTATTCTCCTGATCTTTCTCATCCTCCTCCTTATTCTCCAGGGGGGCTTTTCATGAAACAATTAGTCGGTGGTTCTCACCGACAAATTTGCTTTCAGCCAATCAGATGCGAGTATTTTCAGTAGCTTATAACATTTGTTGGTGATTTTCACCGAAAAAACTCTTCATGAAACGCTCCCCAGATCTTTCTCATCATCCTCCTCCTTACCATCATCTTTCTCATCCTCCTTATTCTCAAGATCTTTCTCATCCTCCTCCTCTTTCTCCATCTCCTTATCCTCATCTTTCTCATCCTCCTCTCCCTCCTTTTCCTTCTCTTCCTCCTCCTCTTCCTCCTCTTACTCCTCTTCCTCCTCTTCTTCCTTCTTCTCCTTGTCCTTCTCCTCACCCCCTCTTCCTTCCATTCTTTCTTCTTTGCCCTATTCTCCCCCTTGTCTTTCTCCTTCTCCCTTGGTATGCCCCATCTTGCTATATGATTTATTGTGAAAAAACACCTTTTAGTATTGGCTGCTTTCTCAATTATGAGTAGCATTTTAGTAAATATGAAAGAAATCTGGAAAATTGATTTTAGGGGCTTACCAAAACCATGTGAATTCTAAGCATTTTCCTGTTACTTATGCATCTGAGATGGTTTGGGGGAATGTTAAACTGAATACCAATCACGGGCAGATGAACCACATTCATATTAATGAAGAAAATGAAACTATCCTGGCTACCGGCAGCATAACACACCTCATGGAATTGATTATCAGTGTAGAATCAATATGAAGAAGATGTAAACATTTTCTTTAGTACCCTTATCGACTGCAATCGCGGCTTTCATAATCAAAAAACAAATATTGTGTCATGTTTGAGCATTTGTCAGGTGATGTGCATACTAATTGCTTGACAGGAGCAGAGTGAGGGAAGGAGTCAAAAAGGGGAGAAAAATATGGGGAGAAAAATCAAAGATGATTCATTAATGTAGGGACGGGAGACAAAGAGCTTGTTTAATTAAGAATATTGACATGCAGTAGAGGGCGATGTGATTCTTTAGTAGAGTGAATTGCATCACAATGATTGACAGATGAAATCTATGATTTCGAGTCCAATATTGTCCTTTTTGCCCTTTTTTCCTATTTTTCAGTCATGACTATTTTTGCAAGGTAAAGTATTTTGTTTTTGTTTTTGTTTCTTTATTTTCATTCTTTTCTCCTTGAAGAAGAATGACAGTTAAAAGGCAATTTTTTTTTTTTTTAGTGCAATGTTCATAAACAATCCACTTGATTCTCGCATGTAAATTTTGAAATTTTTGTTCCTTTTAGGCCTACGTGAAGTGGAAAAAAGGAAGAACCAAAACCTATGAGAGATCTGATTTGTTGGCATTTGGTTGATCCTGATGAAGATGCTATATAATTGTGCCCTGAAAAGAAAAGAAATTAAAAAAATGTCAAGTCTTACACTTTGAATGCCAATTAAGGTTGTTGACATGAAGAAAGCATTTTGTGGAGAATAATGAAAACTATGCGAACATTTCCTTCTACATCACTCAATCACACATATATTTTAGCAATATAGAATTATGTTTTCATTCAGAGGCAGAAAATATATTTATATGGTTGTAGTCGAGTGAATTGCAATTCTCTTGTTCCTGGTATTTACAAAAGCAAACTTCCGTGGCAGAACACAGTAGGTTAGGATAGTGGGAAGGCCCATCTATGCGGATTCTAAAGCAAACAGAAGCAATAATTTATCAGGCGTGATGGCTTAATTGAGTCAGACTTCTAATTATACAAGAGATAATTGATTCCGTTGAAAAGAAGGATCTTTTGTATTTATTCAGTTAGCTCACGGGGTTGTTGCACTATGTCAATCATGTTAGAGTCGGAAAGAAATTAGCAAAACAACAATCAGCAAGCCCAAGTAAATATTTTACAGTGGTGTAAATAGAGAGAGGAGATTACTTGCTAATTGTTGGGCAGTGGTGATAGGTTGAAATAGAATGGTAGGGTGGACAGGAAGTTAGAGAACTAGACCAAGAGGAACATAGACAAGAAATATGGACAGGAGAGAAAGAGAGAGAGGAGAAACAGATAATTTAGGTGAAAAAGAAGAATAGAAATTATTAAAAGGGAGTTTAAAACATGTTAAAATGAGAGAAAAAGAGACGGAGAGAAGGGGGGTATTCATTTTCTCTGTAAATTCTTGTGGTTGTCAGGTAGAACTGGTCGAACTAGAAGAAATTATTGTAGACCTGGGAAGAAGAAGATGAGAAAAAAGGTGTGAGAAAGATACCGTAAAAGGACAAAGGATTAGAGAACAAAGGGTGCGAAATAAAGAAGATGAAATGAGGTAAAACAGTAACGTCAATGAAAGCAAGGATTTAAAAAGAGGAGAGTGGGAGATTGACAAGTGGGCGAGATTGAGAGAAAGAGAGAGAGAGAGTAAAGAAAGTAGAAAATTGGAGAAAGAGAGAGAGGGAGAAAGAGAAGGAAGTGTGTGTTGGAGGAGGAGGGGGGGGGGAGGAGAACAAATTTCTTCATGTCTCAATGGGGAATGATTATGAAGACCTGAGCATTCAGGAACCAATGAAAACTGTACTATGATGACATGCGTTGACAGATGGGGAAGTTTGATGGACAGGCATGGGAGAGCATTGTGGGAGCCAAAGATATTTTTGTGAGGGGGCCAAAGATATTTTTGTGAGGGGGATGTATTATTATTATTACTAGGAAATATGTGAAGATGGCAGACTGGAATTAACAGAGTTTAAGAAATGCTTGATGCAGAATTTATTCCATGCCCAACATTTCTACTATTACTATTCTTTTTCTTAGAAAATAGACAGAAGACAAAACATGCAAATTAAATTAGAGGGGAAAGGAGGTGTTCGCAGCTATGCAGTGATTTTTTGTAGTGAGGAGAGAGAGAGAGAGAGAGAGAGAGAGAGAGATAAACAGTTGTAAAACTATGAAGAGAGAAATAGAGAGGTTGAAAAAAAAGAGATGAAGATGTAGAAAGAAAGAAAGAAAGAAACATAGAGGAAGAGAATGATTCGATTTAAAAAGTTATATACCTGTCCCTCAAAAAAGCAAACAAATTTGGTGAGGCAAAGACTTGTTCAAAAGAAATTCACTGAAAATTAAAAATATTTAGGGGAGAATGCAACAACATATGAGAAAAAAAAAGATCTGAGGTATAGCTCTTTCTCATGTCCAAAGAAGACACATGAGACACGGGATACTTGAAATAAAATTAAAGTTTAACAGGATGGGAATAAGATTATGGTTAGAAGATACAAAATACAAAGCATGAAGCAATTAGCCAGTATTACTATCTGTTGAAGGCCCTCCAAATAGATCCCAATATTTGCATTATGCATACAAATTTGGTGGAAGTTTTGTTAATGATTTAGCTGTCTCCCTGTTGATTTATCTGACCTGACTCCCCTATCAGGGGCTAGGATCTGGGAACATCTTTGCACAACTGCAGGGGCTTAACCTCTCTCTCTCTCTTCCTTCTTCAATAATGTTAGTAAAGTTTAATCCTGAGAACATACAGACAGGAGATTACTGATTGACTAGCCCTGACATGGAAACACAAAAGCAAAATACCAGCATCTTGCTTTTCTTTGTTGAGGATTCTCCTGATTCTAATCCTAACTTCCAATTTGGGGGTGTTTTGATATGTATCTCTCTCTCTCTCTGTTTGCTTTGGTCTTCTCTTTCTCCACACAGTGCTGTAGGGGTAGCCTTTATTGTGCTTTAATTAGCGGGGAGGTCATAACTTTGTTCGCAGTACCAGCTTGTCTATTGTTGCGTTGACTTGTTCTAACTGCTGGTCTGTTCTGTGTTCACCACTGCACATTCATAGTCCAGCTCTTATGTAAACATCACACTTGGGTTACCTGAAATGCCTCTGACACCAGGCAGAGGACATTCTGTTACGGCATTTTGGACCTAGAGAAGAGCAGGGACACATTCATGTTGCCGCTATTTTGTTTTTTTCTCACGCTACGTCATAGTGACTCCCCCACGCCTTGCCTTGCGTAATTTGTGGTAGAACAAGAAATAGTTTCTCCTTTGTTTGTAACAACTAGAGTTTGACTTGTTTCACAGTCATGTCACAGTGACAATGGAACATTTATTTATTTACATCCTTGCTGGCATCGCTTCAAGGAGTTTCTAAGAAGAACCTTCAGTTCGTAATTGTGACAGGAATGATGTCTGTACCATAGTCATACAGGAAAATGGTGTACTGGTAATTGTGATAAAAAGTGCGTGGATAGTTTCACCATTGGATTACTGTCTTTTCAAAGGAATAATCAAGACTGAAGGATTTATAAATGGAACATATTTGCATTTTCAATTAGAAGAGGAGTGTGATTTTTCAAAGGTGTGGAGAACAGATTTACAATGGAAGTACATCAGACAGAAAGGCAAGGCGGATCTCTTATAAGAAAGCCCTATTTTCGTCTTCGAGATGGACAACCAGAGCTGGCTGGTTGGATTGTATTTGAAAAAGGTATAATTTGCATGGCTTTCTGTTTTGCATAGCAGTTTGTCACACATGAGACAGTTATTTCTACCATCAATTTTGATTTACTCAAGATAAAGGTTTCTGTAAAAAATGACAAATGTGCTAGTTTGTTTTTACTTTTGTATTTTGCTTATTCTCAGATAAAGGCAGTGAAAAGGAATTCTGATTTCCCTACCTTTGAAAATGTAGTGCTCAGCATTGGTAATGCACAATCCCCTAGCCCCCCTCCCATTATTTTCTTCAATTTTTTGATACATGTAGATGATGCTAGTATAATTGTAATGGAATCTCAAATTGATTGCATCTACATGTAGAGCGAGAGAGGCGAATTTTTAATTTTGTAGAAAATCAAAAATGTAGATTTTCTTTGGAAGATGTGGGCTAATCCATCCTGGCCTGGTGATCCTTCCTTGATGCAGTCCAGTCCCTGTCGCCACGGTGACTCATCAGCGGGTCCATCTCCCTTCTCTAGTCTGCTTCTAATCCTCTCGGCCTTACCTACTCATATCGCCCTCGGCAATGCCAAATACTCCCACCTCATACTTGTCAAAAACATGATGCGAGATTATGGTAGAGGGAGAAAAGTTGCTTGTTTGGGATGTTTATACAAGGTGAAATCTCCGTGATGGGTGCACTTTAGATTGTGAGGAATCAGAAGTTACATGGTACAAATCAAGATCTGATGTTAAGCCCCCTGGCATCTCCTCCTTTTCAATAAATGCAGTCTTGTTTGGGTTATTTTGCTAGCAGAAAAGGTGTATGCATCTCAAGATTGCTGCCATATTTATGGCTGTTTTAAATAGATAGAACTAAAAGTCCATTTTGATAAAAAATTAAGTTATGGAAACAATACTTAATATCTTTCCATCCACTTTGTATATCCCGCCCTTTTTCTTTTCTTTTCTTCTTCTTTTTTTTTTTTTTTTTTACTGATTTTTGTTGAAATGAAATGGAAAGTTACATCTACAGAAAATGACAAGTAAATTTTATGAATGACAAATTAATTTTATGAATAAAATCTTTTATTAATTGGTATGTTTATTTCATACTGATGATTGATAACTAAAGATGGATCATGTTTGTTACTATTTCATTTCGCTGATGTTCAACAAAAGTATGAGGGTAGGGGAGGGTTTTAATTGGTAAGTTACATCCAAAGAGAATAAGTTTGAATGGTAGTGAAAAAAAACACCACTTGAGGATTATGAGAAAAATCATGAACATGAAAATTATGTTACTTAACAATATTCTTTCCCAATGTTGGCTAATCAATCACTAAATCACAGTATGCTACCAGGAAAGTCCTTAAATTTGCACAAAAGATCAAAGTTTTCACAGCTCACACTCAGAAATTTTGACAAATTAATTTTATGAATAAAATCTTTTGTTGATTGGTATGTTTATTTCATAGGATGATTGCTAACTAAATATGGATCATGTTTATTACTATTTAATTTTGGTAATTTTCAACAAAAGAACAAGATTAGAAGAGAGTTTTTGTCGAAAACATCGAATATCAGAAGGAGGCCTAGAAGTTAAAGAAATATAGTGATATTGCTTCCATGTGTTCCAGTTGTGAAGCTAAATGGGTTTTCAGGCACGCTTGAATTCGGCTCTTTTCAACATGGCCATGCGAGCATGAACTATGAAATCGGCCATCATCACAGACAATTGGCTACACAAATATCGTGGCTGACTTTTGAATGAAATAAAGCGTACTGTATTATCATCACAATGGCAACAAAATAGGACAATATGCTATGAATCTTCTTTGAGGTTTTTTACTTAAAAAAAACTTTCTATGGTTATTAATTGTTGTTTGATAGTATTGTCTGTAAATGCTGTCAATTTTGATTGATTTGTCTCTGACTATGACTAAGAAAGAAAATGCAAACCTAAATTCCCCCAATTTAGCTGTCAAGTAGGACGTACTGCCAAAATTATTAGTACTTAATAGGTGTATTGGGATGAGAATGGTATCATGTACATGTATTTAGACCTTTCTGAGATATTTGAAATGAGTGATCACAATCTCTTTAAATGCATTCATTTAAAGCTTGGGATATTATTGATATATGATTAGGACTTCATAAGAATTGAAATCTATCTACATTTGTATATTAAGTGCCCTTTATATGATTATGAATGATTTCAACTTTAAGCAATATCTCTGGTTCCTCAGTGCACATGAGACATGAAGAAGACTTGTGAATATCTGTAAGAAATGGAGGAAAGACCAAGCTTCCCAGTTTGCTATTCAGTAATTAAGAATACGAAAAATAACTGTGTGTGAAATGGAATGTTTATACCAGAAGGGTTCTCTGAAAACTGTGGTCGTTATATGTGGTGAAGTGGTATGAAATGACCTCCATAACTGCCACTTTTTGACATGTAGCAGTCCAGCATCTTGTTGATGTACATGTATGGCCTCAAGCCTCACACCTACGATAGATCCAGACAGGTGTTCGGTGCGACTACGGCACCGATGACAAAAGAGAAAAGTTGTGAAATGTTTAAAAACAAGTTTTGGGCAATCCTACAGAAGCTAACTTCAAGCTACAAGGATTTAGGTGTTGGGTTGTTATTCTCTATCAGGTGGGTATCGGTCGAAAGCAAAGGGGATAAGGGGTTTTGGTGTGGGATGCTGGCTTTTTTAACTGTTTTTCCAAGGGTTCAACAACTTGAAACAAAGAACATGAAGGCTAACATGAATCCCTCATTTTTCCTTTTTTTTCTAACTAATCTTTTCCATTTTCACTGCAAGTCTCTTTCCTTCTCAATTTTCTATGCTTTACTTTTTCTGTCTTCCGATACCTGATTGGTTTTATAACCTGGTTATCAATTTGTCCTTGTTTTACCATCAGACTTTTTGTTGTTGTTGCAGTTTTCCCCAATCTTTTTCTCCTTTCTTCCTTTCTATTATTATTTCAATTTTTGCATTAGTTTTTTGTTTTGTTTTTGTTCAGAATGGGGGAAAATACATTAGAACATCCCTCCTGTACAAAAAGCAGAATATGTTTTGCTTGTGTATTAGTAAATACTTCAGCAATTACAGTAAGCTTCATTATTTGAATCACTCACTACCAACCCACATTGTTACGACAGTTTAGCATCTCCAGACACCTAACTAGGGTCCCCTTCCCCTTCCGAATGATCCTGCAAGTTTATTTAGCTTCTTCTAATGAACTTGCTTCTCTAAGGCCTGTGTTATCCTGCCTAAATACAGGGTATATCGCTTTTCACGATAGATGTCCATTACCTTGAAGTTCAGGCATCCATGAAGCCCCTCTTTTGCGCCTTCAGCTCTGCGGAAAGGTCTCAAATCCATATATGATGTACAGAATTGTTTATATGCTGCTTATATCCAGAACGCTTTATATCCATTAGTAAATGGTGGAAGATTCCTCTGTTTATGACTTCCCATTTCTTGTCTTTTATAACTGGCATCTCGATGGTAAATCATAGGATTCATACTGACACTTTGTTTGATCTGGTCTATTAATTCTTGCTACATTTCATTATACTCTTCAGGCATTTAGAGCATTAGAGTGATTCATGCAGTTAGCAGCACACATAATGACAATGATGATGTCTTAATGCACTGGTATATCCACCTACTCAAGTGCTCACAAACTTGGTAAGGCATAAGGAGATCCTGGGCCAGAAGCTTTAATTTTGGAGGAATGGTACATTGGCACATTTCTTGTATTGCCAGTGGGGATTTTATGCCCAAGATTGCAATGCCTTAGAATGCTGTGATAACAATGTTACCATTTATATTTCCAGATGGTCGAATGTAAAGATTTTAATGACTTGCAGTTAATTGAAACATTGCAACTTTGCATTTGTAGTAGACCAGGAGCTACATGCAGACATGTATTCCTGTGCCATATCTTTTCTTTTGAATGATTATGTTATGTAGTCACTACCTTATGACACCCACACCCTTGTGTGTTTCTTCCTCCTCTTGATCTAATGAGGACTGAATGCCATATCGAATCCTCCCTCCCTGCTCACCAGCGAGGGAGCACTCTACCGGTTAGATCCGCCAAATCCCCGGTCCCATCTGAGGCGAGTTAGGACCTTATCCCGAGCCGTGCTGCCCGCTAAAGCTCTAACAACAAACCCTGTCGTCGCGGCGACAGCGGCTTGCCACCCCCACCAACTTCCTCTAGAGTCTGTAGCAGATCAAGTGTCAGACGGGAGATTGTTAAAATTTCAAGAATATTTGGGAGAAATTGGGTGTTTTCATTTCTCCCATGTTGACTTTCAGTATTATCTGCTATCCCATGGTAAAGGATTTGTAAAATGGATAAAGCTGGATTCATGGCTAATTGTTTCTTCTTCTCATCTTACAGATATTCTAACCTTTTATGGAAAATCTCAGCTCTTTCTGTGCCTTAATTTGCTCATCTTCTCAAAGTTTCTTTTTTTCTCATCTTTCGATTTCCACTGTTTCTGTTTGAGTGTGAGTGTCAAGGTTATATTTGAATGACACGTGATAACTGATCACATATAATATTAAATAATTACTATAAATGGGAAAGCATACTTCAAGCCATGAATAATTGAAATTATATCATATTTTGATAAATGATGATACACAGTTCTTACAAGGCCCTTTTAAGCAAAGGTTCTGAAGAACTGTTCAGCAGTGATTAAAATTACATAGAATGATTAATGTCATAACAAATAATAATATCATATTACAGTTTAAAAATGTACTTGATTTCTCTGTTTTCTCTTTCACAGGTAAAGAAAGGCCATCGGACCTGAAATGCCCCTCTACAGATAACTTTGACTCTACACTCGGCAGTATGGAAGGGTCCATCAATGTTAGTACCTCTACAAGAGGAGATATGAACCATGATCAACTACTACAAGAAGTTGATCACTATTTACATGTGAGTGGGTTGTTGTTGTTTTTAGTTTTTATGGCACTGTCATTCAAAATATGAATATTTACACCATCTCAGTTGCATTGTTAAAAAAAAAACCCTTTTGATGACTTAATTTTGTATTATTTTGTTTTTCTGTAAACAAAGTCGTACATGTATATATATTACATAAGGAGAGAGAAAAAAAGAGGGGGGGGGGGGATCCTTACAATATACAAGGCCGTAATTGAGAGGAAAGAAATTTGCAGCACATGCAAACTTTAGTACACCTGTCATATGCCTGTAACAGATAACACCTCCTCGCTCTATAGACAAAATCTTGCCAGTCCAGCTTGTACTACTTTGAGCAGACTTCTCGGTTTAGCTTGACCTAGGCAAGTCAGAAGCCATGCGGGGGCACTCTATTAATATGTAGGGTAGGATGAATCGAAATAAATTGTATAGTTAGAATTGACTAGATTTGAGTATGGACAGTGTCAAGATAATTGTTAGATCTGTTATTGATAGAAAGGTTGATAGGAACAGACCAGTTCTAGAGAGATCTGCATGTATGTTAAGTTTCACAAGACACAAAAATCCTAGAGAAATTTTGTCCATGGGGTCACTAGGAATCGCACCAAACAACAATCACAGAGAATTATTCATCTGAATTTCCAAGTTGGCACTAAATAATATCGCTCAACTGAGAATATGGTACAGAATGTATAACCATAGAGTAATAAGTAAGAAAAAGCTATAGAAATAGAGTGAATAGAGTCAGGGTCTTGTATCTGTATGCCTTTCTAAGAAATATGATTTCCATCAAGTTATCATTTTGTTTGTTCCTATTTTGCTGGCCTGAGCATCCCATCCGTTGCATAACTGACATACAGAATTAATTCAGTCCATTTCTCTTAGAAATGCAATTTCATTACCAGAAGTGAATATTTAGCTTTGTTTTAAAGAATTATATGTTTTGTTTGTTGTGTACCGACATTCTATTTCTTGGAGAAAATTGCCCAAGGTGTTGATTTAGTATTATTTTTTAAAAATCTATTCCTCAGTCTATTTCTCTATTTTGTCCTTATTACAAGAAGGAATTAGGTGAAATTTCATACCAATCCTCTCTTAAGCTTTTCTCTTGAAAGAAAAAAGGCTGAATATCTGGTGATTAATCATTCCCTGTACTTGATGCTTCCAAGTACCGAGCAAAGTCCTTTGGAAAAAGTCTGCATGAAATTTTTTTTAGAAACATATGAAAAGATAATCACAATCCATCATAAGGCTTATCCATCTCTAACACCACACGGCAGCCATGAGACTCTTCTGACTTGCTACTGGAGGCCCTTCGCAGGGATTCCAATCTTTCTCTTGCCATCAGAGATTGGTACAATTTGTTGGGTCTTTAAAGGCACTTGGATTGATTTCAGATCCAAACGTGTTAAAATTAAGTACAGTTTTTCATTTTGGCCAAAGCCTATATCTTTAAGAATATGCACACAGCATAATATTCAGAATTAATTATTTCCACTAAATTATTTTGTCTAGTGATTTGCCATTATATTCTTAATCTATTGAAACTGACCCACAGAAGACCTGGAACAAAATCTTTTTAAAATCATGTCTAATTTAGATAAACCTGTTTTCCAGTCAGAAAATAGCATAGAACACACAGATAAATTGTGCTTTTCGACATGCACACATGTTGAAAAGTTTAAGTACGTATGTATGTTTGTTCAGTGCTTTTTCCGATTTTACAGTTCCAAACATCTATTATTTAGTTGTTTTCAATTTGGGTGATCTGTTCTTTAACAGAAAATCTGCTTTATTTTCTGTAAGTTATCTGTTTCATTTAGTTCGGCTGTTTTATTGTAACACCAATTCCAGAAATCTGATTTGATCTGTTGCATGTGTGCAATTGCAAGTGGTTTTGAAAAAAAAATTCTTTAAAAGTTCCACTGCCTTTAAAGTTAATCCCTATTCAAACTTGGACTTAGCATGATTTGACGTTCATCATTGACTTATCGTGAAATTCATGCATACTGATCATTAGATGGTTAAAGCAAATGAATTGCTGATTGGGTCTTTGCTATGATGCTGCAGGCACTTGTTTTGGAAAAGAAAAAAGAAGAAACAGCCATTTCAGACATTCGTACTCTCTATATGCTTAGTGATTGAATACAGAAATCATGACTGCCATTTGAAATGATAATTGTGCTTTTTATTTTCAATTTGTTACTATTATTACCTTCTTACATTTTGTAGGTATACACTGTTTCATCCCAATCATAAGAAACAATTCTTTTTTTAATACTAGTAGTTTGCCTTTTATTCAGTTTAATTAGGTATGGTAGTACATTTGTCAAAACTGTTAATGATAAGCCTCAAGTTATTTAATATGATATATGAGATAGATTCATATTGTTGATGTACATTTCAGATTAAGTATTAGATTCCAATTTTAATTGTGTATTAAACAATTTGCAATGTCAGATAAAATATGCACAGCATTATTGAAATTCTCAGTAGTTTTGAAAAAAAAAAATGTTTTGGTTTACTTGAGCTCTTTTTTTTGAAATGCTATTTAAAACATTTGATTTTGGTGCTGTATCCTTGTTTTAACCTGAGATCAATTAAGTTTTGTTCAGAGTTTCTTTTAGTTTAAACCTTTCCAGAACTAAGTTGCTCATCACTGGTTCTCGTGTATATTGTTATACGTTTCATATGTGCAATCCACAGAAACAGAGTCTAGATGCGCATTCAACAGGCAGTCACAGTACAAGATCTAGCCTGACTATGACAGAGACCGAGATAGATCATGAGCAGGAAATGCCATTACATCATCATGAAGATCCACAAGGTAGGTGCAAAATGTCTCCAGTCTTCCCCTTACTTTCATAAAGTTTGTCCTGTTTCTCTTTCTCTTTCTCTTGTTCTTTTTTCTTTAAAGGGATATCATACAGATTTGTAACAATTGAAAGTTTCATATCTTCTTTTCTTTTACATCATGATTGGAATATTCAGTCTGAGATGTTCTTTTTTTTCCTATCCTCCCCAGGTGCAATAAGACTGGACCATTTATCCAGCATGCCCGGCTACCCTCCCATGGGCCTCTCCACCTACCCCCACCCACACAATGGAGCATTCCAAGGCACACCAGCAGCCAATCAGGGGCGAGGAGCCAGTCTTCCAACCAATGGGGTGCCTTACCCTCCCCATGGCATCGTGTATCATCAGCTGCAACCCACCAATGAGGATGAAGAAGAAACCACCTTCATGGGCTCATTACCGCATTCGTATAGTACTGGAACTGGCATCTATAGCTCAATAAAAGGTATATCCATTTGTAAAACCATTATGTTGAAAAACCACAATATTTTCCTTTATATGATGCTCCTCAAAATTCATGTGATATATTATAGCCTTCTCTAAGGTCTTGGATGTTGTGAAAATATGTATTTCTGTTTTCATCACGTTTGTCTGAGACCAAGTCAAAAGTATTTTTTATTATATTTTTTTTAACCATTAGCTTTGAAAGTTGCTGTTTTTTCTCTCTCTCTCTCTCTTGCTTGCTATTTTTCTCTTTTTTTTTCCATTTCTAAAATTCTGAGAAAATACGATAAGGCCAATTAGGATAATAACCCTAGTAATTTTGCTTCTGTGAAATTTTTTTTTAATTTTGAAGTATAGGCCATGATATATTTCTTTTTTGTGCAGCTTGACTTTGCTGATATGGAGTGTAAATGTCATTTGGTAATATGTCCAAAATTCTAATGAGTAAAGTTTTTACCAGGGCCCCATTTCATAAAACTTGATATTGATAGCAAGTTGCAGTAACTGTTATAAGCTACTGAAATCCTTGCATCTGATTGGCTGAGAGCAAATTTCTCATAGAAGTGTGGAAGTTGTTACTGATAACAAGTTTTATGAAACAAGGTCAAGATGTTACTTGTGAATTCTTCATGGCAAGATGACGAAGAAGACACACTAACAGAGATTTTCACTTTCATCGTCAGAAAATCAGTACAACTCAATAGGAGACCCCAACTCGCTGCGGCACACCATGTCCAACGCCGCCTCCCAGACGTTACCAGGCTCCAGCGGGATGTATCTCCAGCCTAGGACCGGTAACATCATCCATGCAGTACCCCTGATGACCACCTGCGATCTTCAGACGTTACATACCACCAGTAGCCTGGCGACGAACAGTGGGAATCTAAGTGAACTCAACAATGCCAGGCATAGGCAAGAGAGGTAAGAGGAGTGATGATGTTATTTTTTTGTGATGTGTGGATAAGTGGAGGCAAATGTTGTGAACATTACAATCATAAAGATACTCATGATGATAGTGATGATGGTGATGAGAAGGAAGAGGTTTAAAGTGATGAAGGTGATGGGGGAGGGTAGGGAGGAAGAGAAAGAGGAGGAGGAAAAGAAGAAGAAGGATGATTATTAAAGTGAAAATGATGATGGTAGTGCAGTCTTCTTCTTATCCGATCACTACGCCTCAACAGGTACATCTAGGCTTAGATTGTCCCTGTCGAGTGGTAGATCATTGCATCATACAGGGGTCAGAGCTGCCAGATCATCATGGGTGCAAAGTGCTGGTAGAAGTGGGCAGACAAGGAGATGTTGCATAGTCTGCTCCTCTCCAGTCTCCACACAGGCAGGTGGTGTCGTCATTTTCATTGTACCCCCACTTTGCTAGGTTGGTTCTGCAGTGGCCGACAGAAGTTCTTAGTCTAAGTAGTGCAGTGGTGATGCTACTGCTGCTGCTGCTGCTGCTCCTGAGGACACATTTAAAGGGGTTACCCAATGCTGAAACAATGTTAGCTCATTTAAAAGAGCATGATTTTATCAGCAGAAAATCATCTGCCTTAAGTTTTTTTTAAAGTCGTCTTGCCAAGGAAACCCCCAAATTTGGTAAGATTTCAGGGTATTTTTGACCCCTCAGCTGTGACCCAGTTTCAACTGGGTACCCACTTTTACGTCAAAATGACGTCAAAGTGGGTACCTTGTCACGCAATTATAGCAAAATGCGCACAAGGTATAATACATATTGTACAGTCTATCGCGCAGCACAACTGCAATGCGCGAAGCTGGGTACCCACTTTTACGTCATATCTCATACTCAAATATTTTGGTCAACTCTTGACTTTTTATGAGAAAATTAGCCAAAATGCATTGATTTCGATTGAAAATCATCAAAGTTTTAATGTTATTCTTCTTAGAATTCTATTCTCGATCATATATCAAAATTTTTTGTACCATTATGTAATCACTTTAATACTCATAACTCAAATATGTATTTGCGGCAGAAGAACCAAACAGTAGAAAGAGAGAGAGAAAGAGTAAATGATAGAGAGAGAAGCTGTAGCAACACTCTCTTTCATATCAAGCCATCTTTATGTTTTCTGTTTTTGTTTTTTTTTTTGCTGCAGGTTATTTGAATACCCTCTGAGCATGGGTACAGGAGTTCCCATGCCTGTCTACCCTGGTATGAACAACGGCAAAAGGACCAACGATGCCTCCGAGCTGAAATATCCCACAATGCAGCAGAAGTACGGCTGTAAAGACCACATGTCGTGGCGCTGTTTAGCCGTCATTCTTGTCTTACTCACTATAGCCCTTCTTGCTCTTGTCACATACTTTGCAGGTAAGCACTGTCATTGTGCCTTTCCCTCTGTCTTGTTGCTAATCGTCTACAAGATATTGAATGTTGAGAACTGGGCGGTGTTTCATCAAGAGTCTTGTCAGTTTACTGACAAATTTGCTCTCAGCCAGTCAGATGCAAAGATTTCAGTAGCAAATAATAGTTGTTCACTGACAAGACACTAGATGAAATACTCCCCTGGAAGAACATTTCCTTTTTGTTTGATTAAAGTCACTGTGGCCCTCAATAGACAACATTCTGAACACCAAGTTGATAGATATTGCGCCAGGTTCCTTATTAAGTACTGGGAAGCTTATTGTGAACCCTTTATGGAACGAATGAAACTATGGCTCTTCAGGACTAGGATCAGAGGGAAATGTCCTTGACTTCGGTATAAGTGCACATCTCTGTGACTTTGAAACTTTGTGCGGGCTCCCATGTATATGTAAAATCTTATGACCACATGAAAGAACTTGAACAGCTATGAATATGTGTTACCACCAACCCTGTACAATGGATTTCCTGCTACCTCTGAAACTGACATCTTGTAATATACCCCTGTGTCAGAATTTTGTATTCATTCAAATATATTTATGCACATGTGTATATACATTTATTTATATTCATATATGTCAGAATATATGTCGTGTATGATAAATATTCCAATCTACTGTTCCAATATAATCTTCCTATGTAATCTTTGATGTTTTCTTGACCCTTCACCCCTGTGACCATTGACCCCAGTGACCCTGAGTAGACCTCTACCCAGCATGCCCAACACAGTCAATGTTGATACGAGACCAACTTCCTCTGGAAACCTAGGTAATGAGGATAGAACGACGAGAAAACCAAAGAGGCCTCCTCCGCCAGCCAATGAAATAGGTAAATTCCTAGGTGTCTCTGACGTGTTATGATGTCTTGACTGATAAAAAATATCAAATGAAGAATTGTTTGCAAAAGGGGCTAGATCCACTTATGGTGAAATTGAGTTATTGATATCAGAACATTGATCAACCCTATACCTGTCTTTTGAACAAAAGCTCTAAGCTAAATTTTCAGAGCACTTGTGAAAAAATGCACTTTCTATTTTTATTTTTCCATAGACACCTGTACAAAGTCTGGCAAACAAATGCATTTTCTCTGAAGTTATAAAAGTGGATCTAACCCCTTTTGCAAACAAACTCTTCAATATAGATCTATGTAATGCATGTTCTTGATCAAGATATCCTTGGGAAATTGATCTGTGTTTTGTAAACACAATATCCTTTACAGTTATTTCTCCTTAAACACTTATGTGTGGGTTATCTGTGGGTAATGATGAAGTTTTATTTGGGTTTGTTTAGACTGAGAATAGGGTAATTCTTAATCTGGTGTGTTTTATTCCTGCATAGAATTAACAACAGCATTCACTACCACCACACCGCCCGTCCACAGTCCAGCCGTACCGTACACATTTGGTAGTGCGGCACAGAAGGAGATTCCGCCAGGTCACTTCTGGACCCTCTTCAGTCCCGTCGACTCCTCCACCCTCATCCAGTTCAACCTGACCCTGTCCCGAAGGAACGGCTTTGTCATGTATGGCCAGCAGGCGAGGGCGCCCTCACATAGCTTCTATGACTTTATGCAGGTGCACGTTGGCACAGGCAGGAGATTGAAGCGAAGCCTGAACACACTCCATGCAGAAGAGCTCGATGCAGAGACACTCGATGCGGAAACGCCTGAACTGACTTACCACGATGTACTACGGCTTGGTGGATTGAAATATGAACAGACCAAGGCGGAGTCAAGGGTCAGAAGGTCAAACAGTCACCTGATGCATACGTGGTCATTCATGGAGGAATTGCAAGCAGGAGAATGGTACATTGCAGTATTCAATGATGGTCCATATGCTGAGCAAGTCAGCCTTGTTACGAGACACAAAAGTAAGAAGCACTATTTTGCTATTGAATTGGATTTTTACAAACGTGTATCAATCAGATATTATTTTAGAATATTTTAATCTGGAAATGCTTTTAATGTAAGCAGTGAAAAAATGCTAATCAAGAGCACACGCAGTAGTTGTGAATGCAGTACTTGTATCAATTTAATACACTGTTTTTATTGCAGTTATATGAAATTCACTTTGATTTAAATTGATTAAAATTTCTTTGAAATCAGTAAACAAAAGTTCTAGAAAGGAATGATTTTAATTCTATTTTTGTGTGTGTGATAGCATTTTATCTTTACCAAGTTTGTCGAAACCTTTCCTGGAGCAGTAGTTTCATATCTTATGCAGATTTAACACATCTTTCTTCAAGTTCATGTAAAATATGAAAATTAATATGTTTATGGTCTCAACAGTGAATTCATCACTACATATCGGTTAGCATTCCTACATTCATGCGTTCACTTCTCAAATCATCTTTTCTTTGCTAGGTGGATGGAGTTGTCCTGGAGACTGCAGTGGCCGTGGTGAATGCCTTAGAGGGCGGTGTTTATGTCAGGAGGAGTACACTGGTGATGATTGCTCACAAGGTATATTCAAATTTAACCCATTCGTGACAGAAAGTATTTAAAGTTTAATTTGATCAGCTTTTATTCTTCAAATTGGCAACATCAACATTTTTATTTTATTGCTACATTTTTCTTATAAAACATCATGTATCTGAAATGAATATACATTGACAGAAATTATGATGAGAAGTCAAAAAATTGCCAATTTGCAGGGGATAACGGTGATTTTAAACTTTCTATCACATTGCCAATTAAAGGATTTTAATGCTTATTTTCCTTTAAAAAATCTTCAGCATCAAACAACGAATATTGACGCAACCAAAATGGGCACAGTTTGCGTAGAATTTTTTGCTCTTTCTGCTCATGTATTTGGTATGATTTTTAGGGCTTTGCATCAAAAGTTATTAGGTCAAACCACAAAATGTGGACCTCTGTCACAAATGGGTTAATATGCAAGTACTGTTATTTTTTTTGTGACTCCAGTATAGTCCACTTTTTCTGCTTTTGAACTCATGGCATCTCTATTAACCCATTCGTGACCGAGGTCCACATTTTGTGGTTTGGCCTAATATTTTTTGATGCAAAGCCCTAAAAATCATACCAAATACATGAGCAGAAAGAGCAAAAAATTCTATGCAAACTGTGCCCATTTTGCTTGCATCAATATTTGTTGTTTGATGCTGAAAATTTTTAAAAGGAAAATAAGCATTAAAATCCTTAAATTGGCAATGTGATGGAAGGTTTAAAATCACCATTTTCCCCTGCAAATAGGCAACTTTTCGACTTCTCATCATAATTTCTGTCAATTTATATTCATTTCAGATACATGGCGTTTTATAAGGAAAATGTAGCAATAAAATAAAAATGTTGGTGTTGCCAATTTGAAGAATAAAAGCTGATCAAATTAGGCTTTAAATAATTCCTGTCACGAATGGGTTAAGATCATGTTTCTGTGCAATAATTTTTCATAGGAAGGTGTTATGTGATGGAAGTAGATTTTATATTACCTTGAATTTAACGCAATATTGAGTTCTGATAATGTTGTTAGTGAGATTTTCATTTCCATTTTTAACTTTGAAGTCATGAAAAATTCTGATTCAAAATGAAAGGCACAAACATGTCTATTAAAATGACCCTATGTGTAAAATATGTTTAGGATTAAGAAGCAACCTTATGCTACGTAGTAACTTTATTGACAAAACTATGTATGTATGTATTTAATCATGGAAATTCATCGATGTTCACATCAATATTTTGTTTGAATAGTCAAAGAGATATAATGATAATTATATTAACATATGTCAAAATAGAACAATGTATAACATAGTACAACACCCTTATAACAGCTGTAATAACACAGCCTTCTTTCACAATTTATCAACAAAAGTGCTCTTTCATAATATACATATTATCAGTGTATATACAAATAGCACAAGGCAATGAAAGTGAGGCAATATCCTACTCTTATAACACATAGTAATAATATAGAACAGGCATTTCATATGTAATTCCTTATTTAATTCTATAATTCCATAATGATCCTCACCGTCAATCCTTTAGGTGTATGTCCGGTCTTGTGCTCTGGCCGGGGTCAGTACGTCCATGGGTTCTGTGAGTGCGTGGGAGGCTGGAAGGGACCCGAGTGCAGCATCCCGTGGGATCAATGCCTGGTAGCGGACTGCAGTCGTCATGGGGTGTGTGTAGATGGGGAGTGTGTCTGCAGCAGGGGCTTCACTGGAGAGGCGTGTGAACAAGGTGGGTACATATGTGAAAGGAACTAGACAAATGAAGACCAGAAACTATAGTGTAATGGAAACTTGAGTGGTTTAGACTAGAGCAATTTTGTTACAGAACAATAAAAAACATACATTATTTTTAAATTGTGTCTGCAGAAGTGTGTTTTTACCTAGGGACCAAATTTTTATGTTTATAATTTGAGATCATTTCATGTCTGGAAATTTTCTCTTTTTAAAAAATTTCTCTATGCAGAAAGAGCTTTGCACCATAAACAATTTAGCTTATATAGAGGTTATCTTTTTTTTTTTTATACAACTTGTTCCCTTTATTGTTATTTTTTCTAGAAGTGTGGAATTATTATTGTGATTTTATTTGTGATTAATGTTTCCCTCCATCCTGCAGAGGTGCTAGTAGATGACACCCTCCATTGCAATAATGACACAGACTGCTTCCCCAATGCCCATTGTCTATCTGGGATGTGCCATTGTTTGGAGGGGTGGACAGGCTCAACCTGCGAGGAGGAAGAGTGTCTCCTACCATGCTCACCCCATGGAGAGTGTGTGGACGATGCATGCGTCTGTGAAGAAGGCTGGAATGGAAAGCTGTGTGGACTGGGTAAGATTTAGATGTCTTTACTTAGGTGAAATATTGTTGATGCAATCAGATTAGGAATAAGCCTAAAAGCCAGTGTGTGAGATGAATTTGTCTGATTTTTCTGACTTAAGTAGATGCACGGTGAGACATCCACACTTCCTAACAAACTGCCCAGATAATTTCATTCCAAGTAGACTTTAATGCCTGCCAACATTATGAATAAATTTATTTCCTGTATTTCCCCTTAAGTCAGGAAAATTTAATAAACTTTGTAGATGCTCTGTATATCTATAGGGGAACAGGATATTAAGCCTATTGTTCTTCTGCCATACCTGAATGTTGACTTTTAGCCCATAATAAGCTGAGCAATTTTGATGTTGAATCATGAGATTCAACTAGTAAAGTACATAAAATTCCTTGTTATAGACCTTCTCACTTCTCATACAAAACTTGGGCTTGTGTTGAATTTCAGATAATTGCACTCTGGAATTGAAAGTTGTCGGGAGAAGATTTTGAGATTTACCGTAATGGTTTTGTTTTGACAGAGGGATGCCCATTTGGATGCAGTGGTCATGGAGCATGTGAGCTAATCAACTCGACCTGGAGCTGTGTCTGCGAGGGACTCTACCATGGACCTGGATGCAGCATTGGAAGGGAGACAGACTGCACCGATGAGGAGGATAATGATGGAGGTAAGAGATGATGATGATGGTGGTGGTGGTGAAGAATATGAGGAGGAGGAGGAGGAGGAGGAGGAGGAGGAGGAGGAGGAGGAGGAGGAGGAGGAGGAGGAGGAGGAGGAGGAGGAGGAGGAGGAGGAGGAGGAGGAGGAGGAGGAGGAGGAGGAGGAGGAGGAGGAGGAGGAGGAGGAGGAGGAGGAGGAAAGAGAAGAGGATGATGATGATGATGAGGATGATGATGGTGGTGGTGGTGGCTGCCGCAGTAGTGAATATAATCACAATGACAAGGGAGGCCTGTGTGATGAAACTGATGATGATTATGATGATAATGATAAAGATGAGGGTGGTGGAGATGATGACGATGATAATGATGAATACAATGGTGGTGGTGATGATGATGACAACGATGATGATGATGATGATGATAATGACAACAATAATGATAATGATGAAAAAGAAAAGCACGAATGCCAAGTTGACGATTCTTATTTAAGTTACAATGACAACAATAACACTGATGATATGTTGATGATAATGATTATTTCTGTTTGTGTAATGGGTTCAGTCAAATTTCTTGTTTTGTTTCATGGGATTATACAAAATGCTCTTTCCTGTTTTGAACAATGGTTTCTCTCCTTAACCCTCATGCAGATTCCCTGATTGACTGCGAGGATCCAGACTGCTGCCTCAGTGCATCCATCTGCATTGGCGATGCCCTCTGTGAGGCACCCCCTGACCCCCTGGAGGTCATCCGCACATCCCCACTGCTCTCAGCGTTGACTCCTCCCATCCTGTTCTATGACCGGGTCAAATTTCTTATTGAGCCAAACAGTATCCATCGTAGTCCACCACAGATTCTATTCAGTAATGACAGGTAAGGATTGATGACCAGTGCAATATAAGTTAGCTAGTTACAGAAAGTCGAATGAATTGATATTTCAGTAAGGAGGCATAGGAGATCTTAGTTATCCTTGTGACATTGCTGCTAAAGGTCACATCAATAGTAGTACCATCATTTGTAAAAGTTTAAGACCACCTGGGAATTTTTCAGTATTTCAATAATTTGGAATACATTCTTTTATCTCATTGACTGATTACATAACATGTTTACTACAATGGTCAGTAGCACAAGAGTAATGGTATAGACCCATATGAATACATTGAAAATAAATGTATGTCTGAAAAATAAATATGTTTATTAAAACATAGTTTTTTTCTTCGAGGTATTGCATTTTGGAAGGGTGGTCTTAAACTTTTGCAAATGATGGTAGTATTAGATATACATGTACTGTTTAAAAAAAAAAAAAAAAAAGAGTGTGATTTCAAAACATCAAATACCCAATTTTTTATTGCAGTTCAATTCAAATAAGTTTTGTTTACAAGTCAATCAAACTCACATCGAACAAATGGGAAAATCTTTGTCAAGGACAATTATTATAATTGAAGATGTGATCAATTCCAAACAATGGCATGTGCTATGGAGGTAGTCTTTGTTAATGATTAAGTTTTCTCATAATGATTATGGTGTAGTTGTAATATCACTTTGGACCTAGGCCTGAAAATAGTAAAATTGTGTAGTATTTAAGAATCAATTTATGCATTAATGAAATGTATCATTATTTCCTTGCTTGCTACATGCACAGTGTGGTGTCTGTGGTGAGAGGTAAAGTGCTGTCACACAAGGGGTCACCTGTCGTAGGGGTCAGGGTTCAAGTCGACAACCGACCTTTCATGGGGTTCACCTACACCAGAGAAGATGGAATGTAAGTGTACCTGGTAGATTACTTTTGTATAATGCCTCTTCCTGTAGTATGCAAGTGCATTTCTATAGTACTTTTGAAGATATTTCTGCAGAATCGCAATTTTAGTGACTTTGTCCATCACCTTGTGGAAAGTTAAATATTGCAGTGACATATTTCATAATTCGACCATGACTTCCATAGGAAATACAATAGGGTATTCAATTTCCATTACGTTGGTTTCTTCAAAATATTTGCAGTTGTTTTTATTTTGATTCCCAAATTTTTATTTGTACTATAGAGCTGTGAATCTCCAGCATCTGAGGTTTAATTTTTATTTGGCAATCTTTGAATTTATTAGAAAGTTTAATCATTTTTTGTCTTTCTCCAGTCACAGTATGATGCAATACTAAGGCTGAATGTAGAGGGGTTGCATGATGCATATGATTTCTATTTATCAATCTGTGCTTCTAGGTTTGACATGATGGTGGTCGGAGGGGGCTCCATCTCGCTCTCCTTCGCCCGTCATCCCTTCATCACGGCACACATCCCCACCTACGTCCCTTACAACGACATCGTCCTCATGGAGGACATCCGCTTGGAACTCCTACCGGGTCGTCGGAGCGTGTCGTATACTGTCCCGGAGACAGTGTACTGCGAGGGCAGAGCCTACATCAAGCCCGAGTTTTCTCTCATGCCCCGTGCAGTCATGGACAGTTGCGGCTCTCGGGGCATACAGGGTGCAGTGTTTGACCAAAAGGTAGGCTGTAGACGAGGTGAATCCGAAGGCATTCAGGATTCATTACTACCCATAGGGTTGATGAGAGAGTTTTTGAAGATCACTGTGAAGGTCATGCTTCTCTGGAAAGACTGCTTTCAAATGAACTGCTGTAAATCAAGAAGCCTGATATCTTGAGAACTGTATGACTTTACAGTCTCATATACCATGCTTTCATGTATCAATATACTTTCAAGATGATCGTATTCATGTTCGTCTTATTTTGTTTTGTTCTGTTTTATGTTTGAATTCCTTCTGTATAATTTGTTTTACTACGACCTGCCATTTGTCCGGAATGGGACATTGCACCTGGTCATCTTTCTTATGTTTTTCTTGTGTTATTTACTTTTTACCTTGATCTTGAATATAGACATGATTCAACAAAACAGTAATGTAGCCTAGTAAAGAATACTAGATGAATGTAAACCATCAATATCCAATCACATGCAAGGTATTCTTGTAAGGTACAATTCATGGCTTATCTAGCTCTACTTTTAGTGATCCTATATTTTGGAGAACTTTTTTAATGACTCAAGAAGATGTTTGGCAATTGCCATATTAAGTAACAAGAAGCATGTCAATCCCAGATTAGCCTTGTCAAAACTGAAGATAGAAATCTACACATTTCAAATTGTTTTCCTTATAATAACATATGGGTAACTGATCATGTTACCATTGATGACTCGCAGGCCATGCACGAACAAGTGGAAATCCCTGGCACCAGAGCCACCCTGGACTACTACAGCCAGCGGGGAGCAGCCAACAGCCTCCCGTCCACTTTTACAGCCCGATTGACCGATCACTTCATCCCGCGTAACCTCAAGCTTGTCCACGCTGTGGTCACTCTGGCTGGACGGAGATTCCACAAGGTCCTGGAACCGGAGCCTCTTCTGAATTACACCTTCAGCTGGGACAAACTCAATGCATATGGGCAACCAGTGTATGGAGATGAGGAAGCAGTTGGTTAGTAATTGTCTAGATTTTTGTTACCATTGCCAGAAGTTGTGCACTTAGGTCATATATTTAACTAGAATTTAGGATCTTGTCTCTGCTAAAGGGTTATATCGAATGGAAAAGTTTTTTGTGGTGCAAAACAAAAACTGTTAATTTCAAGTCTTGTGTTGAATAGTGTTTTCTGCACACTGTCCACTAATAAAGAAATTAATATTGGGCGTTAGTCTTGGCAGGGAAGAGAAGTACATTTATGGAAAGAAACTCTTTATGATGATAGCTTGATCATAATATTACAACCAAAGAACTTTGGAGGCATGGAAGAATCGTATGGTGCAGTAACTCTGAAAAAAAAACTCTGATTCCAGACAACTTACTTAGCTTTTAAGATTACCGTCATTGATCAAGATCATCAACCCCATTCCTTAATCCAAATCTCTCATTTATACAGTTGCTGTTGGTTTTGAGTACCACACCTGTACAGAGATCATCTGGTCTCATCAGTCTACCACCCTGCCTGGTTTTGACTGGAGCACTACATCACTGGCTGGTTGGAACTTACCCATGCATCATACCTACAATCCTCAGAAAGGTAGGAAGACTTTCAAGAATTCAAACAAGTCTTGAATATCAGTAAAGCCGTAGTAGTGATTTTTACATGTTTTATGCTATATTCCTAAAAGAAGGACAACATTTTCGTAATCTGATATTGTCTTGGATGAAAACATTTTTGGAATATATATTACTTTTCTGCATCCTTTATTGCATTATCAAGCTTTCATTCATTTGTTCCTCATAAGGAAGTTTATTCCTATGGAATAATTTGATTTGAGATGCCTCTTAATATGTCGTAATACATTTTCATGTATCAAAAAGTCAGTTTTGTATGCATTTTCAAAAAATATGGTGTAGTATTTTTTTTCTTAGATAAATATATGATATTAGTTGTGGTGCTTTTGGATATATTTTGAGCATGAGACTTAAAGGGAAAGTCCACCCTAGAAGTTTCACTATTTCAATAAAAGGGGATAAATTTGAACAGCATTTTCAAAAAGAAATGAGCCAAATCGGTCAAAGAATAAGAAAGTTATGTAAAAAGCAATTCTTCTGAACATACATTGACTATGGGGTTTAGAAAATGTGTAACTTCCAAGAAAATTCAGAAAATGTGAAATTTCATGTACAAAGTGAATGGAGACCTGCTTGCATATGATGTCATCAGTGTTGCCAATTTGCAGAGCCAAGAGTAGTTTACTAGAAAATGTAAATGAGTGTAATTTTCTTATTCTTTGACCAATTTTGCTCATTTCTTTTTTAAAATGCTGTTCAAATTTATCTCCTTTTATTGAAACAGTGAAATTTCTAGGGTGGACTTACCCTTTAAGTGATTATTCTTATTTTGGAAGTTGTCCAGTAAGGGAGACCAGGGAGAATACATACAGCAAATCTTTTGCTTAAATGCATTCTCTGTGACACACAATCCTTCCTCTTTCCTACTTCTCATTCAGCTATTCTCCATCTTGGAGATGGTTGCGAGGTGAAGTACTCCCAGCGCCCTCCCGTTATCCAGACCATCGTCGGCAACGGGCGCCCTCGCAATGCTGACTGTAACCAGTGTGAGGGCAAGGCAAAGGGTGCACGCATACTAGCCCCAATGGCTGTGGCTAGTAGCCCCGATGGCAGCTACTATGTCGGCGACGGAGACTTCATAAGACGAGTCGGACCAGAGGGGAATATTACCAACGTTCTTCATCTTGGGTTAGTAGTGATAAATTTGCAGCTATTGGAGTTTTTGTGTCCAGTGTTTGAAGTTGCATTTGTTGTATCAAATCGCGAACAAGAGCAGCATATTTCTGCTTCACCAAGGACAGAATTTAACCCCCCCCCCAAAAAAAAAAAAAAAAAGGGAGAAGAAATTCAAAATATTTACAAAGAATTATAGAAAGACTTACAAAATACGCGATCTCTGAAATAAGGAAGACACCATTGTTTGTGGTTTTCCCATTCAGATATTTTATTTGGTCATATTCAACTTCAGTGATAATATCTTAGTTTAACACTTCAGCATTGAACACACACACATACTTAAGCTTTTCGACATGTACTCATCAGAGTAAATCACATGAATGAACAGAAAGTCGAAAATTGAAACAGTATAGACAGAAACAAAGGAACAATACAGGCATATATGATAAGCTATGATTGGTTGTCGGGGAAAACAAAATTAGGCTTGCTGCCAGCCAGTTTGTAATCACAGAACACTTTAATGGTTTGAAACCTGTGAATCTTACCATCAACATGTACTGCCTCTTAATTGAAGTAGAACAGGAGAAATGATTAACCAATTTCTTTGACTTCTTAAAACCATTTTCAACAGGTACATGCCTACCTACAAGTACTACATGGCTGTGAGTCCTCTCGATGGCAAGGTCTACCTCTCCGACTCTCAGATGAGGCAGGTCTTCAGGCTCAGAGAGAACAAAGATGTTGCAGACATCAACAACAACGTGGTAGTCATTGCCGGCACAGGCCAGGCGTGTCCACCAGTAGATGGCAGCGAGTGTGGAAACAACGGAGATGCAACACAGGCTAGGCTGATTGCTCCTAAAGGTTGGAAGTTTATTTTATTATCTTACTTGAAAAACGATGAACTGTATCAACATTTCTTCGTTAGGAAGTGCATTCATACCTATGTTCTGATTTTGACAAATATAGTTTCGAAGCAGAAATTTGAAATTCTGTGACCGTCATCGACTCTTCATTGGCATACATGTATATGTCATGTTATGTCATGCCTTTTTTAATATGAGTACCAACTAGTTTTATAATTGCCATCAATCCTCATCTGTCTCTGAATCTCTTGTCTTTCCAGGCATAGCAATAGGCAAGGATGGAACAGTGTACTTTGTGGACGGTACCGTCATTCGAAAGATCACCACAGACGGTATCATTCATGCCTTCCTTGGTACTCCAGGCATCCATAGCCCTCTTAGACTACCGCAGTGCAGAGGAACCATGGCCTTTAATCAGGTAATTACATGTACTTGTAACTATGTTACCATACATACTTTCATAGATACCGTACAGGCCTTTCCTAATACCACCTTTCCTCGGTACCATACATGCTTTCCTTGGTACTAAATATTCTTCCCTTGGTACCATACATGTTTTCTGTGGTACCCCCAGCTATCCAAGGTTATCTCAGACTACCAGTTTGGAGGTAACATGGCTTCCAGTCCTAGTAACCATGAAATATGAGCCAGCAAGCATTACACATCGATATCTGAGATAACTTTGTGTTGGGAAATAGAGCCAGAATGGCAGTGCAACAGTTTTGAACGTTTTGGAATGTTTGAAGTATGCCTTTATTCATAGAATGAAGAAATATGTGTATGTGTAAGATTTGTGAAAATGGTACATTCCCATGTGATGGCTGCATTCTGTGGAACAGTTTAACCCTAACTTAAGAGATGTTCATGGAGATAAAAATCCATAATGTAACCATAATGTATTTAATTGATAAAGCATTTCGTAAACTTTTAATCTCTTTCATTCTTCCACAGGTCAAACTTCAGTTTCCAACTGAGCTAGCCGTCAACCCTCTAGATGACTCAGTCTATGTTGCTGATGACGACATCATCATTCGCCTTGGTCAGGACCAGAGGGCATCTGTCCTTGCAGGAGTCCCTTACAACTGCCCCTTGGCATACTCCATAGACCTTGGCCCATCGGACGGCAGAGAACCGGACGACAACATCAGCACGTATGAGTACCTAAGACCTCGACCTGCCAACGAGGTCGCTCTCATCATGCCCAGTTCTTTGGCATTCTCAAAGAAGGGTGATCTCTATGTCGCAGAAGCCAACCACCAAACAATCAACCGCATCAGCAAAATATCAAGCGATGGGTTTATCTCCAGGTACGCAGGGCAGGAGATCACCTGCGATTGCTCGCTTGAGGACTGTGACTGCTTCTCAGGGGATAAGCTCTATGCCATGGATGCTAGGCTCCATGGACCCATTGCCCTCACGGTCATGCCCAACGAAGACCTGATCGTCGCAGATCAAGGGAACTTGCGTCTGCGAAAGATTGCACCAAAGACTCCAAAGCATCGAGTGGGCCGCTTCCATGCCTACCAAATTGTCTCACCCAACCGCGAGGAAGTCTACTTCTTTGACATGTACGGCACTCACACCCTCACCAAGAACCTGATTTCAGATCAGGTGGTTTATAACATCACCCATTCGGGCAACCTTCTGGACTCAGTGACAGACTCCGCTGGTGTTGTCCTGGGGGTACATCGCAGGCTTGATGGCCAACCTTCTAGCATCATTGTCTCAGGGATGGGATCTCTCCTGCAGATTTCTCTGGATCCACTGGGGAGACTGAGTACTGTTGAAGATACCCTGAGGAACATCATTCATCAGTTTGGATACCAAGGTGACACAGATCTGTTGACGTTGAGATGGGAGGGCCAGAGCTTAAAGAGGATGTATGAGTAAGTTGCCTCTCTGCATTCATTAGGTCTCAAGAGTGGACACTGAAATGAAACTAACCTGTAACTTATTGAAATGCCTGTTACTCTGTTATAGTTGGTCATGCATAATATTTCATTACTTTATGTAGAAAATGTATCTTCTTGTTTGATATGAATAAAATTGTCCAGTTTATGGTAAACTTGACCAGTTTGGAACAGAAGAAAGACATCATTTTTAAGGCATGGGATACAATAATTTGTGTAACTGTAGACTCCTGCGTGAGTTATTTTGGACTTAATATTCAGAAGGTTATTAGTAATAGTTTTTGTTTTAGAATGAGGCATTAAACATTCAGAACTCATTGCTGATTGAATCCATACCTGGGGGGTGTTTCATATAGCTGTTTGTAAAGTTACGCATGACTTTGCGAACAATTTGAATATGAAGTGTCAAATGGTATGCCCTAAGTTTTTCTTGATGTTATGACAAAGTGTGACTGCATTTCCCTCAATCTCAAATTAAATTGTGGCAAAAAATTTACTTTGCCATAAAAATGTTTGTAAACAACAGCAATTTTAACCTACATCTGCATTTTTCACCGTTAGCTGATGCAATTTGTATTGATTGAGCATCCCATTGGCTTGCCATATTCAAGTCGTTCGTAAAATCATTTGTAACTTCACGAACAGCTTTATGAAACACTCCCCTGGTGTGTATACAAGTATGGGATGTTTCCCAAATATCCCAGCTTTGGGACGTCTGTGGGTGAGATTGGATGTTTTAACTAATATCTCATTATTTCATGTCCAGGTATGAGGAGAATGGCAGGCTCTCCTCCGTGAGGTATTTCAACGGTCAGATGGTCACTTTGGAATCAGCAGTCAACTCATCAGTATCATCGGTCATCATCAATTTGCCTTGGCAGACAAACCTTGCAACGGACAGTATCTATCTGGCTGGTTACATCTCTAGTAATCTCTCTCAAGGTGATTTCAACCTCTTAAGCATGATTTGATTTTAGTACAACATGCAGCTTTCATAGATCCTAGCCAGAGTTGTCCTGGGCATAGGGCTCAACCGGTTGATGATAGCTAACATTTTCTTTGCACATATCCATGCCAGGTGATTTCCAAGGGTACTGTTGCTTAGACTATGCTTCACTGAAGGTGTTGAAATCATTCAAAGGAATGGATGGGAGAGATAGGAATTACTTCCTATCTACCAGGTACCCATTCACCATCGGCAAAGTGGCAAATGTAGGCTGATGTCTTGCCTTGGAACATATTGTGGCTGGGGCATTGTGAAATGTTCTGAGCAAACTAGGAAAATAATGCAGGGATCATTTTAAGTACAAGATTTAACTTGCCTTAAGGCATAACTGTTTCTTACCGGTGAGGAAAATCTGCTTGAAAATAAGTATGTTCTGAAAAATATGAAGGTTTAGACCATATTGTTCATCAATATGCCTCTACCTTGTAGAACTTTGATGAAAACAATATCTTGTTAAACTGTAACCCTTTTTTTTTTTGTTTCCTTCATGTGCACAGCTGACCTTGTCGACACTGTCGTCATCGACCACGACAGATCAACTTCAATCACTTTCCCGAACGGACTGTTCCTGGGTACAGAGTCTCAACCTCACCCCTTACTGGAGACAGAAGTAGAGGGCTCCCTGTCCAAGCGTAAGATCAAGCTGCCAGAGACAAGTCCCCATCGGCTGGACTGGAACTTCTTTGTCAGGAAGGGAGGCCGTCACAGGGATAGGGTGCTGATTGTTGGACGGAAACTCAGGGTAAGTCACCTCGTCATGATATTGTCAGGCTACAGGACACGTGCTCTGTTGACAATTGCACTGCGGCGGTCAGTATCCTACACAGCTACACCAGTTACAGGAACTCTTGAAAGGTCCATCCAAGAATGTTTCAATTGAGTGACCTTGGAAATGATGTTCAGATTCTGTTATATGTCAGAATGTTTACACATTTCATTGGGTGGTGCATTGGGCTATTGGGTTCCCATGAATTTAAAAAAAAAATCTTTGTGATTATGTTATTTCAGTTAGACATTTTCATAAAGAATTAATGATTACATGGGAATTTGCTTTGTTCCATTGATATGTTAGTATGTTTAATTTTTCTTTGCAGATAAATGGAGAAAACATTCTTTCTTTGGAATATAACCGGCTTCTTCGAAAGGACACCATTCTGGACCATAACAACTCCCAGCTCCTAGAGATATCCGATAACAGTGCATAAACTTCCCCATGGAATGGAAGCCTGCCCTTTGGCTTATCACTTACACAATGCCTCATATGACTCACAGTAACCCACTGGAAATTCGATATGGAAATCCCTTTTTATGGTTATTACTGTAATTATTCTTTCTCTTGTTCTCCTTGTTCTCCTCCTCCTTCCTTCTTCTTCTTTTTTCCTTCTTCTTCTTTTCCTTCTTCTTCGTCTTCTTCATCTTCTTCGTCGTCTTCTCCTCCTTCTTCTCTTCCTCCTTCTTCATTGCCTTCTTCTTCTTCTTCTCCAGTTTTCATTTTCTTCTTCTTCTTCTTCTTCTTCTTCTTCTTCTTCTTCTCTTTTCTCTTCTTTTTCTTCTCCTTTTCTTTTCTATTCTCTTCTTCTTATTCTTCTTTTCTTCTCTTCTTCTCATCTTATATTTATATTCTTTCTTCTTCTTCTTCTTCGTTGAATTATCACTGTGCAATCAGCAGGATCTGTTCATTGGAGGGTGAAACCAAGCTAAGTAAAATTACCTCCTTGTGGACATTGCACATCGAGATCTCTATTTCGGAATTGAACATTGATTTGTTTGGTTTTTCATCTTATTGCAGGGGAGGTTAACTAGGTGGCAGAGGGATCTTATCTCGGAGTCCTACGGTTACGATAATCAAGGTCGCCTCAAGAGGATCCAGAGGGGGACCAACAGTACATGGCGCTTCTCCTACAGCTCAGGCATGCTGGTAAGAGAGACTTATTTTTTTAAATCTTGTGATTTATTCAAATAACGTGGATGAAAGGGAGAGACCTGACTTGTTATGAGTGATTGCTGCTTGTGGTAATGAAATATATGATGGATTTAGAAGATAGAAGGATATGAGCTAGAATTACATCTCCTTTGTTGCTTTTTCTAACCGAAAACACAGCCCAAGTAATAAGATTTCAAGTTTCAAGTTGTCTATTCACCATTCTATTCATAAACATGTATGTATCACACAATGCATAACAAAAAATGAAAACCTTTACATTAATGATAGCAAGGTTGTATTTAGTACACACCCAACAGAGAAGTGACACTTTCAGGTTTGGCTAATCTAGACATCGTCCTGCAAAGGGGAGGGAGTGACTTGGAGAGTGATACAATTTAAACTTCTTGTACTTTTTGTCTCTATTGTCTCTCACGTCATGCAGCCCTCTGAGGTTACACTGCCAAACAGAGAACATTATGCTATAACATATGATGGAGCCGGAGATGTAGCAAGGATTGCCATGCCGACGGGAAAGCATCACTACATCAACTCGATACCTTCTGTTGGTTATCATAGGATCCTTTACTCTGATGGGATCAGACCATGGTTGATTGTTGATCAGACAGAGCAAGGATTGCCACTTCGCCGTTATAGCCCAGGGACAAGTCGTAGGATGGCCTACGTGTATGACAACAAGGGACGCATATCTGAAATCTACTACGACCAGACCAGCGTGAAGTATAAGTACAACAGAGAAGAGTCACAGGTCAAGCTGCTGGAGCTTCAGGTCGGTGACTTCTCCAATGCAGAGAGACTTCGCTATGATGGTCCCATGGTAAAGCAGAAGATGATTCGTACTAGTGGCTTTGGGGGTTTCATAAATGGGAGGTTCGAGTACATCTACGATCGCAACATGCGCCTTCTGAATGTCTTTGCAGAGTTCAACACAACAGTTCTTCCTGTGCACGATAGGGCGTACGATCCCGTCTATGGTCGCTTGACGCAACTTGGGACCTTCACACTTTCCTATCCCGACGTCACCATCCAGAATTATACCGATCAGAACTTTGAGATGACCAAGAAGTTTGGCACGTACATTCTCTTACAAGAAGTTCAGTACAAGATCCGGTCTGTGACAGTGGCAAGGCTTGAGCTCTTATTCGACATATCCAGTCGTATCATTTGGAACAGACTTCAAGTTGGAGATACGTCGCATACTACAGACTATGTCTATGATTTGAATGGACAGTTGGTGGAGGTTAAGACCGATAACCAGATCGCATGGCAGTACACCTATGACAGAAATGGAAACCTTGCCTCATTCACTCACAGACAGAACACAACACGCCTTTATTATGATGACTTTGACCGCATCACACGCATAGGGCAAATTGAGTACCTCCATGACGAAGATGGCTTCCTTTTACAGCGTGGTGGGGAACGTTTCACTTACGACTCTCGGGGTCAGCTTGTCCACGCTTTCCAGCTCAACGTATACGAGGTTCGTTACAAATACGATGGGTCTGGGAGGAGGATCTGGCGAAAGGACCACACTGGGCGACAGATTCAGTACTTCTATGCTGATGTTGATCATTCCCACCGAATCACCCACGTCTACGACCACAGTCTCCAAGAGGTCTGGACTTATGAGTACGACCTTCAGGGTTACCTATTTGCAGTGAAGCAGAAGCAGCGCCAACTCTACGTCTGTGTCGATCAAGTAGGCTCACCCGTCGCTGTCTACGATGAAAACCGAAATGCCCGCAAGATCGTCGAGTATGATCCCAGAGGCAACATTCTTCATGACTCCTCACCGGCATTCATGCTTCATGTTGGATTCCGTGGGGGTCTCTACGATCCTCACACCAAACTTGTTCAGTTCGATGGACGCGACTACGACTCACTGAGTGGGCAGTGGACGTCTGCAGATGAGAGTTTCTATTCCAACATTGCCAAACCACAGAAGACTACATCCTTCAACTTGTACACCTTCCATGGCAACAACCCAGTCAACCCAAACCTGCATCCCAATTACCTCATGAGTAAGTGTCCTTCTCAGATATATATACAGCCAATGTGTCAGTGCTTCTCTCCAGATAAAAAAATGCTCAAGTTTTTTAAGTATCTGAACAGGGATCGTTGGAGGGATGAGCGGTAGATATATTACCCTTTAAGTATTAACTAGACCACATTTCTGCATTTTAAAACAGTGCTTTAATCTTTCTGAACAATATTTATTTCTGGTCAAGAGATGTTTTGTTAATTCAATGCTACAATAAATGCAACAGCACCAATTGCTCCAGGGTCAATTCCTTTTGCTCACCATACTCCCGATATAAATTTTGGATCCAAAACTATATCTCCCTGTAGCCCAACTCAGACAACTCAAAACCTAATCTCAAGACCCAGTCACAATCCTAATCCCATTCCTATACCTTTGACAAAGCAAAACCATAGCAAATGTCACCGGAGCATATTGCGAGATCACATTTATCCTACATGTCTAGTTATTCTACATTTGTGCTCTCTTTTTAGATCTGGAGGATTGGCTCCCTGTACTTGGCTATGACATGAGTAGCCTCGTACCCGAAGTCAACCGATTTGGGAACCCTCTACCTTCGACCAGTCTTGGACCATACAGAGATCTCAGAGAGCCTGCTTCACGGGACTATGTCAGTTGGGCTAAGGTGGGAGTTAATGTTGATGTTCTTATGTTGCTCATGTTGGTTGCATTGTTGATGTGGTAAAAAATAGAGTCAAACCTCTGTGAAAAATTGTTTTGGACCAAAGAAATTATCTTGTTATATTACATCCTGGTCATATGAGGGCATAAAAAACAATAGAATACGAATGAGAAGACCAAAAAATAACTCTGTTATGAGAGTTCATTTTTACAGTGTTCTTTATAACTAGCTTCCACTGTATCTGTTTCATAGCTTAGGCTGTCTACAATGTGGTGCTGTCATATAGATGAAGAAGCAATTGGTATAAGATTGTCAAATGAAATGGAAAATATATGTGCAGTTCAGTTGAGCCAAGGACTTCCCTGCAATAGTGTAATCATTGTACTATATGTGAATTTCTCTTTTGAATTGGATTTACACTTGTTCAGGAGAGGTATATTGTAGTCTTTGCCCCATTATGATTCAGATAGTTCGATGCTTCTAACTTTATACTTCTCTTATTTGACTTATCAGTGCAGTAGAATGTATTTTTAAAGAAACTTTTTCTGTTTTATTCCAGGTGAAATGGGGATATGAACAGCAGGTGATGGCTGCAAGTTACTCTCCCAACTCAAATTTCCATGCCATCCCCAACAGACACACCATCACGGGAACCTCTCCTACTAGTGACCTGGGGATGTCTCCTCAGAGTGATTCATCAGTTGGCTATGCCACGCTACCAACACTTATAGACAAGGGAGTAATCCTGGCTGTTTCTGGGGAGAGAGTCCTCTGCCAGAAGGCTCCTGATGTCGATAGTGATGCAACGAACATTGCCAGTGTAGTCAATAACTCCTTAGTGCTGGACAGGTGGCATTACTCTGATGGACAACGCGAGGTACGATTCTTCGTCAAGTCGGACCTGACGAGGTATGTCACAGATCTGAGGAGTCTAGGCTACGAATACAACATCACAGACACTTCGGACGTGGTAGACCTTCATATGGGCACAATACACGTGTCTGCTCAGATGCATGAGGTGCCTTACGAGTTTGTGGTGATCTCGTTGTCGAACAATTACACCACGTGGAAGGTGTTCTATGGGATCACGATGCGGCAGGCAGCCGAGGTCGTGCTGGAGTCGGCGAGAGAGGTCGCCATGCACCAAGCATGGCTCAATGAACGGCGAATCCTTGCTAGTGGTCTGAGAGGAACATATTTCTGGACAAGCGAAGAGATGATATCCTTGCTTCAGAACAACATGGTGCCAGGGTATGAAGGCCGGTATACCCTGGATCCCATGGAATATCCTGAAATTGCATTTGACGGAAATAATATAAAGATTGTCCGATCACCTTCAGAAACAAGGTGATTTAAGACAGGAGAGAGAGAGAGACTCTCTTTTGGACTTTTAGTTTTATTTTTACTGTCTGTATATTTATTTACAAACAATTTACAAGATGTAGATATCTTTAATAAGAGATGTCAATCTCCATTTCTTTTTACCTTGTGTGTGTCAATTAGGTTTTCCAAATTCTAGGGAAAACAAAACCTGATGGGGAAACCTTGACAAATGGCAACCCCTGAATAATGCTACATTTATTTGCTCTCATGATTATTTAGTTCCAGTTTTGTATTCAAAAGAATCTACCAATTCCTTCATTTTTATTAATCAAAATATTAGCAGAAATAGGAAAGACACTACTTGTAGTGTTAAAATTCTGAGGTGTCTTTTTAGATGTCAAAATTAAAATGGTTAGAAATTGAAATATAAATCAGAGTAGAGGTATGTGTTCTGCAAAATCTGGTGCTTTGTACATAGGACAAGTACAATGACACTAGAAGAATCTCCAACTGCCGGTTTCCTTCATGAAAGGGAAACATGGAGATGATATGTGAAGTCTTCATAATGGACAAGCTATGTTATGTCCATGGCGATACTACGAATGTGGTACTTATCGATATTTTAATCTGATAATTATTTTTTAATTTGTTTTAATAGCTGTACATTTGTTATTACTTGATGGATGATGATACTGCCAGAGCTTTGTCATAGGGATTGAAGAATAGACATAAAATTCTCACTAGGAATTTACTAGAAGTAAGGAATTTACAAGAGATGTTATGTAATATTACTCCAAAAACTGTACAAAATGATAACATATTTTCAGCATTCATTGTGAGAGACATATGGAGTGATTATTCTTTAATTTGATGTCACCTTGAAAATGATCAAATGAATGATGATTATGAAAAAGAGAGATTAAAGAGATAAGGGAAGAAGAGGAAAAAATTATTTTGATTGCATCATCTGCCTTGCAAGATGAATTATGGTTAAATATTAATCAGCCAATTTTTGTACTTATGATATAAGGGTATGAACAGAAATGAAGCAGTAACTTTTTTTACAGGATGTTACATGCTGCTTTAAGTTAAGCATTTAATTTAGTTATAAGATGAAGTTTCTAAAAACCATGAGGTATGCCAAGTTTTTTTTAAAATCATGTCTCAGATCAAGTACAAAGTGAAATTATGTCTTATAGATCAAGTACATTGTGAAAACATGTCTCAGATCAAGTACATGTGAAAATTGTGTCGCAGATCAGTACAGTGTAAAATCATGTCTCAGATCAAGTACAAAGTGAAATTATGTCTCAGATCAAGTACATTGTGAAATCATGTCTCAGATCAAGTACAAAGTGAAATTATGTCTCAGATCAAGTACAAAGTGAATAATGTCTCAGATCAAGTACAAAGTGAAATTATGTCTCAGATCAAGTACAAAGTGAATTATGTCTCAGATCAAGTACATTGTGAATCATGTCCTAGATCAAGTACATTGTGTGAAAATGTGTCTCAGATCAAGTACAGTGTAAAATCATGTCTCAGATCAAGTACAAAGTGAAATTATGTCTTATAGATCAAGTACATTGTGAAAACATGTCTTAGATCAAGTACATTGTGAAATGTGTCTCAGATCAAGTACAGTGTAAAATCATGTCTCAGATCAAGTACAAAGTGAAATTATGTCTCAGATCAAGTACCATTGTGAAATCATGTCTCAGATCAGAAGTACATCGTGAAATCATGTCTCAGATCTAGTAAAATGTGAAATCATGTCTCAGATCAAGTACATTGTGACATTATTTCTCAGATCAAGTGCATAATACATTATGACATGTATTAGATAATACATCACAAACTCTTGGTCAGATTTAATACATTGTAAAATGTATCAGATCAACTTCATTGTGGAATGATGGATTGAATAAGCTTATTTTTATAATGTCATTTCATCAGATAAAAAAAGCACAGAAGTATTATTTCATATTTGATATATTGTTAAATACATGAGCACATCACGTACATCCGATAGATTAGGTGAAGCGAAATAAGCTTATTAGGTGTTGTGAGAAATTCATTGATCAGAATAATGCTCTGGTATGATTATTTAGCATCAAGGACTTAATTTATGTAATGTTGGGGGTGACAGTTTTGTATGATGAACAGTTGTTGCAGGTGTTTTGTTAATGTGAAAGCACATATATGTATACACCTCTTTATGCATTCTTATCTTAATTGTTGACATTTTCAGTGACTGGTCGGTCCGACATTGTCTAGTTACTAGTGATGTTTTGTTTATTCGACTTATTTCATATTGAAAGATTCTAATAGCGACGAGAAGAGATGTGCTATTTGTAGAAGATTTTAAAAGACATCACACATTGACATGCTTCAGTCTCACATACTGATCATGTTTTTGTAGATAAATGATAAGCCTCCTTGCCACCGTGATGTCCTGTTTTGATCACGTTTTTGTATTGTAGTCTCTTTTGACAATCAAGTGTGCTATTAGTGCTATCGTCGCAGGAGAAGACACTGAAAGATTAGAAGACCAGTCCAAACGCTTTCAGAAAAGTTGGACTTTGATTGAGACCATAGCTTTGTAAAAATTGTTTAGGAGAAACAAATTCATGATGAAGTGAATTGTTGTCCTTCTTTAAGATAGATTACATAAGCGTACCTAACTGTGTTCAGATCTTTATTTAGATTAAAGAGATTATTCTTAAGTTAAAATATTTTTGTAACAATTCTAAATGGATCTAAAGAGAGGCATGGACTTTTCCATTATTTTGACTCGAAGTTGTATAATTCCACTGCAAATGGAAGTTGCGACTGAAATTGGTCATTTCTCTCTGTAATTTTGAAATAAGATATTTAATTATATGTGTATGTTAAAATGCAATGATGTAGATAATGTCATGATCAACTCGCGTATATGCAATAATTGTTTTAAGATCAAGTGTGCCAAATGATTTTTTTTTTTGTACTGCATCATGCATAAGTAGTACTATGAATTATGCAGTGATGCTAATTGTACAAGTGTTATCAATCTAAGTTAATCTAAAAGGGAATAGATTTTTGCTTTAACATTCATTGGAAACAAATGTATTCAGTAAAATCATATTAATTCAATATGCCACATGAATTTCATAAAACAAATATTGCAGGTAAAATTGCTTTGAATTACATTGTGTTTCAGCCATCGTACAGAAAAGTACAAATTGGAACAGGTTATGCAATTTCTCATTCACATTTGACCTCAATAAATGGACAATATGATTCTATATGGAAACATTTAAGTAAACAAGCATGTACACAATAAGCTCTTTCATGAACATGGGGTATCTCTGTGTGATGAAAGAGTCTCAACTTATCAAATTCTGCCCATATCATATTCTATACATATTTGTTTGTTGTTTTTTTTTTTTAATTCATGGTGGGTCACATGTGAAGTAGATTTCTGCAAGATAGAACCCATTTCTGCATTCTAACTGAAATGTTATTCATTTCTTGGAATGATGTTTTGAGACATGAACTGAATATACATACATGTATATAACATGTATGATTTTTTTTTTTGTTTTTTGTAAAGATGAATATTTCACTGCAAAACTTTTCACAGATATGTATGGAAATGTAATGATGTAAAATGTATTACAGCCATATGTGCTAAATGCACTAAAGCTTGAATGTTGATGATTTTTAGGGAAAGGAAAGATATTTTATTGTGGGAGTAACGTGGGTGAGTGGCTATTTTACTTTTGTTTTCATCAAATTTCCATCCACTTTTTTCTGTGTATTTTCACACAAGTGCATGTAGATAGATTATAGATCAGTGTGTTATTGATAAGAACATGTGTTTTGTTAAAAGAAAAAATGTTATCCATTATGTTTTTGACGATGTGTATAAACCAACTGTTATTGATAAATATATTTGTAAAAAAAAAATAGTACCAAATACTTTGTATAACTATATTAATGTTTTATAATCAATTGCATTGATACATTCACTTTCATTAGAGTGATCTGTTGTGTGGATGTTGTGACTCAAATTTGTCGAGTGAGATGTTGAGTTTGTGGATTATCGTTGTAGATTAGTTGGAAGAATGCCACTTTTTAAAATGATTTTCAGGATTGTATGGTGCCATATTTCTGCAAAAACCATTCAAAGGTAGAAAATAAACAACTATTAGATATATTTTTTAGTCTTATATGGATGAAAAGAGAGATGCTCAAAGAGAATTGGGGAAAGGGAGGTGGAACCGGAGAGGGGCTAGAAAGAAAGAAATAGTTATATCTGAATGAACATGAAATTAATCAAGACAAGTTATTTAAGTTATGGCAACATGGCAACAGAAATAAAAGAGAAATTCTATAAGGGAACAAGATGCAATAGACATTTCTTGTCCCCTCTGTCCTTCTCTTCC
>CM057161.1:10986368-11135368 GCA_029962745.1 Echinometra lucunter | reverse complement strand
TCTTGTACTTTTGTCTCTATTGTCTCTCACGTCATACAGCCCTCTGAGGTTACACTGCCAAACAGAGAACATTATGCTGTAACATATGATGGAGCGGAGATGTAGCAAGGATTGCCATGCCGACGGGAAAGCATCACTACATCAACTCGATACCTTCTGTGGTTATCATAGGATCCTTTACTTCTGATGGGATCAGACCATGGTTGATTGTTGATCAGACAGAGCAAGGCTTGCCACTTCGCCGGTATAGCCCAGGGACAAGTCGTAGGATGGCCTATGTGTATGACAACAAGGGGCGCATATCTGAAATCTACTACGACCAGACCAGCGTGAAGTATAAGTACAACAGAGAAGAGTCACAGGTCAAGCTGCTGGAGCTTCAGGTCGGTGACTTCTCCAATGCAGAGAGACTTCGCTACGATGGTCCCATGGTAAAGCAGAAGATGATTCGTACTAGTGGCTTTGGGGGTTTCATAAATGGGAGGTTCGAGTACATCTACGATCGCAACATGCGCCTTCTGAATGTCTTTGCAGAGTTCAACACAACAGTTCTTCCTGTGCACGATAGGGCGTACGATCCCGTCTATGGTCGCTTGACGCAACTTGGGACCTTCACACTATCCTATCCTGACGTCACCATCCAGAATTATACCGATCAGAACTTTGAGATGACCAAGAAGTTTGGCACGTACATTCTCTTACAAGAGTCAGTACAAGATCGATCTGTGACAGTGGCAAGGCTTGAGCTCTTATTCGACATATCCAGTCGTATCATTTGGAACAGACTTCAAGTTGGAGATACGTCGCATACTACAGACTATGTCTATGATTTGAATGGACAGTTGGTGGAGGTTAAGACCGATAACCAGATCGCATGGCAGTACACCTATGACAGAAATGGAAACCTTGCCTCATTTACTCACAGACAGAACACAACACGCCTTTATTATGATGACCTTTGACCGCATCACACGCATAGGGCAAATTGAGTAACCTCCATGACGAAGATGGCTTCCTTTTACAGGCGTGGTGGTGAACGTTTCACTTACGACTCTCGGGGTCAGCTTGTCCACGCTTTCCAGCTCAACGTATACGAGGTTCGTTACAAATACGATGGGTCTGGGAGGAGGAGATCTGGCGAAAGGACCACACTGGGCGACAGATTCAGTACTTCTATGCTGATGTTGATCATTCCCACCGAATCACCCACGTCTACGACCACAGTCTCCAAGAGGTCTGGACTTACGAGTACGATCTTCAGGGTTACCTATTTGCAGTGAAGCAGAAGCAGCGCCAACTCTACGTCTGTGTCGATCAAGTAGGCTCACCCGTCGCTGTCTACGATGAAAATCGAAATGCGCGCAAGATCGTCGAGTATGATCCCAGAGGCAACATTCTTCATGACTCCTCACCGGCATTCATGCTTCATGTTGGATTCCGTGGGGGTCTCTACGATCCTCACACCAAACTCGTTCAGTTCGATGGTCGTGACTACGACTCACTGAGCGGGCAGTGGACATCTGCAGATGAGAGTTTCTATTCCAACATTGCCAAACCACAGAAGACTACATCCTTCAACTTGTACACCTTCCATGGCAACAACCCTGTCAACCCAAACCTGCATCCCAATTACCTCATGAGTAAGTGTCCTTTATATACAGCCAATGTGTCAGTGCTTCTCTCCAGATTAAAAAATGCTCAAGTTTTTTAAGTATCTGAACAGGGATCGTTAGAGGGATGAGCGGTAGATATATTACCCTTTGAGTATTAACTAGACCACATTTCTGCATTTTAAAACAGCGCTTTAATCTTTCTGAACAAAATTTATTTCTGGTCAAGAGATGTTTTGTTAATTCAATGCTACAACAAATGCAACAGCACCAATTGCTCCAGGGTCAATTCCTTTTGCTCACCATACTCCCGATATAAATTTTGGATCCAAAACTATATCTCCCTGTAGCCCAACTAAGACAACTCAAAACCTAATCTCAAGACCCAGTCACAATCCTAATCCCATCCCTATACCTTTGACAAAGCAAAACCATAGCAAATGTCACCGGAGCATATTGCGAGATCACATTTATCCTACATGTCTAGTTAATCTATATTTGTGCTCTCTTTTTAGATCTGGAGGATTGGCTCCCTGTACTTGGCTATGACATGAGTAGCCTCGTACCCGAAGTCAACCGATTTGGGAACCCTCTACCTTCGACCAGTCTTGGACCATACAGAGATCTCAGAGAGCCTGCTTCACGGGACTATGTCAGTTGGGCTAAGGTGGGAGTTAATGTTGATGTTCTTATGTTGCTCATGTTGGTTGCATTGTTGATGTGGTAAAAAATAGAGTCAAACCTCTGTGAAAAATTGTTTTGGACCAAAGAAATTACCTTGTTATATTGCATCCTGGTCATATGAGGGCATAAAAAGCAATAGAATACGAACGAGAAGACCAAAAAATAACTCTGTTATGAGAATTCATTTTTACAGTGTTCTTTATAACTAGCTTCCACTGTATCTGTTTTATAGTTTAGGCTGTCTACAATGTGGTGCTGTCATATAGATGAAGAAGCAATTGGTATAAGATTGTCAAATGAAATGGAAAATATATGTGCAGTTCAGTTGAGCCAAGGACTTCCCTGCAATAGTGTAATCATTGTACTATATGTGAATTTCTCTTTTGAATTGGATTTACACTTGTTCAGGAGAGGTATATTGTAGTCTTTGCCCCATTCTGATTCAGATAGTTTGATGCTTCTAACTTTATACTTCTCTTATTTGACTTATCAGTGCAGTAGAATGTATTTTTAAAGAAACTTTTTCTGTTTTATTCCAGGTGAAATGGGGATATGAACAGCAGGTGATGGCTGCAAGTTACTCTCCCAACTCAAATTTCCATGCCATCCCCAACAGACACACCATCACGGGAACCTCTCCTACTAGTGACCTGGGGATGTCTCCTCAGAGTGATTCATCAGTTGGCTATGCCACGCTACCAACACTTATAGACAAGGGAGTAATCCTGGCTGTTTCTGGGGAGGAGAGTCCTCTGCCAGAAGGCTCCTGATGTCGATAGTGATGCAACGAACATTGCCAGTGTAGTCAATAACTCCTTAGTGCTGGACAGGTGGCATTACTCTGATGGACAACGCGAGGTACGATTCTTCGTCAAGTCGGACCTGACGAGGTATGTCACAGATCTGAGGAATCTAGGCTACGAATACAACATCACAGACACTTCGGACGTGGTAGACCTTCATATGGGCACAATACACGTGTCTGCTCAGATGCATGAGGTGCCTTACGAGTTTGTGGTGATCTCGTTGTCGAACAATTACACCACGTGGAAGGTGTTCTATGGGATCACGATGCGGCAGGCAGCCGAGGTCGTGCTGGAGTCGGCGAGAGAGGTCGCCATGCACCAAGCATGGCTCAACGAACGGCGAATCCTAGCTAGTGGTCTGAGAGGAACATATTTCTGGACAAGCGAAGAGATGATATCCTTGCTTCAGAACAACATGGTGCCAGGGTATGAAGGCCGGTATACCCTGGATCCCATGGAATATCCTGAAATTGCATTTGACGGAAATAATATAAAGATTGTCCGATCACCTTCAGAAACAAGGTGATTTAAGACAGGAGAGAGAGAGAGAGACTCTCTTTTGGACTTTTAGTTTTATTTTTACTGTCTGTATATTTATTTACAAACAATTTACAAGATGTAGATATCTTTAATAAGAGATGTCAATCTCCATTTCTTTTTACCTTGTGTGTGTCAATTAGGTTTTCCAAATTCTAGGGAAAACAAAACCTGATGGGGAAACCTTAACAAATGGCAACCCCTGAATAATGCTACATTTATTTGCTCTCATGATTATTTAGTTCCAGTTTTGTATTCAAAAGAAGCTACCAATTCCTTCATTTTTATTAATCAAAATATTAGTAGAAATAGGAAGGACACTACTTGTAGTGTTAAAATTCTGAGGTGTCTTTTTGGATGTCAAAATCAAAATGGTTAGAAATCAAAATATAAATCAGAGTAGAGGTATGTGTTCTGCAAAATCTGGTGCTTTGTATATAGGACATTGACACTAGAAGAATCTCCAACTGCCGGCTTCCCTCGTGAAAGGGAAACATGGAGATGATATGTGAAGTCTTTCATAATGGACAGGCTATGTTATGTCCATGGCGATACTACGAATGTGGTACTTATCGATATTTTAATCTGATAATTTATTTTTAAATTTGTTTTAAAAGCTGTACATTTGTTATTACTTGATGAATGATGATACTGCCAGAGCTTTGTTTTAGGGATTGAAGAATAGACATTAAATTCTCACTAGGAATTTACTAGAAGTAACGAATTTACAAGAGCTGTTATGTAATATTACTCCAAAAACTGTACAAAGTGATAACATATTTTCAGCATACATTGTGAGAGAACATATGGAGTGATTATTCTTTAATTTGATGTCACCTTGAAAATGATCAAATGAATGATGATGATGAAAAAAGAGAGATTAAAGAGATAAGGGAAGAAGAGGAAAAAAATGATTTGATTGCATCATCTGCCTTGCAAGATGAATTATGGTTAAATATTAATCAGCCAATTTTTGTACTTATGATATAAGGGTATGAACAGAAATGAAGCAGTAACTTTTTTATAGGATGTTACATGCTGCTTTAAGTTAAGCATTTAATTTAGTTATAAGATGAAGTTTCTAAAAACCATGAGGTATGCCAAGTTTTTTTTAAAATCATGTCTCAGATCAAGTACAATGTGAAATCATGTCTTATAGATCAAGTACATAGTGAAAACATGTCTTAGATCAAGTACATTGTGAAAATGTGTCTCAGATCAAGTACAGTGTAAAATCATGTCTCAGATCAAGTACAAAGTGAAATTATGTCTCAGATCAAGTACATTGTGAAATCATGTCTCAGATCAAGTACATCATGAAATCATGTCTCAGATCAAGTAAGATGTGAAATCATGTCTCAGATCAAGTAAAATGTGAAATCATGTCTCAGATCAAGTACATCCTGAAATCATGTCTCAGATCAAGTACATTGTGAAATCATGTCTCAGATCAAGTACATCGTGAAATCATGTCTCAGATCAAGTAAAATGTGAAATCATGTCTCAGATCAAGTACATTGTGAAATTATGTCTCAGATCAAGTACATTGTGAAATCATGTCTCAGATCAAGTACATCGTGAAATCATGTCTCAGATCAAGTAAAATGTGAAATCATGTCTCAGATCAAGTACATTGTGACATTATTTCTCAGATCAAGTGCATAATACATTATGACATCATGTATTAGATGAATACATCATGAACTCTTGTGTCAGATTTAATACATTGTAAAATGTATCAGATCAACTTCATTGTGGAATGATGGATTGAATAGCTTATTTTTATAATGTCATTTCATCAGATAAAAAAGCACAAGAATTATTTCATATTTGATATATTGTTAAATACATGAGCACATCACGTACATCATGATAGATTAGGTGAAGCGAAATAAGCTTGTTAGGTGTTGTGAGAAATCATTGATCCGAATAATGCTCTGGTATGATTATTTAGCATCAAGGACTTAATTTATGTAATGTTGGGGTGACAGTTTGTATGATGAACAGTTGTCGCAGGTGTTTTGTTAATGTGAAAGCACATATATGTATACACTCTTTATGCATTCTTATCTTAAATGTCTGACATTTTCAGTGACTTGGTCCGGTCGACATTGTCTAGTTGCTAGTGATGTTTGTTTATTCGACTTATTTCATATTGAAAGATTCTAATAGCGACGAGAAGAGATGTGCCTATTTTGTAGAAGATTTTGAAAGACATCACACCTTTGACATGCTTCAAGTCTTCACATACTGATCATGTTTTTGTAGATAAATGATAAGCCTTCCTTGCCACAGTGATGTCTGTTTTGATCACGTTTTTGTATTGTATTTCTCTTTTGACAATCAAGTGTGCTAATTAGTGCTATCGTTGTAGGAGAAGACACTGAAAGATTAGAAGACCGGTCCAACAGCTTTGAGAAAAGTTAGACTTTGATCAAGACCATAGCTTTGTAAAATTGTTTAGGAGAAACAAATTCATGATGAAGTGAATTGTCTGTCCTTCTTTAAGATAGATCACATAAGCCTACCTAACTGTGTTCATATCTTTATTTAGATTAAAGAGATTATTCTTAAGTTAAAAATATTTTTGTAACAATTCTAATTGGATCTAAAGAGAGGCATGGATTTTTCCATTATTTTGACTCGAAGTTGTATAATTCCACTGCAAATGGAAGTTGCGACTGAAATGGTCATTTCTCTCTGTAATTTTGAAATCAAGATATTTAATTATATGTGTATGTTAAAATGCAATGATGTAGATAATGTCATGATCAACTCGCGTATATGCAATAATTGTTTTAAGATCAAGTGTGCCAAATGATTTTTTTTTTTTGTACTGCATCATGCATAAGTAGTACTATGAATTATGCAGTGATGCTAATTGTACAAGTGTTATCAATCTAGATTTAATCTAAAAGGGAATAGATTTTTGCTTTAACATTCATTGGAAACAAATGTATTCAGTAAAATCATATTAATTCAATATGCCACATGAATTTCATAAAACAAATATTGCAGGTAAAATTGCTTTGAATTACATTAGTGTTTCAGCCATCGTACAGAAAAGTACAAATTGGAACAGGTTATGCAATTTCTCATTCACAATTGACCTCAATAAATGACAATATGATTCTGTATGGAAACAATTTAAGTAAACAAGCATGTACACAATAAGCTCTTTCATGAACATGGGGTATCTCTGAGTGATGAAAGAGTCTCAACTTATCAAATTCTGCCCATATCATATTCTATACATGTTTTGTTTGTTGTTTTTTTTTTAATTCATGGTGGGTCACATGTGAAGTAGTAATTTCTGCAAGATAGAACCCATTTCTTGCATTCTAACTGAAATGTTATTCATTTCTTGGAATGATGTTTTGAGACATGAACTGAATATACATACATGTATATAACATGTATGATTTTTTTTTTTTGTTTTTTGTAAAGATGAATATTTCACTGCAAAACTTTTCAGAGATATGTATGGAAATGTAATGATGTAAAATGTATTACAGCCATATGTGCTAAATGCACTAAAGCTTGAATGTTGATGATTTTTAGGGAAAGGAAAGATATTTTATTGTGGGAGTAACCGTGGGTGAGTGGCTATTTTACTTTTGTTTTCATCAAATTTCCATCCACTTTTTTCTGTGTATTTTCTCACACAAGTGCATGTAGATAGATTATAGTTCAGTGTGTTATTGATAAGAACATGTGTTTCTTGTTAAAAGAAAAAATGTTATCCATTATGTTTTTGACGATGTGTATAAACCAACTGTTATTGATAAATATATTTGTAAAAAAAAATAGTACCAAATACTTTGTATAACTATATTAAATGTTTTATAATCAATTGCATTGATACATTCACTTTCATTATAGTGATCTGTTGTGTGGATGTTGTGACTCAAATTTGTCGAGTGAGATGTTGAGTTTGCGGATTATCTGTTGGATTAGTTGGAAGAATGCCACTTTTTTAAAGATGATTTTCAGGATTTGTATGGTGCCATATTTCTGCGAAACACATTCAAAGGTAGAAAATAAACAACTATTAGAATATATTTTTTAGTCTTATATGGATGAAAAGAGAGATGCTCAAAGAGAAATTGGGGAAAGGGAGGTGGAACGGGAGAGGGGCTAGAAAGAAGAGAAATAGTATATCTGAACATGAAATTAATCAAGACAAGTTATTTAAACTAATGGCAACAGAATAAAAGAGAAATTCTATAAGAGAACAAGATGCAATAGACATTTCTTGTCCCCTCTGTCCTTCTCTTCCAGTCATGGCCGTACGCAGCGGGGGGGGGGGGGGGCACTTGCCCCCTGAAATTTTGAAAACATGTTTTTTTTACTGAAAATTTTCATAAAATCCACCAAAAACTGGACCAAATCCTTTGAATTCACTTTAAAAAATGCAAAAGTGCCCTCGTGACCAGCTCGGTCGCTTCGCTCACTCGCTTTCGAGTTTCTTTGAAAATTTTTATGCATCTTGTCCCCCCAGGAAAAAATTTCTGCATACGGCCCTGCTTCAAGTCTCTTGCTTTTAGTTTAATAAAGTATATACCAGCTGAACTAAACATATATGACCAGAAAGAATGAAAGAGGAAACATGTTCTCTGTCATATAACGTGAAATTATTTAATTTTACTGAAATAGTTTCAACACAAGTTAAAATGTAATTAAATGTACATCATAATGATGCAGCCTTGCACTACATTCATGTATTGACTTTACAGCCCTTAATTCCCATTCATACAAATAACAAGAGATTATTTAATACCACTGGTTTCAACTGACATGATTTCTGTATACACGTAGTTTAAAGAAAAAATAAAAATCATATACCAATATTGCAGCTTTATATTAAAAAAATATCTATTTCTTACAAGAGAAAGTACAAAGTTCTTGACCATTTAACTTCCTATTTTTTTCTTAAATTCAAACTTGAAAATATTGTTCTTTTTATGTGTAATGTAATTAGATATATCCAGTCAGGAATGGATTTTTGCTAAATTTACAAGGAGGTCAGAGTACATTTTCTCATTCCCATCAACCTCGGTTTTCATGCCTCCGCCCACCGAAGGTGGGTGCCAGAGGCATTATGTTTTCGGATTGTCCGTCGTCTGTCGTCCGTCCATCTGTCCCGTTTTTGTTCTCGCGATAACTTAAGAACCATTTGACGGATCAAATTCAGACTTGACCCATGTGGGCATATGGGAGGGCTGATAATCCGACTAGATTTTGGGGTCACAAGGTCAAAGGTCAAAGGTCATAGAGGTCATTATATACATGAAAATGGCTCATTTTCACAATAACTTAAGAACCATTTGACAGATCAACTTCAAACTTTGCTCATGTATGCGTATGGGAGAGGCAGTGATATGATTAGATTTTGGGGTAATGAGGTCAAAGGTCAATGGTCATAGAGGTCATATACATGAAGATGACTCGTATCAACTTTAAACATGAATCATGTATGCATATGGGAGGGACAATGACCCTATTAGATTTGGGGATCACACTGTCAAAGGGCAAAGGTCATAGATGTCATGGTATATGTGAAAATTGCTTGTTCTCGCGATAACTTATTAAGAACCATTTGACGGATCAACTTCAAATGTGGCTGACACATTGTCATTTAAATAGAACCATTTTTTCCAGTTTTGTAGTCTAAATGTATCCTAATACATCTATAATCAAAAGTGATCTAATTCCGATCTGGCAAAGGCGGAGGCATAAATTTCGACCGTGCGCGGTCGAGAATTTATCTAGTTTTTTTCTGTATTTTCACTCATCTATCTTATCTCCTTTCTTCTTGCCATTTTGAATACAGGGCAAGGTACCCCCTTGCCCACTTGTACCAGCATTACTACCCTGAGCAAATAGTAACATTACCAATCTTCCCATGAATCAAAGATTCTCGTTGCATGGATCATGACAATATTTTGTATTGTTAGGAATGAGCCGATTGAGCGATCTTGGTTTGTTGTTGAGATGCTTTTGACTTTCTGAAGTGGACATCCGTTCCATGAAGCCAGTCCAGGATACCAAGTACACCATAGTTGTTTGTGAATCTGACAAAAGAAGAAAAAAAAGGGGGATCCTGTAATTACAATGAATTTTTACCACAGAGGTTATAAAAGGTAGAGTATGTGCCTGCAATATATGTAAAACTAGTCCCTTCCGAACGCATTATCGACAAGTACAAGCCCAATTTCTTATCTCTGTAACTATATGCTTTTATGTCTGCGGCAGGGATGATCTACTGTAGATATGTGAAATGTCGCCCTCTGCTTAGAATTTACCAACAGGATTTGTATCCCACCGCTGTCACCATGGTAATTTTAAGAGAGAGCCTGAGAGAGAGAGAAAGAGAGGGGAGGGGAGGGGAGGGGAAGGATTCACATAATTCTAGCTTATTTAGAGGAGTTCCATGACTAACTTCACGAGATTGTGGTCATGAAGGGAAACAAACTTTCCTGCAACAGAAGGAAAAATAAATTGACTATTAACGTTTTAAGTAGATGAAGCATCACATTATAAACAAAATAACATTTCTATAGAAATCTACAGAAACAGTATGCTTTTAATAAGATTCTCTACCATACCTAATCTGGGTTTAGTGGTAAATAATGAAGTGAGAAAGTTGCATACTTAAAATGATGAAAGTCGTGAAACTCTGGCGAGGGCAGGAACGGGAGATAATAACCAGAGTGAGTAATCACTGTCACAAAGAGTGTGATCCGGAACCACAGAGAGGCCATGAGCATGTGGGACCCTGCGACAACCACCCCGAGAGCCACAGGAAACGTGTTCGAGAAGGAGTAGTCAAAGGGATGGCTGTACAGGGACACCATGCCGAATGGGGCAGTCCACTCATGGTGCTTCTTGTGGAAAGTCTTGTACATCGACGGATGATGGAGTAGCCTAATTATTATTATTAAAATGGGATGAGAGTGGATGAGTTTCTAAGAGCCATTACCAATTTAACTTCCTACGAAGCACAAATATTTCATGATCTTGAATGATATCTGGATGACCTCTGATCATTAAAATAAACATCAGCAACAAGGTTATGTAAATGTTGTTACAGGGTTCAAGCCCTTGGCAATATCTTTTATATCCTTGGACAGGACATGGAATTGTGCCACTAAGCAAAAATATTTCATGATCTTGAATGATCTCTGGATGACTTTTGACAATAAATCTTAAAAACATAACATTAGCAGCAAGGATATGTGAATGTTGTGGTCTAGTGCAAAACTGCTGCTCCCAAGGTGCAGGGTTCAAGTCCTTAGCATTTGGCAATATCTTTTATATCCTTGGACAGGACATGGAATTGTGCCACTAAGCAAAAATATTTCATGATCTTGAATGATCTCTGGATGACTTTTGACACTAAATCTTAAAAACAAACCATTAGCAATAAGGATATGTAAATTTTGTGGTCTAGTGCATATCTGCTGATCCCAAGGTACAAGGTTTAAGTCCTTGGCAATATTTTCATATTCTTCTACAGGACACTGATTTTGCCACACTCAGTGGTAAGTGGGGACCTGGTGGGACTATTCCTTGACACACACTGTGCAGTGGTAATACTAGTAGTTGCCAGAGCTCAAATTATTGTTATATCATGCCCTAGAACAGAAATTTATCATTCTTAGCAATGAAATACATTTTCAGAAACTTACACTAAAAGGTGAAAAAGGAAAACATGCCAATTTTGTTGAATTTTGTTGAATTTACCTGTGAGTATAGTAAAACCCAATTTCTTCTACCACGACACAGATAGCCAGCTGGGAGAGGGCGGTCTGGAAGGTTGGTAGCTCATCGACAGTAACTCCACATCCTCTCCACCTCATGCCATAGTGAAGAGCGATCAGTGTGGGGAGACTGTAGATGGTTTGGTTCAGGAAAACAGTCCACAGGGTCCTCCGTAACTTGCCCGCAGGAATCTAAGGAGAGTAAAGGTTATTGTTTAACTCTCCCTCCTCTCTCATGGTCCTTGTGGATTACGATGATGACAAACATAAATTAAATTAAACAGACATACGTTATTTGTAGATTAAGAAAATCTGCATATATCTGTTGCATGCAGTATCTAATTTTTACTTTGGAAACTTGGATTTACCTTTGTACTGTCTGCTTTTTTCTATTTCACTAAGCTTAACTGTTGTAAAGAGCATGAAGATGAATAGTCAAATAGTATAAGTTTCTCCCTGAAAAAAAATGTATCAAACTGAAATCTGCTCCCATATTTGAATTGTCAAATGAGGACAAAATGTTGTTTCCTTCTTTGGGAGTCTGATTTTTTTTTTCTATTTCTTTTCATGTACACAGCCAGGGGGCGGTGGGGCGGTTGTGCCCCCCCCCCCAAAGAAACTTGAGTGAGAAGAGAAAAAGGTTAGAGAACACAGGAAGAAAAGGAGGAGACAAGGAATGATGACAAAAAAGTGTTATAAGATTTTTAAAAATATATAAGAAATGCGTCATAACCATTATTTTGCAAAATCACGAGTCATCAGCCCAGCAAATTTTGCCTTTCGTCCGGCTCAACATACTACATGCCAATATGCAGATACAGCACTGCCCTTGTATCAGATATCATACATTATCCTGAACTAACAAGTGAATTAACAAGTCATAATTATGCTGAAAATTAATGACTAACAGATTTCCCACATGCAAGTCTCCTATAGTGAGAACATAACAATTATGGAAATCTTATGATGAAATGCTGATTGTTTAGTGATTGGTTGATTAAACATCAATCTTTTTATCACAGACATCATGCTCATTTCTGAAGATATCCTTACTCAAAATTCATGTTTCTTGTATATATACAATGAATCAAATATTTTTGCAAATTCGGGCATCTAATTAGAGTCATCATTAAAAGAACTAAGAGAGGCCTTCTTTCTCTCAAAATTTGATGAAACGTCAAAGCTCCTGCGCGGACGGATTCCCCCTTACCTGAACCCCCCCCCCCCCCCCATGAAATCCGTGCTACACGGGTGTTTCTTTTTACCTCGGTTTGATCAGGTTGAATCTTATGCTTGGTAATAAACGTGGGTCTGCCAGTAAGATCCATTATTAGAAACAAACCACCAAACAACCAGTGCTCCACAACAGAGTAACCATGAAGAACTGTAAATTTCATTAAGTAGGAGTAACAAGAGCAAAACGTCAAGAAGGGCCGATTTGATTTGGATTAGTCTACGAAGTACTCTTAAAATGTGCTCATGTAGGTCCATCATACCATCTTAAGCAATGTTTGCCTACATGGTTAATCTAATGCCTCTTTCATTTCAAGATATAAAACTTTTACCTAAACTTTGGGGAAAATGTTTGGATTTTTTTCAAGTCCAAATTTATACAAATATCAATGAGGACATTTATGGCCCGTATTCTGAGCTTTGGTTTAACGTAAGCCATGGTCTAAGTCTGTGCTAAAATTATGGGTAGCCAAAAATATCAAAACTTTGTTTGTACTGTGTGGTTCTTATGTGTACTGGAGTCTTTTCGCATGCTTTGAGGGTGAAGAAAACTATTCAAGTTTTTATTCTCAGTTTGTAATAGATTGAGTGCCAAATGTGGCGATAAACTGAACCATGGGGTTAGAAATTAAAGCCACTTTAGGCTACCTAAAGTTAAACCACAGATTTAAACCACAGTTTAAGTTAAACCCGAGTTCAGAATACAGTCTTATATTTCTACCAGTACAATATATCTAGCAAAAAAATGTTTTTCATAGCATACCTATGAAAATGAAACTGCAACTACAATGGGAAATACTATCATAAATCAAGATCATAGGTCAAATCTTTGGTAAGCCATTATGTGGACAGGCAAAAAAAAGTTTACTTCTGAAGCAAAGTAATAATTTCATTCCTTTGCACTGTGTTTCCTTGTTATTTTTATTTCACTGGATGCATGCCATGATAGAGATAAGACAAAATCTTTTACACAAATAAAACAAAGGCTTTTGAGGCCAAAGTACTAAACTGATTATGAATTTACGTAAGCATAATGACATCTATCAGTCATAGAGGATATGATTTGCAGAGGAGTATGGTTTGCAGATAAACACCACCACCAACAACAAAAGCAATTGAAAAGCTTCATGAGTGGAAATATAAATATTCATATACTCCGTGTCAGATTTACATTTTCATGCATCCCTATGTAGACAATGCTTTATTAAGGTTGATGTGCTTCAATGATATAATAATCTGTGCCTAAAACAGGGCCATGAAACGTTTTTTTTTTTGGGGGGGGGGACTGATACACTAACAAGCGGGTTCCAGGGGGCAGAGCCCCCTTTTCATGGTTTTACAAGCATATGAGCATTTTAAATATCAAGTTTTTTACAATCTATAGGGGCTTTTTTTTTCTTTTTTAAAAATTACTTTTCATTTTTAACTTTAGCCCAGCACCCCCCCCCCCCTTCTGCAGCCCGTGTTAAAGTTCAGTTGTCACATACCTAATCCCATTTTGGCCACATTTCCTTCAAAATAGTCATAGAAGCTTCCCCACTTCCTGGCTATGAAGTCTCCTGATGACATCCAGAATAACTGCCCATGGTGGAGAAGAGAGCTTCGAAAAACAGCACATACTACAGCTAATATAACAGCAAAGAAGGACACGATGGCAGTTGTCATACTGGCTTCTTTCTTTCCTAGTAATGGCTTTGGGAAAAGAAAATTTAAGGATACAAAAAGAGAGATATTAAGAATAGAAATTTTAAGGCGCAGACACAAGGATCGAGTGTCAGAAGTATTCTAGGACAATGCAGTATGACTATACAAGACAAAACCGTAAAAATGCACATTTTGTAAATTTGAAGAAACATTTTCATCACTAATTGTAGTAATGACTTCAGCAGTTTTCATTTTATGTGTGTGCAATTGTTAGAACAGTTGTTTGAAAATCTTAAGGTTGTGTACCATATGAATCTACCAACTGTTTAAATAAATTGTAAGTGAAACGTCAAGGCATTTTTTAAACAGTTGCTGGTAGGTTCATATTTTAAACAACCAGGCTAATGATTTTTAAACAAATGTTCAAACAGATGATGTAATAATTCATTTGAAAGTTTATTTGCTAAAATTGTAATAATCTACATTCCATAAAATGAAATGTGTCAACTGAAAAGGGGGTTGGGCTCGACTCGAGTCTCTACCCCCCCCCCCCTCCCCACCCCTTGTGATACTGGAATATTTAATAATACACAAAGTTAGCACTATGTGGTGGTTGTTTTTTTTTTTTTCTTTTTCCAAAAAATATTGTTTATAGAGTTTTGAAGATGCATTAAGTCGTAGAAACTGATGTAGTCATGAATCATACCTCCCCTGAAATCCCTTGTTAAAATGGAAAAAAAAAAAGAAAAAGAAAAAGAAAACCCCCCAGTTTTGACTTACCTTTAAGCCCATATTTTCTTTTTCCACATGGCCTCCATTCTCTTTATGACCACTATGAGTGACCATTTTGATTTCTGATAACTTGTTTCTCTGCCTATAATATAGATCTTACTGTCTGGGAAAGCAAAATTAAGAGATAGTGAGAGAGGGGAGGGAGGGAGGGGGAGAGAGAAAGCATTAGGTAGGGAGAGGGGGAGAGAGAGAGAGAGAGAGAAAGAATGAAAGAAAGCAAGAATTAAGAGAAAAGGACAAAAGGACAGAGGGAGAGAGGAAGAGATGAGGAAAGATGAGAAACAAGAAAATGAATGAATTATGAACAATATACACAGGGAGCTCAAACGATGCAAAACAGTAACAGTGTATAATGGCATTATTGAAAAGAATCCTTTTCAGGTACGATATTATAACCAATACTGGGAAGTAATGCCCAGGTCTCCTTTTCAACGTTTTCTATCGTTATTTAACTCAAACACATAGAGATATCAGAAACTGAACGTAAAATGCAAACAGTGGAACCACAGTGCAAATCAACACAACCGCACTCAAATAGGGCCTTTGGTACATATAGATCAGGGAGGTATTATCCCTGGTATTATTTGGCGAGAGATAATTGTCTCGATTACAATGGTCGTCCCATTGCAACGACCACTGGAGTGGGTTCTCAACAGACAACTGGTCAGTGAATACTGTACACTGGGACATATATATGTAGCACTGTTCACAGACATCTACCTATAATACCTACACGTAAATGCTGGATAATTCTCGTAACAAAATTTCATTTATACCATGACATAAACATGAAATTGCTTGATGTTGGGTCTACTTACCATTCTGAAATGATGGCATTAGATCCAAATTGTTACCAAACAGGGGCTTGTATCAGCGACTCGCCACGCATGATCTGTTGCATAATAACAAACTTTTGAATGGACCTTTGTCATTTGGTGTTGTTTATCTATTCGATTCTGAAAACGCATTTCAAGCCATAATTCTACAGAGTTCGTTTTCGCTCGTGGATATGCATATTATTCCAGTGAGCTTGAAGATATCGAATAGATAAACTACATCCTTCAGCTGCAACTTTTGACATGGCATATAATGCCAGAATATAAATCAGGGGCGTGGGGGATGTATCCCCTCCCCCGCATTTTGAGGTGGACTCGTATATGTGTGTACAAAAATAAGTACGAATGGGTTAATCATTCCCCCCCCCAGGTATGAGAACCTGCACGCTAATGATATAGGCTATGTAAATACATGTATATATATTTCCAACAGTTGGAACAGACAGGACAGATGCCTTCAAGTTCTCCTTCTTCCCACGTACGCCTACATGTATACATGTAAAGATTGAAATAGGTTACCGGATGACACTATCAATATCACTGTATCTCTTGACACTTTTAGAAAAATATTGTACTGAAAGAAAGCCCACCTTGAAAAAAGTATAAATATGAATATAGTAAAACCGATTCTGCGGTTACCATCCCTGCTTTGTCTTTAATCTCCACTAAACACAGGGAATTAAATGACAAACTGCAGCCAGTGCAACAGCTAGCCGAATCAGAATTAAGAGAAACATTAGAGGCACAGGCCGAAATGCTGCTCGTAGAAGGCCTGTACTTAGTTCTGAGCACGGGGCGTCGCTAGGGGGTGGTGTGTGTGTGTGTGTGTGGGGGGGGGGGAGCACTAACGTCGGGTAAATGCGCCACCGCTTTCGGCAAAAGAAGGAAGGAAAGGAAAAAGAAAGGGGAAGATAAGGGAAAAGATAAAAGAAAGAGAAAGGAGAGGAAAGAAGAAAAGAAAAAGAAAAGAAGAAAAGCAATTGAAAAAGAAAAGAAAGGAACGAAAAAGAAAAAAAAGAAACAAGAATAAAAAGAAAGAAAAGGAAAGAAAAGGGGAAAAACCTGGAAACGTATCTCAATCATTGCCTATAATCGATATTCTTATAGAAAGAAAATTGGTTTGCATGTTGTGTCTCTGTTATGTTATACTATCATCTACTCACAGAATGTTAGTAATATAACCAGGCGTGAATATACCTAAAGAAATCAAGCGACAAGTTGACCTAGAAATAGATAAATTTTCAGTAAATAATGGCTTAGATATAACAAAACAGTTATTTTTTCGCTCACTCGCTCCGCCCGTTCGTAAAATCTAAATAAAAAAACGGTTTCGGGCTACAAGCATTCTTATTCCAGCCGCAAGATCCTACTGTATTTTGTTGATGAATCCATACATTTTTTTTTTCGGTCGCTGGCTTCGCTCGCTTGTAGAAGCGGAATGGTTTCAATCGATGGTATTAAAGTGAGGTGCCTAAATAGAGTCACCTTCGGCAGACAGGTGATCAAATATAGGCCTACATGTATCATTTGAATAAATCTTATAGGCCTAAAGTGTATTTTCATGACGAAATAGCACTTCTACCATGAAAAGAGCATATTTTCCCACGCTCGCTGCACTCGCTCGTATAATACTCAAGCAAACAAATACAAGTGAGGTGACCGAATATACATGTATAATTTAGATGTTTCATAGGCCCATAGTGTATTTTCCTGACGGGTTATTTCTTCTACCATTCAATTCAATTCAAATTTATTTTCATTCTTCAAAATGATACAAATAAGTACAAGATAGATTGATTCAATTTAAATAAACAATAGCATGAACAAAATTCAATATTGGAAAAAAAAAATACATATTTGAAAGTAATTTAAATATAAATTAATATACATGTCAAGTTAAATCAAATCAATATAATCAATATCATTAGATATAACTGAATCAATGCAATTATATATCATAAGAAGAATGGAGGGGTCCACTGAAAAGCAAGCTTGTATAATGTGGACCCCTCAAAAAATAGATACAAGGAATATAGAAATATACGTAAAGTAATACATGAAGATAACGAAAAGGCAAGTAATAATAGTAAATAACACCATTGGAAAGAGTGTGTTCCCTCGCTCGCTTCGCTCGCCTGTAATATTTAGAAGAGGGTGATTTCGGACAGCAAACAATTAGACCAGCGAGGTGCAAAAATAGGGTAACATTTGGCAGTGAGATGACGACGACACCCCCCCCCCCTCAAATTTTTTTAGCTACGCTCCTGTTCTGAGCTTTCAAAGCTTGTGATTTTTATTTCGGATAGATAGCAATTTTTTCCCCGTTGGGAAAGTTAAGATTTAGTTATTTAGAAGATGTATTTCATTGAAGGAGAGAATACCATCTTCATAAGGATAAGCTTAACAAAGGCAATTGAAATACCGGCAAGGAAAACGACAGATTGATAGATAAATTTCATTTTCATTTCAATTCATTTATTTTAATATAAAAAGCAATAATTTTCAAGAATTCTCACTTTACAAATGTCAATATAAGCACAAAATCCCAAACAACAAAAAATAAAAATATTATAACGGTGAACATACAGATTCAGTATACATATCCGTATCATTTAAATAATAACAGAATAAATAAGTGCTACATGTCGCTCTACTGTGGTGGAAACCATGGAAAGCAAAGCTTATATTTCAGGTTCCCAAATATTTACTAAAGAATTTACTAATGAAAAGGGATAAAAGGATATAAATGAAACAGACGATACAAGACCAAGATGAATAGACAGAGAGAGAGAGAGAGAGAGAGAGAGAGAGGGGCAAGTAGGGAGAGACTATATTATATGAGAGAATAGAATTGAGTGAATTTGGTCACCAAATTGCAATCAGGCTAGCACACCTAGGCGATGATTATAAGAATAATACATACTGCATGACAGAGCCTAAATTCCACTTAAAGTATTTCTTATTATAAGACACAGAAGTATTTTTACAAATTACCCGTAAATTTGAGAAAAAAGATTGCATAAAATTCTAAGTTTGAAGGAAAAAAATGTAACATGGTAAAGGCATATTGATACTATTACAATATACTTATACAGTACATGTTTGCACAGCATATTTTCTGTCACAAAGTATTCTTCAATATGTCAACTTTATGCAAATAAAAATTAACCATTTCAACACATGAAGAGACGTTATAGAAATCATGCGATACACAATATACAGAGCTGGAACACATTGACGGAAAATATAACACATCTTTCATTTCTAAAATTAGCGTGAGTGTTTTTCATCTAGTACAAAGGGTACTAGATGAACAATATATATCCTTTCCATGAATCTTCAACGACGACAAACCAACTCAAAGATATATCATTTCCTGAATAAGTTGGTAATCCTTTGAGAACAGTTATTATTTAAGTACATTGTACGTTACAGTTGGTAAGATGTTATTTTCTGAGATATGAAATTTTGGCCCTACTTAATCTGTTCCTTTTTATCGTGAAACATCTGTATCGCTCACAGTGTACTGTAATGATGCAGTAGTATAAAGTCATTACAATAGAAGGCGATGAGAAACCAAAATAGAAAACAGAAAAGTCCAGTTTATCATCAGCAGAAGAAGTTGAACAAGAATTAGTTTTTGTGTGAGTGTGCTCCAACTAGAATCACCAAGAATGTCTCGGCTTTGAAAATAGAAATATACAAAATATAAGTTTCTTGGAGGCTGAGGGAAGAGTAACATAATAAGTGACCAAACGAAACACAAAAATGAAAGTGGCCCGGCCGCCCGAGCCACCATTTTACATCGCCGGAGTTTTTCAATACACAAGCCCAGCATGCCTCCATCTCCAAAAAGCCCTCACCACTCATGGACTTGCGCCCAAACATCTTTCATCCAGTCAGATAAAGCACAAACCAGAAGTTCACAAGAATAAACAAGCACGTGCTGAGGCGGAGCTTAAAGCAGATGAAGCTTAAAGTCCACTAAAATACTTGGGTCACAATAATTATTGATTTGGGAGCTCAAATAGTGTCTTTTGTCTGCTGAATCTCAGGAATTACTGCCAAAGGTCTGCATACACACAGATGCAAACAATTCACAATTCTGTTTCAAATTCAACCTGTGCAACCCTTTGTACTAACCCAAAATATCAGACTCCTATCATGCCCTCTTAAGGTCAATTTTACCCCAAGTTCATGTCCCACAACAAGTGTCCTTCCAATTTCTTTACCCTGCAATATTACACACACTTTTGTTTTTCCAAAAAATTTTTATTAGAGATTTCATCCAAAATAAATCGTTACATAAAATCATTGTAAATAATTCCAACAAATACAAATCTTCGTTTCGTTTTCATAACATAATGTTGTTAACATAATGTTAAAGTATTTACGAGATAATAAGCAAAGAAGATTTTTTTTTTTCCATTGGATGGAATGAAATCACTAAGAATCACACACACACACACACACACACACACACACACACACACACACGCACATAAATATCTTTGTGCTCTCTTTGCATAATTCTTATATTATAATTATAATCTTCAATCTTTCACTTTTATAGAAAATAATTTGTTTCAAAGTGACTTTATTTTGGGTTGTCAGGAATAAGTTCATTGAGTGACTTGACGCCAAGAAGGACCTTATGTCGCTGAAACTGCTTTGATTTCCTGAAGCTGGCATCCGTCCCATGAAACCAGTCTAAGACACCAAATACACCATAGTTGTTTGTGAATCTGAAAAAAAAAATCAAGGAGAAGGTATTGCAGGTCATTGATCATACTTTCCTTTTTGGTACAGCCGCTGTCATCAACCGTTACAAAACTATATCCACATGCACACTATACCAATGACGTCACTGAACTGTTTGAATGGGTTGTTGAACCAAAATTTGTGCTTGAAAATACTCCTCAAACAAACAAAAACACATAGCAAAAACATATTTTTGTGATTTTTGGACAGGGCAATAAAGATTCTAAATTTGCTGATACATGTATTTTGAGTTTGGGTGTCACCCCCATAACGGTCTCTAAAGCACTCCTTACTATTACCCCATCATGGAGTGGAAACTCAGTATAATGAGGTCCTTGGGAACCATCAAAATTACCTTGTTATTGTACGAATCTCGTTATATCCAGTTGGGAAAAAAAAACAAAAGAATGTAAAGAGATGGGACCAGGCCCCGTCTTACAGAGTTGCGATTGATTCAAATCGATCGCAACTTTGAGATTGATCTCAACTGTGTACCTAAGAGATAGGAGTTGAGATCATTCTTAAAGTTGTGATCGATTCGAATCAATTGCAACTCTTTGTAAGACGGGCCCAAGAATATTGCCGTGTTATATCACGAATATTGTTATATCAGATGTCTTTATGCTGAGATTTCACTGTACTGCCAATCTATCATCATTTTCGTACCATGCTATGTATACCATATCCCCATACCACGTCATCATTATACAATTCTATTCATACGAAGATCAGTATGCTATCTTACCACTACTAACATCCCTATCACCAATAACAAGGGAGCGCTTCATGAAGTGTCTTGTCAGTGATTTTTAATGACAAAATTTACTCTCAGCCAAACGGATGCAAGGATTTCAGTAACTTATAAGATGTCAGTAAAAATCAATGACAAGACACTTCATGAAACACTCCCCAGAACTATAACACCACGAGCTATCCCACTGCTGCCACCTCTAATGCATCCTCCCACATTTTATTTATTTATATATTTATTTATTTATTTGTTTATTTATTTGCTCATTTATTTATTTATTTATTTATTTATATATATATATTCATTTATCTATCTGTCTATTTAATTATTTTCAATAATGTGTTTATTTATTCATATATTTATTTCATATATTTATTCATCTATTCATGTCTATACAGGGTGGCACATTTCATCAATTATGGCGGGCTTCCACCATCTTTAACTGGGAGTGTGAAAATGTGTACTTACTTCAGATGATGATAGTCATGAAACTCTGGTGATTGAAGGAGTGGAAGATGGTACCCTGAGTGAGATATTGTTGAAGAAGCAAGAGCGAGTGTCAGCCACAACGATGCTACAAGCATGTGGGACCCTGTAATGACCACGCCCAGGCCCACTGGTAATATGTTCGCGAGGAAATGCTCAAATGGATGGCTATGAAAGGATACGATGCCAAGCGGAGCAGTCCATTCGTGGTGTGCCTTGTGGAACCTCTTATACAGCGACGGATGATGAAGCAATCTGTGGATTTACAAAGAGGGGTGATAAAGCAATCTTTGACACGTAAAGAGGGTGAGAATTCATCTACAACTACAGAATGAATTATGCTCTTCCGTCTTAAAAGCTGACGGAAAAATTCTCTACACAGTACAAAAGACATGAGACACACTCATATGACAAAACATTTGTACAGAAGATCAAGAGCTGGTATATAGGAAGTATAATTCAAGTGCAAGACGGTGGGAGATTGGAAATAAAATGAAAGAACTCATTAAAGAGGTAAGAGATGAATCAAGAATATCTAATAGATGAGGGTGAACTAAAAAAAAAAGTACGGAAGCAAGAGAGAAAATGAAAACAGAAAAAGGGATACAAAAGGAGAAAATGAAGGAGGGAAAATAAAGGTGAAGAATACTCTTAATAATATGTGTCAAGTAAAAGTTATCAATAACAATTTGTGTAATTCATCCGCCTTGATTCATGTGTTTTTGGCTTCTTTCCTTTGTCATAGAACACTTTTTCGTGGAGGTGATTTTAAGATATTTTCGTATATCAGTATCTCTTCATAGTCACCTGTGATTGTAGTAGAATCCAATTTCTTCTACCACAGACAAGACGGTTAACTCAAGAAGCAAGGTTTGGAAGGTTGGTAGTTCATCGACAGTGGACCCGCATCCCCTCCAGACGATGGCATAGTATAGTCCAACCAGGACGGGAAAAGTGTAAATGGTAAGGTTCAGGAAAGCTGTCCACATGCTTCTTCGCAACTTGTCTGCGGGAATCTAAGGAAATGTCAGTTCAAAGGTTAGCAAAATGCCATCTGAAATCATTCTGATGACAGGATAATAATTCAAACGTGTGTTTACAACATACTACAAGGTATATAGCATGTTACTCAAGTATTGCAACAATATACACCATTATTTCCTTTACAGTGAAGTAAGTTGACAAGAATATCACCGATACATACATATTCTGTATCATGTTCGATAACCGCCGGATCTTCATTTATCCTTGTTTATATCTCATAAAACTGTTAATTCTCTTTTGGTGTTGTATATTCATCATGTTTATAGACTGTTAAATCAATCCTGGTCCTGCTTTGACTCCCATCATTCATGGTTTACCAAACTTATTTTTAGCATTTTTTTTTTTAGATTTCAGAAAAGCGTTTGATAAAGTTTGGAGGGATGGTCTCTGGTAGAAAGTGTTGAAACAAAGTCTTTCTGGAAATTTTCTTGAGAGAACTGAGTGACATATACTCTAATTGCAAATAAAGGGACTCTGTGTAAAATTAGACGAGGGTGCTCCTTTTGATTCAAGACAAATATTGGAGTAAAACAAGGGTGCCCCAAAAGTCAATAAACTCTGTTTATCTCTGATAAACTAAGTTTTTCTCTGATAAAAAGAACTTTCCTCTGATAAACAGAGTTTTTCTACAGATAAACAAAGTATTGTTTTCACAATAATTCTGCTTATTAACTGATACGTACCGTTTATCTGGAAAACTCAATTTATCGATGATAAACCTAGTTTTTCTGATAAACACAGTTTATCTTGTGATAATCTATTTCAAATAGCTGACCCGGTTCCGTTTATTCTGTCAACCTACTCTTCACTATTCCTACCTACATGTATATTCACTTCATTCCAGTATTAAGGGGCCCGTTTCCTAACATTTATACTTTGGTCCTGATTCAAAAGTGCCACAATGAGTCTCAATTAAGGACAGCAAGAATAGTCCAAATAGTAATCATCTGCAGTCAAATTTAGAATATTATATTATCAACAGTTATTTTTTATATTAACCCCTACCTCAGTCTGGTCCAACTGTACTTTGTATTTAGCGATGAACTTGGGTCTACCAGTCAGATCCACGATAAGCAACAGGCCTCCTAACAAAAAGTGCTCCAGGACAGACAGACAATAAAGAGCTTGGAGTGTAGATATAAAAGAAAGCGGGAAAATGTTTATGATCAGTATGATGCTATTTGATATCTATTCCAAAATACGTCTAGAGTTCCACAGTGTGGCGAAGCCAGTGTTTTAATTTGAATTAAATCTGAAATTAACATTTATTTCCTTCTCATTAGTACAATGTGAAAAACGAGGTGTACATGCTACTCTTTACAATGCGGTATGCATAGGTTACGATACAGTAAATAATTTAGAAAATAGAAGGATGCGAAAACCCGGAAAGCAAATCTTGTGTTGGGCACGCCCATACTAACAGAATAAAAGTTACTGAAAGAACACTAAAGTATATGAGTACAGAGGAACATATAATACGATTTTCGCATCTGCATATAGGAATCGATATTAAAGATTGTCTTCAGTACTGGATGCACTGCATGTGGAATTTAGATACATTCCAGCAGAGAAGTTACAACACCTGTCCCTGGTGATGTTGTTGAAGGGTAAGGATAAAGATAATAACTTTGAAATTAGTAAATTTTTATAATCTTGTTAGCGACCATAAAACCTACAACACGCAAAGATAACAATTGCTATTATCATCGTTCATACCCCCTCACTGAAAAAGGAACTAAGTTTATGCAGATATGTAAAAACAAACAAACAAACAAAAAACAACAACAACAACAACAACAACAACAACAACTAAAAATCATATTCTTCGGTAATGCAAAATCATATGCAGTATAATCAAGAAACATAACGTAAATCGCAAACAGGTGACAATTTTAGATAACAGTTCTGCCAAATATTTCTTGGATACCGGGATAGGACAAATCTAAAATATAAAACATTTTTGAGCGCGAAGTGTTTAAATCATTACAACTGTTACAACTGTTCTGAAAGACACGTGACTGTTGATACGTCAATGAAGTATTGGCAGTAGAAATCAATTGCACTATAGTAAATTACGATACCGATAAATATGAGAAGAGCTGGGTACTGTCTCGTGATTGTAATAATTTTCCAGAAATTTCAAGTGTTGCATTTCATTTGTAATGTATTCATTTCCTGTCAAATCAAAACAAACAAGTATCTATTGATAAAGACAGATTGATTGAAATACGGAGGGATGACCCTACTCAATGTTTTGTTATGATAACAAAACAAAACTTTTTTGCATAAGGGTCCCTGGAGTAGAAAAAAACCCACCATGTAACATGTATACACATAATGACCTTAATTCGAGCAAAGCAAACAAAGCTTGTAATTAAGGTCACTTAAGGTTAATTGATGGTTAATTACAAGCGTTGCTTTCAAGGTTTCCGCCACAATGCAGCTTGTATTTATTCATTCATTCTATGATACAGGTGCATATGTATTCTGAATCTATGTGCACCTTTATAACAGTCTTAATCGTTGATCTTTTATGCTCATAATGATTTTTATAGTGCTATTGTTGAAATATATGAAATGAAATGAAATGAAATAAAATGACAGAATAAATAGATTACATTAAAGATAGGGAATGGTGTTGATTGGACTGTCCTTTCTTCAGATATATTATGCTATGATAAAGAAGTGTGCTAGATAGAAAAAAGATTGCTCACATACCTATTCCCATTTTAGCCATATTTCCATCAAAATACTCATAGAAGCTTCCCCACTTGCTGGCTATGAAGTCTCCTGATAATACCCAGAAAGCTTGGCAGTGGTAATAAAGAGAAGTTCTGAAGACGGCACAGATTACAGCCAAAATAACAGCAATGAAAGAAAGGATAGCCGTTGCTGTGCTGGCTTCTTTCGCGAGATTTGCTGGCTAAGTGGGAAAGAAAAAAAGAGAAAGATACAAGACAGATAAGCAAAAACAAAAACAAAAACAAAACAAAGGCAGAGAGATCGGCGGAACGAGGAGAAACTTGGAAATGAGATGAAACATACAGAATTCGAGAACAATTAAGGAACAAAATGACAAACAAATTTCAGAAGTTGGGGAAAAAATGGAATGACAAAAAGCAGAAGAACAAAATTTGGTGGATGTAAAGTCAGGAAAGATGAAAAATAAATGGTTGAAATAGAGATATAGAAAACAGGAAAAATAACGCAACACAGGCAGTGAGAGAGTGAGATCAGACCATTTATCAGTATTTAAGTACATTTAGTAAATTGTAAAAAAAAAAAAAATAGGGGTAACAGAGAAGGGGGGCTGTTGGAAAATGAGAGATGATTTTCATAATAAACTTGAATGCCATGACAATGTGTGTGCATGGAGATTGTGAAGATGAACTTAGGTATACCAGAAAAAAATAGTACCATTTGAAATATATTTGTTTAGAAACATTTCTTTTTCAAATGTGTGTTTTTAGGATTTGAAACCCCATATATTAATAACCCTTAGCAGAAAATTGAAAAGGGGATATTTAAATATGCATCCCCCCATAACTTTGACAGGGAAAAGATAATTCACTTTATAACAGTCCCATTTCTTGATCTAAACTGAAGCTTCTCTTAATCTTTACCCTTTTCTCATCTGGATCTCTTTTGTCTTTTTCCAAATGTACTTCATTCTGCTTGTGATCGGCCATCATGACTTTTGGGGTTTGGGTGTCTTGAAACTGTAAATAAAAAAGGTGAGTGCAGATAGTGAAAGATGTTAAATTGCACTGATAGGCCCTAAGTACTAAATCACAAAGAAATAAAGTGAGGGGAAATCTGCTATGATTTAAAAAAGAGCCATGATTGCTGTGTATCTGAACACGCGGTACTCAATTGACCACACATTATTATGTTTCGTCTAGGTATAACCAAGGAGTTTCAAGAGCTGGAGTCACATCTAACTCATTCCCTTTGAAGTGACGTTCGATGCCGCCAGGAAAAAATATGTCAGGCATGTGCTTAACTCGACCTTCCTTGCAGATACGTAGACAAAGTTTTCTGCCTGGCTGCAAACTTACGGGCCATTTTCAAAGGGAAATATGCTTTTGTAATGATAATTACTTTTCGCTACCACTCGTCTGATAATATGGGCAGTGCACAGTGCTTATACGTTCAGGAGGCAAGCGAAAGGAAATGGTGCAAAATTTCCTGAAATATGAACCAAAATTACTCGACTGGGCATGTGTGGGCACTAATCTGACATATAACATCATAAATAACTGTACTTCAACAAATTCACTTTTTATTTTCGTTAGCAGGAAGTAAACGGAAAAGTGTCAAATTGCGGGTTTAAGGATTGTACAATTTGACTATTTTTCACAGATTAAAACTGCAATCATGCGACATACGCAAATTTCTGGACACAGATAGGCTTTCGTATACATATTTTATCATCTCTTCAATTTTCTCTCTGTTAATTCAAATAAAAGTGAAATACTAACGATATTTTATTTGTGACAAAAACCATTACTCAAGCTTTCCCATGATGTTGGCGGTATCGAACCTAGACATCAAAGGCAACAGCAAACCTGTAGATTCTATTGTGCAACCTTAGAAAGGGACAGCTGCTTGAAATAATTTGTTGCCAATTGGGACTCCAGCTCTTAAAACTCCTTGGTATAACGTTTTATAATACTACATGCAATCGCATCTTCATGCACGGTATACCGTTATTTTATGGCTGCATGGCTTTTTTGCTCTGTCGTATAAGATAGCCTACACGGCTCTAGCACATAATGCTATTCAACGTAAAAGCATAATATCCATCGTTCATCACAAATGCAACCACATATATTCCACCCCCTCCCAATCTCTCTCTCTCTCTCTCTCTCTCTCTCTTTCTCGCTCTCTTTTCCTGTCGTGTTTGCGGCGAACATTTTCTATTTCCAGAACTCAATGAATTCAATACAAGCACACATGCACAACATAAAGAGAAACACCAAACTTTGATTCAATTATGCAAAACTTTAAGTTATGATACGAATCATACAATAACTATATCCCCAATTCACATTCCTTAGTGCTACAGTTAAATAATATTCCCCCTTCTCCAGCTTTACCCGGTAATACTTGACCCGAACACAATCAGACATCAGAAACCCTTGTAAGAACGAAAATCGACAACAAAAAGATATACTACGGTACAAATTACCGTGATAATACCACCACAGTTACCATATACTGTAATTTTTTTAACAGGAGACTGAACGCAATGTACTAGTACAAGCACAATGTCAGTATCAAAACCATGCATCCTTACGAACCAGTCTACTCACGGACGAAGAGATATATGTATACAGTATATATATATTTATATATACACTGTACCCGACACTGTATAACCCACAATTGTTCCACTGACCGCTTCGTTGTGACGAAAGCTCCTTTCTGTCTATTAGAAAAGAGGAGCAGTGACAAAAGCACTATAAATTCACAAACTTACAGATTGATGTAGGATAACTAATACGACGACGATAGAGCGCAGCAATCGATATATTACAAAGCAGTACCAGCATCAACTACTCGTCTTGCACTAACTCCATGTCCAGGGAGCTCCGCCGCCCTGGAGTTAGTCATGCACGAGTTGACCTTTTTCACAATTGTGTTGTCTCGGCCGACCTTGTTTTGAAAGTCTTGCAGTTCAGTTTGACCCTGTCCCTGGTTTGAAGGAGACCTGGCTGGGGGAGGGGGGGGGGGGGGGGGGGGGGGGGAAATGGTACTACAATTTGGCTGAAGCCTCCATACCCGTATCCATTTTTAAGGGTCATATTGGTAGAAAAGGGTACCCATTATTAGGGATAATCATATTCCTATAAATCGGTCTTAGGGGACATTCTTTTGCTCTAGGCCATCAAAATGTCCCCACAAGCGTGCTTCATGTTCCCCTACCACTATTTTTTACGGGGACGGCATAGTATTGTTAAAACAGAGAGATATATATATATATATATATATGTATATACACACACATATATATATATATATATATATATATATATATATTTGCATGGCTTATATATATATACATATATATATATATATATATATATATATATATATATATATATATATATATATATATATATATATATATATATATATATATATATATATATATATATATATATATATATATATATATATATATATATAATATGTATGGCTGTATGTGTGTGTGTTTGTGTGTATGTGTGTATATTTCGCGTAACCTCCTGTCGTATTACAGGACCATTACAGAAGTGAAACAACACTGTTATGCTCACCCGCGTAGCCAAGGGGGGGGGGGGCGATGGAGGCGGTGGCCCCCCAAAAACGCCAAAAAAAAAAAAAAAAAAAAAAAAGGAAGAAAAAAGGCGTGAACGAGCAAAGAAATGGGTAAGAAGAGCGGGAGCAGACAAGGAACAATTCAAAGAAACGTCGGAGCTTCCTGCGTCCTCCCCCTAGGGAGCGTAATTGATTCGAACGCTTCGCGTGCTCAGTACCGCCCCTAAAATGAAATCCTGACTACGCCATTATGATAATGCGGTCAGTATATATCCCCGCACTCATTTCACGTTACCTGTCACTACAGAATTTGTGTAAATGAGCAGGCACTTTTATATTGATATGCAAATTGCTCAAGGTTGCCCCTTAGGCAACAAAGCTGAAATTGACCACTTATGATTACAAATCAGAGGAAAAACTTCAACGGAAAGAAAATTTTCTATACTGGTTTGCTGTTGACTTTACTGTTACAGGATATGGCAGGGCTTCCTGACTAAGTAGACAGCAACATATCTTTTTAAAGAGTCCTCACGGATTTCTTACCGGTCATATCCCTTTAAATCCTTCAAATGTCAGCCAATCTACTGGATTAAGTACATGTATTCAAAATAAGGTAGGTGGGGGAGAGAAATAATCAGTATATCGGTAAGAAAAAGGAGAGAGAAAGAGAAACAGAGAGACAGAGAGACAGAGAGAGAAGAGAGAGAGAGAGAGACAGAGAGACAGAGAGAGAGAGAGAGAGAGAGAGAGAGAGAGAGAGGGGGGGGGGGAGGAGGGGGGGGGGGGGAGAAAAGAAGAAAAGTTGATGTTACAGACCGAGCAAAGGAGAAATAAAACAAAGCCAACGATTTGCGGGATAGAAAGAGAATTTGAGATTAAAATGGACGTATATAAAAGAGGGCGATAAGGGGACAACTGCATGAGATAACAAGGACGAACTTGAAACAAATAGATAAAGTGTGAGAACGTGATTTACAAGATTCAAATCCAGGTTATGTTGACTGCTCATGTGAAGATTGTGTAAACAAAAGAGTATAGGAAGCTTCGTTGTGATTTGAAATTGAAAACAGATAATCGAAAGTAAAGACACAGATTGTGCAATGACGTAAGATTGAAGCTTATCTGTCAGAGGCCTGGGGGTGTAACATAAAACATACAATCAATCTTACGATTGATATCAATCGTAAGTCTATGGCAAACCATGTACTAAAGAGATACATTTGATTGTAAGATTGATTGTATCTCTTTATGTTACACCCCCCTGGTCTGATATATTTGAATGTGATGATGTTGACTGGTCATGTAATGACTGTGGAAACAAAAGAATATAGGAAGTGACATGTCGTTGTGATTTGAAATTGAAAACTAAGCACAGATAATCGAAAGTATAGACACAGATTGTACAATGACGTAAGGTATATTTCAGTATTTCAAACAAAGATTCACAAACTGCATATTATAAAGAATAAAAAATAGTGATTTAAATTAGCTACATAAGAATTGGATGGAATGTATCAAGAGGTACAAGTGTAAGGCACAATAGTCAGTCATTGTATTAAAAAAAAAAGTACATGTAAACTTTACGAAAGAAAACATACTTTTTGGATTCAGGGGATCAAATAATAACGCATTAAATTGTATTTTGATTAAAGTAAAACAAACGTTGTATAATTATAGACAATTTGCAAAGCCACCTTCTTTTGCGGAATGTAAATCGTCCATTATACAATATTATTTGCAAGAAAAATATATAGCACAGATAAATGGAAGATATAATCAATTTGACAAGAAATGGTGTTTATTTAAAAACATAACTAACTGAGCTTATATAATTCCCGGCAGTTTGTGATTATTATTATTGTTTCTCAAATTGAATGTATTTGATATGTCTGATTGACTTTGTGTTATCTTTGTAAGTTTACTTATATTGTTATGTTGAAAATGTATAATTATATTGTTATGTTGAAAATGTATCAATAAAATCCCTTTGGAGGGGGAAAAAAGAGGAAAAAAAAAAGTACATTTCTCAGAGGATCTACAAAACAATATAACAAATGTCACTTTAAGACTTGTAATTCTACATGAAATCACAGGGTACGTACGTCGGTACATTTTCTGCAACACCGTAGCAACATTTCAGTTTATGGAGAGACGAATTAAGATACCTTCATTTCCTCTTCTCCAAGTTCGCAGATTTTGTAAATCTTATTCTCTTAAAAATTGAATGTATTTGCCTCCAGTTGACTTTTTGTTTAAAATGGAATATCTTACTTATTAAGATGAAACGTTTTTCATTTTGAAAATACAGTCACATAGGTGTAAATCTTACTCATCGAGTGTAAATAATTACTCCCTCTAGAAATTGGAAAGACATAGAGAAATTTTATTACAAATTTAGTTGGGAATCTTTTTAAAAAGCTCATTTTATTCCAATTGTGATTGCATTATATTTTGAAATATCATAGATATGTCTCGATGGTTTCTAAGATGTAAAAGGCCGAGTCCTTGTCTGTTTTATTTAATGCTCGTACCATGCAATACAAAATTATAGAAAAAATATCAGAACTAAAAAAAAAAGGGGGGGGGGGAATTAGTAGAAAGATTACGTACCTTTAATGACCTCGAAGACTTGTTTTTGTATTGGAAAGTTTATGGTGAGTTGATAAAACTTGCTAAGTAGCAACAACGAAAAGTTAAACACGAGATATGATAAACCACCACCTTCCAACATCTGACTGATCAAACTTCACGGTACTCTAATTACATACTAACCAAACTTGCGATGATTAAAAATGAATAACTTTACCATAGTTACTGACTAGCGTTGTGGACATTAAAAGCTTTAATTTTAAATTTCTTCATTTTGGGTTGTCAGGAATGAGTTCGTTGATTGGCGTGACGCCAAGAAGGGTCTTGTGTCTCAGAAACTGCTTTGATTTCTTGAAGTTGACATCCGTTCCATGGAGCCAGTCTAGGATACCAAGAACACCATAGTTATTAGTGAATCTGAAAAGAAAGAAAAGAGAAGAAGGGATCGATGGTTTCTAGTAGCAAGCACGGGGTCCGCTCACTTGACCGAAGGCCCGCGAGACCGAAGGCCCGCGAGGCCGACTTTTCTCGTATCGTATTTTCCTTCATCACAAATAAAGCACTGTCGGTATATGAAATAATTATGTCTCCTTTAGAATGTTTAGTCCTCGTTGCCCCTTAATAATGATTAAACTTCCTTCTGGCACAGGAATTGCAATGTGTCAGAGCGGTGTGATAATATAGATTACAATTTGCTATTTTCCGCCTCGCGGGCCTTCGGTCTCGCAGGCCTTCGGTGAAGTGGGTTGTCACCACAAGCACTCTCTTCCAGGAGTGAGATATCCGAATAGTATAATATTTGGGCAGCAAGGCGTCCGACTATCCTCATATTCTGCAGACATGTGTCCATAGGCCTATAATCTGGTGCATTTTGGTGGCGAATCAACGTTACAAAGGAATTAAAGTGTTTTTGTCGATCCCTTGCTCATAATAATATAAAAAGCAGGTTAGTTTCGGTCAGAAAACGAATTCGGCAAGCGAAGTACCCAAATGGAGCCAAGTTCGGTAGATGTATTGATTCAATATTCTAGTATTGTTAGGATACATGCATTTGACGAATTGGTGTACTTTTTTCTTGGCTCGCTTCGCTCGCTTGTAATTTTTTTTAGAAACAAGATGGTTTAGAAAAGAAAACAAATTTGGCAAGCGAGGTGACCGAATATATTATTCGGATATCTTATATGTCTATTTTGATGACGAACTTCTCCAAAGAGAAAGAGTGTATTTTTTTCTCGCTCGCTTTGCTCGCTCTTACGATAGTGAAGGGGGAAAAAAAGGTTTCAGAAAGCAAACAAATTTGGCAAGTGGGGTGACGGAATATGATTTGAAACTGTAGTCCTATAGTGTATTTTGATATGAAATAATTAACACAATTAAAAATGGTGTGTTTTTCCTTGCTTGCATCGCTCGCTTGTAATATTTAGAAAGAGATGTTTCAGACAGCAAGCACATAGGCCAGCGAGGTGCCGAAATGATGACCACATAATATGTACATCATTTAGATATCTTATAAAAATATATTGTATTTTGATGACGAAATAACACTTCTACCACAACAGAGAGTGACATTTTTGCTGGCTCGCTTTCTTCGTTTTCGTGAAATTTGAAATAGGATAGCTAATAATCTAGCAAGAAGCGTCAGCTCCCCACCTTGGAAAAAGCTACCCCTGAATATTCTACTGAAGTAACAAAGATCTACATCTACGATATTATTTGAAAATAATTTCTTGTGTATATAGGGGTAGATTAGAGTGGCATAACTGTTAGCAAATTTGGGGTCACCATCTAAAAATCTGTCGGCTTATTTAGGTCTTACATATTCCCACTAAAAATGTTCTATGCCCATGCATCCCCACTAGGTTTCTTCGCTCCCTCGCCGAGAATATTTGACACCAGTCAATTCCCTAACCACGAATACAAATCGACACCCATGAGCACACCATAGCCCATTACTATGCCACCAATTACATCACCACTGCATCACTGTCAGATTGAGTTAATTAGCCAGACTGGGGGAGGGCGGCGGCTCGATTGGTCCCACTGTATACATGGGACAATACCCTCCTGATAACTTATTGCATAACAGATGCCAACAGACAACTACCCCTCAGACAATAATTACCAATAGGGCATGACTGGTAATGTATCTCTGGTCAACTATGTCTGTAACTAACTAACCCTTCGGTCGTTGAAGGAGGGGTATTTGTCCGGGTTTGTTTGTCCCTGGGATCAGTCGCCTTGTCGAGACTCGTTCCGAGTGCTTTGCCCCAAAGGCTTACCCCATAGGGTTCATGGTCAAGGGGTTGTCTTGATATGCACCTTAACGACACTACAGCACAAACCATCTCACCGCTGCCACCACTTTTCACATCAGCATCATAGCATGAAAAATGTGTTCTTACTTCAGATGGTGATAATCATGAAACTCTGGTGATGGAAGGAGTGGAAGATGATAACCAGAGTGCGTGATTGTTGTCACAGTGAGAGCAAGGCTGAACCACAATGATGCTACGAGCATGTGGGACCCTGTAATGACCACGCCCAAAACTACTGGTAATGTGTTCGAGAGTAAGTTCTCAAATGGATGACTGTAAAGCGACACCAGACCAACTGGAGCAGTCCATTCGTGGTGTATCTTGTGGATAGATTTGTACAACGATGGACGATGAAGCAATCTGTGAGAGCACGAAGAGGAAATGAGATGGGATGAGAGATGGGTGGGTACCAGTACTTACTTGAGATGGTGGTAGTCGTGGAACTCTGGAGACGGGAGGAGGGGGAGGTGGTATCCGGAGTGGTGGACCATTGAAGTGTACTGAGCCACCAGGAGCCAGAGGTGGAAGGTGAGGAGGTGAGAGCCCACCAGGAGCGGACCAGTGATGGCGGGGAGAGAGTTGGAGAGAAAGTTCTCCACAGGGTGGGCGTACATGGTCACCAGACCAATGGGCGCGGTCCACTCGTGGTGCTTCTTGTGAACGCTCTTGTAGAGGCCTGGATGGTGAAGCAATCTTACGAAAGAAAAAAAAAAAAGAAGATAAAAACTGATCTATATCTGCAAAGCTGCTACAGATGGCATTAGTACGATGTCGACAGAAAATTCCCTGCACGGTACCTTGAGGGGACATTGCATGGGAAATAAGTTTATGTAAACGTGGGTAGTTCGGAATAGCACTTTCTCTCACCTATGACTGTAATAAAATCCGATTTCTTCCACAACAACAAAGACGGCCAGCTGAAAAAGCGCAGTCTGGAAGGTTGGCAGCTCATTGACAGTGGATCCACATCCTCGCCACACGGCAACATAGTAAAGTCCAACCAGGATGGGGAAGCTGTAAATGGTTTGGTTCAGGAAAACTGTCCATAAGGTCCTTCGCAACTTGTCTGCAGGAATCTGAGGAAATGTTTAGCAAAATGCCATCTGCAGTCAACATGATTGTACACAATGCATTGTGTTTACAATACGGTATGCGATATACTGCAAGAAAATATATCTTCCCTCGAATATCATAGCTTCTTCAAAAGTGAGTTGATGAGAATATCACTACAGGCATATTCTTTAATAATAATAATAATAATAATAATAATAATGATAATGATAATAATAACATTCTACATTTATATAGCGCCTAATACATCTCTCTGAGATGTGTCTAAGCGCTTTACAGACATTATGTATAACCGCCGTATCTTCGTTGTTAATATCATTATTATTTTCATTGTCAATTCTGTGTTGGTGTTGTGTATTCATCACGTTTATTATACAGTGTGTCCCAGAATAAACGAAACCGAGATTGATCGATGTTTAATCGTATATTAATCACAGTTATGATTAATAAGTGGCACATAATTTGTAAGCTTAGACCCTCTTCTTTCATGCGATGTCACTCATATGATATATATTTCACGCGTGAGTGAATAAAGACAGTGTGAAGTTGGGTAACCAAAAATTCGTTTGGCCAACGATGTCTAAATTTCAAAGAGATAATCACATTTCTAGAAAGTTCATTTTCTGCTCTTTCGTTTGACACCTCAATCGGGAAAAATGAACCAGGGATGACAAAGATAACTTAAATATTTATCGCATTTCCTTGATTTTTAAAATCATTTGTTTCTTAACCTCTCATCAATTGTTCGCACCTATTATTCGCATGAATGGATGCGGAGATGGTCACGCGTGATCTAAAAACTTTCGTGTAGAGACTCCTATCCCACCCTCCTCATCCTCATTGCCCTTCACCACCCCACCCACCCCACCCCCATCCCCAATCCCTCCCGGAACCCAAACTCTACCACCCCAAGCTCCCTCTCCCTCCCTCGTTATGTACGTGTATGGTGTATGTATTGTGTTATGGTCGTTTGTTCATCCGATGGATAGATTTAGTGAAAAAACACTGCATAATCGATAAATTGCATGTTAAAACCCATCCCTCCCACCCTCCTCCTCATCCCCACCCCATCCTTAACCCCACTCGGAACTCCAAACCATTATTTCTTCACTCCCTCACACTTCCTCTCGCTCCCTCTGTATGCGTGTTTGTTGTGTGTTGATGTTATGGTCGTTTGTGCATCTAATAAATTTATTTAGCCAAACACCACTGCATAGCTGCATGTCAACGCTTAAAGAATTAATTTCTTTCCATAAAAGCTATTCACAAATTGAACCTGACATGACACTGCTAGACATGCAGAAAACTTGCTGAAGGCTCTCGAGCTCAGAACGTCCCCATTTTGTCACTAGAAACACTCGTTGATCATTCTGTTGTTAACTGCAAGGTGAATTATGTTAGTGAAAATATACTTCATTATTGATCAGCTGTTATCATTTTTGTGAGGTTTTGTACTCACCACTCCATTTTCCAGATGATCAACCATGCGTGAAGTCTTTTTTGTTCACTGCTTATTGTCTTATTTGTTCACTGCTAGGACAGGCAGCGAACGCAAACGGATTGATGTAATAAATCATGGAAATGCAAGCATCTCTTTACACGAACAGGACTTGATCATCACCGACTCATTTTCATCCATTGAAGATTATATTAAAGAGCATAAAATGAACTATTTGGAAGTATTATTTTCATATCACCGTAACAAAAATATTTTCATATCTATCTCTTTGAAATTCAGGTATGGTTGTGCAAAGGACTTTTTGGTAGCCCTTCTTCATATTGTTCTAATTCACTCATGCGTGAAGTATGTATCATAATGAGTGGTATCTTATGAAAGAAGAGGGTCTAAGCTTGACAAATATGGATTAGTTATTAATTATAATTGTGATTAAGATATGAATAAACATCGATACATCTCGGGTTTTTTCTGGGACCCAATGTATAATGTTAAATCAATTCTCATCCTGACTTGGCCATCATCCATGGGTCATCAAACTATTGTTATCAGACTTTATACTGAATGATAAACCTCAAATCTTATCTCTGAAGTGATATTAATGTCTGTCATAGTTTTCTAATAAAAAATCTAATCAAAATTAATCTCTCTGCTCGTTATTCACGTGAAAGAACTCTTTAAGAAATGACTTGGCTCTTCCTTCCAAATAAAGTTGGCCCAGTTCCATTTATTCTGTTAACCTAGTTTACCCTAATTCACCTATTCTATCGAAGATTGCTTATATCATTCCAGTATTAAGGGGACCTTTTCCTCACTTTTACTATAGGCCTATTGTAGTCCTGATTCAAAAGCGCCAACTTCGAGTCTCACGGATCTAAGTAGTAATGGAGTCAAATGCAGAATATTAAATCATCAATAACTATCTTTCCGGAGACGTTATTTCCCACCTCAGGTTTGGTCCAACTGCACTTTGTATTTAGTGATGAACTTGGGTCTACCAGTCAGGTCTATGATAAGGAACAGGCCTCCTAACAACCAGTGCTCCAAGACAGACAGGCAGTGAAGAGCTTGGAATTATGATAATTAGAAAATAAAATGATTAATTACATAATGATATATCATATTTTGGATCAGAAATTAATCCTTTAGTGATTGGCTTAAAGAACTTCACGTGATCATTTGTATTTTCAGCTATTTCAGAATTTTGGCATGAAGGTTTACTATTTTGGAAATGACGTGATGTTGTGATGATGTGATTTGACTGATTTGTTTAAGCAAGGAAAAAGCCCAGTTCACCTGCTTGGCTGATTTACAATGGGACCGTGTATCAATTCAAAAATATATATGAATACATGTCAAACAACAATTACATGCATAAAACAAAAGAAAAAAAACCCATAAAAATATACATAAATCTTGATCCAAAATATAAAACAAATATACTCTGCCATAGTTTCGAGTTTCTGGTTAAACTATGGGCCTCGGTGCCTCCAGTAGTACCATTTACTTCGGGGCTGCGCCCCTCTGTGAATAGTACTATTTCGGAGTCACTTCTTGCCCATAGTTTTAACAAGAAACTCTCAAGGCAAAGTATATTTGTATACTATTTGTATTCTAGAGGACATATTCTCATTCTACTGTCCTTGAAAGTCATGTCGGAAGATAAAGATAAACTTGAGAAAAGTTCGAAATGTGTAAACTCTAGAATGATAATGTTAGCAACCATATAGAACTTATAACATGCAAAAAAAACTATCAAAGCTGTCACTTACCCCTCCCCCCCCCCTTCCCGCTGAAAAAGGAAGTAGGTTAATATTTATTGACAGCGCACCGTACATAAACATATTCCATCGGTATACCTTTGCAGAATATTAAGAAACAAATTAGATAAAGCATGAAAACGGGAATTTTGCCAAAATTATTCCCTGGGTGCTGAGATAAGACAAAAATGGAAGGCAAACGCACTTTGATGAGCAGTGTTCGACTGATTACAACTGTCTTGAAGGACACATGGCTGTTGATAATTCACGTTTAAAAAAAAGGAACAGATAAGGAGTGATTGTGTAGTACTGTCTCATGATCAAAATAGATCATGAGTTAGAAATCTCACCATGAGTGTTGATTATCTTAGATGAGATCCATTATTCTATGATAAAGAAGAACAGGAGAGAGAGAGAGAGAGAGAGAGGGGGGGGGGGGGGGAGGTCGGTCACATGATTTACCTAAGCCCATTTTGGCCATATTTCCATCAAAATAGTCATAGAAGCTTCCCCAGTTTCTGGCTATGAAGTCTCCTGATGATACCCAGAAAGCTTGGCTGTGGTGATAAAGAGCACTTCTGAAGACTGCATAGATTACAGTCAAAATAACAGCAAGGAAAGAAAGGAAAGCAGTCGCTGTGCTGGCTTCTTGCTTCCCGACATTTGGTGGCTAAGTGGGAAAAGAAAAAAAAAAGAAGAGAAAACCAAAATACAGAGACAAAGAGAGAGAGAGAAAGCAACACGAGATAAGCAAAAAGATTGAAATAAAGGCAGAGAGATCGACGGAAGAGGAAGAAAGTGGGGTATAGGGCCTATAAGACAAAAAAAAACAGATACATTAATTCGTAGACTGTGAGAATAATCAAGCAACAAAACTGGCAAACACATTTCAGAGTATATAGGGAAAGAAATGAACAGACCAGAAGTAGAAGAACAAAATTTGGTTGATGTAACATAAGGAAAGATGATTAATAAAATGATAGATATGTTACAGGGAACAATAACGAAACAGGGAGTGAGAGAGAGAGAGAGAGAGAGAGAGAGAGAGAGAGAGAGGGGTTACAAAGTGGAAAGAAGGAGAGATAAGAAATAGAGATAGATAGACCCAGAATAGAATAGTATAAGACAGAATAGAATGAAATAAGTTTTGATTTGATTCACCCCCAAACACCCAAATAAAAGGAAAGCAGAAAGGGCGGCACTGGAAATTTGGAAAAGAAACGAAGTGAATTGGGGAGATGGATAAAGAAAAAGCAAACAGTATAGAAATAGAGAAATGTATATACAAGATAATTGAGAAAAGAATAAAGATGAATGAGAGATAGAGAGGTTGGGACTCATAGAAAATCATGAGATGTGGATAATGAAAGAAGATGGTTTCATGATAAACTAGTCTTGATTGCCACGAGATTGAATCTGGAGATCATGAAGATGAAATAACATGTAAGACGAACAAATTGTGTAGTTTTAAAAATAACCTGCAGGTACATAATATGTTTATAAACATTTCTTTACTGTTTATACTTCGGATGTGCGTGTTTGGAATTTAAAACCTTTAGTAATAACCCTTTTTGAGAAAATTTGGAATAAAGAATATACAAGTATACATGTCTACATAGGATGGGGAAAATATAAGTGTGTTGAATTTTAAGTCTCCTTCTTTTTAAGAGACCATCTTTACTGATCTTAACTGAAACTCCTCTTACCTTTAAACTCACATTCTCATCTGGATCTCTTTTGTCTTTTTCCAAATGTACTCCATTCTGCTTGTGATGATTGGCCATGATCGATGGTTTCTTGTTTCCTCAAACTTTAAATAAAAAGTGGAGAGTGTAAGAATACAAAAATATGGCAGTGAATAAATGTAAAAGTTAGGATAAATCACATGAAGAAATGAAAAGAGAGGAGGATTATTTTACGATTTTACACAGGAGCAATCATTAATATTCATGTTCGAAAATGGTACAAAGATCGAATAAGTATTATTCCGTCTATGTGTTATTATATCACAAAACGCCTCTACATGAGTTGCACGGTAAACATGGTGGCTGTCTTTTTGCTCTTTCCTTGAACTTCAAAACATGGCGATAGCTCAAAATGATACTCAACATTAATCGCAAGTTATAACAATAGCCATTACTCATTAATACAACCACTGTATGCACCAATCGTTCTCAGACATCATACGGAGCACAAGGTTACCATTTTAAAAATCGAAATTTGTATATATTACCCGATTATGACATATCTCTAAACACGCAACATGAAATTCTCTCACCTATATACTATTCGGAAACGACTGAACAGAATATAAGTTCTATTCTTTTATCCAGGCAATAGCTAGACACGAAATTTGTTTGCAGTATACCGGTGGTCTACTATTTATAGTTCATCAACTGTGGTCTACTAATTATAGTTCATAAACTATGAACATGATGAATAGACAGTCGAATGTTGGACTTCGAGCCCAAAGTATAGTCTTTCTTTACAAATTTCAAGCCCTGCTTGCTGTTAGGTCTATGCATAATTTATATATTTATATATTTGTGTCACCCATTGGCGTAAATCCCAGGGGGATGGGGAATATATCCCCCACACTTTTTTGAGAGGTGGGGGGGGGGGGGTGGCGGCGTTACAAATCAAAGACGTTTTAAATATATCCCTCCACACTTTTGAAGGAAGAAATATTTTAATCAATGCAGTTAGTAAAACTTTTGATAATCTGTTATTTTTGGCTGGCTCACTTCGCTCGCTCGCAAAATAAAAATAAAAATGTGTGTAAGGGGGTCTGTGCGGGTGGGTGAGGGTGTGTGTTTATACTTAAGTGTGAGTTCGACAGAAAAAAAAAATTCGGCAAAAAAGTCGATCATCCCCCCTACTCCTCAAAGTGGATTTACGCCGGTGGTGTCACTGTCCAGAGTCTTCATACACTCAACCAAAAAAGTAAGTCCCCCCTAGCATTTTTTCATATATCTCAAAAAGCATTTTACCGATTTTGATCATTGAAACGTTAATGAATAGGGAATTTTCTTACGCATAAAATGAATGGTATGTGTCTGCCACTTGATGGGATTTTTGGTGTGAAATCATGCATTTTATGACAAAAGGTGTGGAAAAATTACACTTTTGTGATTTGTGTCCGCTTCTACACGAATAACAAGAGAATCACGCATGTTTCTGAACTTTCAAGCTCCATTTATCCCATGTCACTCTATGTTTTACTTGTTTTAATCAGGGAAATGTGCATTATCCTGGTTCAATATTTGATAGGTCTATCATCTGCCACCTAAAGAAGATCAATGGGAGAGAGAGTTTGGAGAAGGGTAGGGGAGGAGCTCAACTGACGTGACTGTGTCGCCGAGAGAGACATGTGAAAACATAGAGTGACATGTGATAAATGGAGCTTGAAAGTTCAGAAACATGCGTGATTCTCTTGTTATTCGTGTAGAAGCTGACATCACAAATCACAAAAGTGCAACTTTTTTTTCCAAACCTTTTGTCATAAAATGCATGATTTCACACCAAAAATTCCATCAATTGGCAGACACATATGCGTAAGAAAATTCCCTATTCTATTACAGTTTGAATAATGAAAATCGGCAAAATACTTTTTGAGATATATGAAAAAATGCTAGGGGGGGGGGACTTACTTTTTTGGTTGCGAGTGTATAAATACAATCTCATCACCCGCGTAAAACACAAGTAGACGGAGTGGCAATAGTAACTGTCATATGCATTGCCAGTCCCTCCTCAGATGATTTCCACTATAATTTCTCACAGCTTGGTATATTATTTTGTAGGCCTGTAATAATATATAACAGACTAACTTATCTTAAAAATATATATTCAACCAACACGTGGACTTTGAATCAAACATAATTTATATAGCTTTTCTCATCAAGGAGTTGCCAGGCATCTCCCTCATGATCATTCTTGGATAATTATAGCCTAGATGCATGCAGTTCTGCTCAAAGGTAGTGTGGTCACAAATTATTGATCAACAAGACAACAAATGATACGTACTCGCGTAGGCCTAGCTAGGATTTCTTTTTTTGGGGGGGGGCGATACGGTGAGACCTATTGGGAGGGTGCAGGGAATCGAAGGCGAGTTTTCGACGCTACGACATTTCTCTGTCGTCGTTCCTTGTCTGCACGCTCCTTCTCTTCGTACAGTTCTAATTACCCTTTTCTCTTCTTGCTGAAGCTTTTTGGGCGTTTGGGTGGGGGCGACCGCCCCCATCGCCCCTATACCCGAGTGATGAGCAATCTTACAATCTCTATCTGCTTTAGGTGTTTTTGCGCCATACCGGTATAGTCTAGGGCTCGAAGCCCGACGCGAGTTGGTAGAATAGTATAGTGATTAAGCGAGGTACCACTGTTTATTAAGTTAACAGAGGTACAGAGGGTCACTATGAAACACCCCTGTCTAATAATAATGAGAAGAAGAAGAAAAAACATGGCAAATAATCAAACAACAACTATATACATTTTGTTTTTAGTTTTCCCGCCTGTTTTGTGAATATAGGCCTATTCAAATGAACGAATTCTGAATCAGAGAAACTGGTCTGTCCTTTTAATTTGCCTCTTATTTCATGCATGTGAAATCATGCACCGCAAAGCCTTAAATAAATTTCGATTATGATTTTTAAACAAAACGACTGAAGTACCAATTCAGCTGGAGGGGAAGTCGAGAACAAGAACAGAGGAGGACCGGAAGAGAAGGAGGAGGAGGAAAAGCAGCCTGAGGAAAGGGAAGGGGAGAAGAACATACCGAAAGGCAATTGCAAAGGAGAGAATATGTATAAATGAAGAAACTATCGTTGCCAAATTTAATCTTATTTGGAATATATTTACCCTTCTCTTTTCTCCGGAAGAGATAAACAAAATTCTGTGAGCTGTGCCGGGTATCTTTGCATCGAGCCATCAACTGAGAGCAAGTTTCAGTTTGGTGTTATATTATATATGCATCATTACTTTTACATGTATCTTTCATGTATTCGCTTTAAATTTACTGTAAATGACTGAATCTTGAATTGTGAAATAGAGTAGGACTCGGATATGGTGGACGGGATGATCCCGGGGGGATGATGGACTTTGAATAAAAGTGTGTAGCTCACTCCCAACACTAAAAGGTCTGATGAGGCGACTATCCCGTATGCAGAGCTGAGGAAGAAAACACTGATTGAATTTTGAAAAAAGGGCCGAAGTTTCTACTTTTTGTTACACCAAACTCTTATCTTCAAAGCCATTTGTTGTGAGTAGTTTCATTCAGCTAATTATTTGACTGTGGTTTTGAATAAATGACTAGAAATTAGTACAAATGATAAATACGAAGGAGCTATCAAGTATAATCACTCGTCTCTGGCCTCTGGTCCCGCATATTTCTTTTCGTGTGGCAAGAACTCCTCTGCCGCTCATTACCTTTTTGAGTGCGCTTATTTCAAAGGAAATAGGGACAAATATATCCCAACTCAGTATACAAAACGCCCAAATACATTGAAAACGCGACACCTATTTAATACCAAAGATGTAAAAACACTGTCAAAACTTGTCAAGTTTGTTCGCATGTTAAAGTTTAGTAGATCTTGACATTATGATCTATTCACGTTAGACTAACGTTAGACCCACTCACACTTGATGCTTCGGTTAGGTTATACTATTACTAACCTCGCACAACAGACGTGCTGTACTAGTATGCAAATTGCTGACTATAGGAAAGTAGTGTTCTACCAATGAATTTTTGAGGACAGAGGAGCAAGGGTTGTGCCACCAGTGATCAGAAAAATATTTTTCAAAATTCATTTGATCAAGATAATTTACATCCAGTTGTACGAATGAAATGGAAATAGGATATTTTATTATCCTAGGTGTAAAAAACAAATATGTGAATTTGTTGATTATTTTAGTGATTTCAATCTTTGACTATAGAGGGCAGCAGTGAACGTCACATAAATTTGCACAGCTCAGCATACCAATGTAGCCCTGTGTGAGACTAGACTAGAGGTCTACTAAACTTTAACATGTGAACAAACTTGATGAGTTTTGACAGTGTTATTACTAATAACTGTATATGTATATGATATACACTCATAAAACTACTTGTACATGTACAAGCTTATCTCAGATAAGCTTGTACTTCATAGTAGTCAATGCGGGGGAAAAGCTTGAATGTATAGCTTTTGTGTGTTCCCAGGCGTTTGGGCTTGCCAGAAAATCACACATGAGAGGAAAATAATTATTAAAAATTCCATTTTCAACTCTGAATCCCCAAATTTGTGGCATATTAAGAGTTGAAGAGTCCCTGAATCAGATAATCTAGCAAATTTAAGAAAATTAAATCTTGCTTAGGGCAATTTTGTTGTCTGTTTTTGACTGCTGCCTGCAACAATGAATGTTCGCTACAGTCCCACACACGTTTGGCCCAATGAGTGTCATACAACATACGAGGTTATCTGATGTATTATATCACTTATACATGTGCAAGCTTATCTGAGATAAGCTTGTACATAGCAGTCATCACGGTAGAAAAGCAAGAGCAATAGCTTTTATACGTATTCCCAGGTGTTGGGGCTTGGTAGAAAATCACATGTATGATAATTGTTTCAATTCCATTTTCAACTCTGAATCCCTAAATTTGTGGAATATCAAGACTTGAAGAATCCTTGAATAAGATATCTAGCAAATTTGAAAAAAAAAAATCTTGCTTAAGGCAATTTTGTTGTCTGTTTTTGACTGCTGCAACGGTACCCTATTGTAACCCTCACCATTAAAAGTTTGGGGGATGTGTCCCCCTCTCTACCCCCCCCCCCCCCGATTGATGCTTATGACCTGATGACACAGAAATTGTCCCAGTGACAGAAACATGAATGTACTTTTGCAGTACTGAGATATTGTAATTGCTGTGAATGAATGAAGAATTAGGGTGAAATATTTCATAGTTCCATAGTTGAGAGTTATTTTTTTACCAAAAGAAAGAAAGGTTCTCAGCAACAAGGAAAAAAAAAAGATGGCTTGAATCGTGTGCTTGCTTATGCAGTGATCGAGCCCTGTGATAGCTCCATAGAGTGACAATTAGTCACTGCACCTTAAACATCTTTTATTTTTATTATGATACAGAATATTTATGGCTTTAACCCATAGAGGTACAGTGTCTCCTTTAGAAGATGCTTTTGCAGTATCTGCTGATCCAGAATGCTGGGCATTACATACTATACATGAGCAGAAAGAGAAAAATTCACTTAAAGTTTTGAGTCCATTCCCAATGCAGTATGTTGTTCCGTTTTCGAATTAGAGCAGTTTAAATGTAACTAATCATTAAACTCTTTAAATTGGCAACGCAGTGAATATTATATAATCACTATTTCTGTATTCAAATTGGCAGTTTCAGCTTAAATTTTGCAATCAGAATTCATTTTGGTTCATGTTATATCTATATTTATTTTTTTCAAATTGTGTAAGAGCAGAAAAAAAATATATTTGTTGCCAATTTGAGGATTGAAGATGATTAATTTAGACCTCTAAAAAGCTCTGTACTTCTATGGGTTAACATGCATGGGTGTCTTTCTGTTGCTCCCACTGGAAATAAGAAAAGCCCCATCTGATACCGTCTTCAAAGTCTTCAAAAGGCTCACCTTTTTTCAGAAGTTTTTGGTTAGTTGTATAATACATGTATATGTTTAACTTGTTTGAGCAGTAGCATTGTTGGGAGCTCTGTTACACTACAGTGCTGGGCCGGTATTCTGAAAATCGTGTTTTCTTTTGTCTTATCTTCGCTGTGTTAATTGTCATAACAAATCATAAAGGCGTACTTACGGTTGGTTTAAACTGCGTAAATGACCAGCACACAAGACAAAAGTGCGCGATGTGAGCCAATGGCGTACGCTATTTTTGAGTGCAAAGATAACACGATTTTCAGAATACTGGCCCAGTAGAGTATATTTACATAGTGACTGCGCTATATACAATGTAAATGATCTAATTATTATCATTATTATTATTATTATCATTATTATTATTATTATCATTATTATTGTTATTATTATTATCATTATTATTATTATCATTATTATTATTATTATTGTTATTATTATTATCATTATTATTGTTATTATTATTATTATTATTATTATTATTATTATTATTATCATTATTATTGTTATTATTATTATTATCATTATTATTATTATTATTATTATTATTATTATTATTATTATTAAATAATATGCAGAAGTCTGCAGTTTGGTTTCCAGATCTATCTATTAGGCTACTTTCTATCATCCAGTACACTTGTTCTTGTACAATTCTGTGTCAACACAGTGTTTATCCTTACTCCTAGGTTGAGCTGCTTTGCAGTATGGATGAGCATACCCAACTTGCTATGGCCTTGTCTATTTCTATGATGGATGACAAGGGGCAAGGTAGCGCAGCCATTCATCTACCCTTAGAGGAACCAGCAGCAAAACCAAAGAAGAGAAGCAGGAAAAAGAAGAAAACAGAGTAAGGCACTAATTTGCCCAGTTACATCATAGCTCCCTTGATTTGCCTATACCTTTTAACCCATAGCAGTACAGAGCTTTCTTGAGGTCTAAATTAATCATCTTCAATCTTCAAATTGGCAACAACTATTATTTTTTTCCACTCTTACATAGTTTGAAAAAAAAAAATATGGATATAACATGAACCAAAATGAATTATAATTGTAGAATTGAAAAAAAAATTTGCCAATTTGAACATTGAAAGAGTGATTACATAATATTCACTGCATTGCCAATTTAGAGAGTTTAATGATTAGTTACAATTAAATTGCTCTAATTCGAGAATGCCACACTCTACTTTATTGAAAATGGACTCAAATTTTTCAGTGAATTTTTCTCTTTCTGCTCATGTATGATATGTATTACCCAACATTCTGGACCAACAGATACTGCAAAAGCGTCTCCTAAAGGAGACACTGTACCTCTATGGGTTAACCTGTTGAATACTGAATTCTTACAATCCCCATAGGTTTTGTACAAGAACCATGCAGTCCCAGTAGGCAGTGGGTTGATAATGCACCTTTTAAATACTATTCTTTGTAACTCTGTTAAAAACAATATTTATTCACAGGATTTCTTGAAGATTTTCTACAGAAAAAGTGACACTTCAAAAGTGATCTCTTCCTTGCCTAAAGCTATATCACTGAATCACTCTACTCCCATACATTTCTTTTTCTCAGCAGGTTTGTTGAAGAATTCTTGAACTATGTTTCTCTGGTTACTGATTTGACAGATAATCAATTTTCAAGTGAAAAGAGTAATGGTTAGGTTTTGATCTTAGCTGTACACAGTATGGGAGATTTACAGTGTCTTGGTGTAGTGATAGGGTTTGTAGCCTTCAGATATGCAACCTTGAATGCTGGACATGCATACATCATATACGGCCTAAGTATGGGAGTACCAATTACCTTAAAGAATAATTTTGTGTACAGCTAGTATGTGTGAAATGATCCCATAAAACTTTACCTGACATTCTAGGGGTTAACGTTTATGGAGTTTGAAGAAAAAAAAGGATAACATCATGAGACCACACAATTAGGGCATTTACGGAATCGAATGGCTGTTTCATTCCGTAAATCTTAATATATAACAGTGCATACACTTACGTCAACTAGTCTCCCTCACTAGTCGCTTTTGTGTTTAATAATTGAGCGTATACTTGAGCTTGCGATATCTCTTTATCTAAAGTTTGAAGTCTGTGCAGCAGGCATAAAGAGGGCGCTATTCAGAATTATGAACAGCGATGGATAGTACCTCATCTAGATGTACGTATACGCATTTGCCTTGTTTTTGAAAGCTGGAAGATTGCCACTGTAGACCAAAGTTTCATTTGGGTTGTTCAACTTCCACTTGTATGTTTCTGAAGTCTATTCTCGCACATTTCGCAATGCATTGTGGGATTTTTTCTTTGGTCACTAAGACTTGATTTTTATTTGATTTCAATGTTTTTATGATTTTTTAGGCTGCATACAATCATCAATTTTCATGAACAAATGGGCAGCGAGGAATCACCCCGTCCTTAATTCTGAATGGCGCCCTCTAAATGTTGTGTTACACGTACTTTAATACAGTATAGTGACAGTGAATCTCAAACATACAGAGCAAAATGTCTTTTGGTGATTAGTTCATTTGAATTTATCATGTTGTTTAGTGAGGACCTAGATGAGCAGACCTGTATAAAAAAACGTAGCAATACAAGAAAATTGTTGATGTTGCCAATTTAAAGAAGAAAGCTGATCTAATTAGGCTTAAAATAATTTCAGTCATGAATGGGTTTATGTACAATTTTTGCAGTGAAGATCTAGATGAACACACCCGTCTCGCAATGGCCATGTCAGCTTCTCTGGCTGATGAGACTAAGCAGAAGAACAAGGATCTTGGACAGAATGAAGAGAGACCAGGCAAGAAGCCTAGAGCTAGGGCTAAAGGAAAGCTAAAGAAGATCCATCAAGAGTAAGTGCAAAGGAGCTTGTCAGTTGTCAGTATATGTTGTTACAGCTTGCTTTTCTTTCTATTTGTTTCCTTGTTTTTCCTTTCTATTTATTTCCTGGTATTTCTTTGCCCATAACAGATTCATTACTGAGATATGTATAAGACATTAACAACACTTAAGTTGATTTCTTTTTGTGTTAAATTTTACTAGGGCTCTAAAGAACTTAGAAGAACTCTGTTTGCATTCTCAAGAAAAAAAAAGTCCAGAATTTATCATTACCAGTTTGTAGTAATCTCTTATTTTCAATGCATTTGTTAGGAAGTGTTTAATATTTTTACTTTACCGTATTAAGGTTCCCAGTTCTGTTAACAAGGCAAGATGAGGAAAGACAGAAAATTTTGGAACAGCGCATCAGTGCTCTTTTGGAGTCATCACGCTCTGTAAGTTCTGAATTTTTCTTTTCTGCTTTACCCCATTCTTTCTATAGACTCCCTATTTCAAATGAGATTTGTCATACTTATGAATTTTTCTTTGAATACTATTAAATAAATATTAGTCACTGATTAAAATTATAATCCAACTTGGTTATTTTTGCAGAAGGATGTGAAGTAGCTTTTACCAGTTCCGACAGAATCATTCATCAGTGTGGCTAGTTGCCCATTGTTTAAAACCCTAAGAACAGCACCTGGAAAATAATGACTTGTTTTGTGATTAAGTAAAGGCATTTGTCCATGCATCCTGTAGTTGATGAAGACTTGATATTCTTATGAAGTGTTGATATATGTTTTACTACAGACTGTATAAAGAAAATTTAATGAACACCCTGTAGTTGATGACAGAATTAGCATGATTTATTCACTTTGTTCCACTGCATAATGTTTAAAGAAAAATGTCTGCAAAACCGAGAGATGATGAAAATGGTATATTCACTTCATTCCTCTACAGGGTGTGTAAAAAAAATTCACATCCAGTAGTCCATCAAAGAAATAATGCATGTCGCTGATAAGATGCTATCTTTCGTTCCTTAAACCAGGAAGACTTCATTAGCTCTCACCATGTGTTTCAACCAAGTAGAATCAGGACAAAATACCTGAACCCCGACAGTCGTCCTCTCATCAAAACTTACCCTGGGAATATAAGAGTAAGTTTAATTTTTTTTAGCATATCTGAATTATGCATGCCCAACACATTTATCTTTGTTGTGAAGTAAGAAGAGATGGAGTTATTGATCTCCCTTACCTCTTTATGCAGTTTTAGTTATGGAATGATCTCCCAGATCGGTTTCAACTTACCACTATCTTCTGTTTAAATTTACTAGTCACTTTAAATTTAAAAAAATTGTACAGCTATTACATGCAAAAGAACCCCCACCCCTTCCATATATAAAAGTAGGCGAGTAGGCTCAGTTGGTAAAGCATCTGCCTGTCGAACCAAAGATTGTGGGTTTGAGTCCATCCCGAGCAGATGACTGAAACCTGCATTGTGTGTTAACATGCCTTCCCCTGTTTCATAGACACAGGCTACGTTTCAATGGAAAACACTCCGTCCCTCGTGTAGGACGTTAGATGGAGGCCCTGTGTAGAGGAGAGTCACCACCTTTGCACGTTAAGAACCCACTGTACTATTCGAAGAAGAGTAGGGGAAACCCTGTTGTAGTGGTACACCTGCACATCCCAAAAAGTTATATCGGGAGGAGAGACTCGAGGGTCACAGTGATTAAGTTCACTTTTCCCCTCCCAGGCCCAAGTGATGCCAAATACTTAATAATGATACTTCATAATATTTATAAAAAAAAAACGAAAAAAAAACACTTTACCCAGCATTCTAGAATTCAGTGGTTAAGGGGTTTGAGGAAATTACAGGATAACATAGGACCACACAACTCAGGTGTTTGCAGAACCAAATGACCGTTTGAATCCGTTTCATGCCCCACATTAGAGAGTATATTTGAACTCGCAGTATCTCTTGATATAATTAATATTTAAAGCCCATATTCTTAGTATAGTGTAGTGACATTGAGTCCCTTACATACAGGGCAAAATGTCTTTTTGTAATTGGCACTCTTTGAATTACAGCAACTATCTGAAACTTGCTTCAGGAACAAGTTATTTTGAAAAAAAAAATGATGAACTCTCCTCTCTTGATGAAATAATTATGGTTTCCATTTTTTCAACCTTAATAGATAAAATCTGGTCTTCAACTATGGGATGCTGCTGGGGCAGATCTATTTAAAAAGCAGACTGGTAAGTCACCCTTCTACGTGGAGCAGCTTCAGCCTACCATTGTACCTTTGACACCAAAGAATCATACCAGTCCAACCCCACATCAGGTTTCCATCAAAACACCACGCAAGCTTTCTCCAAAGGTATGTGTATACCATTTAAAAAAAAAAAGAGCATTGGTATTTCCTGTGCTTTCGTATAAGTACAGAACATATGTTTGACTCTAGACTTCATTCCCACTGGATCGACAGCCTGAATGGCCTTATTGCGTGGAGTATATGGCATGCATATGCATTATGTGTGCTTAGAGTCAATCTTGGCAGTCCGATGCTGGTGCCCATAATTGACTAAAGTCGCTAATGCATTACGGAATTAGGATATGAAATGTAAAACTGCACAGTCCACTGTAAGCTTAATGAGCTATTTTGTTATGCAGTGTTTAATACAGGGTCGTTAGTGCATGACCGTCGCTTTTATGTAACGTGTTTGTGCAGTTATTGCCTCATGATTGACTTCCTATCCGGGGGGGGGTGTTTCACAAAGCTGTGCGTAAAGTACGCATGACTTTAAGAATGACTTTATTATGAACAGCTGAATGGAATGCCCAAAGTTTTTCCTCTTGTTTCGACAAAGTGACTGTATTTCTCATAATCTCTATTAAATTGTTGATAAAAACTGTACGTCACATTGAAAATGTTGTGTTAGTAATAATAATGGTAATCTACATAAATATTTCAAGTTAGCTTATAATGCGATTAAATATTAGTGCTTAACCGATACGGAATTTTGCTGCCGATCCTATCCCCGATGTTTTTACATCTGCATCGGCCCGATTCCGATTCCAATTCCGATACTGATGCAGCGCAGAGCGCGGCTAAAGTAGAGATGAGTAATACAATAACAAAAATTTAATCCCGTCTGCTACGCCCGCAGTGCAAAACAACATAGGGTCTAAGTGTGACTGTAACCGCCAAACATCTGTTGCTTGCATCGGTTCCGCCTTGGCTCACCATCAAAATATTTACCGATTCCGATGTTTAGCCAATGCGGCCAAGAATCGGCAGTCACCGATCTCCGATGCGAATATCGGTTAAGCCCTATTAAATATGATTGGAATCCCACTTTGCTTTCCATATTCCATTCTTAAAGTCATGAGTAACTTTGCAGGATTATAGCCAACTGGTCTACTACCAGTTGGTCTAATTGCCAGATCGTCTAACACCACCATTTGGGCTACTATCATTTTAGTCTAATCACCATTTTGGTCTAATCATCACTTTGTCTAATACCCACTTGGGCTAATTGTCATTTTGTCTAATGATCGAATGGTCTAATTGCCACTTCGTCTACTTAGTTTTCCATATTTCGTCCAATGACTATTTGGTCTATTAGCAGTTCGTCTAATCTGATAGACTAAGTGGTGTAAGACCAAGTGGGTATTGGACGAAATGGGCATAGCCTATACTGAAAATAAGACAAAATGGTAAATGGACTAAGTAGAAAATAGACCAAATGGTTATTAAATGAACTGGTTGTAGATGAAATGGGATTAGACAATGTGGGATGAGACCAAATGGGCGTTAGACAAAGTGGGAGTAGACCAAGTGACAATTCTCTACTTTGCGCACAGCAACAGGTGTAAAACACCCCCCTGGATTGTTAAAACACTGACCCTCACACAAATCCTGACTCTATTAAACTTAATTTCATTTCATTTGCACTTGAGCGTAGATCAATTCACCTGACTTGTAGCCTAGTCACTTGATATTCATAAACCCTCACCATTTTCTTGTGTCCTTGTTTATATGTATGTGTATCTGTACAGTCTGCAACATTAGATGAAGCCAGTGCAGAAGAGAGCATGAGTATGACACAGTCCCTGGGCATGACGGTGCAATGTTTGGCGGAGCTAGCAGAGGAAGGACTTCAATACTCACTGTCTCTGTCATCGGAAAAAGCGGGGTTTATTCCCCAGGAAACAGAGCAGAGGGTACTTATTATTGGGCATTCTCTTTTTCTTGGGTAGTAGAAGTAGTAAATTGTATGATTGTAATCTCAGTTGATTCATACTGACCTGTATCCCTTATTTTTGGCCTTTCTCAGCTGAAAGGGTTGGATTCTGCCCCCCCCCCCCCCCACCCAATCCAGGATCTAGACCATGGAGTTGATGAAAGATTTTGAAACTTAGTATGTAGATTATGCATCATTATGAATGAAATTATGTGAAGTTTTTTGTGTACATTTCAAATGGTTGTGAAATTCCTAATGAATTATTCAAATTTGCATGTGTTGAAAATTGTGTATTGTACATATGGGAAAATAACTGATTTGGCCATGAACAAGTCAAATACAAATGAATCTAGATGACAGCAATATGCGGTTTGTACGCTAATCTCATCCAAGCTATGAACATTTTTTTTCCTTTGATGATGTCATGTCAGGCGGAGAGCCCAGAGAATCGATTGAGCGATGATCAACTCACCCTCTTGGAAGAGCTGTCTAGTCTGGTGAACTCGCCGACTATGAGTGATGCAGTCATCCAGATAGATGATGGCAGTAAACTCCATGTACATAGCTTCATGATCCAGCTACGATGTCCAGCATTAGCAGCGGTGAGTATGTTATTTAGGGTTGAGGACTGCTTTTAATTTGGTGCCTTGACTCGTGAAAAAGCTTTGTTTCTGTGCAGTGAACCCACTGAATAGACCTGTTAACTAATTTTTATATTAAGAAGAACTATATATATATATAAAGAACTAAGAAGCTTGTCAGAAGCTTGCCCAACATAGCAACAACTAATGTATGCAAACTGGATTCCATCTATTTAAATGCCATTATGCATACTTGGTAACCAAGGGTTATGGAGAGAAACGTGCATAGATTTGAATACATTAGTAAACAGTCTATACTATGCCTAAGATAGCTCGGGAGGGGGTCTGTGGAAAATGTATGTTATACCATATCAAATTGTGCTTAACGGATAAGTGCTTGTTGCGAGTTATCCGAGGCTCAGTATGAGATCTGTTTAGAATTTTCACCCTTTATTTAGTGATAGTGTATGATGATGATGACGGCAATGATGATGAAGATGATGATGATGATGATGATGATGACGATATGACGCTGGCGATGATGATGACTGTATGATAATGATAACGATATGAGGATGATGATGATGATGATGACTGTGTGATAATGAGGATGAAAATGAGAACAAAAAGCAGTGACACCGGACCATGATCATGATGTTATTGGATGATCATGATTGTAATGAGGATTATGAACATGATGATGCTGGTGATTATTGGCAGTATGATGATGGCAAAAAATGATAAGATGAAAATGGTTACGCTACAAATAATATAGAGAAAAAAAAACTTATTATTTCCTTTTGTATAATTCAACAATATTGTTTTTACCAACAGCTTCTTGCTGAATCACTTGGGAGAAACAGCACTAGTCTTCCAACCATTGTTGTGACTGATGTAGGCTATGAAGCTATGGAGAATGTCCTCAGTTACATATATTCAGCCAGTATTAACATTACCAGTGATACAGCAGCTGAAATCAACAGATTTGCCGAAAGGTGAGCTAATTCTATCCTCCATGTTTATCAGTAATCAGGGCTTGCCTTTAACTTTTTTTTTAAGTAGCCAGCCGGGCCACTTGACTAGAAGGTTCAGGTGGCCAAATGGAATTTCAGGTGGCCCTGATATTATTCTGCTAAGATACATGCATACTAATACACAATGACATGTTAAGCTCTTGGGGAAGGGAGAGGGGAGGGGCTTTTTTCTTACAATTGAAAAGGTAAGATTAAGAAACGGGCCTACTCTCATCTGAAGCTGAAAAATATTTTTATATGGCGTGTTTGATTGATAACAGCACACTCCCGGCCAAGTCATAAAAGTAGCTCGATCTATCCTCCCAGGGATCAGAGAATAACTCTTTTGTTTTGAGAGATTCAAAGACTAGAAAAAAGGGGACACCAGTGTGCAACTGAGCATAATGCGATCTTTCCATGGATGCATGTCCCAATACGAACATTCTTTTTTGCAAAATAATATCCCTCCCCGTCGTAAGTAACTGAAGAAAAAGGAGATCAGAAGGAGGAAAAGGAGATGGACAAGGAGAATAATGAGAAGAATTTTTTTTTAAAGCAAGAAAGAAATGCAAAAATAAAGAAACATAAATAGATAAATACAAGAGCCAGAAGCAGCATGTATAGGGATAAAACAGGAAAGGATGAAAAAAAAAAGGATGAAAAGAAAGGAAGAAATAATTAAAGACAAGAGCTGAAAGGAGATGTAGGGGAAAAGAAGGGAAGGAATAAATAAAGAAAAGAGTTGGAAGGAGATGTAGGGATACAGACAAAAAAATTTTTTTGGGGGGGGGGGAAGAAAAAGGAATAAGAATTGGACGAAGAACAATCAAGAGAGGGAGAAGTGAAAAAAAAAGAACAATAGAAAAGGGACAGGACGTGTACGTAGACAAAAATGAAAAAAAAGAAGAGAGAGGAAAGAAGAAAAATAAAAAGAGGGTAAGGAGAAAAGGGAAGAGAGATGGAAGAAAAAGCCACGGATGAGGAAGAGGGAGATAAGGTAAAAAAAAATTAGAGAATTATGTCATTTGTGAATTAAGAGTGAGATCAAACGTTCCAAATACTTGGATCATTCATACACACAGACTATTTATTTTATTTTCTGGTAAATATAATAATAATATATAAATATATCACGTTTAAAAAAAGCATCAAGTGCAAATTATAATACGTTCCAAGTGCCCAAATAACAGGCCTACCCAACAAACTAAGGCGTCGATCTTCTTTCAAGTGATAAAACTAGGTCAAAGTATGTGTCATTCTTCTATCACGTACGTGCTTGTGAATGGAAATAGTGTTTGCTCCAGTTAATTGTTTTGCTAATTTACAGCAAGTGCCTGATTATTGATAGCGTAAGCCGTAATTCTTGTTGCTCATCGCACCCATACACTTAACCCTGACATGCTATCAAGAATATTCAGAGAATAAACTTTGATACAAGTTGATAATTTATCAAACTGTGAAAAGACGTGTTGGGGGAGTAAATAAAATGGGCTTGAATTCAGACTACATGTATATAAAGGCTCCGGCCAGCGCCACATGCACATGCTCGTCACCAACAACGACAACAATGATATGGGGAGCCTTTCATGAAACCAAATCAGTCAGGGATTTTCACCGACTGTTGTTCTAAGCTACTGCAATCCTCGCATTTGATTGGCTGAGAGCAAATTAGTGACTCAGTGAAAATCGGTGACAAACTTTGACGGAACACGACCTGACCCCGATATCGCTGCATCAAACGTACGTACATACTAAACTGCAGCTATAAATAGCGCTAGCTACGTACGTACACACTGCGTATCATCAACACATGCGCTGCGCTGCACACACAATTCGCGATCACTTCAGTGTTTGTGCACATTGACGTTCAAGTTAGATCTACGAATCTACTGGACAGCGAGAGCTTATTTTGAACTCGTATGATTTCAGTTGTCTTAAATTTTAAAAGTATGCTCATTTTCAGTAATTGACACTCGCAGACTAGATCTAAGATCTGCTAGAAAACTTCAATTTTTTCATTATTTTTGTTTTCATTTTGTTATTTTGGGGTGGCCACCCGGGCCACTGTTCCGACATTTTCGGGTGGCCCGACGCCGTTTCGGGTGGCCAATGGCACCCGGGCCACCGCTAAGCGCGAGCCCTGGTAATGGATTAATGCAGTGAAAGAGCATAAGCTTGTGAATGGAGGTTTGTTAGGCAAGTCCTTGTTTGGGGCTGCTGTGTTTGTAAAGGAAATCCATATCATAAATGCTTCAGGTTAGCATGTACCATATTAGGAGATTTTCCATAAAGCTACAGCAGGTTCCATAAGCTGTACAGAAGTGCATTGGGATGTTCTATTAAAATACTTATAAACTACACTAAAACAGAACATTTCTGTTCATTATTGTTCATGTAATTTAAAACATTGTGAAACAAACTTTTGGATTTTTTGTAAAAGTAGATGGAAAATAGCATTTATATCTCTCTTTTTTGTTGTTGTTGCCAAAACAGGTTTGAAATGGCAGAGCTGGTCACACACTGCAAGCCTTTCCTTCGAGATGATACAGACTCTAAGGCTGCACCAAAGAGAAGTGAACTGGACATTGTGGACAAAGACCTCAACCAACTCATTGACAGTCTTTGGGAGGATGAGGATGATGAAAAGGAAAAGGAGAACCATGGAGATGCTGGGAGGACATCAGATGATGATGTGGACGAAACCCTGGATGACGATGAAATTAAGGAGATTTGTGATGTGGTGTCGTCCCAGCGATTAAGAAGCAGAACAGACATCTCAAACAATGAGGGTGATGACATACTTGGGATGAAGCTAGATTACCCCAGAGTTAGCAGTCCAAAGAATACTGATGATGATGAGATGAGAGATGAGGAGGAGGAGGAGGAGGAGGAGGAGGTGATGAGCAAGATGATGTTGACACAAGGATGCAGACGCAGTGATAGCGGTAGTTACTGTTCCCATAGAAACGTTACAGATGAAGATGATGATGGTGAAGATTGGAGCATGGCAATGGAAGATGAAGTGATACTACAGGGTGAAGCAAATACCCCTTGTGTGACACCTTTAGCAAAGAAAATGGCTGCAAAAGGAAAGATTGGTGAGAATTTACATGAGGTTTGTAACATTGTAGATAATATTCCAGAGAAAGACCATGAAAGGAGGAGGAAAGTTGGTGATACTTCCTCATCAGGAAATGACACTCTTACTGATGAACCCAATAACAGAACGTTGGAGAGGAGCAGTCATTCTCTTTTTGATGAGACATTGGTACCTGAATATAATGTAAGTGCAGCATCTGTGGCAGATGATCACAAACCAAGACAAACATCTCTAGAGAATTTGAAAATAACCAATGTCTGCAGCAAGGATGCAGAAAATCACCATGGGCTCAAAATTTTGTTAGATGATAGAGTTGATCGCTCAGAAAGTCCAGATGATGAAGTACTCTTCCTCCGCACTGACTCTGCGGAATCAGAAAGTGATGGACAGAGCAGAAATCTAAAGAAAAGCCATCGAAGTTTGTTGTTAACAGGAACAGCAGCAGGAAGGTTTTGTCATGAGGAGAAAGAATCCAGTATTGATGACACTGGTCAGAGAAGAGGAAATTCATCAAAGAGGAAGAAGCTGTTGATACAACAGTACTCACCACAGAGTGACTCCGATGGTAGTCGTTCGCCACTTGATTTGGTGACATCTTGTCATGGTGATGAGATACAAGTGATGGATGTAGAGGAAAAGAAGTTGGGAAAAAACCTTGATGGAGTCCGTCATATGCCTTCAGTAGTCCTTAAGAAGCTCTCTATGACCTTGGACTGTAATAGGTTTGGCCAGGACAGCGATAAGAACCAGGAAAGATTGGTGTCGCAGTCATCTTCTACAGAACATCTAGATTCTTCAACTTCCCGCAATATACTGGACTCTTTAGATGGGAGCCTCTCTGAGGATATTCTCTCCCCATCACCGCCACCATCTCCCAGATTTTCCAGGGCATCTCAGATTCCACAGGTGGAGAAAACGGTAGAGGATAGGAGAAGTCCAATGAACATGAGCAGTCATTCAGAATGGAATCACTGTAAGAGTTTGAATGCAGCTGCTTCAGTTAGAGAAAAGAGCCTTGTAGATGAGGATGATCCGTATGAACTGTCTACTTCATCTTCTGCCTCTTCAGGAAACGGAAGGAAGCAATCGTCTTCATGCAAGCGGAAGAAGCCGAAGAAAGTTAAACGAGAAAGACCACAATGTGACAATGCTGATAAGTTATCAAGTCCTCGTGAATCCAATTCAAGCTCCAAGGACACTAAGCGAAGATGGCCTGCTTTGAGGAGGGATCATGATCTTCCATCTCGCAAGTCGAGAGATGCAGTTCATTGTGAGGCACAAGTGATGGTACCGCAGGACTTTTCTCCAGCTCCCATGTCTCCAGACAGAATATCACTGTCTCCTCCGAAGGCAAGATCTCCAGCGTCTGTAGGGTCTCCTGTGCTGGGGGCTTCTCCTGTCCTGTCAAGGTCTCCAGCTGTATCAAAGACTCCTGCTGTATTGAGGTCTCCTGGTGGATCCTGTAGGGAGTCTCCATGCTCAGCCATGCAGGACATGGATGGTACGACTGAAGAAAGGTTTGCCTTTGACATGGAAGAGGGATGTGGATTTGATGACTTCCATGTCGAGATGGATCTGCCACAGGATGATGTTGTTGGTGATGATTATGATGATGATGGTGCTGATGATACTGGAGAAATTACCCATCAGGTGGAGAAAGTGATGGAAGATGAGTATTGTCTAAATGGAAATGGGGTAACAAGTGAGCATCTTGTGACTGGGAATCACCAAGATGATCATTTTGTAGAACATGAAATTGACTTGACACAAGAAAGAGATGGAGAGGAGGAGGAAGAGGAGGAAAACGAGAAGAATGAGGAAGATGGACTCATGGACAGTGTTGACCACCATTCTCCAGTGCTTAGAGGGAGGAGTAGTGGAAGTGATTATCCCATGGACATCAGTCACAGGGAGCCTGAAGACAGAGGCAGATTACAAAATTTTGGAACCCCACATGTGAATCATCCTCAGGTGAGGTTATGACACAGTTTTAAATTACGTTTTTTCTGAAAATGATTGTAATTTATGACTGATGTAATGGTGTAATGAGATAATTTTCTTAATATGAGACTTCAAGGCGAACAACACGTACAAACAAAAGTTTTAAAATGTACTTTTTATGTATTTGAATTTGATTACTCATAGTTGTATGCAATATTTGTATTTTCATAGTTGTATGCAATATTTGTATTTTTGTTACATGATATAAAATATCCTGAAAATGTTTTCTACTTTATGTTTCATGACAGAGTTATAGGTTTGTAAGGCGTCTTACCTATATGTCGCTGTGCAAAAGAACGCGTCCGGAACGCAAAATGAAAAATGATTGAAAATCAAATTTTTCGAACAATGATTGATAATTTCATGGGTAGCATGTAGACCTTGTAAATTGATTGATATACGATCTTCTTGTGGCATGATCTTTGCTAAAATTCTATTCCAGTATGTCAAAATAGACATTTTAATTTTTGCATTTTTGTATTTTGCGTTCCGGACGCGTTCTTTTGCACAGCAACATAAAGATAAAACACCTAACAATACTGACTCATATTTGTGCATGATCTGATAAGTGCAGACATTGTATATGGTGTTATGCTATTTCACTGAATATTGTCTACTTTCAAAATGATGACAGAGACCGCTGTTAGATAGAGGACCAAGAGACATATCTAATGGACATCGTAAGCTTCCTCAGTCATTGCGAACAACTCCGAGGACTTCACAGTCATATGCAGGTATGGTCTATAAAGTAAAGGAAGTCAAAGTTTTAAAATCATGGCACAAGTAAAGTTGTTCCTTGCTGAATAGCATTTGGGTGCCCCCATTTTGTTATCATGAAGTGTTTTGATGATGCATTTTAAAGGAGAATGCAACCCAGACATCAGTGTGCTTCCAGTGAATGAAGAAGAACAAGTAGAGTAAACAGTGAAAGTTTGAGGAAAATCGGACAATCTGTTCAAGAGTTATGAACTTTAAAAGTTTAAGTAAATCCTTATTGTGGGGATCCTTGAACTGGCTGGCCATTCATGCCACTGCTTTCTTTCACCATGGATCTCTCAAAGGATTTGCAAATCATGGTCACAAATATGCAGAATTGATAATTTTTTATAGTTCATTGATGAAGAAAACAAAAAAATGTAAATTCTTCAAATTTGTGACAATGATTTCTGCATCCCTTGAGAGGCCGATGGTGAAAGCAAACAGAGGCATGAATGGTCTGCCATAGTTAAGAGCGATTTGAGTCAGTCTTAGTCTTTGTGAAACACCCCCCAGGTTCTACAACTCAATCCATGTTGTACACCCATTGATATCATTAGGTGCTGTCCTCAGGACACCATCGGTGTCACGGCTGATAGAAGAAGAGTATTTTCCTCCTGCTCCAATCACACCAATGCCTAACTATGACTCTATGCTGACTCCAGAACTAAAGGTAGGAATTACATGCCCTCATATTCTACAGTTAATGCAGAGATACCTCTATATAGAGACCGCTCAAGGGAGAGCAGTCTTCATGGGCAAATGTGTAATTGTACATTTAACACATGTTTCTGTGGAAATTTCTGTTCAAGGAACCCAAAAGTGGACTTTATAGGCAGGTGGTTTTTCTATACAGTTGCTTGCTAAAGGCATACCTGTCTGTCCCTATTTAACAGGGACAATCCTTATTTTAGGGGAAAAGGAAAGAGCAATTTTCACCCTTGATGACCCTGTGTTCCTATTTTTGTAAAAATCTGTTTATAGTAATGTATAGGAAATTCAAGAATGTTTCTGGTTTTGAGAGTTCCTTAATCAATTGCCCCTATTTCTTGACTAGTAGAGTTGGCAGGTCTGTAAAAGAGGTTTGAGTGTAGTAGAGGTAAATTAAGTAAATTTTCAATCAAAATGTCATGAAAATAGTTGCCTTGATTCATGATTAATATGATTAATCGTTGAGTGTAGTAAAAGTGAAATCATGAAAATGCTGCTAAAATCTGTGAATGTTTTGATACAGAAAAATTAACGTCCCTCACACTTGTATCAAGAGCACCCTTCCTGTTATGGTTCATCCATATGATAAGTGTTGTTCTCTGCTTTACCTTCAGAAAGAGCTGAAGAGGTTTGGAGTGAAGGCAATGGGTAAAAAGAAGGCCAGGCTCATTCTGACACAAATATTCTCTTATTTACATCAGGGTAAGAATTATTCAGCAAATTTTTTGTGTAGTATCATACTTACAAGATTTAGAAACATCATTGGCTGTACTTTATATAAAATACTATGATAACCACTGAATAATCTTTGAAGTCATTAAAACTCCGTGTTGCATTCTTTGTTGATACTTTTGTTATTAAAATGAGCCATGTTCATAAAGTGTACACCAAACCCCCCAATCATACTAGAGTTTACCCCCTTTCGTTTGTGCATCCATATGCCTGCTTTTTCGAACATAATTATGACCCTTTCTTTGAAAATGAGAAATCTTGTTATTTGTATTGTGACTTATCCCAGTGATGCCCGAAGACGAATCAGACGATGACACCTCATCCACAGCTCAGACAAAGCCTGAGCCAGGACCGACCAAGGGAAGATCTCGTAAAGGAAAATCTGCCAAACCAAAGACAACAAAGAGAGGTCAAGCTCAGAAGAATCAGACTGCGGAGTCCTCGTCGGATGACAGACCAATCAAGGACAAGTGCAATAGGGAAACTAAAGTAGCAAAGAAGAGACAAACAAAGCCAAGAAAACGTAAGAAGGAGGAAGAGGGTCTGGACGAGACCCCGAAGAAGAGAGTGAAGACAGAGAGTCATGAAGGGGAGAGGGGCCAGGATATTGCAAGGAGGGGTGTAGGAACAGAAGAGAGTACAGCGATGGATGAACTAGCTTCTAGCCAAGATAGTAACAGCTCTAGTTTTGATAGGTAAGTCTAATTAACCTGTTGAGTGCGATTTGATCCCAATATAACCCACGATTTCTGTGGACTGTAGCCCTAGTTATCTCAGGCTTAGTTCAAAGGGTGAATATGCAGTTGTCTTTCTTCCTAGAAACAGCCTCCTTTTACATCATCCAATACATTTGTCATTTGAAGTTGTGATTTTGAAAGCTAATGTGGAATGATCTGATGAGATTTATGAGTCATTAGGTCAGAAGTCAAAGTTCTATTTGCAAGGAAATCATAATATAATATGATGTACAGCAAGAACAGATGGAGGCATAGGCTCACTTTAATAGACGGTAAGCAGCTCTTTTGTTACTGTTGCAGTTGTTCTTGTCATTTTTTTTCCCCAGCACAGATTATGATTCGAATTCACAAAATGGGTTTTGTTTAAACCATGGTTTAAATCTCCACCTTGGACTAAATTAATCATGAATAAATACATGAATAAGGACATTATTGTCTGCCCCATTGGACACGAGAGCATTTGTGTATTTTAATTTTGGTGATTTAAACCATGGTTTAAAATAATCCTTCATGAATTCAGGACTATGTCTCCAACAGTCTTACTTCCTGCAACTGTACATTCTTTTGGCACTGGGATTTTTTCTAAAACCATTAGCATTCTGCTCTGTCAGGAGTATGAAATGATGACTTATCTGGACTGACATCCATGAATGATTGTCTATTACCATTCTTCTGTCTCTGTTTTATGAGAATGTCACATGGTAGTAATAACTCGCAGACAGTACTGTTTGTTTGCTTGTAGCTTAATTTGATGTCTTTTATGTTTTTGACAGTAACAAGAGTGACTTTGGGGAGAGTATTTACCATGACAACCTGGAAGATGATGATGATGATGATGATGTCATGGCAACGCAACAGGTATGACTTTTACATCTCTCTCATGTTACTACATGCAATATGTATTGCATGGGTGTGTGAATGTACTGCCTAGGAGTAAATTTTGAAAAGGGTATGAGGTTTTTGTTGAGCCACCGAGGTGGAGCGAGACTAAGGGATCCTAGCGGCGTCCGTCCGTCTGTCCGTCGTCCGTCCATCGTCTGTCCATAAGCGCTATTGAAACTTAAATGACTTTGCGACCATTTGCCTGTTTGTAACCCAACTTGGATGGTAGATGCTCTGTAGGGACCTCATTGTTATTGTGGGGTCATGTATGTAGGTCAGAGGTCAAATGGGGTCGTTGTCCATATATGGATATTCGTTCTGTTTACATGCAAATACAATTTATAATACATGCATAATCAAAAGATACAGACATATAGACACAAAGATATAAAACATAATTGTATGAAATTGACATATAATAAGAAAAACAATTTTGAAAAGGAAATGTAAGATTTAATTTCATTTCTATTTCAACTATTACTGTCATCTCATTATTATTATTATTATTATTATTATTATTGTCATTATTATTATTATTATTATTATTATTATTATTATTATTATTATTATTATTATTGTTATTGTTATTTATTATTATTATTATTATTATTATTATTATTATTGTTGTTGTTGTTGTTGTTGTTATTATTATTATTAATTATTGTTATTATTAATGTTATTATCATTATCATCTGTAATCATTCTTGATACTCTTTTATCATCGCCCTAAGTTATTACATGTATTCCATATCACAAACCACGAGCTATGTGCATTATACATGTTCTTATCCTTGAAAAAATACTGTATTTGGTGTTACTACTGGTATACCATTGCAGGATATCATGTCTTCAAGATTCATTCAAGAGACGAAATGAATATGCCAGGAATGAATTACTGTACATAGCGAGTGGTTCTTGCCCTTACTGACTGCCATCTCCTCCCACTTCGAAGGAGTGTGTAGTTTCTTCAAAGCAAATGAGATTCATAGCCTACAATGGATTCGGCCTTTAGAAAGACCTTTTCCTTACATATTTCATCCAGGTCTACTTCACGCTTCATGATTGTACTAGCCCGTTTGACAACCTTTCTCAACTTATCGGATTCTTTCTGTTTTGCACCATGGAACCAAACAATACTGTCATGAGGAATGGTGCTCTGAATAACTGATGTATAGAACAGAGATAAAATTCTCTCATTGACATGGAATTGTTTCATTTTCCTAAGATAATACAACCTTTGGTTACACTTCACTAATGTAGCTTTTGTTTGGTCACTCCAATTCAACTGGTTGTCAATTACCATACCTTGATATCTATAGTTGTGTACTATTTCAATAGGAACACTGTTGATATGAATAAACACCAGTGTAAATGGGAACACATTCTCTCAAGAAACAGTATTAAATAGATTAGAGTACCTAATCTATTTAAGTCTAAGATCATTTAAGTCTAATGTTTACCTCTTCTATTGTTTACTAGGTACAAGATATGTCCACTGACTTGGCAAGATATATTACCAGCAATAAGGAACTGCATCAGAAGATTCTTAATTATGAGGTTAGAACACACCTAAAACACCTTTTTTGTCAGCGACATGAGATTTCAGTTTACAACATTTTCAGGGCCCCACTTCATAAAACTTGTTCTCAATAGAGAGTTGCAATAACTGTTATAAGCTACTGAAATCCTTGCATCTAATTGGCTGAGAGCAAATTTGTCATAGAAATGTGGCAGTTGTTGCTGATAACAAGTTTTGTGAATCAGGGGCCCAGATCTGGCTGTTTTGGACAATGTCATTTCTCCAGTCACAGTCAGTTGGTAAAGGGAATTCTCAAACTCTGAAAGGCATTGTATGCAGTTCACGTCCTGCCACTCTGTACCCAGGTTATAGTAATTTTGTGCCTGGTAGAAAGAAATGCTTGAATGCTTCAGTGCCTTATTGTGGTACCTCTACTGAAGCTAAGGTAATACAGTAATATTATTCCAGGGCCATCAGGAAGAAAAGTATTAACCTATCGTTTACGGGAACTGGATGGCCTGTGTATTAAAGGCAGAGTCCACCCAAGAAATTTTACTGTTTCAATAAAAGGAGATGAATTTGAACAGCATTTTAAAAAAGAAATGAGCAAAATCGGTCAAAGAATAAGAAAATAACACTCATTTACATTTTCTAGTAAATTACTCTCGGCCCTGCAAATTGGCAACACTGATGAAATCATATGCGAGCAGCTCTGCATTCACTTTGTAGATGAAATTTCACATTTTCTCACTTTTCTTGGAATTTTAACACATTTTCTCACCCCCACAGTCAATGTATGTTCAGAAGAATTGCCCTTTACATAACATACTTTGACTATGGGGTGAGAAAATGTGTAACTTCCAAGAAAATTTAGAAAATGTGATATTTCATGTGCAAAGTGAATGGAGGGCTGCTCGCATATGATGTTGTCAGTGTAGCCAATTTGCAGAGCTGAGAGTAATTTACTAGAAAATGTAAATGAGTGTAATTTTCTTATTCTTTGACCGATTTTGCTCATTTCTTTTTTGAAATGCTTTTCAAATTTATCTCCTTTTATTGAAACAGTGAAACTTCTAGGGTGGACTTTCCCTTTAAGACCCCTATATATTATTCCTCTTGGTGATAAAATGATTTATTTTTCAGGTGTTGAATCTCGAAGAATTCTACAAAGAACTGAAAGAGGCCAAGATCAAATGTTCTAAGGAAAAGCTTCAAGAGTTTTTAGACCATCGTGTAAGCTATTCCTTCCCTTATCTCCTAGCCATAATGAATGGTATATACAGTGGAACCTCGTTAATTAAGAACACTATTATAACAAGATAATTTTCCTGGTCCCACCTTTTTGTATTTTTTTTTAAAGCCCTGATATGACAAGGTTTCGATATAAAGAGGTAATTTCCTTGGTCCAGAGGAGTCTGTTATAACAAGATTCCCCTGTATAAAAAATAACATTTTACTTACAAAAACCCTTGCCACTTCTTGCAATTATAAGGATTCTTGAAATTATCTTGCTGCTAAATGTAGGATGAGGCATTGTGTGTCTGAACACTTTTAACACAAATATACTTTCTTCATTCAATTTCAAGAAAATTATAGTAAATAATATTCATTTATGATATTGTCCATTTAAAACTGTTAAAGATATGGTGAAATTATTTCCAAATCATTTGTCGAGATACACAATTTGTCCTTACACAAAATGGGCAGATATGTGAATTTAAACATTGAAATTTCACAATTGATGGACATGTCTGGTTTTAAAGTTGTCGCTACTTTTATATCATGCATGCATATTCCATTCATACTTCTCTTTTAAAAGCTGCTTAAGAAGATCTTTGACTTCCTCTATAGATATTTTTGTTTGTATGGTAGTGCTGAGAAATGATTCCATATTCTATCATTCTGTTATTTGTCTGCAGTGTATCACCTTTCGACACAAGGAAGGCAGTCGACAGCGTAAACCAAAGAATGTGAAGTCCAAGAGATGACCTTCAGTCTTTTCATATACTATGCAGAACCGTTGCCTTTTTTGCTTTAAACCTTCCAAAGGGTCTTTATACAGATTAATAAAGTTGTAGTTCCTTCATTCATGGATTACAGTAAGATTTGAGATTCTTCTATGAATCAGGTTCATTTTTTATTAACCGGTTGGAGTTGTTCACAAGGCTGTGCGCAAAGTTACGCATGACTTCACATACGATTTGAATATGGAAAGCCAAATGGAATTCGCAATCCTTTTTTATTGCACAAGCTAAAGTTGAAATATTTATATAAATTGACATAATCATTATTAACAAAGCATTTTTAGTGTGAAGTTTTTTTTTCTGCCAACTGTTTGATTGAGATTATGTGAAATACAGTCATACTTTGTTAATACAAGAGGAAAACCTTTGGGCATCCCATTTGGCTCTTCATAAGGCGCATTCACACACGAGGAATTGAAATTTGAATCGTGATTCACATCGCAATCCATATTTCAGTTTTACTGCTACCGTTCACAAGCAAGGAAAAATCGAAATTTGGATAGCGATTCTAATCACAAATTAAATTTCGATTTTGTTTTTGACCATTCACACACGTGAGGAAGCAACAGAAACAGGCAGGAGATCCCACAAACACTTCTGTGAAGTGTCTTCTGTTATATGCGATCTGGAGAGGGGAAAATACACATTGACAGTAAAAGGGCTACAGAAAGTACAGCAACAAACTCCATTATTAAATACTATTATGTAATACTAGTATTATACAAAACATTTGTTTACTGTAAGAGATCAACGGTGTCAAGATAGTGTGCAGTGCATCTATGCTTATGCATATAGTGCATGCATCCTTTACGCAACATACTCTCCATACACTGCATACGCATACACTGCGTGCATAGCAAATCGATTGCACAAGTGCAAAGAATGATGGGATATAAAAACCAATTTTCTAATTGCGATTTTGTTCCAACACAACACACAGCAAATAATTGTGATTATTCTGAAAAATCGCACTTCTTGCGAGTTGAATCGCAATGAGAATCGCAATTATTAGTGAGATTATTCTGTCCGCACACAATATAAAATCGAAATTCTAATCGCGATTAGAAAATTGATTTTTGAATCTCACTTTTTACCTTGTGTGCGAACGCCCCTATAGCCAAGTTATATGTTAACCCATTCGTGACAGAGGTCCACATTTTGTGGTTTGGCCTAATATCTTTTAATGCAAAGCCCTAAAAATCATACCAAATACATGAGCAGAAAGAGCAAAAAATTCTACACAAACTGCCCATTTTGGTTGCATCAATATTCATTGTTTGATGCTGAAATTTTTTTAAAGGAAAATAAGCATTAAAATCCTTAAATTGGCAATGTGATATAAAGTTTAAAATCACTGTTTTCTTCTGCAAATTGGCAACTTTTTGACTTATCATAATTTCTGTCAATTTATATTCATTTCTGATACATGACGTTTTATAAATAAAATGTAGCAATAAAATAAAATGTTGGTGTTGCCAATTTGAAGAATAAAAGCTGATCAAATTAGGCTTTAAATAATTCCTGTCACGAATGGGTTAATTTGTTTTCTGACATGCTCTCTTCAGTATAGATATTAATAACTTCCCATTCAACAAAGAAAAATTGGGTTTGCACATCAAGCATACATAGAAAGTATAACAAACGTATTTATGACTATAGGTGAATTATATTTGTCTTGATTTGTTGCCAAAGGATTAGTTTATTAAGAGTATGTGCAATAAATATTAACAATTCATTAAGCTGATCATTTCTCCAGCTATATACATCATAAATGTTACATGTACAGATACATGCTACCATCTGTGTTACCCTTTCTGTGCCATGAAGATTTTGAAAAGTTTCAAACGATGAATTTCTGGGCATTGAAATTTTTACTGGAAATGCATGTACCATTGTGGAATGGGCTTAAGTGTATTCGGTGGGAATAAAGTTCCATGGGAACAGACGCAGCAATTCTTATGAAGTGTTGAAGACTCACTGAGATTGTCACTCGTAGCATAAAAGAGGTCAAAGAAAGAGTGTGCTTGACATACTTCATTTCTGTCTAGAAATCAAAGTATTTGGCCTGAATTTTCACAATAGAGGTTTATGTTTAAACCGTGGTTTATGTAGATACATGTAAATAGGATAAATAAGATAAATAGAGATAAATAAGATAAATAGGATAAATAAGATAAATAAGATAAATAAGAGTAAATAAGCATAGACATGCATAAACGAGCATATAAAAGCACACTTCACCCCTCCCATTGGACAAGAGGATGCTTTGGGAGATTTAAACTTTAAACCTTTTGTGAATTTGGGCCTAGTCTGTTATTTAAACTATTTTAAGGGTGATGTTGAAATTCTAGTTATTTTGCCAGGAAGGATGTTCCTCCTTGTTTATTTAATACAGGTACAGGTAGTTGGTGTTCCTCCTAATTTATTGTGAAGATGGCTGTTAAGTATCTCCTTGTGCGGTTGTCTTGAGATAAGACAAAAGTTTATTTATGTTGTTCTGTTGAGTAAGTTATTTGTTTTGTCTGAGCGGTAGGCCCTGTAAACTACACACAATAGAATGCACGTGAAATAACAGTAAAAATAGTAATTCAATATTCTACACTTTCTTACCATGATTGGTATGATTAGGAGCTGCCAATAAAAGGAATGAACTAGTGAAAAAAAATAAAGATTGTGGTATGATAGTCACAAAAGTTAGATACTGAGGTTGAATTAGTGAAATTCTTTCTACTAATATCCCATTTTCAGATGAAATCTTATATGTTATTCAGGTATGTGAGTATATGAGTATATATAGATTTCATAACTCTTGTATTCAATAACAGCAGTTTAACTGTTACAAACAATTCTTTCAAAGGAGAAATATTTCTCTGTAATAAATTAAAAAGCTCAAATTTTGCTTGTTTTGTGATTTTATTTCTTATAGTATTTACATGTACTTTGGAGGTAAACTCATTGATCATGCAGAATGATGTTTTAGTGTGTGGTTTTATTAATGCAAGGTTATCTTTAGTCTTAATTTGAATGATCCACCAGAATAGAGGCCAATGAGTATATACAATGTGGTGTTGGCATGACCATAATCTCACAACTGGGGGGGGGGGGGGGGATGGTGAAAAAATTATGGTCATTTCCCAGAATTATGATGGTTACAATGTGCATGATAAAAAATAACAATCCAGTATTTGGACGGTTCAAACAATTTCAATAAGAAATAGCAGTAATAACAATAGTAATAGTAATTACGTATTAGAATAAATTTGAATAAATTTGAAAAAATGAACACCATTTCCACCAATTAAAAATTAAGTGACATTCAAGAATATATTTCAAATTTAATGGTGGCTTAGTGGACTGATTTTTTTTTTTCCCCTTTACCTTTGCCTTTGAGCAGATAGAATTTTTCATATGACAACAGTGCAATGAAGCTAGCTGACTAAAAAGGTTTTCAGTGCATTAACATGTATAATCACTGAAAAATATTGCATGCAAATACTTAGACAAAACATGTAACTGAAAAGGCTAGGTCCACTTTCAGTGGGATTCTTGATGTAGTTTCCATATTGAAATCTTTTTTATAACCCCGCCAAATGAAGTTTGGAGGGGGTCAGGGTATTGTCGGGCGGCGGGCAGGCAGGCAGTCTGTACCGTTGCAAATTTTATGGATTGAACTACTTCCTCATTTTTCAAGCAATGCTTATTAGCACACACATTGGTCTTGGGATCTGTGCCAAACACATTTTTTGAATGTGTCGGAAACTGCATTTACCATGGTAATGGCATATTGCAATAAATTGGAAAATCTTACGGATCGGAATACTTCCTCATTTTTTGAGCAATGCTCATGAAATTCGGCACACACATTGGTCTTGTGACATGTTTTTAATGTGTTGGAAACTGTTGCTATGGTAATGCCATATTATGCCAATAGATCAGGGAGAAATATTGCAGACAAAACTATTTCCTCATTTCTAGAGCAATGCTCATAAATTGGCATACACATTGGGGCGGGGGTAATCACCTTCAGTGATATGTCTCGTTAGGAGAAAAAAAATCCTTAAGTTTGGTAACTCACTTATTAAAAGAAATCATAGAAATTGGAAAGGGACATAATAATAAGAGGAAGACATTATTATATGACATTTTATTTGAAAGACCGAATACTATTGCTAGACAGTTTTCCCGGAAAATATATTCTCTACCTAGCTATCCTAGATAAAATGCAGATCTAGACAGAAAAAGAAAATTAAAAAAATTGTAAATGAGGAACCATTATTGGAAACAATAATATCACTTTATTAGAGGCTATGTAAGGGCAAAGGTGATATGATGGGACTGAAGGCTAAAGGCTGCATTCAGAAGTTTCCACAAGTATCCATAAACATTGACTCCTCTGTAAATTGCATAAAAGCATGGACGTCCCATAAGATGGACAATCATCATAACGTTAATTAATTCATGCAGTTGTGACTGTCAAAGCCATCTCAATAACATTCTTTGATCTTACGAGGTCCGCCGCGAATTAGTTGGGATAAAATAGAGACAGTGATTTGGAATAAGCTGTAGCTATATGCGCAGAAAATAATAAATCGCTTAAAACAAGGAAAATCAATGGCAGTTTTTCATAACAGTTTGAATTCACTAATCTATGTGTTTCATCTCGAAAAGTGTATGAATATTACAAGATAGAGGGAATATTTTAATTGAATGTTTGAGATTTGTAATCCTGTTTTTCCCCATTTTTCTCTTAGTTTTCCAGATGTATAATGCATGGATCTTATGAACATCATGTAATTCTCGTTGTTAAATAAAGTCATACGCATGTGCAAAAGCATGTGAATGAGTATAATAAATTTTATATCACAAAAATTAACCTGTTCTCAGGTTTGCTGCTCCCGTAAGCAGTGTTCTGAATCAAAGACATATTCTCCAAGAGCACACCAGCCAAACAAAACCGAAATGAGGGCAGCTGCTCCTTTCTCAATGACTGAACATGCTTACACAATCATTATCATCAGAACATCTGTTTTCATTAAGCTGCACATGATTAGGAGGCAGTGACAATTATTGTACTTATGTAAATTAAACCTCACGGCGGAACCGGTACTTCAAAGGGCCCATGACCGTCGGTATATTCCATTCATAATAATTCTATGATAAAAGTCTATTCTGAAAATTTTCTTAATTGTGATTTGAGGACACCATAAACTAGCTTGCTGGCGATTTCATCATCTCACATGTGAGTTATTGAAAGGTGCTTATCTTTAGTCTTTCCTTTTATATATGATATATATTTATAGAAATATATTTCATAGCACTATCAAGTGATGTGTTGAATGTATTTTAGTGTAGATTTCCTTATCATATGTAGCAATTTTAGAAGTATAGTTATGCCCTTATGGAAGGGAATGTAATACAGTCCCATATGTCATGTATGTTTGTTTTCATGCATGATGCAGCTTTCATGCATGATGAATAGTGGTGATGGGGGGACCATAGTTCGCGCACATTTTAATTTTTTAATGAAGGCCATTTTTGATCCATAATTTCGCAATTTTTACCAAAAATTATTCTGATTAAAATTACACCAAAGGCAAAACAAAGTTTTAGATTTCAAATGGGCGCAAGAAGAACATGTTATTTACGAAGAATTCCCGAGATATCGCGATCGCAAAATTCGATGTCGTATCGCACCGCTCTTGACCTGGATAATTGTTACAAAAATACAGAGACCTAACTTCGCGCACGCCAGTTTTCGAGTGATTAATACAAAATAGAGATCCGTAGAAGGTAAGATATTGCATTACTAGGAAGGCAAAATGCCACTGAATAATTTGATACCACATTTTACTTACAATTTTGATGACATCGTCTCTCGAAAAGAGGAATTCTAGACCCTTGTCGACAAGTCCAGTTTTCGTCAGAACGAACGCAAAATGCTGCCAAATTTGCCGATTTTTCATTCATAATTTCGAAATTCCTTCTCTAATTTCAAAAGGAAAGTAACTTCCAGGGTAATTTTAGGGTGCTCTTTCCGTTGGTGCTACCAGTTTTTCACAATCTTTTCTAGTTTTTGAGATATGGCCCTGTGCGCGAAGTTTGGACCTGCGCGAAGTTAGGTCACTCTGCCATGTGTTTAAAATTTTCACCAGACCAGAGTGCGGGTTTGATACACCCTCCTCGTTTGTGGACATCACATTCACAATTCTTCTCTGAATGTGGATGTCAAACCTGGAGAATAGGGGCCGTATCTTGCGCGCTGTATTCATTTGTGTGCAAGCAAATCTAGCCCAGTGGCATGGCTGGCAGCGGCGGTGGCGGGGACGATCTGCACAAGATTCACAGTGGTGAAACATTTGTGAGTTTGACAACATTCTGGCCAAAATCAAATAATTTTCATCAAAAAAAACAAAAATCTGAAAGCCGAGAGGACTATGTAATATATCAGAACATAATTACCCGATTAAAACGTATTGGAAAGTCAATTTTAACTTGATTATGGACTTGTCATATACCTTGAGTTTTGGCTGTCTCTGCCAATCTCTGCTCTTTATGAATGACACGCGTGCAAGCCAACCCCTATTCTCCGTGTTTGCCTGTGGACCTTATATATGCATTAGATCTCGAGGTATTTTTCAGAAAAACCAATTGTTATTTTAGTGCAATTGCAAGAGAAATTTAGAGAAATAAGAGCAATCAACATGATCAGCGAAACAAATGGTACAGTAACAATAACATTAGATCTAACTGTTACATGAATTAAAGATGAAGCTCAGAAGCTGAAAATAAAAGTGAAAAGAAAATCGTGAACAAGAATTAGGCCTAAAGCCTAAGTTTATTGATAATAATGCAAAGTGAGCCACAGAATGGAAAGATTTGGGTACTATCATAATAACATTGTGGGAAAGTTGTTCTATTTTTTTTATTTTTTATTTTTTTTCATTTAGTTTTTGGTGGTTGTGTTTTTTTTTTCCATTTTGAGAAATGTATATTCACCATGTTGAAATGCTGTTATACTCGTGTGCTGTCCCAGCCATTTGATCAAACCTAAAACAAAAATACCAATCACAAGAAATTGCTATAAATTGCTTAGAATTAAATTTGATTTTATTGATATGTTATATATCAATATCAGTGAGTTTCAAGAGACACCTTTTTTGGCATTAACTATGCACCAAATACAAATTAAAGTGGGATGAGGTTCCATTCTTTTTAAAGTTGAATTACACTACATAGATTCTTTTTGGAAAAAAAAAAAAAAAACTACCCACAGCTTATGTCCCATTAGCCCTGGTTTTGCTTGAAGATAATCTTGAGACTTTCTCTGATTTTAAACAGGTTTCTTGCCAGAAGCTTGGTAAGATCTGGAATCATGTCTGCAACTGATGGAGTAGTCCAGCGTCTAGAGCACCGAGCTCAGCTGGCAGATGAAATCATCCTGAGACTCCAACAGCAGATGCAGCAACTCCGTAGGACAGTTGGTAGGTTTGACCTAATTTCTCCTTTTTGTAAGTTGTACTGATTGTATCATTACCGTTACTGTAATTTACCCAATGAGAGTAAAATAAGATCTTGTGGTTTCATTTGGGTTGCTATGTGAAGATAAAAGCAATTTTTGCACATTTGAATGTTTTTCAGTGCCTTTGAAAGTTTTCATACAGAGATATGGCACCATGTAAATGCTGTGAATCATCATCATCATCATCATCATCATCATCATCTTCATCACCATCTTCATCATCTTCATCATCATCATCATCTTCATCATCATCATCATCATCTTCATCATCATCATCATCATCATCTTCATCATCATCATCATCATCATTATTATATTTGTCAGTTACTGTGTTCGGGAGAATATACCCCCTGAAGTCACTGCGGCTTGCTATTAGCATCTAGGGTGTGAAACTCTGGCGGGGATTCTTGTAACAACTGGAATGAGACTAAAACTTCTTACTGTATAGTTTTATTAAGTTGGGACATTTAGCAATTAATGGTTGAAACTGTCGAGGTGTAAATTCCAAAGTAGAAAATAGAAAAAGAGAGAATCCTTATATTCAGACCTTTTTCATCTGTGAGGACTGTAAAGACCCGTTATTTTTCATATGATAGACAGAATATACTTCACACTTCTCATTTAACATTTAATAATGCGTTAACGGATGTGATTTCTTCCTTTAGCTGGTCGCGAAGAGCAGCGCTTGGCTGAAGAAAATGGTCGTCTGAAAGATGAGGTTTCCCAGCTGAAATCTAGACTCATTGAAGCGGAAACAAGAAATGGGGGTAAGTTCGTTAAGTCTGTGTCTGTGCAATGTCAGTTGAGATTCAAATTGTTTTAAAATTATTACACTTTGAAGAGTAGATTTTTTCTTTCTGAAGAAGTAGAAAGTATACTGTTTACATTAGGTTCTAATTTTGAGGAAAATTGTAATTAAAAAATCTAAATGATGATTGCCACTAATTTATACTGCTTCAGGCTCAAAACAAGTCGGTTTGAGCATTGAGAGTTGTGAAATTTTGTTTGATTTAAATGTGAATGCAAAATGTAAAATGTGAAAATTAAATATAAATTTTGATGAATGAATCTATTATTGATCTTTCCATAGTTCAAAAGTTAAATTCCTCCAACTGATAATCTTCCTTTGCATTTATTGTGAGAAGTAACTGGGTTTTTTTTCTCTTGTTAATTTTGTGAAACAAGTTCCTGTTCTGCTTCAATCTAAAAACAAGTCAGTTTGAGCAGTGAGAGTTGTTAAATTTTCTTTAATTTAAATGTAAATGTAGAATGTAAAGTGTAAAAATTAAATATGGAATTTGATAAGTGAATCTATTATTGAAATTTTCGTGGTTGAAAATTTGAATACTTCCAAATGATAATCTTCCTTTGCATTTATTATGAGAAGTAACTGGGTTTCCTTTTTCTTGTTGATTTAGTGAAGCAAATTCCTGTGCCAAATGCAGCTGGTCCAGCACCCACTGTTGCAGCTTCTGCCAAGCCTCCAACCCAGCCAGCTGCCCCTACCCCTGCCCAAGCTCCTGCTCAAACCCCAGCAAGCCAGAAGCAACAGGTAGCAGAGAATCAGAAGAAGAAAGAAAAGAAAGGTAGATTGCTGCTGTAAAAGTGGGATTTTTCGCACAGTTAATTTTTCGCGTTCGGCCAAGTTGAACACAATCGCGTATTTTCAATTTTCGCAGACAGTTAGGACATCTGTATTTACGTGCATAAGAAAATATTTCGCGTGGTTTTATGTTCGCGCAAGTGTCGTGCTGCGCGAAATGCGCAAAAATTTCAACACCAAAATATTCCACATTTACATTCGTTGGGCAGTGATGCTGAGTGTTCCTTTTTGCAGTATCTTTTTGTTTTAGTGTTTTTAAGGGAAAATACTGCAGGTTTCTAGCAGAATACTGTCATTTCTGAACTTTAGTTTAATACTGTATGGTCCCACGGCTGTAAAGTAGGATGTATACTCTTTTTCCACCCATAATACTTCTTTTTGGACTTAGAAATACTGCAATACTTGATAGAAGGTTGGCATCTCTGCCTTGGTGTGATCAAACACGATAATGATGTTGTGTTCTTGTTTTAACAGCAGTGGAGATTTGTAATAGTCCATGTAGGCCAGAAATACACGAGAGCAACTTGGTTTTGAGAGAAGATTGTTGTATATTTGATCAAGGAGTGATTTAATGTAGGAAAAACATAATCCTTAGGCTTATATAGGTAGAGATGTTGAAGACGTATTATAACAGAAGCATTAGTGTGGTCTCATTTACACCTGTCGTCTTGTAAGTGTTAATACTGCCCTTCCCGAGAACCATGCCATCACTGCCACCCCTGTAAGTCACGTACCCATTTAATGCATTAATTCAAACCCAGGACCTGGTTTGGGAGATAACAGACTTAACCCCAAACTACAGTGTACCCACTACTAATGTATCATATTGTTTTGTTGCATTGTCAAATTTAATGGTTTTTATGAATATATAGATTGTGTTCTATATTAATGAACAATATGCAGTGGTCGTTAATAAAGAAAACTAAACTGTCCAATTTCCTTGTTAACATCACAGAGAAACCCAAGAAAGAGTCCAAGAAAGATGCCAAACAAGATGACCAAGCTGCTGCTGAAGTAGATTTCCGCAACCTCGACCTTCGTATCGGTAAGATCATCAACGTGAAGAAGCACCCTGATGCAGACACTCTCTATGTGGAGGAAGTGGAGCTTGGAGAAGCACAGCCGAGGACTGTGGTGTCTGGCCTGGTCAAGCAAATTCCAATTGAACAGGTGAGTCACTTGGGGCCAGTTGGGGGATGTCAGTTATTTTTCATTTGCAAATCAAGCACTTTTGCTTCGACTGAGTTTAAGTTCAAGTTTTTAGTTTTTCAGTAGAGGTCGATGTCACATACATATGCTTTGTTTCTTGTGAGTGAAATGCATTCAACCAGAAAGCTGAATTGAAGGAATGGAATAAAAACGAAGTACAAATTTACACAACATACTCTCAAAGGTGCATTTTTCAAAAACCCAGGACAGCTTTGCAAATGGCGGTATTCAGTAATAGATATCTTGATAATAATATCTTGTATTTCAAAACCTTTTATTCCTGGCTGTTTAATTATCCTTCTGAGCATCTTTATAGAACACAGGCATCAAAATTCAACAATTTATCAAATCAAGCCTCCACGGATCCCTTGAAGAATTTTTTTTTTCAATTTATGTGATATACCATTCAATAGAAATGCCTTTCAACAACATAATGCACTTCTGAAGGGTTTGGGTCATAGTTATACATATTAATTATTTTCTTGTTCAGTAAACCACCTGTTATTGAGTTATCAGTAACGGACAGGGATAAATGTCGATAATAATCCTTGTGCCAGTGCACGCTTTGACATTTTCATGTATTTATCGAAATAGTAATACCACAGGGTTGTAAGTTTTCATGCCGGTTCAGTGTACATTGACCTTTGACCTGTAGATGCAGGACCGCATGGTGATCCTGTGCTGTAACGTGAAGCCGGCCAAGATGTAAGGTATCTTCAGCCAAGCTAAGGTCATGTGCGCTTCTTCCCCAGACAAGGTGGAGATCCTTGCCCCACCCTTAATGTTGATGATAATCCTTGTGTCAGTGCAAAATTCAACTTTTCATGTGTTTATCAAGGTAGTAACCTCTGAGTTGTAAATTTTCATGCCGGTTCGGTGTACCTATGACCTTTGACCTGTAGATGCGAGACCGTATGGTGATCCTGTGTTGTAACCTGAAGCCAGCCAAGATGAGGGGTATTCTCAGCCAAGCTATGGTCATGTGTGCTTCCTCTCCGGACAAGGTGGAGATCCTCGCCCCACCCGCAGATGCCGTGCCAGGGGATAGAGTTGGCTGCGAGGGCTACGAAAGTGAGTAGTGTCTGGTTTTTGGTGTCCCCCCATATATTTCCGATCTGGTAATTGCGGAGGCATAAATTTCGACCGCGCACGGTCGAGGATTCATCTAGTCTCTTACTATGACACAAACCCTCCTTTTAAACTCATGAGATATGATTTGATTTTAGTATAACACATGTTTTCCATAGACTCCAGCCTGAGTTATCTCATAGTAGTATTCAACAGGTTAATGTTCATTATTGTGAAAAGATTGAACTATAACACCGCTTTTCTTATTTTTTAAATTTTGTTTTTGTTTTCCTTACAGTGAGTGAGAGCTTCCCTGGTCAGATGAATCCAAAGAGAAAGATCTTTGAGAGGATTCAACCTGATCTCAAGACCAACGACAAACTGCAAGCAACTTACAAGGGGGCACTGTGGAAGGTCGAGGGCAAAGGTTACATCGTCGCTGCCTCCATGGCCAACTCTGGCATCAAATAATGATGGAGAGATGCCCTTCACAGATGAAATTATTCATTATGTACTAAAGTAGGGAAATGGTTAATAAATTGATATGCTCAACTCTTGTGTGCCTGGCTGAGAGGTCTTAATTGAACATGATTGCAAAGACTTTCAGGAAATCATTGTGAAGACAATTTCAGTAATCTGTTGTAGTATTACCAATATCTATAGAAATCATGTTCTGATTATGTAACATGCCATTGTCATGTTTGCTTATTTCAACTGGTGATGCACAGGCCTACTGAAATTGCTGCAGGTTGATTTTGTGATGGTCTTTGCACTTGTGTTTGAAGTACAGTTAAGAAAAAGGTTCAAAAGTGAAAGATAAATTCTTGTCTACTTGATTGTAGGAATGTGAAAATTATTCCACTCTAGCATTTTTCCCCCTTATCTTTGATTTTTTTTAAACTTTCAAAATGACATTGAATACTTAGAAATGATGCACATTATATTGAATACATGTACATGTATGACAGAACATACTTTCAGGACATTCCGTGAATGATACTTATTAAACATTTGCAAGATGAACCTCTTCTGAAGCACTTGTGCAATGTTTATTGAGTTTATCATGGTACCTTTTGGTTTCAGTTGAAAGATTTGATTAAAAAGGATGCTTTGCATAGGCTATTCAGTTACTCATTCTTAAATAAAAACCTCGTATACGGTCGTAATGATTGTCATATCTTATAAAACCGAAACATAGCAGAAAATTGATTTCATGAAAATACATATCTTACATAAATAAACAGATGTAAGGAATGTGTGATGTGATATCCTAAAAGTAATAATCTGTCAACACTCTCAAATACACCCAACAAGTGTTTAAACAGCATTGCGATATACTTTAACTTTACTTTAACATTGATATGGTGTGATGAGTTCTTGTAGCTTCAGTTTTGTCCAGTATTGGAAATGGCACATTACAAAAACTATTATGAAATGATTTATATGCATTCAAATAAAGAAGGTATTTGAAGGTAAGGAAATGAATGGGCTGAATATCTGCAAGAGAATTATGGAAGTAGAGTATCTCATTGGAATTAGAACTGAATTTGTCGGGGAAAAATGTGGTGAAGGTGCACTAACAATTCAAATGATTTGAAGTTGAGGAAGGTAATTCTTCCGCAGATAAAGGAAGATGAGAAGCAAACATGTTATTTGGAAATGCAACACATACACGGTATTATGACACTATCAATACTCTTGACTGTTTTTATTGTCGATATGTTTTGTTTTTATTTATATGATTTTGTTGTCATATGTTGTTTTTATACAGTTTGTTGAGAAAGGGGTGAAAATGGAAATGAAGACAAATGGACAGAGAGAGAGAGAGAGAGAGAGAGAGAGAGAGGATATAGTGAAAGAATATGAGAGAAAATAGAAAAGAAAATATGAAGAGCAAGAAAGGTAGGGAGAGAACAGATAAAGATTGGCTAACAAAGAGAGACATAGGTGAAGAGACAAAGGGAGAGAGAGAGAGAGAGAGCAGGGGAAGGGGAGGTGAGTAGTAGATGGAGAGACATAGAGAACGTGTTGAACAGATTTTGAATTCTGATTTATGAGATGTGGGTCGTGGCTTCAGAAAGGTATGAGACACTGTAAAAAATCCAAACTTACAGAGAATTCGCAAGCGAGCAAATTATGGGGTCCGCCCACTTGACCGAAGGCCCGCGAGACCAAAGGCCCACGGGGCCGACTTTTCTCGTATCATATTTTCCTTCACAAATAATGCACTGTCGGTATATGAAAAAATTATGTCTCCTTTAGCATGTTTAGTCCTTGTTGCCCCTTATTAATTCTTAAACTTCCTTCTGGCACAGGAATTGGTCAGAGCGGTGTGATATTATAGATTACAATTTGCTATTTTTGGCCTCGCTGGCCTTCGGTGAAGTGGGTTTTCACCGAAATTATTGCTGAATTAGAATGGTTTAAAGTCGGTTATCGGTATCTATGAATATTTACATCTTTAGCGGAATCCTCATCAAGCGGGGAATGGGGAATAGTATCCCCAGTGGCGTATCTAGGCTTTATAGCGCCCGGGGCAAACAATGAAGTTGCACCCCCCTTCCCCTCCCCCCCCCCCCCCATGCCCCGTGTCAAACGTATGTATTATGGTACAAGCCACCAAGCGTAGAATTTTTGAAATCTTAATCCATTAAATCACAATTTCTTGCTCAGGAAATTTGACAATTTGAAAATTTTACAAATTTTACAATTGCCCACTAAAATACACGTGATACAACAACTGTATCGTTATTTCTCTAATCTGAAGCTCTTAAAAAGAGCTATCTAAACAAGCGTATGCGATCATGAAAGGGATGTATTCATGCGTGAGGGCAAAGCGACTGCGGTCTAGAAAATGGTGGCATGATAAACCCCCCAAAACTCGATTTCATGCATTTACTCCGCGGATGGGGAGGGGGCGCATATCCCTTAACAATTATGATTTTTCCTTCACTTTCTTCCACTCAAAAAGCTTGTTTAGATGATAGGGGCGAAAATTATGAGATTCTGAGAGAAAATGATCATGCGAGGGAGCAAAGCGACCGAGTTTAAGAAAAATTTGCACTTTGAACCCTCAATAACTCTATTTCTGAAGCATTTACTCTACGGATGGGGAGGGGGCGCATATCCCTTAAAGATTATGATTTTCCTTCATTTTCTCCCTTTTAAAAAAGTTGTTTAAGATGATTATAAGCAGGTGATAGGGGCGCAAAATTATGATATTCTGAGAGAAAATGATCATGCGAGGGAGCAAAGTGACCGAGCTTAAGAAAAATTTGCACTTTCAAACCTCCAAAACTATTTCTGATGCACTGTGAATGAAGGGGGGGGGGGGGGAGCGCAAAATTCCTTTAAATATTATTTTTCTTCATTTTCCTTTTTTCTTCTCTTTTTCTTTTGCGTTTTTGCGCCCCCTCGAAGTGCCGCCCGGGACACGTGCCCCCCTGCCCCCCCCCCTCTAGATACGCCAATGAGTATCCCAAGGAAACCCCGCCTGATTTAGAACGTTGTATTGATTCGCATCCCTGCATCTTATCAAACGGACAAGAAGGTGTTCGTTTAAAGTCGCCACTGGTTCTTCCTATATCTCAGATCTAACTTTGATAAGCGAGTAGACTCAGATTTTGTGAGGTTGACCTGCAGTCAAAACTGCTTTAGTGACCACCTGCGTAGAAAGACGCACTGTCTTCAAAGACCGGGATTTTTGTTTCCCTTGAATAGTTTTTTTCAAATTTGAACGTGTATCAAAGCCAAAGAACCTGTCCATAAAGACCACCTGCTCATAAAGACCGCTTTTCTTGTCACACTCGGGCAGTCTTCATTCAGGCTTCCCTGGGTATTATATTTCATTGTGTACTGCATAAAGTAAGATTTGACTGGAAGGCTGCCGTCTACTGCCTGCATCATGAAATTTCCACTTTCTAACACTCGGCGAGAAAGCAAAATTTTGAGATTTTTCGGCTTGTAAATATGTATACATAATGTACACATGAATTTGTTTTGGCCGACTATTCCTTAGTTCCAAATGTTGAAGAAGAAATGTGGGGCAAAATTGCGATCCGGGGAGGGTCGAAAGGGACGCAGCAAAAAAATGAAATAAGGGACATTTCCGTAAAAGACTGGACGTCTAGTCATCCTGATAGAGGAAAGGTTAGAGAAAAGGAGGACATTGGAAGAGGAGAGAAGGGGGGGGGGGGGAGGTACTGAGAAGAGAATGAAGTAGAAATTAAAAATGAAATGGAGAAGGAGAGAATACGCAGAGGAAAGTCAGAGAGGAAGGGAAACCAACCTATTCAAAAAAAAAAAAAAAAAAGGAAAGGGGGGGGGGGGGGGGAGCGTGTCATGTCTCCTACAAAGAATGATTACTTGATATTTTTAAAGAGAAGATACGCAGGGAGTCTGGAACGAGCTTTAGTTCGTTTTGTGTGTGTCGTCAAATCCAGTTTTGACAAACGGATATAAAATATGTATTTCTAACATGACAAATTATATTTCCTAACAAAATAATTCACACAAGAAAGATGTCAACATCATTATCGTCATCAGCATCATCATCATCATCATCATCATCAGCATCATCATCTATCACTGTGTTCGGCATCATCCTGATAATCATTATATCGTCAAAATCATGACGAATACCGTCATCCTCACGTCGTCATCATCATCATCATCATCATATTTTCGGCAAGCTCATTACATACAATATTGAAGCCAGTAAGAGATTAACAAATAAACATACATTCCTTTCATATTTATTGCTGACTATCACATTATTACAAAATGGGAAAACACAAGTACGTTTATTTTTGTTTTTTTCGTAAGAGATGATTTAGTAAAGACAAATACGAAAGTGTGATAACAAACAAGGTTCAACTTAACAAAAGTACGAATACAAACTGGCATAAATATATCAATAAAAGAAGGACAGTAAGCTACTTGAATATAAACATTCTTCGACATGTTTCTAACTTTTTAAAAGTAAAATCTATCCATCCAAAGAACAGGCGCTTGAATTCATAATGTTAAAATCATTAAGCTGAAGACAATAAGTAATATCTTGCTACTTAGTTTATCAAACATCAAACAAGGTTTTACATTTTAGCACGTTATATGGGAATACAGATATAGAGGAACAAAGAATGCCGAATAAAGGTATATCACAATGACAATATATTTCTGATTTCAATAAATTGTAATTACTTATTCATAAACATGAAATAGAATACAATGAGCTTGCTATCAAAATCACATGATGTGATCAATTTAGTAACAGTATCTGAGACTAACAGTCATCTTATTACAAATCAGAAGTAGCGATATCATTTGTTTTAAATAATTGCTATTTCTTGGCAAGATTGTATATAACAGACATTGTGAAATCTTTAGTTGTTATTAAAAAAAAACAAATTTAATCAACAACACGTAAATAATGATTTAACATCTTCAATATATTCTGCGTATCTCCAAACTGTAACAAATGTTGCTTTTCTTGATTCGTTTATTAAACAGAAATTGCACAAAACAGAATAATAATAATAATAAACTAACCCATCTTGAAAACATACGTAATATCACTCTTCCGTTCGACAAATTTTCATGAAGTCACTTTAGGAAACACTCCATCTCGTCGTTTAATTGATCATATTGCACGCATTCACGAAACAATCATTACGACCCAATCAATTTCATTTTTAATAAACATCATAAAGTATCTTACAAAGCTACTAATAAAACTCTCGTTACATTAATCTACAAGTCAAATCTTATATTGATTTAAACTTCTATCTAATCTATTCCTCAAAGCGGTTCCCTCAAATAAAGACTACAAAGAGCGTCATTACAACTGAAACTAACAATAATACATGTAATCGTGAATGACCTAATACATTTTGAATAGCATACATTTGATCGGAACATTATTATTTGTAACAAAGTGCACGTGTTGACAGTGAAATTGCCTTTCATGTTAATGTCATTCTTATTCATATGTACCATTTAGGGGAGATGACAATATAATTTCAAGGAGTAAACAATATTTATTATCTCTTCAGAATAAATTCATAAAGTGAATTAGTAGATAAATATCAAAATAAAGATTTTCGACCAACCCTCCTTGTTTTTAAAAAGGAGTCATCGGCGACTGAGATTTAAAACCAGTAATGAACATTTTGCCGCGTAATAAATCAAAATTTATTTGATTTGTTCATGTAACTCCTGAAAACTTAATACTACATTTACATTTTTACAGCAACAAAAACAACAATATCAGTGATAATGATAACAACAACAACAACAATAATAATAATAATAATGATGATGATGATGATGATAATAACCATCATTATCATTTTATTATTATCATTATGAAATATTACAATGACATGTATTATTACAATTTTAGTAATAATAACAACAACCATAACAAGAACAGTATAAATACATTATGACTTGTTAAGTTTACCGAGAGTAGCCTCATCAACAATATAACCATTCTCTTCGAAAGCCTTACGTTGATATAATATTATCAATAAATGACTTATACTGAAAATTGCGTTTCGACAAGAATGATGGAAAGAATTTTAGCCTTTTCCAATGATTAGTGACCTTCAAGCTACCATGGGCCTACCCCAAAATATTCAGCAAACAGATTTTATACATATCGTAACACTTTGCTATATGAACTGAAGCCAACTGGAAGATTTTTTACCTAGTTTGCTTTAAACGAAGTTTGTCCAAACTTAGGAAACATAATTTTAAAGAAGGAAACAACATCTTAGAATACAATGGCGGTTAAAAATACTGTGACTACAGTCATTTCAAACTTTGACCAAAACAAAACAAAACAACAATAAAATTGCACAGAGATATAGAAAAAGATGTAAAAATCAATACTTAAATAAAGGTATAGAAATATCTTTATCATGTAATTGCACAGACATGCAATTGCGGAAAATATCTTAAATATTCAATTACTGTAACACATTTATTGAATTACGAATACAGGAAGACTTCTTATATTGACAGTAAAATATCAAATATGATATCAACTATATTTTCCTTACATCGCATCTTTAAATGAGTTTCTTAATATAAACTTATCAGAATTGCACATAGTGATGGAAAAATTCAACCACAGGTTATCTAAGTATATTTACAATTGAAAGACACAGTGAGAATTGCATGAATACAATAAACGTCAATATAATTTCATTCGAACATTTTCATTGTCATTCATATTGCATCAAGTCTATATTTACATTGTATTGCACATTTGTCCGGCCGTTATACGAACCTCATCAATCAAGAGTGAGCGATCGAAGAAAATTTCATTACATTACAAAAGAAAGACTTAAAATACAAAGGCATCAGAGAACAGAAATGATTTATAGTAAGACTCTCTACTGAGTAGAAAAGATAGAAAAGAGGAAGAGATATTCATAAAAACAACAAAATACACCATTTACTAAACATTACTGTTTCGTAGATTATAATCACAAAGGCACAGTCACACATTGTATTCAATTTCAACATGAACAAATTACACTATTTTACGTACACTTCAAATTATGTTCCAATCCAATCCACTTTGTCGAGTGTGTAACCGACCAAGATAAGATAATTAACATTTCTGATGATAGCCTTACTAGACATGCTAGAGCTGGGATCTCTAATATATAAGAAATACTAAATAAAATTAGGTCAGTATATCTTTATACCTCTACAATACTTGGTAACGCAAGGGACAAAGAAATGACCAAAATATCTTGAATGTACCCTGATATTATTATGTAATGATCACAAGAAAGATTGCCTGTTTCAACATGCTACTCTATGCGTACTATGATCATTCTTCTTATGTGTTCCACATGTCTTTTCTTACTTTTCTTGTAAACTTACTTTTAAGAGAAGCTTGTCTTCCGAGGTTTAGGCACCGGCTTATTGTCTAGCTCTCCGAGATCTGGTGGAGCTGATGCAATGGTAGGAGAAGCTGACAAGGGCCTGACGTCAGCCACAGGTACTGGCGGTGGGGTGGATGGTGCCGGTTGGTTGGTCTGCATCACCCGCATGGCAATCATGATCTCCTTCATGAGATGTTTTGACGAAGAGAGGATGTACATATGCTTACCAGGATACAGGACTTTCCTAAAGCGACACTCGGGCGTGATCTGTTTGCTCCAGTCATCCAGGAGAGACGGGGTGACGAATGGGTCACTCTTGCCCCCGAAGACGGTCATCTGACAGGGGAGTTTGTCCTTGTGTCTGAATCGGTACTTCTTGCAGGTGATGATGGCAGCCTCGATGCTCGGGATGAGGCGCGTCATAAGGCGGACGTTGTTCATGACGGACTGATCGAGGAAGCTGAACTTGATCGGCATGGCATCAGGGAGAGGTGTCCTTGTGGAATCCAAATGACTGGTCAGGATGCGCTGCATCTTCCGGTAGACATCTCCCGTCACCTCCAGTTCTTCTGGATGTGGGTAAGGCAAGGTCGGTGCATACCAGGCACTGATGAAGAGATGCGCGGGGTATACATTGAAGTTCTTCCATAGATAGTGAGCCAACTCAAACGCAATCAGACCACCGAGACTGTGCCCGAAGAATGCGAAACGTCCATGCAGAAGTCTCGGCATGAGTGCCTCGGCAAGCTTACTGACGATGTCATTGATGTTATGAAGTGGTCGTTCATGCTCACGGCGCTCCCAGCCAGGAAGTTGTGTCGTTATCATCTGAATATCGTACTCAGCCAGATGACTCTTCCATGGGAGGAACATGGTCGGGCCTCCACCAACAGATGGGAAGCAGATCAATTGTGCTGCTGGTGTGTCAAGGTTGTCTTCGATTCGGAACCACATCTCGTTTCGCATATTCAATGTCGGAGGGATCTGCGTCGACTCCTCCTCTCCTTCATCAGTGCATGATACGACACGTTCATAGATGGTATCTGTTAGACTCCCAAGGGTCAAGCTGTCATTAAGGAGCTCCATTGCTGTCAAAGTTACGCCAAAGTTCTCGTGAATGACACTGCTCAATTCGGTGGACATATGCGAGTCCAATCCCAAGGACATGGGAGTTGCGTCTTGAGACACATCCCCACTGAGCCCCAAACGTTCTACCAAGTGAGTTGACAAGGTCTGGAAGATCACTCCCTTAGCCTCCTGTGGCGTGAGCAACCTGATGCGCATCCTGATGTCATTGTCAGCCGCCAGGAATGTATCCCGGTTAGGGAAAAGTGCCTTGAGGATGGAGAAGGTTCCACCAGGCTCACTGAAGTGATGTGACAGCATGACACTGAATGCTCTTGCGTATTCACGCCTGTCAACAGCACCTGTAAGGCCAAGCTCTGGATAGTCAGTGGCAAGGATGCAGCCCAGGCCTTTCAAGATCTCCGATGGGGGGAGACTACCAAGTCCCACATTCTCCCACCGCTTCACGAATCCTTCTCTTGCGGCAAACCCATGAGTGTTGATTACTCCAGGACATATCAGTGTAGCGGGAAGGCCAATCTTTCTCCTCATGCTGCATAATGCAGATAGGAAGCTGTTGGCAGCGCAGTAGCTCCCCTGTCCTTCATTGCCTATCATTTCCACAATGGAAGACATCATCACGAAGTATTTGATTGGGAAACCAAGCTTGGTTGTCAGTTGATGAAGAATCAGAGAGCCGTACGCCTTTGGAATCATGACGTCATTCCAAGCTTCAGTTGTCATGTGGCGCAGGATTGCATCATTGTAGACTGTGGCACAGTGGAAGATGCCTTCAAGGGGCTGGTCTTCGTTGTCCTTGATAGCCATAAGAGCCTTCTCAACTTCGTGCTCTCGTCCCATATCAACCTTCAGATGCGTGATCCTAGCTCCAGAATCACGGAAAGATTTGAATCTCAAGATTGTCTCTTCTTCAGGCGTGTTCCGGGAGATAACATAGACGTGACGAGCTCCACATTTGACCAGCCACTCTACCATCGACAGTCCAAATCCCTTGGAGCCTCCTGTCACCAAGAATGATGCCTTTGGGTTGGCGGTGAAGTGGATGTCATCAAAGTTCAAGGTAGCTGGAATGCTGTCTTCATCAATGTGGACGGTTATTTCTTCCAAAGATGCATGAGGAGATCGTGCCAATTTGGAGATTGGAGCTGTTGGGACAGTGAGAGACTTTAGTGCCTGGAAGCCATTGTGGACGCTGAAAAGATGTAGGAGGCGAGACATTGCATCCTGCATGCGTGCACGCATATCCTCGAATCTGCCAAGAGCCATATCAATCGACAGGAAGTAGATGTTTGGAGGTAAGTTGCTTATCCTGGAATCCCCAGCAACTGCGTCTCTCCCGTGGATCTGGACGATCGTTCCGAAAGGCCGGAGCTTTCCAACGAGTCTCTTCAAACTGCCTGTATTGTGGGGAAGTTCACCAGCAAACAGCAGAACATCTACTGAGAAGTCATTGATGAGAGTGTTAAAGTTCTCATTCGAAGTGATGACCACTCGGGAATCGCCGAGGATACCTAGGAGCTTCTCAACAGGTAAGATGTTTCCATCGTCTGATTCTACATGGATGAACACTGTTGCTCCTTGTTCTAGAGCGAGATGTGTCGTTGCCAGACCGACTCGGTCACTGAGTGATGACAGACAAACAATGACTGTGCCATTCTCTGTAAGCTTCAGTGTATCATGGAAAGCAACAAACGCTGGGAGGTAATCTCTCACGATGTTGATAGCTTCTATCGGTGTAAGATTAGCCGGAATGGGTATTAAGTCAGAGGTCTTGGCGTGGAGAGACGCAGTGATTTGCCCTCCAGTTCTGAATCCAAGGACGTTTGTTCTCATTCTGAACATGACTTGCACCTCCTCGCTGCAGCTGAGTATCTTTCCAGCGTACAGATAACCACATCCAACTTTCCTGTCGTTTGCATCCACTAGCTGCTGCACAGAGAACGCCGTCACCTTTATAGCCAATTCGTTTTCGGGTGCCTTGCTCAGCATTTCATGGCTCTGTTTGACCGTGAGGCGCTTCTGTTTCAAGCTCTCATTCAGATCCACCTGCCAATTTGTAGATAGGGTAGGAGCTGAGAAGCTGGATTGTGGTTGCATAACAATGCGCATTGCCTGAGCTTCGAAGGCGAGCTCTTTCGGATCGTCACCTGCTGGAGCTGGTACCTTTCTCCTGAGAGCAACATAGTTTTCCTCATTCGGGGCTGATTTCATGTACTGGTATAACCAATGTGCTGATTCTTCTGGCTCTTGCAATGACGGGAGATCTACAGTTACTACGGGAAATTCTGGGTCTTCATGCATGAGTGTTAATCCAAATGATCCAGCTGGAGCCATCATAGGGTCGACAACGTCTACATCCATGACAGAATGCGCACCTCTGGTGATCACCCACAATCTTGGTTTGGGCTTGGTGTCGTGTCTGCTCACTGCTCGGTACAGGCTGATGGGAGAGAGTGCCGTCATCGTCTGTGATTCTTCAAAGCTCTGCTTGCTGATTCCTCCAATTGCTCCAAACTGTTTTACATCCAAAGTAGAGAGGAGGATTAGATCAGTTACAATACCAAGTGAGCGAAGTACTCGACGGAACCTCTCGTCACAGTCAATGAGAATGCGTGGGTCTAGGACACTGACCACACTCTCAACTTCCATCCGCCGTTTTAGTTCCATCGAGACTCCTTGCTTGTCCTTGATGATGATGATTGCACCTGGGGCTTCTGAGCCTATTGCACTTAGTGGTCTGGTTGGTGGTGGTACTTTTTGTGGAGCACGAAGGGCACTGTCATCAACTTCTATGTGAAACGGTACCCATTCCCTTCTCCACAACTGAACCCTTTCCTCTGGCTCGTTGGAATGTACATTCTCAAACATCATGCTGTCGACTTGAGCGAACACCCTCTGGTTTGTAGCATCAGCCACGACAGCATCACCATAGGTGACACCATTCTCTTTGGTCATCTTTACATGGAATGCCATTTGAGTTGGAGCTTTGCCCTTGACGTGTACCTTCCGAACGGAACGAGGTACTTGGAACCAGGTTCGGAAATTTGAGTTTGCAGTCCGTGCTCTCTCTTGTTCCTGGAACATCTGACAAATTCCAAAGCCCTGGAAAACGCTGTCAAACAGTGCTGGGTGGAAGTTGTAGAGCTTGAATTCTCGCTCGAGTGCCTCTGGTACAGAAGCATACAGCAATGCTTCGTTGTAGTCATGGCTAAAGTAAGCTGTGTTGATGCACTTGAATGTCTCACCAAGATGGAAACCGCCTCTCCAGAGTCTAGCATAGAACTCTTGCTGATCGGTCTCATAGGGACACTTTCTTCTGATGTCGTCTGTTGCTAGCTTCACTGAGTGGAATCCTTCCTCAATTTGATGAATTGAGTTGCGCACTTTGCCTGGTGCATCAACTGATGACTTACTGTGTAGTGTCCAGCTACGATCCGTTTGGTTGAAGCTACGTAGAGCAAAGAGAGCTTCCCGTGATCTTGTCTCAAGAGTGATTTCTAGGACACCCTCAAGCTCTGAGGCAAAGACAAATCTGTCAAACTTCACATCCCTCAGCGTCACAACGTCGGAGTCAGGATAGACTTCTCTTGCTGCAGCGAGCATGGTTTCTGTATGTGCTGCTGCTGGGATGACAATGTTGCCCTGAAGTTTGTGATCCCGAAGCCAGGGCACAGTTGATTTCGAGAACTTGGAGCGCCAGACTTTAGGTGAATTCTCACCACTGAAGTGTGATAGGTGCTGCTGCTTACCCAAGAGTGGATGACATTGGATTGGAAACCTGAACATTTTGTGACTCTTTGAAGTCGTTGCCGAACATAGGACGCGTTGCCAAGGGTAGTTGGGAAGTGACATCACCTTGTATGGACCATCCTGGAAGAGATGATGAAGATCAAAGGGATAGCCTTCGACGTGAAGTTTTGCCATTGAGCGAAGGAGATTCACTCTGTCATCTGCTACCTCGCGGGTATCCGACGGTCTTCGAAGTGAACCTGTTACGAACACGTTGCTGTTATTCATCACAGATGTTCCCAGAGTGTCTCTTATAGCAGGAGATAGCACAGGATGCGGACTGATCTCCAAGAAGCAATTGTAGCCATCCTGAAGAAGCTTCTCAATCGCCATCTTAAACTGAACAGGTTGTCTGACGTTCTTCCACCAGTAGGCAGCGCTGTTGACCTGGTCCCTGTCAAGGTACTGGTTGGAAACCGTTGATATCAGAGGCACAACAGGGATCATGTTGAAATTCTCTCTTGCCGACGTGGCGTCTAGGAACTTGACCTTCTTGAGGAAGTCCTTCCTAATTTCTTCTTGTTGGTAGCTATGGAACGCGTTATTGACCTTTAGCGTCACGCATCTTATCCCTTCGCGCCTCAGGTTCTCCGAGAAAGCAGCGAGGGATTCCTTATCACCCGAAAGAACAATCTGACTCGGACTGTTGATCGCGGCCACGTCGATGACACTCACATACTCACTGCTCTCCAACCGGGACTGGATTTCCTCCGCCGAGTGCAGGATGGCAACCATGCTGCCCATCCCGCTGGTTTTCCTCAACTGTCTTCCCCTGGTGTAGATCAGTCGGATCGCATCTTCGAGAGCCAGGAGGCCGGCGGCGTGGGCTGCTGCTACCTCCCCGACGCTATGGCCAACAATGGCATCGGGAGTGATGCCGCGGATACGATAGAATTCTGCCAGGCCAATTTGAACGGCGCAGATGCACGGCTGGGCAATTTCTGTGAGTAATTAATAAAGGAAAATGCAAAGAAATAAGCATTACATAAAGAGGAATCTCTAACCCAAAATACATACCTGCTAAATAGATTAAACAGATGGAATACCAAGGAGATATTTAAGTGGAATATATCTCACAATATTCTGCTACATACATAGAGATAGAGAGATATTAAAAGGAAGTAGATTGAGTGAGAGAGAGCTGGAGAGAAATACAAATTAGAAAGAATGAAGAAACGAGAGGAGAAGAGATGAGAGAGACAGGATTAGATACGTCACGACTTCAGAAAGTTTTATTACAGAAATAAAAAAATGAACATCTAGAAATCGAAATATATCTGTTTCGCTGAGACGTTTGCTTTTACGTCATTAACAAATAAAACTTAATTTTAGGCTAATTAAATCATAAACGCAAAAAGTGGTATCCCAATGATATCGCAATGTATACATAATGCACATGAAAAGACCGTGATTGTCATTATAATGAAGAAACCAACAGAAGATAACAATTAACTGAGTAAATTTGTTTACCTGTTTGGTTAATTCTCTCTCGATCCACTTCTTTAGTGAGTATATGTATCAGAGACCACTTCGCTCCACATTTCATCAAGATCTTGTCAATTCGCTGTCAAAAGCAAGAAATCAATGTCAAAAGAAAGAAAATATACTAATTAGAAAGAGAAAAAATGATAATCAAGTGCTTTGGAAAAAGATAAATTATTCAAATACAACTCCATGTTCATTACTCTGTATCAGTCCTTTATAGTGTAAGGTTAATGGGAGATTTATATAATGACGATGATAATAATTATTTGAAAATAAAAAATAACAATTACAATGGATAAAACGTAATAAATGTATTAATACTAGCAGTACTATTACTACTACTGATGATGATGCTGATAATCATCATCATAATAATCATAATCATCATTATCATCATCATCATAATGATGATAATAATAATAATAACAAGATTAATCATAATCATACTACTACTACTTCTTCTTCTAAAATAATAATGAAAATAACAAAGAGCAGCAAGACCATGATGGTACTATAACAAACGAAATTGAAACGCTGAAATTCATGTAAAATGCATTTTGGTTATAATTACTGCACTTTCATAGGTCTGAATGAAATATCGAATTCTCTCATCAAATGCAATAAAGGGATTAAGAAACACCCTTATCTATCGTCTGGGGTGGTTGCAGGTACATTAAATATGATTAATGTTAAACTCGCCAGACCTTCCTGCGTGAATGCTGGCTAGAAATCATCCAGCTCTCAGCAGTAGTCACCCTTAACCCTTGCCACCCCGTGAATCAACCAAGCCAATTGCATTACTTCACGTTCCAGCTAGTATGAAGTCCGTGGAAGGTTAATGTGAGCTTCTGATATTAAGTGATGACGGGGATAGCAGAACGAGCTGGGAAGGCTTCCGTTTTGACAGTGATATTTCAAGTGAAGAGAGACGGGACAGCCGAAAATAGATCTCAAGAAGTCTCCAGGGACTTTCGGGGACATGCCAACGTGGCGTATACCGGTTACCACCGGCAAAAAGTGGTACTAAGACATAGCACATGTCCTTTTCAGTCACAAGATTTGCGTGTATAATCAGTGAAATAAAAGACAAGCGCCTTAAGCAAAGGCAGAAATCCTAACGCAATATACAATATAATAATTGATAAACTAGAACACCGGGAGCAAAGAGTTTCAAATAATTTTATATAATTATTGATATATATTCACATACTATTTTTCGCCGATTTTTTTTTTTTTTTTTTTTTTTGGGGGGGGGGGGGGGGGGAAGGAGCACTATTTGTTTTTATTCTTTTACTAGTTATACAGTTTTTAATGGAAGAATATCTTAACACAATATGACATTTTTCAAGATGATTGTGTAACAGATGGAATGTGATTTAAATATGAAATACCTTGATGATGTTCCTGAACTGTACTTCGTCATCCATAAGTTGTCTTGCCATTGCCCACCACTGCGCTCCCATCCCAGAGAAGACAAAGACCAATCGATGCACTGACAGGTGTGCATCAGGTGCTTTCCCTTCGATGACATTGTAGGACACCCTTGGGTCTTGGTCCAGTTTCAATCGGACCTGTTCCGTGGCATCTCTGGGTGACCTGGCAATGATACCCATCCGATACTGATGGTGTGTGGACCGGACAGCTGCTGTATACAAGGCATTGTTGTAAGCCCTTGTGTCATTGCCGATTACCTCACTAAGGTAGCTTCCCCAATCTTCGAGATGCTGCTTGAGAGCGTCCTTGCTCGCAGCCGACAAGAACAGAATCGAAGGTTTTCCAGAATCTCTTTCATTGGAACCATGTGTGGAGTATGAGCGATCATGCCGACTGTTTCCTTGTTGGTATCCTTCAAGGATAATGTGAGCATTGGCTCCACCAAACCCGAAGGAACTGCATCCAACAAGCTTCTTAGCAGCCTTTGGCCACCTGGTGAGCTCGCCAGGGACTCTGATGTTCAAATTCTCAAAATCAACACTTTCATTACCTGACCTAAAATGAACCACCTTTGGGATCTGTTCATGATATAAGCATAGCGCTGACTTGATGACACCAGCGATACCTGCAGCGCCCTCTGAATGTCCAAAGTTTGATTTCACAGATCCAATGTAAAGTGGTGGTTGTTCCACTTTGCGATTGAGTCCCATCGCCTCTCCAATAGCACTAGCTTCCGTTCGGTCGCCAATCTGCGTTCCTGTACCGTGAGCTTCCACGTACACCACTTCCTCTGGAAGAGTGTTAGCGTTCTTATATGCATTTTCAATAAGCGAAACCTGGCCATCGTAACTTGGTAGGGCAATGCCAGGAGTACGACCGTCATTCGCTATGGCTCCACCGCGGATCACTCCGTAGATTCTATCACCGTCATCTATGGCGCGTTGGAGAGGTTTTAGTATGACTGCGCCCACACCCTCTCCTCGGGCGTATCCATCTGCTGATTTGTCAAAGCTCTTGCACTTTCCATCAGGGGACAGCATCCCTGCCTGGCAAAAGCCGATACTGGTGATGGGAAGCAACGAAATGTTCACACCACCTGCCACGGCCATCTCACATTGTCCATTCTTCAGTGCTTCGCAAGCCAGATGTACGGAATATAGCGATGACGAGCAGGCAGTATCGACTGTAAAACTCGGCCCGCGGAAGTCGAACTCGTAGGAAACCCTGTTCGCCGTCATGCAGGAGTTGGTTCCCGAGTTGGTGTACTGGTTGATGTTGTCATTGGGCATACCGATGAGGACACCGTATTCACTGGCTGTCACTCCCATGTAGACACCAGTCTTTGATCCTCTGGCTGACTGAGCTGGGATTCCTGCATCTTGGAGAGATTCCCAGACCACTTCCAACAGCATGCGGATTTGAGGGTCTAAGTGATTGGCTTCCTCTGTCAAATAAAACGATGAAATACCCAATATCAGTTACATAATTGTTCCAGTTCGGTTATGTCTATATTTTAAAATGGTGGTGCACGACTTCTTACTTATTATGGAATTATAATGTTTCGAATACATATTCGGTACCTAAACCGTGAGATCACTTGATTAAACTAAATTATTGTGACTTAGGAGAAAATATGTCATCAATAACATCAGTTACTACTACATTATCATATTATTAGTTATAAGTTTTTTTTATCATTATGATAAAAAAATGTTTGATTGAGCTACTCATAATCAATGTCATAGCCGTAAAAGCGAAATAGTGTACATTTAGTGGTGAATAGATTATTCATTACCCCTACCCCCTTCCCCGATTTATGCAAACATATGCCAGTCATTCCATATCTCAAACATAAATTCACAATTACCAGGTGATATCCTGAAGAACTGTCTATCAAAGTATTCCGGATTCTGGGTCAGATATCCTGCGCACTTGTTGTACATCTTTCCCTGGATCTTGCTTCCCGGGAACAAGAAGAACGACGAATCGAACCGATCGCTCGGAGGCTGCGTCGTGCAGTCCATCCCCTTGGCCAGCATCTCCCAGAACTTGCGGACGCCGTTGATGCCATTGGCGTAGCGGCATCCGATGCCGACGATGGCCACCTTCTTCTCGATAGGCATGGTGGGGTCGTCGATGGAACTCATCATGCCGGCTTTATGTTTCTTTCCCGTGATTTCTTGTGAGACGGTCTTTGTGAGGCGTGCTCCTCGGGAGAGTGAAAACGCACCCCGGATGGTACCTGCTCGGCTTCTGGTGCCGCCTGAAGCGCCCCTCCAACTATCTTCCATTTCTCAGCGTGAACAACGAGATGAAAATCAGTCTGACGGTTCAAACGAAAAAGAAATGGAAGAAAAACAACGATCAATATTTCAGTGATTCTTTTTCAAAGATTGTTTGATTTTCCTTTGTCAAAATACTTACGTCTTTAACTCTTTATATTCGACCTTGAAAGATGAAAGTTGACAAATTCTGACATTTCGGGGGGAAAAAGAGAGAAAAAACAGAAAACATGCAAAAATGAAATTGCCAAGAAAGAAGTTTTAAGTAAGCTGGAAACTGAATTAATTACATGAAGATACTTAATGAAAAAACGGTCAATAAAATCAATAATATTTTGTTCAGTTAGTGGTCAGTCATCGGCAAGCACTGCATTTTCTTCCGAAAACTGTCTTAGAAGGTTGATGTGCAATCTATGCATGTGTCCCCGTGTCTGGCACAGAAATAACATCAAATGACTGAAAACTGAGTATTTCATATTTGAATATATTTTCTGAGGGGGTGGCACTATGGGATGAGATCGTCTTTCGGAGGCTTTCTCTGTTGCTGTAGGTTACAGACATTGTCCCGAATGTCACTCTCAGCCTGTTTACATTCATTTCCGCTATAGGATCAATGATGAGTTATACATGTAGAATAATACTTTTCATATGTTTCTCTAAGGCGGGGGGGGGGGGGGGGGGGGGGGCGACATCGATCTATGTCCCCCAACTAATTGCACAACAGAAAGAATCCCCTTTAAAATTTTCTACCAAAATTGCATCAAGAATTCGACCAACCCCTTTCTTTGCAAATGGAAGTGTAGGGTAAAGTATTGCACTCGAAATTTCTTAGACTTGAAACAGGTACAAATCCAAAACTCGATGAAATCACAATCTCTTAGCTTAATATCTATAATCTATGATATTTAGAGTGCATTTGAGAATCCCAAATAACCTTTTGTACATTATGCTTGTAGATTTATTATTCGTTTGTTTGTTTGTTTTTCCCTGTTTAATTACAGACATATTCTATAAATCCCCCTTTGTCTCTTGTCACTTTCGATACTTTCTTCATGATTTCTGAATTGCATCTCAGAGTTAAAAAGACAAAAACTGATTTCTCTGTCTACCTCATTTTTAGAAGAAGATATTTCGGGATGAAAGAAGAATGAAAAATAGAAGTAACTTTGCAGTGTTAACGCTTATTCAGATCATGTCTCAAAGCAGAACGCTCAAATCTACTATGGTTTTGACGTTTTGCATGTTTACGGGGTGCACTAAATACTCTGTGGCTCATCCTTTGTGATTTTTTCGTCTCCTCCAACTTAAAAGACCATGGGTATGCATTTCATGGTCATATTTCGTATTGCAATGACTACATCCTCAACACTGGGCCTTTGATCCTAATCCAGGAAATTACCCATATTAATTGCGTAATCTCAGGATGACCAATTTATGAGGACCTATTATATCCAACCTTGAAGAGTATATATTATTATATCGTATTATATATCTCTCCCGCCCCCATTCCTCTTTTCTTCTTCCCTCTCCCTTGATCTGTCGCTCTTTCATCGCTTCCCTCTCATAGGGTTGCACCTAAGGGACACTGACCAATGTTAACCATTCAGCTGCACGTTCATGTAATATTTCTATTATCGGATATGACTGATGACATAAATCATGAATTTAAAAAAACTAACAGCAAGGGTCAAGAAAACAGAATCTGTGTTTTCTTAACAGACTCCTCCGCTCATGTCTCCTTTACTAATAATGTCTAGATCGTTTAATTTCTTTATTTGATTATTATGGATTACAACCAAGTTCAATGAATTTCCAGTGTGATTCCGCCCCCCTCCCCCTGATTTGTAACTTCGTTGGGTTCGAGGAACGTTAATTTTCTCTCACTATTTGTATATAAATATACAATAATTTTTTCTTTCTTTCTTACATTGTTGCAAAGGGTAATGTAAATATCTTTTTTATGATCTGTTTGATCAATGTCCGTATAAGATTGTTAGGTTCTTGTTAATTATTTTGATTTTCTTGGAATCTGGATATTATCACGCTGAACATCTATTCCAAGTATCATAACTTGGATGTCTGCTATGTTTAATTTCACATTCGAAATGAAGGAGGGTTGACCTTTGCATGCATGGGCGACCTATTGGCAGGGAAAGAACTTCTATCCCCCTCTTATGACTAGCTTTGACATGGAGGTTTCCGGTCTGGAATCTATATACTGGAGTAAACTTTACGAAAGGGCATGAACCGATTTCACAGTGTATGCAGAACGTCTTCATCATGCTCTTATAAGAGCGTTTACAACTATCCATGCATGTATACCGTGTGTATGATTTTTACCATTACTTTAAACTGATAATTTTTTTTTTTAGTTCAAGCGTGTTTATTTCTCATGTATATATCAAACAAACAAAAATTACAATATAACCAAAAATTATGTACAAAAGTTGAAGCAAGTTGTCAATAAGTCTTAGATACATATACAAAACCTATAGCATGATTAACATGAGAAATGAGGAACTAAATTTTAAAAAAGCAAAGCTTGTAAAACATTAGTTCCTCGGTGATTAAATACAATTTGCAAGTTATTTATGTGACGATATAATGTAGTATATATGGTGTATGTGACGATAGGTTTATGTGACAATATAATATGGTATAAGAATAAATGAATCAAATGAATCAAAATCAAATTAAATGCACAGAGCTCATGTACCTACATGGAAATCTACCCCAATCTAAAGAATTGAAATAAGCATTTATATATTCAAATGTTTGAATAACCCTTGTAGAAAAGTACCACGGTACCCATGGTAAAACCCTGGTAATTTGATAGTACTTGTTCAAATTCAAATTACCGTGTAATTTGATGGCATATGTTCAAAATACATGTATGTAGCCTGCCATGGTACATTTTTAAAACATACACAGTGCCCTATATGCATAGTGCGCGTTCAGTTTAAGATCTAAACTAAACGAATTGCGACATATGAAATACTAAGCCCAAAGTTTTTCGGATTTGTTGATCATGAATAAGAATCCTATAACGCACCTATGGAAATGATAAAGCTATTTTAAACAGCAATATCTAAATAAATCTGAGTACCGATTTTCCTCATACACTATTTTTTTCCAATTATAGGGGAGATGCAACAACACGATTTGGCAAAAACAAATCTTACAATAAAAGAATATACTTCAAGTTCAGTTCAAAAGTTCGTGAGTACAGATCTGTTTAGATGAATTAGCGAAATCCGGGTAGGAAGTGCATCCGCTCCTATCATTATTCAAACAAATTCATGTTCTCATTATTTCCTATCATGCCTTCCTTTAAAAAAAAATTAAAAGCAATAACAGCAATGTGAATGACGTCTGACAATTAGTTCCTAAATCGCCTAAAAATTCATTTCTTCCTCCGAGTCATTCAGCCGAAACAAAGAACAGGAAAAGCTCGTCTAATGCGAACTGGAAGTGGGGTATTTTCGTCAACCGAAGCTCGCCGATTTTGGGCCTGTTTTCTGACTTTTTACATCAATAACGAGACGGCAGTTTGTAATTAGGATTGTCAATTGTTGTTTGGGTATGACAGCCACAAAATATCCGATGTGACAATTCCTGTCTCAAGTAGAATTAAGATTCGGTGCAATATGTTGGCTTTAAATTATAAGTCCAAATCGGTCCTTGACAAACTAATGAGTCAACCAATAATTATTTCGAATCATACTCGAGTGTAATGTGAAGAATGGTTACAAAAAGCATTAAACAAGGAAGAAATTCGATTTAATTGTTATAGACCAGACGGATGAAAGATATAAACAAATGAGGGAGGGGAAAAAGTCGAAATTGCCATTAAAATTAAGGATCATAGACACAGAACAATACAAGCAATTGATGATCGTCATGCTTGTGTACCATGCCGAATAGAAATTAGTCGCATGAACTGATGAATGGGCAATACCAATAATGCAAGAGAATGCACTGACGATCCTATACTTACTAAAGCAAAGTGGTTTCGAGAATTTCAAAAATGCTTTAATGATTATGATATTCACGTTGATTCTGTGTTAAAAAAAAGTAACAACCCATAATCTTTGCTTTCATAATAATTCGAATTCGACCTACAAATTAGCGAAAAGGCCTTTATTCACAAAGAGAGGCTAGATTAACAGTACATACATGTGTAGACGCTGCCACGAGAATAACCCCAAGCCACTACTCTATTTTAAGGTTGCCCATTTCTGCTTCCAAGCATGGACATGTTTAATCTATTTTATGAACAGATTCCTGTCATATTTAGGTATCATCATGAGGGCTGGTTAAGATAGGCTCTTCCTTCCCCATGAGTTTAACGTTTCCTTACAGCGAAAGTATCCAGAACCCCCAAACCTTGTCAGTTCAATTAAAAAAGAAGGAGGGGGGGGGGGGGGCAGGCATGATTTTTTTCTTCTTTTCAGATTACGAGGGGAGACAGGGAAATGAATAATGCACTAAAAATGTATACACATTCTAAATTCATTCAGTGAAAAGCTTTCATAGACTTACAAGTCGGCTTATTTTTAGTGAATGTCAACTGCATTGGAATACAGGGAGTGTGTTTCCCATGAACCCCCATGCGGCTACGCCCACGAGACTAGACAAGAAGTCGGAAGGGCTGATTAGAGGTTTAAATCGAGGGTATCAGCCCCCATGCACGTTCCACCTAACTTGTACTGTCAGAAGCACACTCTCGTATAAGGATGCGTATTCCTATGCATGCCTTGATTTCACGTATGACTCTCAAAAGGGGCATTACTAGCGGCATATCCAGAAATTGCGCAAGAAGGAGGTGTAAGCCTCCCTTAAACCGGGGATTTCATGATCTAGACAGTAATTAGACCCATTGCAAATTCTGTTGATTTTCTTTGGTGGAGGATGGGGTGGGGGCATGCCACCTACTCTTCAGTTTAGTTTCAGAGTAAGCTAGTTTCAGTTATAAAATTCAGTGTGTCTTTGCTTGTATTGCCATTGCAAGTGATTATTACTTCGAACATTCTATAAAAGGTTTTTTTAGAAATGTAACCACAGTGACGCATGCTCATTTAACCTGTTGACTACTGGAATGTTTAGTCATGTCATTCCCATCAACTTATTGCAGGGGCGCCACCCGGTTCCGGTAGCCAAGAGGCTGAATACATCTAGGTACTCAATATTCGAAACAGAAGCGTATAGCAATTGAGGAACATGACACATCGATATGATGTTTATCTCAAAGGAGTGATGAGTCTGACGAATTATTAATTCTCGTGATTCTCATCGTAATGTATCCGGCCATATTTTGATGTAATTCAATGTTTATGAGGGCCAATTCGATCCTAATGTGTGAAGATAATTAAAAACATTCATTCCTGCATTCATGAACTCGTGCCAGAAAGTGAGATATTAAGTTTGCCTGGCCCATTGGCCTTCCCGCTGATAGAACAGAATACATGATTAACTAAGAGACAGAAGGGGGGGGGGGGGGTGACAAACATTACTGTCTTGCATGCTAACATGATCCGTGATACTGATATAAATGGAATTACGTCATTTTCATCTCATCTTTCATTGGAGAGGAGGGCTTCGACATGCATGCGGTTTTAAAATGATTGTCATGAGTTTCATATGATCTCTAACATATACATGTAGATATATTATAACCTAGTCATGACTGGATTGTAATTGATAGTCTGTGCGGAAACATTGCCATGAAATTGATATTGTCAAAAAGCTTGTAACGGCACATTAACTTTTAGTCATCGTCAGAGCTTGCAGAATTGCGGAGACAATGCCGTCAAATCACCCGCGCTTTTCTTGATCTGTTGATATCGAAACCTTGAATAATGTTACTCTCCTTCGGACTGTAATATTCTTGAGTATATCAAAGAATTGTACAGAAATTTATGTTTTTAAGTAACTGTAAAAACAACTGGCGAAATAAAGGAGATCATCTTTTCAGAAGTGCAAGCAAAAGTTGTAATACTGGAGGTGATATTATGTAGGTAGCAGCCTTTGAAGCGTAAGCAATTGATTATATACTCAGACACCGTACCCTAAAAGTTCGAAATTTCAGCAACAGGTGTCATCGAGACATCAGCTTTGTTTGCCCACAGGTAATTACGTCAGTGTGGTGTGGAAAATATCAAACAATGATTGTTACCATACTGCTTTTAATGCTTAACGGAATTAGTAACGTAATTTCTTTTTACTGGTTTCTCTCTCCAAATCTACATGGTTATAATTTCCTTATCAATCAGTAAGACATTTTGAAACCTGATAGTCTTCACGTTGTAGAAAGGAAATCATAGTCCATGCAAGGATGCTGCTGCGACTTAGCAACACCCCTTGCCAATGTAACAAATGGAACAGAAATATTCACTCTCCTCCTTCGGATAAAGAAAACGGAATGGAACAGATATAGGATTAGGAGGCCGAATAGGCCTATGCTTACAATGATATGATAGAAACAGTGACAAAAGGCATTATCAGCTAGAAGAACGTCTGAGTGATTTGCTGATTGTAACTTCGATTAAAACTAAAAACTAAAAAGCAAATGCATGAAAACTTACAACGAATGAAACATATCCTGTATTCTGATAACAAGTTTTAACTTAACCAAGGGGTAAGGTAAATTTTACCATCAGAATATAGTTCTTTGAAAGACAAAGGATAGCGCAGTAATAAAATCAAGAAATCAGAGAGACTTACAATTTCTTGACAGCTTCATTCTTGTGCATTTAGGTTTCCCTTCCACCACGATCAAAGGCTAAACTTCAGTTCTCCAACTCAGCAAAGGGTAAAATGGCTACCCTCGAAGTCCCCAGTCGTCAGTGTGAATCAAGATTGTCACTAATTTTTGTAGGAATGCTACCTCTAAAGTTTCCAAGAAAACTCAGGAAGGGTTCTTCAGAATTGGAGAGACCAGCATGAATTTTTCACAAATTAAAAGAGAGCTTTGAATCAAATTCTTTTCAATTTGTTTAAGTAGCTTCAGTTGTAATGTAGAAAGGAAACATGGGAAACCATCTGCAAAAATATGGCGACCCTCCCACGCTCAGATAGCATGTGCGCGCTTCCGTAGTTCGTTCGACTTTGGATGTCCGATGAATGCACGTCTACTCCGAATACTCCGAAAGTAACCCCTTTTCGCAAAATGTTCCTCTTAGCCCTCTCTATCCGTCTTTAGAGTTCACCTTTCACCCCAGACAAAAACTTCCAGCGAACTAAAATCGGGCATCCAGATCGTTTCAAGAAGACTTTCGGCAAATGAGAGTGTCCGACAGGAGGGGGTTTTATATACCATGCCCCCCTCGACAACTCGCTAATTGAATTTCTTGTGAGTTTGTAAGGGACTGGATGTACACGTCCCCCGATCGTGGTTGAAGCTGTAACTTCCCTCAAAGTTGAAAGTTTGAAAGAAAGGGGGGGGGGGGGGTTCTCCCTAGGAGTTGTCGGCTCTCTAATGCGCGAGGACTTATATATTCCCTGTGTCGCGGTAATGTGGCTTAGACCCCAAGCCAGAAACTGACAACGATTTTGCCTTGCTGGCTAATCTAACTTCCCAGATGAATCATCAACAAGTTTTGCACAGTGTTTCCCTTCCATTTCTCTCCCTCGAACGCCCAGGGAGAGCTTTCACACAGTATCTATCATGCATGTCTGTGCATCCCATGAAACTGTCCCATATTACAGACCTCCCAACCTTTCTGACTAAAAAATAGGGATGATTTTGCTCAAAATTAGGAAAGAAGCGGCATTTCCCATAGGAGTGTGTAGTAAATTTATCAAGAAAGGTAGCAAAATCATATCGAAACAAGAGCTTGGAATGGTCAAAATTTAGATTATTTCCTCCAAATTCAGAATGGTTGGGAGGTCTGTATATTATGCAAACTTTGCACGGAATCTGGAAAGGATCACATAATTATTGTATACCTAAAAAAATTAGCAGAGCCAAGAAAAAAAATTGTGATTTTTAAACATTCTCTTTGTCTTTCAAAGATAAAGGGTGGCTATTTAAGAACGATAATAGTTACTCAAAGTACTCTGAAAGTTAATGTAGAAGACACTAGAGCTTCAATTCAATTCAATTTATTTACCACTTGTGGGACGGAACACCCTATCAGCATATGCTGTTTTTCGTAGGGGTCCATGTTATTACGTACGTGACACACATCAGAACAGTTTTATCACAGGGAGAAGAAAACAAAGCTGTTAGTCAGTATTTTGTTCTACGTGAAACAGTTCATGAAAGTTATAGACGATATATATTTTTTCAGGACAGGTTTGCAACTTATTAATGGAGTCTTTAGCGTATAGGATCGTCTTCTCTTGTTAGGGAAGGGGGTGTGGGCTACTCAGTGTACGGTGCAGGCTCACAACCATAGGCTTAGGGCAGAGGAGGGGGCACGGGGGGGGGGTACCCCCTGTTCATCTGCTAAAGGGAAGGGTTATCCACGGAACTGAGGGAGTCAAAACCTTAACCCTATCCCTGTTCATGTTACTCCGTTCTCCCATCGGCGCTCCCTTTGTCCAACAAGTGCACTCCCAATTAACTTTTTTTGTATTTTAATTTGCGGGAAAATGTATCATTATTATGTTTCAAGGCCGAGATTGGGGATGGCAACGTTCAACCGCCTTCTTTAGTAATCATATTTGAATAATGACAACGCATATAGAATATCTTTAGATATTTTCAACGTAACCCTTTCATTCTACTAAATTCCTCTTTGTGAACATTTTCGCACTAAAGGAATAATCTCCTGATTGCTTCTTCTAAATAATAACTCCCGTTTCTTTTTGCCCCATTGTTGCTCTTGAGCATGACTCAAAATAGTCATCATTAAATGATTACGAATGGTCATGTGCGAATTAAAATGGTAACTGTAGCCAATGTTCGAAATAAAAGCCATATGTTCGAAATCTATGACTGTAATATTTGATAAAATACTTAATTCTACATTTAGAAAATGTTCGGTGCCCTTCACTGGTAATCGAGGCTTACGTGACACTTTGAATGTTATAATTCACAATGTGCTGGAAAGCGTCGTTTGTACTGTAACGCTGAAATAGCAGAGAAGAACAAATGCCAAGAATTTCTAAAAAGGAAAAGGTAAAAACCGAACAAAATATGAAGTAAGCTTAAATGTAAAGTTCGCCAGATAATTCCAATTAAGAAAACAGTTTGATACTTCCTTTTCTGTAATGTTATCAACTTCTCTTTCTTCAGAGTTATCTGAAAGAGGGATAGGAGGAAATCAATTCACATGACCAAATTATATCTAAAATTTTAGTAAAAATATAGTTTTCGATATTTACACAGCATAATGGTGGGTCATTTCTGCCTCCCCTGAAGAAGCTCGATTTCAAGTTAGGTTTGTTAACGACATTATTGTTCTATATACGCGCTCTCCTTGTTCGGAAATTATGTTGTTATTTGTTCACATATACGTTGTAAAATAAGAAAGTTTTTAAACAGGTTTTAAAAGGGGGATGCATGCATGGATTGTGTCAGGTTTTGAAAAAAAAAAAGATATGTGAAAATGTCATTCTGAAAACGATCTATATTTTGAATGACCTCTTTTCATTCCTTTTTCAAAAGTAGTCTGATAATTTCGACATTGATCACGATGAAGTCACGGACGAGCACGACCGATGAGTTTCGGAATGATGACATTTATGCAACCATAGATCTTTCATGTCTTATGTCATGGAAAAAATACTCCTGGAAACTATTTATTAGCAGCAATTCCTACACACCTCACTTTGTTTTTAAGCCAAACTGAGCTGTTTGTTTTGTTTACAATGAACTCGAATGTAAGGGCATTTTGCTAATGAGTGTATTCCCGGAACAACTAGGGAGTGGTCACGAAGCAATTTAGACTCGATATATTGTTGAGGAAATATGAATAAACACAAACAATAATTCCCTCATCAATTTCAATTTCTCTTCTGTTTAATCATGCTGATGAGGTATATGCTGAGGTGCTGTGGCTAGTAAAACTGGTTTTGGATATAGAATCCTGACAGGTACTTGAACTTTGCCTGGCCTTTCAGGCCGCCATCTACATTAAGCAACTCTCTCTCATAAATGATGACGGTCTCCTGCGTTCACAAATTTTGTTAGTTATGAAATGTTAATTTCCAAAATATACATGTAGTTTCTTTGTATATAGAGGTAAATTGTAAATGCCTGAAAATATGATGTTTTCTGTGATATAAGATTGTTTTGTATATAGGCTATAAGTTTATTGAACAAAGAAATAAAATTCGAACAAATAAACATTAAAAAAAATCAGACCCCTTATAGGAGGCATTTCATACATTACAAAGATAGAGAAAATAGAGTACCTGGCATGGCACTTCGTAAAAATGTCTGGCTATAACATTTTCGGGGGGGGGGGGGGGGGGTGTCATCATGGTGCATGGCAATATCGAAAACCTACAAAACTTGAGAAAAAATGTACAAATTGTGATTTAGAATTAAAGGTTAGTTTCGAGTGTATGAATGTTTTTTTTTTTTAAAGCTTGAATCTGCCACGTACCAGTAGGCCTATATTCCCTGTTCTTTTTTTAGCTATAAGGCAAAAGTAATCAAAGAATTTCCTGAAATAAATAATTACTTGAAAGAAAACAACTGGCATGAACTTGCAAGGCCACTTTACAACAATAAATTTGTTTTGAAGTATGCTTATTGTTATGGTTGCAAACGAACGAGGATGTGTACACCCAAGGATCTTCAGGGCATTTAAACCTTAAATGGCCCAGTTCCTGGTCTTTTGAAGTACAACAAATTAACCCTTTTTTCCGCTACCAAGGTGCTTCGATAATTTCCACGTCGGGAAATTCGGTTATTAGAATTCCCCGTCACCAAATTGGTGCGTCCCATCTTCAAGACAGATGAAGGAAAAGATGCATGGGTGTCAAGAAAGGTGGAAATCTAAAGAAATGAAACATTTTCATATTTCTAGGTCATGACCTTCTCAGAGATAGAGAAAAGAATTATAATCCAGAACGAAGTGCGCATTTTCTTGTCCTGTTTTTCTTTTCTTTTTTTTTGAGTATGTGTGTGTGCAGTCATTATCAAAAGGAGCATTTTTCTCATTTGCCTTTGCTGTAAGTAAAAAGCATCACTGTAACTTTCGAAACTTTAACAAATTGAAACAAATAAACAACAACAACAACAAAAAAAAAACAATGAGGAAAACAGGAGAAAAAAAGAAGAAAAGAATATGAATATAAACGAAGCCGGGAAGGGAGGAGGAGGAGGAGGAGGATGAAGAGGAGGAGGAGGAGGAGGAGGAGGAGGAGGAGGAGGAGGAGGAGGAGGAGGAGGAGGAGAAGGAGGAGCAGAATGATAATAACAATGATAATAATAGTAATAATAATTATTATTATAATAATAATAAGGAGAATAAGGAGAAGAATAAAGAGAACCACAAGCACAAAAAGAAAAGGAGAAGAAAAGAATAACGAGAATAACAAGAACAAGAACAAGAAGAAAAGAAGGAAACGAAGAAGAGGAAGAGGAAGAAGAATAAGGAGAAGAAGAAAAAGAATGCGAAGAAGGACCAGAAGAACAAAAGAAGAACAAGAATAACGAGAAGAACAAGAACAAGAACAAGAAGAAAATAAGAAAACGAAGAAGAGGAAGAGGAAGAGGAAGAAGGTAGATGGTGAGGAGGATGAGAAGTAGAAGAAGAAGACGACACCAAAATGCCTCTTTGACAATGTTAGTCTTTGATTGCCGACCATCAACGCTCTAACCATAGATTCAATTCGAAACTTAGAAAAAAAAAAAAAAGAAGGAAAGATTTGATTCACTTTTATTTCAAGCAGAATCGGAACGTTTGTCCTTTGGAATGTATATAACAACCTTACCTGTGTGCGTGGTTATGGGTTTCGTAGTGCATTGTGAGGGTGGGGAGGTGGGGGGGGGGGGGGGCGGGGAAGTGGAAAGAATAGGATCAACAACAAGAAGAACCTATCACAGCGTAGTCAATTAGAAAGGGGAAAGAACACACAGGATACGGAGTAATTTGTTTTGATGGGTCGGATGGGAGAAAGAGATGATGCGTCACTCTAAGGTCTAGCAAACACAAATACCCGTGTACCTAAAATCTCTTTAAGTAAATGAGATAGTTGCGTAAATATAAAGATGCAATTGAGAATTGTTGCAGTTTTAGCAGACTCTCAAAATTGCTGCTTCATGTAAAATTCATTTTAGAAAGATTACATGAAGAGTACGAAGGATCTTTATTTTTCGTATTAAAAAAGCTGCTTAAAAAGTTAACAGCTAAACAGTGAATGTCTTGTTTAGGAAAGTGAAACATTTGCCTACAGATAGATGGGCAAGTATCAACCTTTGAGAATAAATTATACAATGGAAAGAGATGGAAAAAGTGCATGATATGCATATAGTTATGAGTAACAATAGCAGTCTTTTTGCTTCCTTTTTCTTTTATTCTTTCTTTCTTTCTTTCTTTATTCATTTATCTGTTTATGTATCTATTTATTCATCATTATTTAAAAAAAAATCAATTCCTCCACGATGCGGGGGGGGGGGGGGGTACTTCTTCCTGAATTCCGATTTTCTTACCATTTATCCATATTTTCCCCTTCAAATTTTCAATTTGATTTTTTTTTCTTTTTCCAACCCTTCGACATTAAGGTTCTCTCATTTCCTGTTCTCTTCTTCTCATTCTCTTTCTCTAAGTCTCTCTTAAACAATTTTCCTTATTCAAATCTTCTACTTTTCTAATCATTTTACTTCAGCTCTCCTCTCTAATACTCGTCATCCACAGTCTCCCTCTTAGTTTTCACTGAACTCTCTCTCTCTCTCTCTAGACCAATAACGATTGCAGTACTGTATGCTCATATACAATATACCAATAGCAATAATAATAAAAGTGGTCACACAGGAGCGATAAAATCGGAGGGCTTCTACCAGTACCAATCAAGCATGACTAACTAACACTGCCCCTATAATTTCTGTTGAATGAGATCATACTGAAACAGCAAAATAATTAGCTCATTGATTTAAAAAAAAGTTTGTTATTGAATCTATGCTTAAGATAAAATTGGTGAGACAGACTAATTAGCATTATATAGGTTAGATCAGGGGAGCATTTCATGAAGAGTTTTGTTGGTGATTTTCACAGACTAATTTGCTCTCAGCCAATCAGATGCGAGGATTTTCAGTAGCTTATAACAGTTGTCAGTGAAAATCACCATCAAAACACTTCATGAAACGCACCCCTGATCTAACACTTGCTTACCTAGTTTCCACACAGAAAGCATTTGACTAATAGACCTGTTTACTAATTTAACCAAAAAATTTCTAAACAAATGTTTCCCTTGATAACTATGAAGCTTGCCAGAGGCTTGCCCAACATGGCAAGAGTTAATGTATGCAAACTGGACTCCATCTGTTCAGATGCCTTTGTGCATAACAGGTGAACTGAATAGTTGGTAACCAAGGGTTCTGGAGAGAAATGTGCATAAATTTGAATACATTAGTATATCAGGGGGTGTTTCATAAAACTGTTCGTAAAGTTACAAATGACTTTACGAATGACTTTAATATGGTGACCCAAATGGGATTCTCAGTCACTATAAATTGCATCAGCTAAAGGTGATATGCAGAAGTAAATTACTTTACTGTTGTTTACAAACATTTTTATTGCGAAGTATATTTTTTTTACCACAAATTTAAGTGAGATTATGGGTAATGCATCCACACTTTGTTAAAACATCAGGAAAAACTTTGAGTATCCCATTTGGCAATTCATATTCAAGGCGTTCGTAAAGCAAGTCATGGGTAACTTTACGAACAGCTTTATGAAACACCCCAAAGGTCTATTTGGTAACAATTCATGGGTATGTTGCTATCGTTATTGGTCAAATGTTACAGAAGCTTTACTCAAGCCATCTGTTCCGACTATAAAGGCACCTCAGCGATTTCTCTCACATCACCTCTCTGTAACCCTAATCATATGGCATACTCACTTTCCAGAACTCAGAAAAAACAATGTAAAGCAACATAATCTTACTGACTCATGAGCACAATGTCTCAGTTGGATCAATATACATTCCCACTGCCAAATCATTCACCTTAACACCCAACTCTGTGTGTTGCACAGCCCCCATTTATGACTTATGTCACTACAGAGTGCTCCTCTTCACAAAACAAGTAACCCTATCAGTCAGTGATTGGCAAGCAAGATAGAGTGGAACTCTTTGTAAAGATGCTTGCTGTTTTGGAAGCTCTGTATGACAGAGTTTCAAGAAACAAGGTAATTCCCTTTGTGTGAAAAAGAGTTTTATACTGTGAGGTTCAACTAAACCGACTCTCCTTCAGACAGGTAGCTTATTTTGAAAATGGGTACAGCACACACTGCATCATGAGTCATTCCATTTCAGGCCAAAAATAATGCAACATTGGGCTGCAAATGTCAAACTTAAAAATAGCAAACATACTGCAAACACTCATTAATTTGTGATATATTATCAGCAGAGCGTTTATTTGACTAGGCTATTTAAGCTATGGCTAAATGGCACTTTTAAAATTGCAGCATTTGTGAGTCAGTTTAGAAGGCTTTCTCTCTGAGTGTAGCCTTGGTATTAACTCATTACTACAAAGAAGCAAGGCAAAAAAAAAAAAAAATAAATAACAGGAAGTCTGTTATTGCACATTGTCCTTATAACTTGTTATGATGTTGTACAAGCTGGATAGGGAACGTCTGTGAATACCATACACTGTAATAAAAACATGTTCCTATCAACACAAAATGCAGTATAATACAGGAGAATGATAAAAACAAGACACAAATTACAAAATCTGACAATTTCACCTTTAAAAGATTTGGCACAGGAAGTACTGAATTCTGAATAACCCTAGCTTTCAAATGTCTACGGCAAGGAAGCATGGTGAGGTCTCGTCTTGTAGAGTTTCCCTCTTTCTTCGGGTCAGATACCCTCAAAACGTCACCTTGCATTACACATAGCATCTCAGTGAAGGACATCTTGACATAGATCTTAACTCATTCATGCTGATATTTGCAGACATGGATGTGAGTATATGGGAATGTAGACATAACCTGTGATGCTAACGTATTACCTGCCCTCCATATCAAAGTAATTTAATTACTTCTGTTAATTCAAAATATAAGCAATAAGATTAGAAGTAAAAATTAATTTTCTTTTACTAACAGCAATTACCCATGAATGTAACACTAACTGTACTAAATCTCAGTACTACTCAGTGTTACATCACAAAATGTTTGCTACCTGAAAAAAGGCAAAAAATGAAATGTGCAAAATATACCTATGGCATGAAGAGACAGTTACAAATATTCTTGATTGATAAAATATACCTATGGCATGAAGAGGCAATTACAAATATTCTTGATTGATAAAATATACCTATGGCATGAAGAGGCAATTACAAATATTCTTGATTGATAAACATTAATCACACATTTTAATTCCAAGTGAATTAAGAAATATTTCAATTTGTCAAGTACAGATTCATAGCTTTTCATGATGCCATGATGCAAACATAGGATTAAAAATGTCATAATACTAACCATGAATTCAATTTTTACAGAAATTAAAATACATTTTCTAGTTGTCCAGTACAGATGTAGAACATTTCATTACATTAACTATAATGAAAATAATTAAAATTTTGCATTTTGTACCGTAACTCCTACCACTTACAAAAATGCAGCATATAAAGTACGGAATTTCTCTTGGCAGGATCAAAACAATAGTTGATTTCATGTAAGTCTTAAGGCTTGTTCAGACACGACGCGACAAACCACCACATTTTTTTTCAGTATTCAGATATGGTGCGGCAAACCATGCCACTCATGGTTATAAACTCGCTTTATTGCGTCAAGGCTCATATAAAAGAGCTTTTTTGCCAAAAGATGTGCAGAAAAGCTCATGAAATCATATTTTATGCTAACTTTTAAAGTTAGTCTTTTGACATAGCTCATCCACCGCTGACCACAGTACAGGACCCTTAGAAAGAAGCTCGAGTTCTTGGAATGGTGAAAAATAATTTGTGAGCTTTCTCATTCTTTCCATGTCAGTTCGGAAGAATATCATAATAAAAAAGTCCCCTAGAAAGGATTGCTCTTAAAATACACTCATATTGGAAATATGACAAGAAAAAGCTGAAAAAGTTCGGGGGCAACATTCATCTGTGTTTATATACAAATAATCTAACTCTTCCAGTTGCCTTGGAACAGTTTCTTTCATATTATGATCACATGACCAGAACTCAAGTTTATCCAACTTTTCAGAAGGTCTGCGAAACCAACATTCTCAGCCTTGTGGGCCATTGCTGGCATCAACATCATGTCTTGATGTCTCGTCTGTGAGAGGAAACCCCTATGAGGAGGTTGTTCTTGGGTGAACACGTCTCCGGTTTCAGGGAACATATCGTCACATGGTAGCCATGCTCTCTGGCAAACTCTGCCCTGTCTCTGTCTATGTAACCCATGCATTGCTTCCCTGTGTGTGGAGAGAGAGAGAGGATGGGAGGGAGGGCAGAAGAGAGAGAACAAATTCTTGACATAGCACAAAGTCACAAGATTTTCATTTGTACTGTCAAGGGATGTAATATGATGTTACATATCAAAATATATGACAAGCATTCACTTTATAAGCATCCATGAACATAAGAAAGAAAAAAAAAAAAGTTGTCATACTCCTAATTTTCATGAAGTGAAATGTCACTCCCATTACTGCGGCTATTACTGGAAGTCCAGCGTTCTTTCATTATTTTCTTGAATGACTCTACAGTCCCATCCTGCAGGCCACGAAGAAGCCGCAGAAATCATGAGGTTTAAAAATATTCTGAATAAAGTTGCTGGCATCTCTCATGCTCTCACAAGCTTGATAGCAGTTTACTGCTCCTGCTGCTGCTACTACTGATGCTACTGCTATGAATTTAAGACTGCTTGTGCTAAGACTAAAAGCTAAGCAAAAGTTCTCAACCATAACTTAATTGTTGTTCATAAATTATAATGCCATTTGAATTGCACACCCACAAGATAGGTGATAAGCAAAAGAGTTATCACAAGCATGTATAAATGATATTAAGTCAGTGTATTTACCTACCAAGAAAAAAGTACGTAATATCGTAACATTTTCATACAATATTAAAATGGTGACTCTAAAACATCGAGCCCCAACGTCCCTCACCTTCTTCCGTAAGTAAGTTATTCACAGCTGACAAAACTTTAGATAAAACTTATTGAATACAAAAGTTATGTTAACATTAATCTGTGAGCTGAATCATCAGATATTGAGAATTGAGGAAGTGATTTATGTTATCTATGGGAAATCATGATGTTTGTAGTTGTTTGACAGATGGAAATGATTTGTTGCAAAGTGCCAAATATTTCATGTAAGATTTGTCATCGTAACAGTTTAGGGCTTGTCAGGGAGACAGCTACGATTTTGACAGGATATGTTTCATGGAACAACACTCAGAAGAATCTAACTTCCCAGCATGAAGGAAGTTTAAAGGTAAAGCAAAACATCTGTTTGTGGGCCAATTGCTTTGCTGCAGTTGATACAGTTTCCTTCCCCCCAAATTGACAGGAACTTGCAGAGGAAAACATGAATTGAACGTGATTGAACTTTGAATAAAATATAGTGAATACAAAAGTTAGGTTAACATTAATCTCTGATCAGAATCATCAGTTATTGAGAATTGAGGAAGTAATTTATATTAACTATGTGAAAGAATAATGTTTGTGTTTGTTTTATATGGAAATTACTGATTGCTAAGCTGCCTTATTTCAGGTTAGATTTTGTCATACCGTTTTGGGGCTTGTCTGGGAGACAACTACTACTTTTCCATGATTCAGTGTTTCATGGGATAATACTCAAAAGAATCTAACCCCAAGCCATGAAGGAAGTTTGAAGATAAAGCAAATAAACCATATCTGGGCAAACTGCTTTGCAGCAGCAGACAGTCCTGTGCCCTCAAAGTGCGCTCAAAGCTCCAAAAGAAGACATCAAAGAAGCTCGAAGCATTCCACTGGAGCAGATATTACAGAATCCACAAAATTTAACAAATCTCCATAGGGCAATGACGGAAGAGATTTGTCTCATCCCCGAGAGGGCTTTCCCAAAGCTCTTCAAAGAACCATCACAAGAAAAGCATCAGTACACTTCAGATTCTTTAAAAAAGTCGAAAGTAACTCCTATAAATATTCTATCACATGTTTGTGTTTGTTTTGTATGGAAATGACTTATTGCTAAGCTGCCTTATTTCAGGTTAGATTTTGTCATACCGTTTTAGGGCTTGTCTGGGAGACAACTACTACTTTTCCAGGATTCAGTGTTTCATGGGATAATACTCAAAAGAATCTAACCCCAAGCCATGAAGGAAGTTTGAAGATAAAGCAAATCAACCATATCTGGGCAAACTGCTTTGCAGCAGCAGACACAGTCCTCTGGCCTCAAAGTGCGCTCAAAGCTCCAAAAGAAAACATCACAGAAACTCAAAGCATTCCATTGGAGCAGATATTGCAGAATCCTCAAGATCCAATAAATCTCCATAAGGTAATGATGGAGGAAATTTGTCTTATCCTTGAGAGGGCTTTCCAAAGCTCTTCAAAGAACCACCACAAGAAAAGCATCAGTACACTTCAGATTCTTTAAAAAATTCAAAAGTAACTCTTACAAATATTCTACTTGGCTGGACAGGCTACCTCTATACTGTGGAGCATTCAGGGACTGTACCTCTCAAATAAAGATTGATGATGTACCAGACGACTTTCTGGAGAAAGGAACCATGCCCTAAAAGAAGACGTATCTTAAAGACGTGGCAAGGAGAGTGACTGCGAATGCATGGGCACCAGTTAGCCAAGATGAGATCAACAGCATCACTTTTTCACCTGACCACTTCAAGAGAGGAGTATGCAGAGAAATGCTGGAATTTTGTGAATGAATTTTTTTTTTAACGTATTAGTCAGTATAAAGTTACTAACAGCTGACTGAACTTTGAATAAAAATTTATTGAATAAAAAATTTAGGTTAACCTTAACCCACAGCAGTACAGAGCTTTCCTGAGGTCTAAATGCAGTGCATTTTTCTCTTTCTGTTCATGTATGATATGTACTGCCCAACATTCTGGACCAACAGATACTCCAAAACCGTCTCTTAAAGGTGACACTGTACCTCTATGGGTTAATCTATGATCGGAATCATTAGATACTGAGAATGAGGAAGTGTTTTATACTAGCTATGTGAAAGGATGTTTGTGTTTGTTTGATATGAAAATTAACAGCAGACAGTCCCCTCCCCTCAAGTGCACTCAAAATGAAACATCAGAGAAGCTCGAAGCATTCCCTTGGAGCAAATACTACAAACTCCTTAAAATTTAGCAAATCTCCATGGAATAGATTTGCTTTATCCTTGAGAGGGCTTTTCCAAAGCTTTTCAGAGCACCAGCGAAAGAAAAGCACAAGTACACTTCAGATTCTTTAAAGAATTCAAAAGCAACTCTTACAGATACCGTATTCCACTTGGCTCGATAGGCCACCTCTACATTTCCAGATGACAATGAAGGTATTACCAGTGTGGAATTGTTTAGCCACACTGCTATAGGATGCTCACAGAAGCATTCAAAAAATGAATCCATGTCCCAAAAGAAGGCTTATCTGAAAAACGTGGCAAGGAAATGTATGAGCACCAGTAAACCAAGACGACATCAACAGCATCACTTCTGCACCTGATAACTTCAAGAGAATTGAGGAAGCAATCTATATTATCTATGTGAAAGAATGATGTTTGTGTTTGTTTGATATGAAAATTAACTTGTTGCAAAGCAGCCTTATTTCATGTAAGATTTGTCATACCAACCGTTTTAGGGCTTGTTTGGGAGACAGCTACTACTCTTCCAGGATTCAGCGTTTCAAGGAATACTTCAAGAGAGTATGCTGAGGATGCTGGCATAATGCGAATTAAGTTTAAAAATTTTTTTTTTTGAACGTATTAATAAGTTATTTACAGCTGACTGAACTTAGATAAAACTTACTGAATACAAGAGTAAATTTAACATTAATATGTGGTCTGAATCATCAAATATTGAGAATTGAAGAAGTAATTTATATTATCTATGTGAAATAATGTTTGTGTTTATTTGATGTGGAAAAACATTAACTTGTTGCAAAGCAGCAATATCATGTGAGATGTCATACTCACAGTTTGGGAGCTTGTCCAAGAGACAGCTACATGCATTATTTTCACAGGATACCGTGTTTCATGGGACACCACCTGGAAAAAATCTAACTCCCTGCCATGAATGAAGTTTGAAAGTAAAGCAAAACATCCATATCTGGGCAAACTGCTTTGCAGCAGCAGTCAGTCCCCAGCCCTCAAAGTGTACTCAATGCTCCAAAAGAAAACATCAGAGAAGCTCGAAGCATTCCACTGGAGCAGATACTACAGAATCCTCAAGATTTCACAAATCTCCATAAGGTAATGACGGAAGAGATTTGCCTTCTCCTTGAGAGGGCTTTTCTAGAGATCTTCAGAGAACCACCACAAGAGAAGCATCAGAACACTTCAGAATCTTTAAAGAATCTAAAAGTAACTCTTCCAAATATTCTACTTGACTGGACAGGCTACCTCTATACTGTGGAGCATTTGAATACGGACTGATGATGTACCAGAGGACTATCCAGAGAAGGGAACCATGACCCAAAAGGAGGCGTATCTTAAAGGCTTGGCAAGGAAAGTGACTGCGAATGTCTGGTCACTAGTAAAGCAAGACGATATGAACAGCATCACTTCCGTTCCTGATCACTTCAAGAGCGAAGTATACAGAGAAATGCTGGAATACTGTGAGGCAAGTTGCTGTAGAATGCCCGACATCTCTCATGCCCTCAAAAGCTTGATATCACTCCACTGCTGCCACTGCTTCTACTACTACTGCTACTGTTATGTTATGCTATTAGTCTTAGCACAAGACTGCTTGTGCTACGACTAATGGCAAAATGTTTCTTACCTTAAGTTCCTTTTCCAAATTGTTCATAAATTGTAATCATAAAGTTAACATTGAGCTGTGATCCGAATCATCAGATCTTGAGAATGAAATGAGGAATTAATTCATAATATATTTATGTGAAAGAATGATGCTTGTGATTGTTTGATATGGAAATTATCTTATTCATTTTAAGCAAACCCCTACGGCAAAAGCCAGGCTGGAAAACATGGATGTATTTTTAGTGTTCACTGGTGGTGCAGTAAACTGTGTCAGTAATGATAATGAGATGTAAGGTACCGTGTGTGTTTTGCTCAAAGCTGCACAGAATATACTTGTGATGTCATATTTTGTTCTAACTATAAAGAACGCGATTGGTCCACACCTTTTCGTTGTGAGATGGTACAATAGATAATTTTTGTCTTGCTGATTTTTTTCCTCCTCAAATACCTTTAGTATACATGCATCACCCCCCCCAAAAAAAAACAAGCCAATAGCATGATTGTGTCTCGCCCACCCGTGACTAAATAACACGAAGGTTTCCCCAAGTACATCCCTAACCAAGTTTGATATCGCAAAGTCTTGCAGGTAAACTTTAATGTTTGACCTCAAATGACCTTTGACCTCACCATGTGAACTCCGACAGCACCACAACATGATGTTACCCCTAGTGCATCTATGACCCAAGTTTGGTTGCCATTTGACCATCAGTTGTCAAGTTATGTGTCATAAGAGAGTCGTGCATGTAAACTGTAATGTTTGAAATAAAATAACCTTTGACCTTACCACGTGACATCCGATGCCACTATAACATGAAGGTCTCCCAAGTGCATCCATGACCCAAGTTTAGTTAAAAAGGGAGCAGACGTTGCAAAGTTACTTATCATAAGAGAGTCTTGCAAGTAAACTTTCACGTTTGATATAAAATGACCTTTGACCTTACCATGTGACCTCTGATACCACTATAACATGAAGGTCCCCCAAGAACCCTTTCACCTTATCATGTGAAGTCCAACAGAATGATAACATGCACTTCCCCTTAGTGATCTGCAACCCAAGTTTGACTCAAAAGTGTGACACGGTTGCAAAGTTTTGTGTCATAAGAGAGTCTTGCACGTAAACTTTAACCGTTCAACGTTTGACCTGTAATGACCTTTGACCTGACCATGTGACCTCTGACTGGACCATAACATGCAGGTCCCCTTAGTGCATCTACAACCCAAGTTTGATAGATAAGTGTCACACGGTTGCAGAGTTTTGTGTCATAAGAGAGTCTTGCACGTAAACTTTAATGTTTGACCTGAAATGACCTTTGACCTTACCATGTGACCTATGACTGGACCATAACATGCAGGTCCCCTTAGTGCATCGACAACCCAAGTTTGATAGATAAGTGTCACACGGTTGCAGAGTTTTGAGTCATAAGAGAGTCTTGCACGTAAACTTCAACGTTTGACCTGAAATGACCTTTGACCTTACCATGTGACCTCTGACTGGACCATAACATGCAGGTCCCCTCAGTGCATCTACAACCCAAGTTTGGTTGAAAAGTGAGTCACGGTTGCAAAGTTATGTGTGATAAGAGAGTCTTGCACGTCAACTTTAACATTTGACCTGAAATGACCTTTGACCTTACCATGTGACCTCTGACTGGACAATAAGATGCAGGTCCCCTTAGTGCATCTACAACCCAAGTTTGATTGAACAGTGTCACACAGTTGCAGAGTTTTGTGTCATAAGAGAGTCTTGCACGTAAATTTTAACGTTTGACCTAAAATGACCTTTGACCTTACCATGTGACCTCTGACTAGAGCATAACATGCAGGTCCGCTTAGGGCATCTACAACCCAAGTTTGGTTGAAAAGTGAGTCACGGTTGCAGAGTTTTGTGTCATAAGAGAGTCTTGCACGTAAACTTTAACGTTTGACCTGAAATGACCTTTGACCTTACCATGTGACCTCTGACTGGACCATAACATGCAGGTCCCCTTAGTGCATCTACAACCCAAGTTTGGTTGAAAAGTGAGTCACGGTTGCCAAGTTATCTTTCATAACGTTTGTGACGGACGGACGACGGACGGACGACATTTGGATCCCTTAGTCTCGCCTTCACCTCCGGTGGGCGAGACAAAAATGGGGGGGGGGGGGGGAGGGTTGCTGCTGCATGTATAAATGACCGTAAGAGTTAAAGCTGTTTACAACTGAACTGAAAGGGGGGATCCCCCCACTTTTCCCTAATTTTCTCCTACACTGTGTTTGTCTGAAACCACTAATTGTATTATCCTGATATAACACAGCCTCCTAACTTAATACTTCCTCTATTATTTAAAGAATGAAGTCCAAAACAGAATTGCCCATTACCAATTCCACCTGATAAACCTTTAGCCAAATTAGAGTTAGGCAGATTAATAACTCACTTGCTTGTTGATGATTTTCTTTTGATCTGGACTTGTCAAGTTGACATGTTTTGTTTATTGCTTTTATTTTTCAATCAATCTTGTGTCTCGTTCATTTTTTGTTTGTTATGTTTGTTTCTTGTTTTAGAATGTATTATTTATCAATGTGCAGAGCCTTCATGAAAAACAGTGTTTGATAAATGGATGAAGCCACCCTGGGTAATAAAGACTCAATGAATAAATAAATAAATAAATAAATAAATAAATAAATAAATAAATAAATAAATAAATAAATAAAAAAAACTAGCTTAAATCATAGTCTTTTGAAAGTCTGATACAATGATATGAAATATCAAAGAAAATGTTATATATTGACTATGAGAAATAGATAATGCTGCAAACTGCATCACCTACTGCACATGAGAGCGAAATACTTCTGAAACATGTTCTCTAATTTTAGCAGAACTTTATGGTTAGTATTACCACTAATATACATGTACATGTTACACCATACTCTTGTTTTATTGTTAGTGTTTTATGATTGCTTCACAATCATTGTTTGTGCATACTTTGTACTCTCATTAAAAAAAAAATTACATAACCATTTCAAACCTGCCTTGAACCAGAACAGGTTCATGGATCTGGTTCTGATTAATTGTTTCCTTATTTTGTACACCTATACATGTACCATATTTTTCTTTGAAATAAAGAAATGATTACAATGACATAATCCTATGGGCAAGTTCCTAGATAAAGACAAGCACTTTCCCCAAGATATTACCTTGCTTGGCAAGATGGCTCTCAAAATTCCAACTGGTCTGGTCAGCTCCACGCCCAACCAAGAAGTACTCCTGGAGAGTTAATCATATTCGTTCAAACTATACTTTAGCTCCTTCAATTTTATTATTTTTAAAAAATATTTCACTGATATTTTATTGATACTTTCTGTTCACAATAAATATTCAAAGGAATGATACAAGATATCTTTTACATACCAACTAATACATAACTGATATACATAAACACACATATAAATCTATAATTGGGTTATAGTTCAATCTTAATCTATTTTCAATCTGTTTTAACACTGAATCATTGTTTCATTAATCTAGCTATCTCTATTTTTCCTATCTATTCACCTACTTTCTCATCTAGATATTGAACTATTGAACAAGTGGCTCATTCATTCATCCTCTCCACACATCCTCTATCCATCCATCCACACAACCATCTATCTTTCCATCTCTTCATCCAGCCTTAATCCATATCTCACTACAGCCATCCATTCATGCACTCTCCACAATTAACCTCTTCTTTCCTTTTTCATCTATTCATCATCCTGACATCTTCACATATTTGGAGATGCTGAGAACTCTTCTAACCCCCCTAACCAAACATTTTTGCATCAACCCATCTGTGCATCCTCCCTTCACTATTACATCCTCCTCTCCTCCCTCCTCCCCTGCATTTATCATCCCATCCATCATTCCATCACTATTCTCACCTTCTTCGAGATGCTGCTCTTCTTGAATACCTGACTCCGTGGATAAGATATGTGATGCGTATTGTGTATGGAACCATAGCAACAAGGACTGCTGACGAAGGAGGCTTTCTGCTCCAGGCATTTACTCAGGACAATGTCTGTGGCTACTCCACATGCATGAAGAGATACCTGGGATGTAGAAGTGAATGTTACATTATTAAAAAACAAAATACACCCCCCCATAAAAAAAACACCCCACATCAACAACATAGAAATATTAATATCAGGGTGCACTGCAGTTCATATCACAGTCCAACAAAGTTTGCATTTCAATATTTGAGACTTGCCTGTATAGACTAACTTTACAGTAGACCTGTCGAGCACTCGCCACAATGCCACGCTTTTTTTTTGGGGGGGGGGAAGGTGGTCCTTCTTATAACTAATGGCAACGGTGCCCTTTTAAAAATGATACAGCTTCAGTCTAATTAGCCATATCTAAACAATGCATAACTTTTTTTGTTAATACGATTCCCCTATGGATTGCGGCCAATGACCTGTCTATAAATAAAACCTTCACGGCCTGTAAAGCTTGTTTTAACTTCTCCTTAATTCAACAAGTACGCATCAGTAAAACTCAAATTACACCATCCCAGGACTGACTGATCACTTGCCATCCCACTTTCAACTGTAATTCCGTCCACAGACAAGCATGATGCTGAGTACATCTGCAACATGTCATAGGTTATGTTGGCAACAAGTCAAGGATTTAGTGCAACAAAGGGCTATCTGCATTTTTGGTCAAAATGAGATTTCAAAATCAAAATGATCCAGTAGAGACCAGGAACCCATTGGTAGTAATGGTTTCTACAACAAAATTTGCTGCAGCTGGGTATCACCCAAAATAGATATGGCTATCTGCTTTAAACTGCAGTGTGTCAGTGCAACAAATCTTCATTTCAAGATTTATTAAAATTTCCAAAAATGAAGATAGCCCTTTGTTGCACTGAACCCTCGAAGTGCAAATGTTCCTGTGTCCACCAGAGACTATTCTCATACTCACCCCTATATCAAACTGTCCATAGAAGTAGTCTATGTTGCTGAGGTACAAAGAGACGTTCTGGAGTCCTAAAGTTTGGACGCGACCCAGCGCTCGTCTCAGGGACTCCTCCTTGTTTTCGATCATGATCACATGACATTCTGGTAAGCAGTAAGCAAGAGCAATACCCAGATGACCCTGAGGACAAAGAGACAAAGCAAGCAATTTATAACAGGTTATCTTAACCTATTAACCACTAAAGTCATAAAGTTTGGATGCGACCCAGCACTCGTCTCAGGGACTCCTCCTTGTTTTCGATCATGATCACATGATATTCTGGTAAGCAGAAAGCAAGAGCAATACCGAGATGACCCTGAGGACAAAGAGACAAAGCAAGCAATTCATAAAAAGTTATCTTAATCACATTTAATGAGGCCCGACAGCACAGTTAGTAGAGCACTGGTCTTATAATCTGGGGACCCAGGTTCACAACTGTGATGTGCTAGTGCCTATTGGAAAGTTATGTTATTACCTAGAAGACGGACAGTCAAGCTGCCCGAAACGTCGAGTCCTCTCTCCTTCTCCGCCCGCCTCAAGTCTTCTTACCTCTCGCCGACTCAAGCCTCCTCATCTCTTCACCAATTCAATCCTCTCACCTCTTCTGGTTTACAGTCCTTTTTAGGACTTCACCCAGTTTCCGAAAGATACTCTGCCCTCCAACTCTCCTACTTTCTTGCCTCTCTATTTCACCTCCATCTCTATCCACTTTATCTATAGTCCTTTAGGACTTACCACATGGTGAACCGTAAACCCTTTCTACGTATATCCATTGAAGTTTATAATAATGTAAAAAATATTATAGTTCTTGTTATGTATAGACCACCACACCAAAGAGTGCAATCTTTTATTAATGATATACAAGCACCGCTAAATGTTGTTATGAATGAGAGAAAGGAGAGTATCATTATGGGCGATTTCAATGTTGATCTGTTAAAACTGGATGTTATTTCATATGTTAATGAATTTATTGATAATTTCATTTCATTTTCTTACTTACCACAAATATTCAGTCCCACCCGTATTACCTCATATTCTGCGACTACCTTGGATAATTTTTCTGTAATAATCCAGAAAAGGTAGAAGTGAGTGGAATAATCACAACAGACATCAGTGATCATCTTACTCCTTTTATCATGATCTCATCCCAACCTTATACAAATGATTCTCAAATATTTTATTCAAAATGAGACTTCAGTGATGTTAACATAAATACATTTTGTTCAAAATTGATGTTCGTGAAGTGGGACTTCTTAGATCATATTTATGATGTAAATCAAAAGTATGAAAGTTTTATTGAAATATATGTTAAATTATATAACGAATGTTTCCAAAAGAGGATGAAAATAAAGAAACTTGTAAATGTTAAACCGTGGGTTACGACAGAAATTAAGAAAATGAGTAGACATAAATATATATTATACAAAAAATATCTTAGAAATCCTACAACCTATCGCAAAACTACTTATGTAAATTTTAGAAATAAATTGAATAATTTTATATGTGATACAAATCGTAGGTATTATGATGATAAGTTTAATGATGTCATGAACAATGCCAAGAAAGCATGGAAAGTTATAAATGAAGTTTTAAATAAAAGCAAAAGCAAGCACACTATTGATGAGATTGAATATGAAGACAAATCCACGAAGGATAAATTCCATATTGCAAATTTATTCAATGATTATTTTAGTACAGTTGGACAGAAAATCCATGATAAGTTAGGTAGTACAGGATCTATATCATTTGATACTTATTTAAAAGGATCTGTTTGTGAGTCTTTATTTTTTAACCCTATTACAGAATCTACTATTATTAATATTGTTTCATGTATTGATGTAAGTCTTCTGGCCATGATGGAATAAGTGCTAAAATTGTTAAATCTTCTATTCATGCAATTAATCGAGCTAACAGATAAACTTGCCAAAGCTTTTGAAAAGAAACACATAGTTATAGGGCTCTTTTTAGATTTGTCAAAGACGTTTGACTGTATTAACCATTTAATTTTACTTAAAAAACTGAAATATTATGGAATAAGGGGAAGTGCGTTACATTGGTTTGAAAGTTATCTGTGCAATAGGAAACAATATGTGACTGTTGATAATTATAATTCTGAATATAAAAGTATTACAGTAGGCGTACCGCAGGGATCCAATCTCGGGCCACTTTTATTTTTACTCCATATTAATGATCTGCAATATGTTAGCAACATTTTATCCATAATCTTATTTGCAGATGACACAAGTTTATTTTTATCAGGTAAAGACCCAGTAGCATTAAATAATCTATTTTATTTAGAATTGAAAAAGATGCAGACTTGGTTTACTGCCAATAAACTTTACATTAATCGTGATAAAACATGTTATATGATCTTTAAAAGTAGGAATTCCAGAATACAAGACAATGAAATAAATATAGAACTTAATAATGTAAGAATAAAAAGAGAAACAAGTACTAAATTTCTTGGTATAATCATAGACGAAAACTTAAATTGGAAGGAACATGTTAATTATATTGCTCTAAAGATATCAAAATCCATTGGAGTTTTTAATAGTCTGAAACACATTTTACCTCTGAAGATATTAACTAATTTGTATAATTGTTTGATTCTATCACATCTCATGTACTGTATAAGCTAATATTTTAGCGTACAGATATTTTAGCGATTTGAGACAAGTTTGACATATTAGCGAGTTATTAATTTCACGTTTTGAAAGATATTTCTAAACAAGTATATAGGCATTTTACTGAGTGGAAATTTTGGCGAGGACATCATCGCGAAATTAGCGAAAATTAAACCACCGCGAAAATTTCAGCTTATACAGTATTCTAATATTGTATGGGGCAACTGTTCATCTCATTCCTTACAAAAACTGTTTTTGTTACAAAAACGTGCATTACGAGCAATTAACAAATCTAACTATTTAGCACATACCCAACCTTTGTTTAAAACGTTAAAAATATTGAATATTTATGATATAAATAAATTACAACTAGCATCTTTCATGTTTTCCTATTCTAAACAATCATTACCTAATAATTTTGATGAATATTTTGAATATAATAGCAACATTAATAAGCATAACACAAGAAATACCAATAAAATGTATGTACCTTTTTATCATTATAACTTTTCAAGAACAAAATCAGTTTTAAAGGCCCTCAGTCTTGGAATCTCTTGCCAGATGACCTAAAAGAAAGCTCAACTATTCATTCATTCAGGAAAAAATATAAATCATATCTTCTTAACTCTGAGTAATCTCATTTTGTTCCAACTGCCTTTTCTGTAAATTACATGTAGTGTGTTTTGTTGTGTCTTATGTCCTCGTGTTATGTTAGCTTTATCTTTTTGTTTATAAATTATGTTGTTATGTATTTTCTTTTGAAGTGTGGTAAATTTGGGGATTAACCTTGACAGGCCGATGGCCTTTGTTAATCCCCCACATCCTCCACACTCCATTTTTCTTTTATCTTTTATAATGCCATGTACATGTATGTCATTTTAATATGTTGTATTATGTAATATTCATATTGATTTGTAAAATTTGATCTGTCAAATATTTTCTGATGTGTTTTTTTATAGAGATGTGAAATAAAAATTGAATTGAATTGAATTGAATTGAAAGGTATTAATCCTCATTACTAGGTCCTTTGGAGAGGACTTTAAGTCGTCGTTCCTCTGGTTACTTACTTACAACCGTGCATGCTTTCGTAGCAGTCAAGTAAAACAAATCAATAACCAAAGATTTGACTAGGGTTTACTACTAAAACACATTACATTATGCGCAAGTTGTGAAGCAATTAATTCATTTTGAGCTAAAATTTGTGATAACCCAGATAATCCTTACAGTACAATAAGGATTTTATACTTTGTACTGCCCAAAGCATAATACAGCATCTAATGTATTTTGATTAGGAAAAGCAAGTCCTTCCTTTAAACAGTCTGTGAAATATAAATTTCAATATCATGGAACACTATTTCCAAATATTTCGATTTGAAACTATTAAAAGTGAATACAAATCATAACATAATACTTAAAATTCCATTCAAGATAAACGTTTGTAGGCACTGGAGGGTTAAAAGCTCATACTCTTCATGCCAAATTATGAATACTGAAATAGTTTTATTTAGACCTTTTAAATTAAATTGATCAAGTTTATCTAGATGTAAAACCCTTCACAAAATACAAATATTTTACATCAAGATCCTAAAGGATTACATACCCCTCCACTGCAAAAGTCCAGAATCCTGTGGCCTGGCAGAGCTATTTTCTGGACTGCTGTAACAATGCTTTCAATCTGCTGTTCTTTGCCTCTGGCTCGACTTGCCTCAACTTCTCCTGCATTGGATTTAAAGGGATGATGATTGGAGTTGTTACCAGCAAAAAATCTTTACTTTACAAGTGATAAAATGCAAGGTATATACCAGGTGTTAAGAATCCAGAGATACTAAATGCAGATAGCTTTATTACTTTAGCCTCTTAAAGCTGGGGCCTCATACATTCTGTACAAAATGCAGCCCCTAAAAACTGAAAACTTGAAAAGTGGCATTTCTGACTATCCGATGGCCAATGTAACTGAACGATAATTCCTTTACAGCAAAAGCACTTGAACATACACTGACCAGAGGTCCACTTTTATGACCTTTGTTCAATCAACCTAATCAAGGTTCTTTTACCTTCTATTGGGCTAACAGCTGGATGCATGTTCCTCCAGTTCAGAGACGTGTCCTTTGAGGGGTGGTCCACAAAGCGTCCACTCAGTCCCTGACCCTCCAGGGTCTGGATGACACCAGGTAGCACCTTCTTCAGGAGCTCTCTTACTACTGCACGACTGGAAATATAACACAGGGAGAGCATGAGACTACCTACCATCAGTGAAAGTAGAAAACATGCTATGTTATTAACCCATTCGTGACAGAGGTCCACATTTTGTGGTTTGGCCTAATATCTTTTGATGCAAAGCCCTAAAAATCATACCAAATACATGAGCAGAAAGAGCAAAAAATTCTACACAAACCGTGTCCATTATGGTTGTGTCAGTATTCGTTGTTTGATGCTGAAAATTTTTTAAAGGAAAATAAGCATTAAAATCCTTAAATTGGCAATGTGATAGAAGGTTTAAAATCAACGTTTTCCGCTGCAAATTGGCAACTTTTTGACTTCTCATCATAATTTCTGTCAATTTATATTTGCACATTGGCAACTTTTTGACTTCTCATCATAATTTCTGTCAATTTATATTCATTTCAGATACATGACGTTTTATAAGAAAAATGTAGCAATAAAATAAGAATGTTGGTGTTGCCAATTTGAAGAATAAAAGCTGATCAAATTAGGCATTAAATAATTCCTGTCACGAATGGGTTAAAAAGTCACATGATTAAATCGTACCACTGTTTGAGGCAAACTACACACTCCTATATCTTACTGCTAGATTTTGATTACAATAGAATCTTGTTCATGAAAGACCTCTGAACACTCACAGTCCTGTAGTTTTTCTTTACCGGTAACTGCTGTCAAGTTTGGCAAGCATACAATAGACCGGATACTGATTTTATGCATGATGGTTGAACAAAAGTTTCCCTTTTTTCCATAAGAAAGAAAAAAAAAACAACCCCAACATATTTCAGTTATATCATGGATCATCTAACAGCCTTTAGCCTGATATGGATTACCCAGTAACCATTTCAATTACATGAAAAACATCATACCTGAGATTGAGGTTTCCAACATGAGGCCTCACATCTTCTTCTGACAGAAAAGTGTCAGTCTTGGAATTCTCTTTCATTGCATCACCATCATCAAAACCAGATCCTTTAATGAGGGGTGTAATGTCTACTTCCCTCATTCCTAGACAAGTTGACATCACCTGCCTCACACATGGAACATCCCACATGCGGTGGTACCACTCCATGACCAAAGACACAGTCCTGGAGGTAAGATCGGACATTCCATTCAGACTGGAGGTATGTAGCCATAGGTGGATGGGCACAAACAGGGCAAAATCAGTGAGAGTGACGTCCACACCCTGTGCAAAGAAGTGAGTAAGCTCCGGCAGTGAGTTTTTGGGGATCTTCTTCCTGTTTCTTGTTTTTTTCTTCCTCCTCTGTCTTCTACTGTCAGGCTGGGAAACTATTTCACCATTCTCATCCTTCTCATCTCTGTCAACAGCACCATTAGGCAAGCAAACTTGCTCGATGTTCATTTCAGCAGTTCTGTCACTTCTAGAAAGACCTCGGCTACTTTGAACTTTCTCTTTGCCCTGTTCTCTCTTTCTCCTACGTTCTTCCTTTTTGTTGCACAAGTGCAGCTTTTGACTGAACTCAGAAGTCAATTCCTCACCACTATCAGCAACACTCTTCTTACTTGAAGTACTCAGATCATCTACAGGCTTTTGCGTCCTGTTATATTCTGCTCCATTTTCCTTTCCAGCTACGGATTCTTTCTTTCCTTCATCAAGTCTTGTAGTTGCATCATCTTTCTTCTCTTCATCAGACTCTCTTCCTCCCTGGCTGACATTACCATTCTTCTTCTTCTTTAACAGTTTCCTTCTCAGCTTCTCAGAATTAAATGTTGCCACAGGTTGGGACAAGAGCTCCTGGAACTTACTCAGGCATGTCAGACAGGTGAATACTTCAGAGGGATTCTTGAGGAAGTTGGTGACCTGCTGAGGGGTGTCCACTTCACACAGCTTGGTCCAGACACTGGACTCTGAACAACATTTCAGGCAGGTTTGTCTGAAACCCTGAAAAAAAAAGAGAAGAAAGAAATAATGATGAAAAGATTATAAGGACTAATTACATAGATAAAAAAGGCAAAACAAAATAAAACAATACCAACAATCACTTTTTTTTTGCCACCATGTAATATCTATAGGCAAGTCTGGGCTATTTAGTCCCGAAACAATGAAATACTGACCATATCAAACTTTAGTATTTTAGATTTTAGTATAGACCTACAAGAGTTTGTATCCGACCAAATAAGATGTGAAAATACAATCAACAACTTTGATGTCAATCAATTTGTCAAAAAATGTAGCAAAACAACAATCCTGAAGTTAAACAGAAATATAATCAACAATTGCTTCCAGGGTAAATCTTTAATGTTTAATTTCATATTTATTCCAATGGGAATAATTATATCTCCTTCCCCCTTTTTCTTACCATTTTTTAAAATGAAATGCTACAAAATCATCTACACCATTAGATTTTTTTTGTAAAATGATTTTTCTACACCACTAAACCTGAAGAGTAATTCTAAAGGAATATCATTCTGAATAACTGCTAATTTAATATTTCCTCCTATTTCATTTAGCAAGGTGGCATCATATAACGTAAGCTTTCTCTTACAAGAAGTGCCATTAAATTCCGATGGGGCTCCAAGGGTACTGCAGATAGGATGATGTGCCTCAGGACATTGGCCAGGCCGGAAACACAAAGCTGTCTTCCTGGTAGCAATATGCATGGCAGCTGACAATCCTGCACCACACGAGGGAGACAATCAGCTTTCAGGACTCTGTACTTAAGGTGCTCTGGTATCTCCAAGAGATTTAGCCCAGCATCGTCACTGCAGTTACGGTGCCTATCAACGTCATCATGGGATGTAGCCGCTTCTTTTTGCTGAACTCTGCCATCATGGCCAAGATCTGGACGAGTCTCTGAAGGAGCTCCTGACTGAACTTCTAACTTGCCAACAAGGCACCCATCTGAAGATGGCTTGCTTTCAGAAACCAGGATGATGTCAAGGTCATGATATCTGCAGTATTGCTGAATGAAGATGGCAACTAGAGACAGTAGCGTCACATGACTTGCACCTTCACTTGACTCCAGATAGAGAGCATCTCTATCTGTAGATTTAGTGTCCATTTCCATCTTTTGACTCATAATCTAATAGCAATAAAAGAATAGGAAAACAATAAAGTGCAGATTACAATGAACCTTATTATTTTGTAGACTGCATATAAAGTACAATTTTGATGCCTTTTATATAGCATGTTACATAATTAACTTGATAACATAATTTCATTTAAAAAAAACATTAGCCATAAGTTACCTCCTATATTAAAGCACAATTTCAGAAAAATATGCTAACAATTGCACTTTGATCTACCCCTCATACTATACCACCATAGAATCATACCCAGTGGTGGCACCAAGGGGGGGGGGGGGCATTTGCCCCCCACTCAGAAGCTTTGCCCCCCCAGTTGCCCCCCCAGAAATTTTGAGGACTGATAAGAAAAATTATACAGTAATTTGCAAATAAGTAGATGTTGTCATAAGCATCATATTCAAGCTGTGAAGTGCTCTAAAATACCATTTTTCTTCAAAATTTCGACTGAAAACAAAAAAAAGTGGTTATTTTGGCTCGTTCACTTTGCTCGTTCATCATGTTTTTAAATTTCTTTTCTAAAATGCGATGAAAAACAAGAAAAGTAGCCATTTATGGCTCGCTCGCTTCGCTCGCTCATCATATTTACAGAATATTTATTCGGAGGACCTTGCATGGCCTTTGCCTTTGGCAAAGTTTTGGTTAATTTCAACTTTAACTGTTTAAAATGCCTAAGCCTCTAGATCTATTTCATAAAGGAAGGAACACGCTATTGAATGATTTACCTCCTAATCCTATTTTCAATTTCAACAAAGGCTTGGGCATTCGTGCCTCACGACATGCTCCACCAGCTCCCAGTCCGAAGTGAATCAGTACCACACAACAGCGAGACACTCCGCCTGTGCGACGGGGAACATCAACCCCCGAGTTCCAATAGCGATCTGGAGTCAGTCTGGAGCCTACTCGTGCCCGGACTCGTGCTCGAAGCTCTTGCCACTCTTGGCGTATCTGTTCGCCTAAACGCAGTGGGATTAATGAAATATTGAACTATCATTTCGTTACTGACTTGTCATTGCCTCAATTTTGGATGAGCTAATCAAAATCATTTAACTTACTAGTTAACAAACTTAAACTTAAAGAAAATCACGCTGCCCAACTGCTCATCACGCTCGCGCTCGACCTCGACCTCGACCTCGCGTTAGCGCTCGCTCTCGCGCATGGGATGTGCCATAGGCATGTGCGTGAAGAATGGTAGCTGAAATTACCAAGGACCAATTTAGCGAATCATAAAACTATAGTGATTTCATTTTTGTATGTGGTGTAAATAAATCTTCGTCATTACATTTATGGAAAATACCAGCCGCTATATATCTAAAACGTCTTTGATACCAGCCACGGTTCATCCTTTCTAAAATCATTCAAATTTTAAAATAGGTGGGTTTTTTAAAAATCAAAGTTGTGAAATGAATTATCCTTCGAAAGTATCTATGGTAGAAGTAATTGAAGTTGCCCTATTTTCTCAAGGGAGATAATTCCCTTTTAATTCCAACATTCCTAACTGACTGCATAAGCTGATAATTCCCCTCAAATATAATAGGTTTTTTTTTTTCTCTCTCTCTCCCTCTCTCTCTCTTTACAAATGCCTTTTTACACTTCACATCAAATAGAGGAAGAGCCGGCCCTTCTTCCTCAAAAGGCATCCGAGGATTTTGCTTACATTAGTCACTAGGTAAGAGGAAGAAGAAGAAGAAGAAGAGGAGGAAGAAGAAGAAGGTAAAACCTTGGAAGGTAGTCCCGATCGGTAGTACAATATTGGTTCCTTTCTTCTTTCATACCGTCTTATCCTTTGTACAAACTAAGGAGAGTGAATGTTTGAACTAGTGTTTTTACATGTTTATACTGGTATTTAATTAATTTTTATGTGTCTTGCCTTTTACCATTTTAAACATGTATATTTTTTTAATGTCGTAAATATATTAAACATGTAAACATGATTTATCCAGCTTTAGCTGCTTTTCATGTGAAATGTCTAATGTATCAAACATGTTTATTCCGAATAAAACCATTCTGAATTGAAATGAAAAGAAGAAGAAGAAGAAGAAGAAGAAGAAGAAGAAGAAGAAGAAGAAGAAGAAGAAGAAGAAGAAAGGAACCAATATTGTACTACCTTCCAAGGTACACTTCTATAATTTACAACATTTTCTAACAAGCATGACAAAACTACAGACAGTCAACGACGGGGTGGGGAAGAGGAAAGGTGTGTCTAATTTGTCTTCATAGTTAAAAAAGTCACTGAGTGCCATGTTTGACATTGAATTTCACACTTTTGTTTTCCATATTTTTAAAAAGAGATTTCATTCCGAATACAAAATCAATTGCATTTCGATTTAACATCAAACATGGCTATCCAATTAAGAGTTAACTTTTTTTATTCGTATGTTTGATTGATTTTCGTGATTACACGCAAAGCAAACTAAGAAGCAATTAAAATACAAATAAAATAAAATGAAATAACAGGTCTGGAATGAATAATAATGTCAACAATAAAAAAGCAGTTATCATTTCAAACAATATATAAATGTGGTAGTTATTACAAAAACATCTACTGTACTTGATAGCATCTTAACTGTTTCACCCTAAAAAATGCAGTATATATGGTCATAACAGTCTTCACAAAAAATAAGAAATCAGATTTTCATTTCTTGAAGTGAATATGTAGTTTTCCTTTCTTCTTATAGCCAAATAATACTCTGTATCTTTTTGGGTTTTCATATGTTTCTTGAAAGATTCAAATTTTGACTAATATTCTTGAATTTGCACAGATATATGAAATATTTTAGAGATAGAAATATAAATTAAGAATTAATCTGTTTGCCAGCTGTCCACAATTATTATCAGGCTAATATATCCAGTATTTCGTACCCAACATCACGGGTGGCAGCGATGGGATTTAACTAACAATTTAAATTATTACATGCATTATATTTGTCAGTTATTGTAAAATACAAGTATATAAGGATTCTGTTGTCGATCAGCCTCCAGATAACCAATGCAACCTGACTGGACACTTGAAGGGGCGGGGGGGGGGGGGGGGTGTTGCAGCCGCAGCATGCACCCTTTACGCTACTGAATCTGAAAATAAGGGGGGAGGGGCTCTATCTAGCACTCAGAGCATGCTGAGAATATATTTTTATGAAAATTATGAACATGTAATAAACAGGCATCCAAAAGCTGTTCATGCGTCCTCTTTCGTTGCAAGTGCAAATACCTCTTGTTTCGATCATTAAAAACAAATTAAATCGTCAACACTATTGAACCTAGACGGCTATTCTCTACCGATCTATATGGCGAAAATGTAAACATGCGCGAAGCTTATTTTGCCGAAGAAACTAAAGGGAGAAGTACTAATGAGTCTCTGTGAAATCGGTTAACGGAACTGCAAACTGTTCAAGATGAGGAGCAGGAGTAATTCAGGAGTTCGCTTAGATTACTATTATCGCCTTGTTTCAGAGACAATCTTAGCTTATCAGGTACGCATTGCAGTGTGCATGGTGTGTGTGTAGCATAGCATGCGAGTGTGGCACCGGTACTCGGTAGTGTAACATTTTCTGGGTGTGGAGTGGGTGTCAGTGTTACTCGGCGAAAGACCAACATCACTCGGCCGAAGTAGGCCCGGCTGCCGCTGAGCTGCACTGACTCTCCAGTGTTAACCTGTTGCAACTCCATGACATTACACTCTTATTTCTTGTCAGCTATCTACGAAAACATCAAGTCATCACATTGCTGACAAACTGGTTTCACAAAAAGTTGAGTGACAACTGACAAGTTTATCTTAAAAAAACATTGACTTTGTCAAAGATGAGGCTCGAATTTGTTCAAGCTGTTCCAAAATGCACAAAACATCAATGAAAATGGATGGATAGAAATAATATAAACATCACACTTACATGAAAAAATTTGTTATTAATATAATGGCATGGCATTGGAATTGATAAAATTAAAAAAAAAAAAAAATGTTGCATAAAAACTTGCAATGTACAAATCTCACTAGAGTATGTGCTCCTGTGGGCGGCCGTCCCCTGTGAGCGGCCGGTGGTGAATAAAAACTAAAAATTAAAAAAATATTTTTGATATCCCTTCAAAAATTACCTTGGACAGTCTCAGGTAGGTTCTAGTGCACCAAAAAAGCATACTCAGCGAAAGCAGTAAGCATAATGAGTCTCACTGAATATCAAGATGACACCACCAGTCGCTCACTGAAAAATGGCAGTTTCGTAACTTTTAAGTTAAGAAACTTTGACACACTTAAGCCAACGCTTAAGCTTTATTTGTTCCATTTGATAACTGATTTGATTTTTATATAAGAGAATGAAGTTCATGTTCCATATTTTGCTGCAGAAATTCTTATTTATACCTCCAGAGAAAAAGTTGCATGGGGGTGGCCGCTCACAAGAGCCATCTCTCAAGATGGGTCCTGTGAGCGGCCACCCTATGTAAAACATGTACAAAATGCAGGTTCTTGTAATGTAGGAGATTGTACTCTGCCTTCATTTTTTTGTCATGGTATTTGGTAAATCATCACTTTTGACAGATTTTATGGGTTTCTACACAGTATTATTACTTTTTATAAAGTATTGGTGTGTAAAGCATGAAATACAATATCAGTTTTGTTTACTTCGTCACAAATATGGCGCTAAATGCTCGCCAAATGATAAGCGGCCACCCACAGGGGTAGGGGCGGGAGCACACAGGACCCCTAACATCGTTTTGAAAAATGGACACTACTGACCACGTAATTGGTCAATAATTTTAAGTTTGTCCTCTATTCAATTAGCAGGTATTTGGACTCTGCATTGATGGTATTGAACTATTTGTGAGTCTTTAATTAATAAATATAATCAGCAAATTCCCTTTAAGTGGCCGCACACCAGAGCCGGTACTCTAGGCCAAACTCAGATTTGTAATTAAGAGAATTCCTTATTGAAACATTTGAAAGAAGACCCTTATTTTGTTTGTTTCCATTAGAAAATATAATGAATTCTGGATATTTCATTATCTAAAAGTTACACATGAATTCATCAGAATAAAAGTGTGGTAGGATTTCTGTCAACACTTGATAAAGGAAAAATAGTGGAAAGGGTACATTGAATTTAATAAATTGTCATTATTCTTTAGGGCCTGTAAATACAGACTGCAGGTTTTGATATATGCGTGGACAATTATAAATCTCATAAACTTATTGGATCGCTAAAAGGACATAAGAACATATTGTTAAGAACTATTCAATGAAATGGGTACTAGGAATTCAGTACATGTAAATGAATTTCCTTAAATTTACAATCTTTATTTTTGAATTGCCCATAGTCTAGCTAAAAGCTGTGATGGTATTCTAAAAAGATATGACAGGTTCAGAGTTACGACAAGTCATTTGTCAGAGAAGCTGTCGCCGGTCTTGGTATCATCAAAAGATGGCTTTATGAAACTGTTACAGTGTGAATAGTGGACAAGTTGAGCTACAGTGCTGAGACATCACTGATCTTGTACTTATGATGGTTTTATGACATGACCCCCTAAAAGCTTTGTCATGAATTTTATTTTTCATTGACTTGTAAAATGAAGTTATTGAAGTTCAGTGGACAAACATTGATGAAATACCCCACAGGGATAGGGGTTGGGGGAGGAGGGAGGGAGGGAGGGGGTGGGGGGGGGGGGTGGAAGGGGAGTCCAGTATATTGCTGTACATACACATGATCAGAAAAATGTGTGGAAAGGGTTGTTTTTGCTGGATACCGCACCATTTGGGAAAAAAAAGCTTGAAAAGGTCATGAGTTTTGATCAGTGGATAAAACAAGGGTGGTTTTTGGAAACTTGTGGTCATGCTTCTGTACAGTATTCAGACTGTCAGACCACCAGACTACCCCCCATGGCTTCACAGAATTAAGCTGAATAGACTACTGATTTTTCTCTTTCTAATGGAGAGTGAATTGAATTGTCATTCTTGATTCCTGCTTTTGTCATGTTTTTATTTAGATGTCAAAATGATTTAAATCAGAATTTTTTAGTCTGTGTTTTGAAAATGAAATTGTTTGGAACCATGCATCTCACTTGTTTGTCTTTTCTCAGATCAGTTTTATGAGTGGTAGACTATTTGCATAATGATGTATAATAAAATCAATAGTACCGTAGTACTTCTACATCAGGGTAAGATGTAAATTTATGGCAATAAATGGGTTGCCATCAATTTTAAACTTCATTGAACATGTTAAGGAGTTTGATTATCAGTGGCTTTGACCATGCTTTGACACTGCACTGCCTGTGAAGTTTCAGAAAGTCAAACTTATCACTTTTTAAAGGGAAAGTCCACCCTAGAAGTTTCACTATTTAAATAAAAGGAGATAAATTTGAATAGCATTTAAAAAAAAGAAATGAGCAAAATTGGTCAAAGAATAAGAAAATTACACTCATTTACATTTTCTAGTAAGCTACTTTTGGCTCTGCAAATTGGCAACACTGATGACATCATATACGAGCAGGTCTCCATTCACTTTGTACATGAAATTTCACATTTTCTCAATTTTCTTGGAAGATACACATTTTCTAACACCCACAGTCAATGTATGTTCAGAAGAATTGTTTTTTACATAACATACTCTGACTATGGGGTAAGAAAATGTGTAACTTCCCAAGAAAATTGAGAAAATGTGAAATTTCATGTACAAAGTGAATGGAGACCTGCTAGCATATGATGTCATCAGTGTTGCCAATTTGCAGAGCCGAGAGTAATTTACTAGAAAATGTAAATGAGTGTAATTTTCTTATTCTTTGACCGATTTTGTTCATTTCTTTTTTAAAATGCTGTTCAAATTTATCTACTTTTATTGAAACAGTGAAATTTCTAGAGTAAACTTACCCTTTAACTTTGTAACATTATTTGACATTAAATCTGAATAACAATTATGCCTCTTCCATTGTCATGAGTGAAATTTGATATGAATAGTTAGTTCACTGGTGGTGATAGTTCATTGTGTGATGCCTTTCAATCTGATGGGATTACTTTCTTCTGTAGTTTATATCTGCACCAGACAGCATCCTAAACTTGTAGCTAGTGCTGTGCTTAGTTTCTAGTGAACTGCAAGATTACATGTCGCCCTACATGTATCCATGTATTAATTTTTTTTTAATTACCATATTCATTGAATTTAATTGAAGGGTTTTATTGAAAAGTCCGTAATCACAGTCTTGCAACTGAATTGGCATGGAAAAATTGAGTACATTAATTAATGTTAAATTAATTGAACATTGAATATGATTGTAGGGCATGTACATTGTAAATTTATGGCTTTTAAAGGGAATAGAAACTGAGAAATCATGGGGAAAGGCAGGGTGATCTCGGATGAGAGAGGGGTAATGCAGTCGGCCGCTCGAGTTTCAAGAAAAGGGATAATCCATTCTAAACCAATGTGATTTATTGCCGTACGTGTTTCAAATTTCGCGCAGTGAAAAAGCTAATAAACAGCTAGTCATATGGAAAAACAATTACATGGCCAGCTCCCTGGGAGAGCCTAAGGGATGTTACGTAATCCGCGGCGACGACGTGTCGGGGAAAGGCAATGGAGTTTAATAGCTAGAATAACAAACCAGAAGTAAACTATATTTTGTATTTTGAAATGTTGGAGCATTATACAAGACGTTTCTTCGAGTGAACACGATGAGACCTGTTAAGAGTCTAAACACTTAGAGTTGTTGAGAAATGTGAGAACCCGAAGTGTATGACTAGGTTGAGTTCGGTAAACTTCGTGCTGTCCTAACTTTTATCGCATTAGTCCGACGGGCTCGCATAACTGACGGATTATAGTGTACAAGTAAACAAGCCTTTTGCAAATTTGTTTTCCCCATGATTTCCCAGTTGCTGGCTGCTTTAAAACACTCGTTACTTTTCAGATGAAAGTCATGAAGTATGTAACTTGCTCAAAGTACTATTCTGAGTGAGACATGACAGGATAAAATGCAGACAAATGTCCTTCCCCAGGTCAGAGATCATTTAAATAAATCAATACAGGTGATATGTAGCACTGAACTTTTAAAGGAGAATGGAACCCAGGCACCAGTGTGCTTTTAGTGAATAGAGATGAGCAAGAAAGATAAACACTGAAAGTTTGAACAAAATCGGACAATCTGATCAAGAGTTATGAATTTTGAAAGTTTAAGCAAATCCCTATTATAGGGATCCTTGAGTTGGCAACTTTACCAGCATTTGTGATGTCATCGTGGACAACTCTCCATTCATTTTGTGTATGATTTTTCAAAAAAATTGATTTGTATGAAATTTTGAGTCAGGAATCAACATACTTCTTCCCAAAATGCTTGCAGAATCAATGTAGCCATGTATACTCAAACAGTAAATCAAATGAATTTCTATTTTTCTTGAAAATGAAGAAAATGTCAAATTCTGTGCATAAAATGAATGGAGAGTTGTCCACGATGACATCACAGATGCTGGCAAAGTTGCCAATTCAAGGATCCCTATAATAGAGATTTGCTTAAACTTTCAAAATTCATAACTCTTGAACAGATTATCCGATTTTGTTCAAACTTTCACTGTTTATCTGTCTTGTTCACCTCTATTCACTAAAAGAACACTGATGCCTGGGTTGCATTCTTCGTTAAGATCCTGGAGAACTGCTGGATTTCCAGTTGGCTGTAGTGAAAACATGAATGCTATTGAAAACAGATCAATTGAAAATCTGAAAAACAGAGAAGCACCTTGCAGCCAACTTTGTCTGTTCTGATGCCTACAATGTACTTCTGTTAATTTTCTTCTCCCCCAACACAACCTTGTTGTAGAACCCTATATCTGGTCTACTGCAAGCGACTGCAATCCACAAGCATGCCTGGGTACGAGATAATGTCTACAGCATCATCTCTGTCTGGGGTCTGGCCTTGGCATATCGCAAGCAGGCTGACCTGGATGAGGACAGAGCCAAAGCTTATGAACTGGAACAGGTATGGAAAGACAGAGTTGTGTGATAGAGTATCCACTATGATCGGAAGTACTCACTTCCTGTTCATAGCATTCTAGTCATTTAGTCATTTCTAGATTAGGGGACATACATTTTTGTTATTTTGCAAATAGAGGAAGTAAAGTTAAAAGTCCAAACAACTGCATGGGGATATACGGAATGTTTATAGGGAAACTTGAAGTGCAGGTGAAAAAGTTCAGAATGTAAAAATTGATGATTCAGCAAGCATTATTGTGAAAAAGGGAATATACATAAGAAGCCCTTTTTTGCATTGCATGATTATTGTTATCAAGCACAAGCTACAATCAGATGTATTCTGTGACGAAAACATAACAAAATTTCAGAATTTTGCAGAGAGTGCTCTATATCATGATATTTATGATTTCCACTTTGTAAAATTTCTGCCCCTATTCCCTATTTCATGTAATATGCAGGTGATATTGAGAAAGCCAATCATACACTGTATGTATTATCTACCCCATTGTGCCAATTCTTTGAAATATTTAACTATCTGCTTCTGTCCACATTATAGCAAGTAGTGAAGCTGATGCGTGGCCTGCTGACCAGCATGATGAAACAGGTCGACAAGGTAGAGGCCTTCAAACTCTCCCAGAGCCCTGCAGACTCCCTGCATGCCAAGTACGACAGCGAGACCGGCGATACGTGTGTCAGCGACAGGGAATGGGGACATCTCCAGCTTGATGCTACCTCCCTGTTCCTATTGCTACTCTCGCAAATGACCGTATCGGGTATGCTTCACTACCTGCCAATCATTTGATACTAATGGAGGCAGAAATATTTTAACCTGTTGAGTACTGTTTGATTTCAGTATAACACACATTTTCCTTAGATGCTGGCTCAAGTTATCTAGGGCCTAGTATTCGGCAGGTTAATATAAAAAAGCATACATCTTGTATGTAACTTTGTGAGTATGGAGCTCTGTCCTGCCTTTTATCAGTTTGCTAATGATATGTTGCCATTTTGTATAAAAGTCCCTTGACTTTGCCTATCTGCTCGGTGAATAAACATACAGTATTGTTGTTGCTGTATTCATAAATGTCTCGCTTCTGACCGATTAAAATTGTTTTTAGTTGAGCCAATATAGTTTGTTTGATGTTTGTTTTGATGTTGTCTTCGTGTTTTTTGATAGGTCTACAGATTGTTTTCACATTAGATGAAGTGGCGTTTATCCAGAACCTTGTCTTTTACATTGAGGATGCTTACAGAATAGCGGTAAGTTCACTATATTGAAGCATTTAATACTCTGAGTGAGATGTTTTGATTTATCAAGCAAAAACAGAACAGTCTTCTATTCATATTTTATGTATTTTATATGAAGAAAATGTTGTGCATACTTATGAGTTTGATAGAACATTGATATTTGTCATGTATTACTGTAAGGAACTGCAGCCATATAGCTAATCTTGTGATTTGATTTATATTTTCTTTTGGTGTTCACTCACCTTACTAGAAAGACTAAAGACTAGTAATTCTTAAAATACATTTTGTGGGTGGATGTGAGTGGATGTCAAATATTCGTTTGAAACAGGAAGCTGTGATTTTCTAATCTGTGCGGGTATTAAAGGAGAAGTCTAGACGATTTCTGTAAGCATGGATCATAAAGAGAAAAAATTCAGCAGTTGGAGAAAATGTCTTACTTTACCGGACATACCCTAGGATTACTGAGTAATCAACAAGTAACTTGTATAAACAGTAGTTCTAGTACGAGCCCATTTTCATCCACAATACAGTTCGCACCCGGGCCCAGTGACGGAGCTGATGCACCAAAGGCAGGCCAGGCGATGCAAGCGATATGCGTGTACGACATTCCGGCTCGAAGTGGTCTTTGCACATTTTCTTTAACTTCGAAAATTTCTAAGTTATGAAGTCGAATTTGTCCGTTCTAATATCATTAATCCATCTGGCACATGTCTCCCTGTCCGTCAGGGGATTTGGAACAGAACTGGTGTGATTTGTACACCCTAAAGCTAGACATATCGGCATTTAAGCATAGAGAATGTGCAGAGAATAAGTGCGCATGCGCAGTGCACCTTTATCGCCTACGTCACACGACCAATGACCATATTTGGGTTTCGGTGGGAAATTCAATCATTCGGAGTAAAAAGCCAACACTTCATTAAAAATCACAGAAATCACTTTGATAAATTAAAGTAGCATTGTCTGTTAGCATGAATTTTAAGCTTTATAGTGTAATTTTAATGAAATCATCTGGACTTCTCCGTTAAAGATTAACAATTGATTTGCTAATCGTTTTTTTCTTTGTAGGACTATGGTATATGGGAGAGAGGAGACAAGACCAACCATGGTCAACCAGAATTAAACTCTACATCCATTGGAATGGCCAAAGTACAGTACACTTCTTTGCATTCATTGACTCTTACATGTACAGAAAAAGCACTAAATATCTATATATCTTCAACTCCAAAACTATATATCTTCAACTCCAGATGAACTGGATAGAAGAGCTGGAAAGTTATTAGGATCATCACTTATACTACAATTTCTGATTTGGTTGATGATGTATAGGACAAAATACTCTACCCACGTATGCATCGCTTTGATATTTAGCTTTTAGGTTTTCATCTCCGAGGTATACTTTTCCTCGATTCATATTGGATCTTTTAAGGGTTGTTCAGATATGAGGCTATATGTCCCCGCAAGAGTCTGCAACATTTTAGTGTACAAGTCAATGAGGTATGAGGCGACAAAAAAATGTCGCCGAGGCAGGACACATTTATTTTTGCTACCTGGCTGCAAAAAATGCGCACCGGTCCAATTCCTAGAAAGTTAGTGCAAAATATGATGTTATCAGTTTGCACAAGTTTTGACAAAATTTTCTTTTATTTGAGAGTTAGACGTGTGAATGCACGTTCATTGAAATAAGAGGCGCCACACTAAAAATGTTGCAGGGATTTGTTGCGGGGGACATGTTGCCTCATATCTGAACAACCCTTTACCGTCTATCTTCTTGTAATCAGAGTGCAATGGAAGCGATCAATGATCTGGACCTCTTTGGTGCTAGAGGTGGTCGGAAGTCCATCATCCATGTTCATTCTGATAAGATAGCTCAGTGTCAAGCTATACTTCACTCCATGCTGCCTAGAGAGTCAAGTTCAAAGGTCAGTGGTATTTTGATGTGATTGATTACTGTGTTTTAGTAGCAGAATTTTATTTTCCGTAATTTTGATGGAATGGACTGTTTTGTGGCATTGTGTTAATTCTTGAGGAAAAAAAATTATTGTCAGAATTAACATGCATTTTTTTTATGACAGCTGATTGAAAGTTAAACTGCAATTTCAGTGATAGCCATCAGAGTAAACGTTAGACTTTCTCCGTTTTGGACTACCTGCTTTAGGATTAGAAATTAACATTTTGTGTTTATTTTTTAAAAACAATCTTGTGTTTTTGTAGAATATCTGGGAATGATTTGGTGAATATGACAAGTATGACCAATTTTCTGAGAAATGACAAATCAGAGGTGCATGTATTAAGGGTTTGATTCAGGTTTGAGTGTATTTTCAGGGCAGGTTGTAAATAAACTGGCTGTGTAGTTCAGTTACTGCTCTTATTAAATGCAAATTCATATTCAAATAAAGCTTTCAGTTTTTGTATTCAACCAATTCCAAGCAAGCTTACAATGTCATTAATTCATATAAACCTTTTAATAACGTGAAGTGACGGAAAGTTCCTTTGTTTTTGTTCATCGTAGGAGATTGATGCAGGGTTGCTAAGTGTCATAGGTTATCCTGCCTTCGCAGTCGATGATGAATCCATCATCAATGTGACCAGACAGCAGATACTGGACAAACTCCAAGGCAGATATGGATGCAAGAGATTCCTCAGGGATGGTCATAAGACTGCCAGAGAGGTAAAGGATATGTTGCTCCGATGTTATGCTCCAGGCTTTAATGACAGTGGAGCGCCAGGAGTGTCAAGTCTGACAGACATGAGCTCTATACAAGAACTCATGTCCTTTGAAGGTTTCCATGATGGTAGAATGTGTGGAAATTGAAAAGATGATAAGTTCATTGATAATGTAGAGAAATGAGCAAAGAGATACATTTAATCATTGTATTGGCGTCAGCTGTATCTTTAATCCAGTCAAGTCCCAGTTATGATAGTAGTAATGATGGAAATTATAGAGACAAGGATGATGAGGCAGTAATGTGGATGATTTAGAAGAAAAAGTGGTGCTGAGACCTCGTTAAAAGAATACCTGCCAAGCTGTACATGTGCTTGCTCATTTAAGTTCATGAAATTTGTGTTAATCATACTTCTGTATTTCTCCGTCCATGTAGGATCCAAATAGACTGTATTACGAGCCTGCTGAACTGAAGATCTTTGAGAACATTGAGTGCGAGTGGCCTCTGTTCTGGACTTACCTGGTTTTGGATGGAATCTTCAGAGGCAGCAAAGAGCAGGTGGATGAATACAGTGAAGCCCTTGATGAACTCATTCAAAGGAACACCCATGGCACCAAGGTCATGCCAGAGCTCTACTATGTACCAGCTGACAAGGTCAGTCCTATGCGTTTACTTTTATGTTGGTGTTCAAGTCATCAAACAAAGCATATATTATATATGAACACATGTATTAATGTAAGTTATTTGCTTTTGATCAACCAGATTACAAAATCTTGCAATTCTTTCAACAAGAAAACAATATGCTGACATCCTGGTGCTGTATACTGAATACAGTAAAGTTTCTCTGTAAAAGGCTTAGCTTGGATGTCTTCTACATCCTGTGCTCTGGAGGCAAATGTTCATACCAATAAATGAGATTGATCCTCTTATGTGACCTCCATTTCAATCGTTATTTTGACTTTCATGGTGACCTTCAGTATGACTTTCAATATGATATTCTCCATGTTTCACAAGTAGAGCTGGAGTACAAGATTCCAAATAGCCAGAACCGTTTGCCGGTGGTAAGATGCCTCTCTTGTGAGGGCAGTTCCTCTACATCCTGATCTGTCTCCTAAAGGAAGGGCCTCATAGTACCATGTTTGTTACTATGATATGACCTCCACGGTAACCTTAGTTTTTCTTTGATATGACCTGGATGTTTTACAGGTGGAGCCGGAGTACAAGAACCCCAACAGCCAGGACTGTTTGCCCGGTGGTACTGTAAGATGCCCCACCTGGGACAGTTCCTCTACTTCCTGATCTGTCTCCTAAGGGAAGGGTTTCATAGCACCATGTTTGTTACTCACTGTTATATGTCATTCATGGTAACTGTGAGTTTTCCTGTCAATATGACCTTGATGTTTTACTGGTGGAGCTGGAGTACAAGAACCCCAACAGCCAGGACCGTTTGCCCGTTAGTAAGATACCTCTCCTGTGAAGGCAGGCCCTCTATATCTGGATCTCTCTTCAAAGGGAAGGGCTTCAAAGCACCATGTTTGTCACTCAACATTATATGACCTTCATGGTAACCTTGAGCTTTACCTTTCAATATGGCCTTCATGTTTTACAGGTGGAGCTGGAGTACAAGAACCCCAACGGCCAGGACTGTTTGTCCAGTGGTAAGATGCCTCACCTACAGCCTGAGCTGTCTCTTTAGGGAAGGCCTCAAAGCACCATGTTTTTTACTCACTATTATACAACCTTCATGGTAAACTTGAGCTTTTCTTTTAATACTACATTGATGTTTTACAGGTGGAGCTGGAGTACAAGAACCCCAACAGCCAGGACCGTTTGCCTGGTGGTAAGATGCCGCACCTGTGGGGACAGTCCCTCTACATTCTGGGCTGTCTCCTCAGGGAAGGCTTCATAGCACCTGGCGAGATAGACCCCCTCAACAGACGCCTTTCTACCGAACCCAAACCTGATCTTGTAATTCAAGGTATAGTGGAGTGGAGTTGGTGACATGGTTAATTGTGAAGCATATCAAAGACCTCATATAAAGGCACTGATAAGGCTTTCCACTCTAGGCATATAGTCACTACCATTTGTGTGGCAATCATGTGGAGTGGGAAGTCTTATTTGTGTAGGTTTTTGTTAAGCTGATCATTCGCCTAGAGCCCAAGGCTTAATGTCTTGTTGGTTTTCTGTGCTTTGATTTAACTGTGCTAAACTGCTAAAAGAAAATTGAAATAAGTTCTGCTTTGTTTGTGAGAAGAGGTTAGCTACAAATGAACTTACCATGTTTACCTCTCTTGAAATTAATAAAGAGTGAGCTTGAATAATTTTGATGTATTTGATATGTTAAGAATATAATGATGAAATGATTGAATATTTCATAATTCTTTCATGTAGAGATTGCATGTTATCACAGCTGTTACATACTGGTTTGTGAAAATGATTGTTTTGTCATTGTGTATTCTTATCAACAGAGTGAAATTCTATATTGTATTGTTGTTGACAATGGCATGTTGCTTGACTAACAAATTGCTCTCCTTTTTCAGTTGTGTCAATTTGTTGAAAATAGGCAATTATCTTTGCTAACTATTAATCTTTGGAGCTCATTTTGAATTTTTGATGTTGAAAACACTTTACCTTTCTAAAATCTTAGTTACTCACCATTTGCTAAATGCATTTAAGGTCATTTTAATACTGAATATGACTTTCAATGGCATGTATGCCTGATTTAATAATGCCTTCCTTAATCCAGTGTAATATTAAACAGTGCTGAAAATATTGCATTATCTATGTTTACTCTTCAATTCTTTGAGCTTGTTCTGTTTGTCTAACAATGGAACCAATTTTCCCTTCTTGTGAAATCTTCAGTCGCGTTGTTCGCAGAAGATGATTACATCCAGGAGAAGATGAAAGAACATGGTATCCAGATTCAGACGGTGGCTGAAGTTGCTCCGATCAAGATACGCCCAGCGAGGGCACTGTGCAATATAACAAGACTTATGGGTAGGTAGTCATGGCAAAATAATTCATGCTTGTTAAAAAGGATTCTCTCAATTTCAAGTGATCATTGCAAATCTCTTTGATATATATTTGGAGGAATTTGGCCTGATTTTTGTTTGCTTTTTTCATGTCTCCGATTTTAGTGATTCCAAATGAGGAAACAATACACCATTGATTCTGCTCTGCCCATATTTAAGTGATTGTTAATGTGGAGAGATGTCACACATGTGTCCTTATGCTTTGTATGCTATGTGCTGTGGTAATGAAACATTTCTAGAAGTTGTTACATGGGATATGAAAAAAACATGATTAAAAGTTTGGGTATATTTGTTAGAATTCTATGGCTTTGTTGTGTGTTTTTTTTAATTTTTTTAAAATAATTTTCCTTACCTAAGGTTTTCTTTTAAGTCAGGTTTATTGATGAAATTAACATGAAAGCTTATATGTATGCTATGCCATCTATGTTTTGAAGGTGCTACAAGACACAGGCTTAGTTCTTTCTTTTCGTGCAGGGTGAACTCTTGAACTTTAATGCTACTGTTTAGTGACTAAAACATATTGAATTACTCAATACACAGGTCATAACGATAAACTTGGATTGTCTGGAAATGTGAAGAAAGAAGTAGGCATCCTCAGTACAAGCAAACTCTATGCCATCCATGAGAAAATTATAGCTTTTCTGCCACAGGTGAGCTGTTAGCCCATCAATCTTTACTTCAGAACATCATTCATAACAATTATAGTTTTCCTACTTCAGTGACATTAATACCACTTCAATCATATACTCTGTCACATTACATAGCATGATATATTTGATATCTACTATTTAATTGGTGATTGTATGAATACTTTGATCATATCCAAATGGTTTTTAATATGTATTCTTCTAGAATATTTCTTACATTTGTTCTTTTTTTTTTGTATTTTGGTCTGATAAGTGATAACATATTGTTCATGTAGTATTTTCTTGTTAACAAATACTTTAACAGTATGTTTTGTTTTAATAACTGGGTAAAATATTTCTGTAAAGCGCTTAGAGACTACCAAGATGTGTTAAGTGCTATGTAAATCCAGAATATTTTTATCATTATTAAGAAATTGAAAGGTTAAGCAAAATTCATCAAAACTTTGAATAGCTAAATTTTTAGATCTTTAAACAACCAAAGATTTCAATAAAACATAGTTTTTTCCTTTAACTTGTCCTTTTTCTGTTTTACATCTCATTTTGATAAAGTTTTTGGATCATCATCAGTTCTACCTTGCCCTGGATAATGACCTTCTTGCCAGTATCTGCATGAATGACATGTCATACCTCAGGTACAACTGGAGAGAACTAGGTCGACCCACCATGTGCATAGAGGTCAGGCACAGCATGATGGGTAGGTCAAAGTTCATATCAGGGTATGGCTGACACTTCCACCCTGAGGCTTCTCTGGAGTCACATACCCTAACAGACCCTAACTGACACTTTCCTAAATTACATTTGGGTCTTGAGAGAAGCCTAGGCCACGTGCCTAGTGGCTGCATCAATATGGTCTGAAGCAGCTATAGTACACACTCCCCTTTGACCTGCTTTAGTCTCCTTCTCAGACCTCCGTAACATGTTTCCACAGACCAATGTTTGTGCCTGCAAACTAGAAGGGTGCAGTACCAGCTCTCGTTGGTCATGTTTTGCTCCTCTTATCTTCTACCCCAATTTCATTGTATTACAAAGTTATGCCTTTCTATGCAATATATACTTTTCAGTTTCCAGAGGAGCAATAGTTCAGATTTTTTTTGTTTAGATCTATTCATTAAAACAATATCAGTCATATGCTGAATCAAAGTGAATTTTCATTCAAAATACAATATGATAAAAATGAATCTGATAACATACATGTACAACAAAATACCAAATAGATATAAGATTAAATAAAGCAGTAAAGAGGGAAATTGAAGTGAGAATTATAAAAAAAGTGCCTCTTGTTATTCTGAGATATTTGGAATTTCAAGAAAACTAGATTTTTATATATGTTTGTGTTCTAACAAAAGAGCTTGGAGAGTCACAGTTTTGGTTGTAGTTGTTTAAGGTATGTATGAGGATACAGATTTCTAGAATCAGTGTGATTGTTTGATTGTTGTAACATCATTTGCAAAAGTTTAAGATCACCCTTCCAGAAAAGAAAATACAAAGTTGAACATATGTATTTTTCAGACAGACATTTATTTTCCATGCATTCATATGGCATTATGCCATTACTCTTGTGTTACTGACCACTGTAGTAAACATGTTATGTAATCATTCAATGAGACAAACGAATGTATTCCAAATTATTGAAATATCCCAAAATTCTAGGTGTCTTAAAGTGATTACACAATGGTAATTTTTTTTTTTGATATATGATCGAGAATAGAATTATAAGAAGAATAACATTAAAAATATGATGATTTTCAATCAAAATCAATGCATTTTAGCTAATTTTCTCATAAAAAGTCAAGGGCTGACCAAAAAATTTGAGTATGAGGTATGACGTCAAAGTGGGTACCCAGCTTCGCGCATTGCAGTTGTGCTGTGTGCTAGACTGTACAATATGTATTATAAATTGCGCGCATTTTGCTAGAAGTGCGCGACAAGGTACCCACTTTGACTTCATTTTGACATGAGAGTGGGTACCCAGTTAAAACTGGGTCACAGCTGAGGGGTCAAAAATATCCTGAAATCTTACCAC
>CM057161.1:10937813-10982206 GCA_029962745.1 Echinometra lucunter | reverse complement strand
TTTATTTTGCAATGAAAACAAAAAGACAACAACAACTGAAAAGAATTCACCTAGTTTGCTGAAGAAGCTGCAAGGGGACCTGAATGTTTAACCCTAATATACCCGGGGGGGGGGGGGGCCATAATGGCCCCCCCTGTTGAATTTTTGACAGTACTCCGCAACGACTAGATGTATCGATCTGAGATTCAATGACTTTTTTCTCTGATCCTTCTCGCACGTTTTGATACCAAATTTATGTCGATCGGACCTACGGTGCCGGTGTCAGGTTACGATTACGAACGCAAGTCGTTAAAATTTCACTATTTCTGTATATGACTGTGTACAAACCTACGGGCAAAATTATGTAAATACTGTCAGGAAAGAATAATTACTCTCTCTAAAATAGTGAGAAACATCAAACACAAACAGACCCTTTACCTGAGGCTGGAGATCACTTTGCTGTCTTTTGCTGCAAAATCATTTTTTTTGGTCAAAATTTCATGAAATTCTGTGCATTATTATTATGATGAAGTTGAATTGTTTTATTTCTCACTAAGCTAGCAGAGCAGAATTAAGCTTCATTGTATTTGTTGCTTCAAGCATTTCATTTCTGGGGGTGGGAAGGGGGCAGATGGGATGCGGGGATGCTTGTCAGATCTACTTCTTTATGCCATGTGAAAAATGATTAATGCTTTGCTTTGAAGTTAAAGATTTTAGCCCCAAACGATTATGTCTGTAGATTGTCTGTTTAGTAAATCTACTTCAGTGATTGTGCTTCATTAGGGTCTAGACTAGTGTCTGTGAATACTTATAAGGCACCATTTTGTCCAGCTTGACCCATGATTGGTGATATTTTTTTTTTTGCCAGTTGCTTTTTGACATTTGTCACCGTTTAGTGAGCACTCCCAACTTTAATAACCGATACGGCATGTTACATCATTGGTTTGAATCAGGGAAATGATGTTTGGTGAAAGTCGTCAAAGATTCCCTTAAAGGGGGTACCCAATGCTGAAACAATATTATTTCATTTAAAAGAGCATGATTTCAATAGCAGAAAATCATCTGCCTAAAGTTTTTTTAAAAGTCGTGTTGCCAAGGAAACCCCCAAATGTGGTAAGATTTCAGGATATTTTTGACCCCTCAGCTGTGACCCAGTTTCAACTGGGTACCCACTTTTACGTCAAAATGACGTCAAAGTGGGTACCATGTCGCGCAATTCTAGTAAAATGCGCGCAAGGTATAATACATATTGTACAGTCTAGCGCGCAGCATAACTGCAATGCGCGAAGCTGGGTACCCACTTTGACGTCATACCTCAAACTCAAATTTTTTGGTCAACTCTTGACTTTTTATGAGAAAATTAGCCAAAATGCATTGATTTCGATTGAAAATCATGAAATTTTTAATGTTATTCTTGTTAGAATTCTATTCTCGATCATATATCAAAAAAACTTTTACCATTGTGTAATCACTTTAAGAATATGGTTTTTAATGATGAAAATACAAATCATTTATTGACTGATTGGCTATTGCTAGGCATTTAATGTAGATTAAGTATTGTCCGCCTAAGGGCTGTATCGCAACAGTAAAGACGTTGCCGCGACGTTTCCGACTGGTCAGTCGCAGCGATGTCTCCGACCAAAAAATGGCTTGCTCTCTCAGCAAGGCGGGACTTCTAAGAGACACCTTGGAGACCTCTTGGAGACGTCTCCAGGCAAGGTGACAAGCAATATCCCCGGAAGTCATGGGGACGTCGCCTCAACGTCTCTGAGAGGTCTTCTTAGTCGCGGCAAAGTCTCTGAGACTTCTTTTCAGTCATGGCGAAATATTTGAAACGTCTTCTTAGTCACAGTGACATCTCCGCGATGTCTCCACCAGTTGCGGCAATGTCTCTGCAACGTGGCGGATCAAAATATCTCCACAACTGATGGAGACATCTTCTCAGTTGCTGCTAAGTCTCTGAGATGTCTCCTGAGTCACGGCAAAGTCTCTGAGACGACTTCTGAGTCATGGTGACATCCCTGCGAAGTCTCGGGCAGTTGGGGTGACGTCTCCGCACTGTCACGAATAAAAATAATCTCTGCAACTGATGGAGACATCTCCGAGACCTACTGGAGACTGGAAAAAGTCTTTAAAAAATCGAACATGTTTAAATTTCCCACGACGCCCCAGAGACACAGTTAATAATCAAGCGGAGACATCGCAGGAACGTCCTGCAACCAGCGGAAACTGGAGTCGTGAACTAGTTGCGAACTAGTCGTGAACTAGTCTCCAGGCCAGTGAGATACACCCTGAAGGCCACCCAGGGGAACATTCATATGTTGGCCTGTGTAAATTTCTGCAGCGGTATTCTTAAAGTTGTAGATATAAATCACCGCAATAATCAGCAAAATTCTAGGAGAAGATTTGCTCTAGAGACTATGGGATGATAAAATAATTTTTTTCCATACCATTTCTTCATTTGGATCTCAGTCACCTTGATCAAGTGAAATTTGACAGCTTTTTCTGGATTGGTGGTCTTACTCCTCTCAAGCTCACACGTAAGCTAGGGAACACTACTGGACAAATTTTGGCAATTGCCCCTGCACAGACCTATATCAGTGCTGAGGTTAATTATAATCTCACATTCATGTGAGTGGCTCAAGGCTGCATGGCTGACATATTTTTTTATTCTAAAATTCTTTTATGAGGCAACATAGGGTGGAATAATTGAACAAAAATAAATCAGACTCAAAGAATTATTACCAGTGCCCTAGCTAATAATGCTGCTGTAGTTGTCACCACTAACCATAGATCAAGTAGCTTGCATTTTAGATTTTTTTTTAGATTAGAGTGTAGCTTATGACTATGACAAAATGTAAATGTAAGTTGTGTTATATACGCTTTCATGTCATATGGTATCCAACACACTGTGTGCTTCTCATGACCACTAGATACACGGCCGCTAATGCACCTATTGAATCGCAAGGCCTCCATTTGCTTTAACATGCCCTCCATACGTCATGTGGGGTCCCCCAAGCAAAGCTACCTCCAGCAGTACGCTGAGCAACGGAAACAACAAGAGCTACAAGAGCAACAAGAGCAACATCCACAACAAGAGCCACCTCCGCAACCACGCCATCGTAAACTCACACGGGAGGGCAGCCTGGAGTCCTACAAGACCCCTTACACGACCTCCTCCTCCTCAGTCCACCAAGGTAACATAATCGAAGAGGATGATGATGACGAGGTGTTTGGTACGTCCCCTACCCTCGTGCTAGACCCTGCCGACATAGGCTTTGCCACCAGCTTTAACATCAGCAGTAACAGCAGCAGCAGCAGCGGTAGGGTTCCCTAAACAAAGCAAAATTCATTCTTACCAAGTTTCATCTGCCTGCTGTGCAAAACTAATGGCTATGATCCAGTTGATTTAGGTTGCATCTTGGACATTATTTGATGATTTTCATCTGCCTGACATTTTCTTTTCTTTGAGGAGAGGGGGGAAGGGTTTTATTTTTTTATCATTATGAAAAAATTCATCACAATACCCATTATTTCTTTTTTTTTCCATTGAATTCCATGAAGCATGAATTCTTAGATCTTGCAATTTTGTTTCAACATGGATAAGATTTTTGGTCGTCTTTAGGAAATGATTCTGGGAAGATATCATTTACAATTTTCTTTGATTTCATATAATTTCATCCAGATTTGGTAGGAATAGCCCATCTGTAGGTACATGTATGAACACACTATTAAATTGCTAACACTGAGCATAATTCATTTCACAAAAAATGCGAAATTTTGCAGGGCATTTTTAGTGGCAGTGCTGCTGATTTATGACATAATTGTACTTATATCTTTGTAATCTTGTGAGATGGAGTTTGAGTTTGTTTAAATGTGGATATTTTTTTAATGGCATGAAATTCTATTTTATTGTAATAAATTGAAATTGAATTTGATTTAATTATGAATGAATGTACAATATTTTATATTGCACAACTTCATGAATAACTGTAGTAAGGTTTTGCTCAAATATTGAATCCTATTAAACAGAGTGTGGTCACATGTTGTTACCATAATTGTCAGGTGATTAACATTACTAATACTGAAATGATAATTTCCCCACAATCCCAAAATTGACTAATTGCTGTGCATTGGTTTCAAATGAATGACAATGGCATTGCAGTTCTCGCACTTCTTTGATCGCATGATCCTAGTTTAGTATGTCAAATGACTTTCTTGCCTTGGCATTCTTTGTAGTTTGAGTTATGTAGATTGATAGACGTAAATCTTTGATGCTTGTATACATGGCTTTGATACCCATTAATATGTTATTATTTTTGTATTCAATTTTGTTTAATTTTCCTTTGGAATTTTTCAAGGTAAAACTTCTGTTTTTATGCATTTTATTCATTTCAGCTTCCACTTATTTTTTAATGATATATAAATCATATTATTATAATTATGACTATTGCTTATAATAGTATGTAGTGTAGTTCTTAGTTTTATGTATTTTTACAAATAGTTAACATGTAAAAGAAATTTTTTCTGTATTGTGAAAGTTAAAAGTTTTTGAAGAATTATTCATAAAGGGGTAGCCCTAAGAAAGTTTCAGTTTCCAAGAGAGTTGTGGAAGTTAAGGTTTATTGTTGATGTGGTTGTTTTTAGTGTTGGCGTATTCATGTGAAAGTTCTTGGTAGTAATGGAAGAGAAAATGATTGCAGAGCTTTTTCTCTGCTCTCTTTCCTTTGCCCTTTCTCTTACTTCATCTTTGTCCTCTCTTGTCTTCTTTTTTTTCTCTACCTCTCTCTTACACTCTGTACCCTTTCTTTCTCTCTCAATCCTTTCTCTGATTCTTTCTCTCTTTGTATTTCTCTCTTTCATTTCCTCTAGACCCATAGCAGTATAGAGCTTTCTTGAGGTCTAAATTAATCATCTTCAATCCTCAAATTGACAATATAAATTATTTTTTTTTCCACGTTTACATAGCTTGAAAAAATAAATATGGATATAACATAAACCAAAATGAAATATAATTGTAAAATTGAATCAGAAATTGCCAATTTGAACGCAGAAATAGTGATTATATATTATTCACTGCGTTGCCAATTTAAAGAGTTTAAGGATTAGTTACACTTAAACTGCTCTTATTCGAGAACGCCACACCATACAGCGATGGGAATGGGCTCAAATTTGTTAGTGCATTTTTCTCTTTCTGCTCATGTATGAAATGTACTGCCCAACATTCTGGACCAACAGATACTGCAAAAGCATCTCCTGAAGGTGACACTGTACCTCTATGGGTTAATCTCTACATCTCTAACTCCTTTTCTCTAGCTCTGTCGCAATCTTTCTGGATCTCTCCCCTTGAAATAAGCGTATAGATATAATAAGTGTTGGTATTTCACTAGTTTCACTGTGTGCAAAATATTCAACGTCTTCACAGCTTTCTTTGTCAGTTGGAGCTAAAGGCTATGTGCACAAATTTGTAGTGGTCCACACTCTGTCTCTCTATCTGTTAGTAGAGGGCGTGCTCTTTTGGGACTGCAGAAGACATTATCTGTCTTTTAAAAAAAATTTTTTTTTAAACCAAGTACTGATAGTTGATGAACATATAATGTTGTAGTAAGAGTACACTTTTAACTTATAGCTTTTGATATGAATTTTGTAATGACCAGTGCATGTACGTATGATGGTAGAGTTCAGAAAGCGTCTGTAATAATCACATTTTTTGGATGTGCAACATGCTATTTTAATAGCTTGCACAGTTTGCGAGGAAGAACGGGGTCTCAAAAGGGCGTTCGCTGCAACTCTGGTTGAACTTCTCTCTAACCATTCTTCTAGTTTGAGCTTGCTTGCTTGCTGAATAATACGCTCACGGTCAAGCTTCCTTGTAGCACCTATACGCCAGTATGGCTGCAAAGAGAGAGATCATCAAATATCAAACTAATGGCAATTTAATGCATGTTTCTCTACAATCTCCTTGCAATATTTCAAAGGATTGCGGTCTAATCAACTTTTGATTTTGTTTTCAGTTGATACAAAATTCTGGTGATGGCTTTGTTTACATGATATAGGTACATGCATTGAGGTGTTTGTTTTTATTTAAATACAGAATGAGGAAATGCCTTGATATTTATTCTATTTCTTTCATTTTGTTGTTTTTACATCCGCTATACAGGATCCTTAGGTTTTTGCTCATTTCATGTGTTTGTTTTGTTTTGTTGAGTTCTGTCATTTCTTTATGCATGGTGGTGATTACTCTGGCTACCAATTTCATGTCTGAATGCATTTCCATCTACAGAAAGTATTAAAGATATTGTGAACTAAAACCCCCAATGCTAGACAGAAGTGCCCAGTGTGATGTTAACCACCCAAGCCTTTTTTCGAATGGTTAATTAACTTAGAAAAATGTAAAGCGAGTGATTGTGGAAGCTTTGGAGTTTAAGTTTGGCGCTTGAAATTAAGACAGTCTCTTTATTTTTATTTTCATGGAAGTTTGTATTCTCACAGAAACAACAACTCTTTTTTGACATTGTAGACATTGTCGGCTTGCTTGTTGAGAAAACGAACAAGTGAATGCTGAATTATGCATTCCATATTGTCATATATGCATGACATAGTATATGTAGACTGTCTTTATTTCATGTCATCGAATATTCATGATATGATAAATGTCAATGTCAGAAAACAATCATTCATTACAACTTCATTGTTTTATTCCAATATCTCAGAAGACACAGATCCAAATGAGACTACCTTTGAAACTCCTGGCAAGGGAATTCCCCTCTCCTCATCACCGGGTAAATTTCACCTCCGTCCAGACGCTGATGGGTCATTTGGCTCCCCCATGAAGAGGACGCCTTCTTGGTTCGAGTACAAAGAGGTAAGTTTTCGCTTGGTGGGGAAGAAGGGTTAAATATCTGCATTGTTTATCTTTGTCTGGACATAAAGTAGTAGCTGAGTAAATCACCTTGCACCTCCCTCCCCAACATCCAAAACCCAATTGCGATTTGCATTGACATTGTGGTTAAAGGCATAGGCTAACATTGTCATGATTTAAAAAAAATCTCATTTTGTTACTTAAAAATTGGATAAACATTAGGGTTATAGTGTAAAAATACCAGTCTGAAAGTTTCAGAGCATGATATCCACGGGAAATATCTTTAAATATTAGAAATGTGAACCAATGTTTGAAAAATATACAAGGGTCAGTTACATAGGCTCAACGTAAGAAATGCGCATGTGCACATGACTCAACGGACCGCACTGTGTGTATTGACGTATCACGCGGCGGAAGGCAGGTAACGGTATTTTTGAATTCGTGCAAACGGTCCTCTTAGTTCAGTGTCTCTCGAGACGAAAGCTAATAAAATCGCGGTTTGCGTCTAACTTACAGCTTTTGCTTCCAAATTATTGGTTTGAGGGTTTTCGAGTACAAATACAAGTACTCATACACATGTTTCATCTTAGTTTGAGAATTTTTGAAATCAGCTGCTCACAAAGTTAGCCAATGCCTTTAAGGTTGTGTGTAGGGTTAGGGTTAGTGTTAGGGTAATTATGTGGGTTACATGTAGCTGTGACACTGTGTGCAGGATTAATGTTAGAAACTCAGTTTAGATGATCTTTGCAGGTTTTAACAGTTCTTATTAAAACTCTTACACAAATGATACCAACAGTCCTTTTCAGGACTACCCCCCCCCCCCCCTCCTTACATGGTGCATCCACAAACTCCTACTCAGTCGAACTCCTATAGTAGGAAAGTGACTACCGAGCAGTTTTCATAGGAGCATGGATCATACAACCTGGCAGATCAATTGATGTAAGTTTTGATTCATCCAGGTAGAGTTCAATTAGAAATAAATGCGAAATCAATACATCTGGACTTACTTTGTATTTTGAGATAAGAACGTTTCACATCCGATCTTGGATGCTTCATCAGCTCCTCTGATTTGGTGGCGGGAAAATGTTGTTGCCAATTGGCGCAGGCATAGGTGGAGACTCACTTTCAGACGAGCTGTTGAAACGTCCAAGATCAGACGTGAAACGTTATCTCAATATCCATAGTAAGTCCAGATGTATTGATTTAGCATTTCTTTCTAACCTGACAGATGTAAACATTTCAAGACTTTCCTCTTTCATGGTCATAAGACACATGCGCTCTGGTCACAACTGCTTTGTTCACTAACCAAATACCGAACTTAAGCCTAGACCAAACACTATGCCAGACCATTATCTTGTCCCTAAGTCTTACCTGAAACCCTATTTCCACCCTGCTGCTAACCGTGTGCCTTTCACAAAATAAAGCCAAAAGCAATCGTCCGAGGAGCACATGTCTTTTACACATCTAGAGAGCCATTCACTGATTCATAGAGGTGTTGTGGTCCGGTGGATAAGTCTCTGGACTTTGAACCACAAGGTACAGGGTTCGAATCCCTGCCACAGCATTAATGTCCTTTGGCAAGACATTAATCTATATTTGCCACACTAGACCCAGGTGAGATAAATGGGTACCTGGCAGGAATTAATTTCTTGAAATGCTTGTGCGCTGTAATGGCTGCCGGGCTAAAGCGGGGTACTAATACCCAAAGTCCTTCGAAAGCACATAAAGACGTTAGATAATAATGTCAAATGGGCTATACAAGAATGGAATATTATTGTTATCATCATATTATTTACTTTTTTTTGGTTTTTTTTTTCTTGTAATAGTTGGAAGAGATCTATAGAGGCCAGGAGGCGGCCCAACTGGTCCAGCAGCTTCAGGAATCTGACTCACTTCATGAACAGGCAGACATTGTCCACTTTCTATATGAGTCAAAGTAAGTTAGGTTTTTTGTTTGCCTTAATATGATCCACATGTCTTATTTGATTTTGGAATGATACCAGAAACTGTTCTTCAGGATCCACACTTTTCACGTAAATACTGATTCTTTAGAATTGACTTAGGAATTTTATGGTTTACCATTGATATTCAGTACGTACCTGGAGCTTGTCAGAGAGGTTTATCTTAAACCATGGTTTATTTTGAACCATGGAAGAAGAACTGTATTATACATGTCCAATGGGTGGGCAGTAATGGGCTTATATACCCTTACTTTATAAAGGCATTGGCTAACTTTGTGAGTAGCTGATTTAAAACATGTGTATGAGTACTTGTATTTGTACTAAAAAACCCTGAAACCAACCATAATTTGGAATGAAAAAGTGTAAGTTAGACGCAAACTTCAATTTTATTATCCTTTGTCTCACGAGACAATCACTAAGAGGACCACTTTGCTTGAATTTGAAAATTCTGTTATGTGCCTCCCGCCGCGTGATATGCCAATACACACAGTATGGTAAGGTGAGTCATACGCGCATGCGCACTCCTTATGTTTATTCTGTGCAACCGACCCTCGTATATTTTTCAAACATTGGTTCACATTTTTGATACTTAAAAATACTTTCTGTGGATATTCTACTTTGAAACTTTCAGACTGGTATTTTTACACTATAACCCTTATGTTTATCCCATTTTCAAGTAACAAAACAAGATTTTTAAAAATCATAACAATGTTAACCAATGTCTTTAAGCTTAATTTAGTCCTTAAACCAAAGTTTAGACCATGGTTGAAAATAAACCTTTTTTCATTTATTCGGGTCTACGGAACTAGTGTGATTTACAAAAGTTAGCAAGCTGGATAGCAAATATTTTTGATTTGCACATTCGTTTCATTATGTGCAAACGGGAACCTATGTTATACAAGCTTTGCTTTTTGATAGGTTCCTCGTATTTCACATGATTGTGTCTATCTTCATAACCATTATTTTTTGTCAATATGCTTTCTCTTTGTTGAACATTTATATGAAAACTCTTGTTTTGTGGAATGTGAAGCAATAAATCAAATCAAATCAAATATACATGATAAGTAATTATTTTTTTTTCAAACAGTAATTCATATTCTTGAGTCATCTGTGAGTGGTCAAACAACCTGTATAAAGTTAAAAGTTAATCACTATTACATGATGGTATGTCTTAATTTTCTAAAATAAATGAAATTCAAACTATCTCTTCAGGGGTTTGGATTGGGACACTAAGATCAATGGCAAACCTGGAGTGACTGTCAAAACATTGATGGAGGAACTCTATTACAAGGTAGGATAAAAAGAAAAATCAACATTTGTTTATAGTTTAACTGAGGGCTGCAAGCATATCAAGCTTCATGCTTTATGATGTAGCCCTCGTATACCACATTTATTATGCATATTGAATATGCATCAAGGGTGTGAAGTAGCTTCTTACAATACTTTTGTCTAATTTCTATACAATTTCTTGTACCATATTTGAAAATGTATAAAATTTGATTATTCAAATGTAAAATATCACATTGATGCAATTGAATATGTATGTTTGACAAAGATGATATAGAATTATCAATTATCAGTAATTATCAGTTATTATGTAGACCAGATCTTAAATTCATTTAAATTATATTCAGCGCCTACTGCATGTGACCTGCATTCCACTTAATGACATACAAAACCTTTTAAACGGGTGTATGCAACTTTAGTTCGTTTCTAGGCACTTAGAGAATAATCATCCATAGAGCTGATTAAATTTGGGAAGTGGTGTACTGATTATAATTAAAGGGGAATGGAAGAAAAGGAATTTTCTGTCTTGAAGCTGAAGATCTCCCAAGGTGTGTGTAGATTACTCGAGAATGTGAAAGGCTAGGATTTTTCCGTATAGGTGTGGTGAGTAGTATTTTAAGTAATTCTTGGAATAGGAATAGTAGATTATCTTTGTTTTACCCCACTTTTTTCTGGAAATATGATACTTTGATACTTCAAAACCTTGTCAGGACCTCCTGTCTTGTCTCCTTTAGCCATCTGTATGTATTCTTTGTGCTAGTATAAAATCCTTCTCCTGCCTTTCCTTCTGCCTTGCTCCCTTTCAGAGTGCACACCACAAGACATGGTCCGTCGTGCGCCACACAGCAGGCATCCTACGTAAGAGGGTTGATCACCTCTCCAAGTCCGTCACCGACCTCTTGGTGAGACAGAAGCAGGTGTCTGTGGGTCTGCCCCCAGAACCAAGGGAGAAGATCATCACTGCACCCCTCCCACCAGAAGAGCTGGAGACGCTTATCTATGGGGCATGCGGAGAGGATCGCAGCTCAGCTGTACTTACACAGGTTTGTGGCAAAGATAACAGTGCATTGGTTACTAAAGAGGATTGATTACTTACTTTAAAAGAAAGTTGGGGAAAGCTAGCTTGTATAAATTCAACAAAAAATCACTGTACTTCTATTCTTTGGGTAAGTATTTAAAGCCCAATGCACACTGTACAATCCATCTGCAATCCGATTTTGGACAAATTTGTCATAGCATTTGATATGAACATTCATACATGTAAAATCTTAAAGATCAAAGTTCCGAATAGTCGTATGAATACTACAATTGAAATCCTTGGTTATTGCGAGCCTCCATGTATTAATAAAAGCTAACTCAATTCCTAATCATATTGACCTCATAGCAGTCTTGTGATCGGCTACGAATTGAAGCTGATTTGGCCTTTACTCTGATCACAAGGCTTGCAGTTAAGCCAAATTTTGATTTTAGTATTCCTATCATTATTCCTAACTTCAAATAAGGTGATTTTGCTTGTTTAAACTTTCATATTTAATGTAAGATGCCATTTGTTAAAAAATCGGGTCGCGGTTATATCGTATAGTGTGTGGTGGGTTTAAGTTGTGTGAAAAAAATGAAGAATAATATAAATATAATACCCTACACACAGAACCCAAGTCCGTCTTGGGTCAGTGACTGACTTCTTGGTTGAGACAGAAACAGGTATCGGTTCGTCTGCTCCCAGAATCCAGGGAGAAAATTATGAATGCACCCCTCTCACTGAAAGAGCTAAAGACACTTGTCTGTGGGGATTGCGTAGAAGACTATAATTCAGCAGTGCTCACCAACTTGTTGGGAGGTATTGGACAGATGGGATAATTACAAAGAAAGCACATAAAAAGCATCATGTTGGCTTTGACAAAAACATATAAAAGGAGAAGCAGTACACAGGAAGACAGAAGAAAATCAGTGAAGGATTAAAGCAACTTTGTGATGCACCTTTTCAGAGCATCTGCAGTTTTGTTCTGTACTGAACAGAAAAATTTCATAGATTTTATCGTTTCCTGATCAAAATATCTCATTTCACCTTTGCCGTAGATATATTATTTTATCATGGTTTTGTGCATTCAGTGTTATTCTTCGTCTGAAACCATTTGAATGACATATCAGTTCAAAGCTTATTTGTGCCTTGCATTTTTTCCTTTGTTTGCACGTACCTCCTTGATCAGGAATTATTGATCTACCTCTCGATGTTCATCTGTACGGAGCCAAACCTCTTCACGGAGATGCTGAGACTGAGGGTGGGGCTGATCATACAGGTCATGACCTCTGAGCTTGCTAGAGCTATGGAGTGCCAAGGTAATCACAAAGGGCCCAAGAAATAGTGTTTCTGTTTATCCTTGATGTTTGTCATGCATCTACACTTCTGATACATTTGTATTGTTATGGTTTATTGGTTTATTGAAGATATTCAAGATTGCAGCTAAAAGCTGATACATTTGAATTTCCATGATAAAATACATACATAAAAATAAAAATAAAACAAGTCGGTATAGATAGTAGTATTGTACTGCCTGTAATATTGTTTTCAAATGAAATTCAATGAAAGAAACAAGGTAGGTTAAATTTTTTTTAAATTATATGTTTTATTGAAGGTAGGTTAAATTTACATATGGTTCAGTAGTATCGAAAAGTAAATTGGTAAACAGAAAAAGTGGAAAATATTTATGTGATACATTTAGTGATATTGCATTTTACCTAATACTTACTTATTCACGCCTGATAAATGAGAATCGTTACGCTATTTGAATCGTGCGTTTTTTCGTGGCTTTTATTCAACATTGTTTACTGTCAGTTTTACATGCCTCTTTTTCCATGGTAATACATGAATTCACATCAATATCATGAATATTGTAATTGTAAAACCCACATGAATTCACATCATATCATGAATATTGTAATTGTAAAACCCACATGAATTCACATCATATCATGAATATTGTAATTGTAAAGTCAGGGTAACACAAATACAGAACTAGTGCTGAAATCTATGCTGAAAAATGAGGAATTATGTGAATAAATGCAATCTGCACCCCATACATAAACCTTGAATCAAAATATGTGAAAACCAAGTAAGTAGCCAGAGAAGGGTTAACCCACGGCTAGAACCCCCCTCACAAATGAATGTCCCCTCTGCATTGCCTCGAGCCCCCCTTGCTAGCCGTCGGGAATGCCCGATCAGACGGGGAAGTTTTTTATGTATCCAGGGTGCACCGCCCATTCCCAGCTTTCATCAACGATTCCAGCAAAAGGTTTTCAAACCGGGCCCCCATCCTATAAACTCAATGTGTACATATAATAAGACTTGTACTGACATGCCAAATTCTACCCTCATCTACTGCTTTAGGCTTCAAATGAGTCCCATCACAAATGTGGTGCCAACTTGCGGAATCTGTCCACCTGAAATCGAGATAATGCATCCACAATGCCATTATCAATCCCAGGCACATACCGAGCCTTGAATCTAATATTCTTAACCAAGCAAATAACAACTACATGTAACTCGCGAACTAACTTCATTAACTCACTACAGTACGCAGACGTCTGTTAATCACCGACACAACTGTTGTCCGACCAAAATAACACCCGCTTGTTGCTCAATGCCTCACCCCACAAATGGAAGGCCTACCACAATAGGAAACAGCTCAAGAAAGGCAATCGACCGACCAGCTGCATTAAACTGTACAGGCCACTTCGCTTGTGCCCACTTCCCACCAAAGTATATTCCAAACCCACAGCTGGCCGCTGCATCGGTATAAAACTGGAGGTGTGAGCTACTGTGCCACGCCTCGTTACCCATCATGACTCTACCATTGAAGTGAGTTAAGAACTCCAGCCAAACCGCCATGTCTGCCTTAGCCCCCTTTCCTAGCCTAATCAAGTGAAAAGGACGCTGTACCCCCCGAGTCAAATCTATCAGTCTCCGCATAAACGACGTCCGGGGGCAATCGCCCTACACATAAAGTTTAAGCTCCTAATTATAGATTGCAATTTCCTTAGTGTAATTTTGTTCAACTTCGAGACCTCGCGCAACCTAAAAACCAACTCCACAACCTTATCTTGCGGAACACAGACCTCAAATGCCATGGAATCAATCTCAAGACCTAAATAAGTTATAACGGATACTGGACCCACCGTCTTCTCTGCAGCAATAGGCACCCCGAAGTGTTCGCACACCGCCATGAAGCTGGTCATGGCATGTTTGAACTGACGCAAAACGCAGATACCCGCAAAGAAAAAAATCATTGAGATAATGCTGTATACACTCCGAATCTGCCACACGGCGCGAACAATACTCCAAAAATGTATTAAAACACTCAAAAGCCGAACAAGCTATAGAGCAACCCATTGGCATACAACGGTCAAAATAGTACTGATCATCCACACACATTCCCAGCAATTCGAAGTCCTCCGGTCTAACCGGCAGCAAACGGAAGGCAGACTTGATATCCGCCTTCCCCATGATAGTGCCAACACCTAACCGCGACACCATTTCGACAGCCGAGTCAAAAGATAAATAATCAACTGAACATTCTGACTGAGGAATGCCCTCGTTCACAGACCCCCCTCTTGGAGACGACAAATGTTGAATCAACCGAAATTCCCCGGGGGCCTTCTTGGGCACGAGACCAATTGGCAAACACCTGAAGTTGGCGAATGGAGGAGATGCAAATGGGCCCACTGTCCTTCCTAGCTCTATTTCAACTTGCCATTTCTTCAGTAAGGCTGATTTATTGTCACGAGCCGACCTGAGATTTCTCGCACGAACTGGAACCCGAGCCCCTGCGAAATAGTGAAAAACCGAATTGAAAACCGTTTAGTAACCGACGTGAGTGTTCATGATTTGGATATGTAGACAACATAGGAATCATAGCCTGCAATTTGACTGGAGTGGGGGCTAAACCATTCTGAACCCGGGATCTAATTCCTGCTGGTGGGGGTTCCAGTGGAGGGGGTATTTGAACATGACTTAACCCCATGCCGAGCAGCCCGACAACGGGAACATTGGTGGACGAAGATGCAGCCTCGTCCTCGCGAGCAGTTTCCTCTTGTTCAACGTAAAGCACACACTACGCCCTAGATCTACCCCCGTTCGCACCGAGGGAGTCAGTTGGTGGACTGCTCCGTCCACGGGAGGTATTTCTGAGCTCCCCGAACCCCGACCGCGGGCGCTGCATGTTCCCTTGAAATGGGAGAAAAGAAGAGCTCCTTTGCCCACCGCCAGAAACTAACAACAACCAAAGCTCTGCATCGAAACTCGCCCAAGATCGGGCCGGGCTCCGTGCCTGACGGAGACGAAATTGGACATCATAGTCCCTCCATCCGTAACCCCCATTGTTACGAGCAGCCCCCCGCACCATATCCATGTACTTCAACAGCTCCAAAGCCCTCCCTGGATACCTTTGTTCAACTTCGAGACCTCGCGCAACCTAAAAACCAACTCCACAACCTTATCTTGCGGAACACAGACCTCAAATGCCATGGAATCAATCTCAAGACCTAAATAAGTTATAACGGATACTGGACCCACCGTCTTCTCCGCAGCAATAGGCACCCCGAAGTGTTCGCACACCGCCATGAAGCTGGTCATGGCATGTTTGAACTGACGCAAAACGCAGATACCCGCAAAGAAAAAAATCATTGAGATAATGCTGTATACACTCCGAATCTGCCACACGGCGCGAACAATACTCCAAAAATGTATTAAAACACTCAAAAGCCGAACAAGCTATAGAGCAACCCATTGGCATACAACGGTCAAAATAGTACTGATCATCCACACACATTCCCAGCAATTCGAAGTCCTCCGGTCTAACCGGCAGCAAACGGAAGGCAGACTTGATATCCGCCTTCCCCATGATAGTGCCAACACCTAACCGCGACACCATTTCGACAGCCGAGTCAAAAGATAAATAATCAACTGAACATTCTGACTGAGGAATGCCCTCGTTCACAGACCCCCCTCTTGGAGACGACAAATGTTGAATCAACCGAAATTCCCCGGGGGCCTTCTTGGGCACGAGACCAATTGGCAAACACCTGAAGTTGGCGAATGGAGGAGATGCAAATGGGCCCACTGTCCTTCCTAGCTCTATTTCAACTTGCCATTTCTTCAGTAAGGCTGATTTATTGTCACGAGCCGACCTGAGATTTCTCGCACGAACTGGAACCCGAGCCCCTGCGAAATAGTGAAAAACCGAATTGAAAACCGTTTAGTAACCGACGTGAGTGTTCATGATTTGGATATGTAGACAACATAGGAATCATAGCCTGCAATTTGACTGGAGTGGGGGCTAAACCATTCTGAACCCGGGATCTAATTCCTGCTGGTGGGGGTTCCAGTGGAGGGGGTATTTGAGCATGACTTAACCCCATGCCGAGCAGCCCGACAACGGGAACATTGGTGGACGAAGATGCAGCCTCGTCCTCGCGAGCAGTTTCCTCTTGTTCAACGTAAAGCACACACTACGCCCTAGATCTACCCCCGTTCGCACCGAGGGAGTCAGTTGGTGGACTGCTCCGTCCACGGGAGGTATTTCTGAGCTCCCCGAACCCCGACCGCGGGCGCTGCATGTTCCCTTGAAATGGGAGAAAAGAAGAGCTCCTTTGCCCGCCGCCAGAAACTAACAACAACCAAAGCTCTGCATCGAAACTCGCCCAAGATCGGGCCGGGCTCCGTGCCTGACGGAGACGAAATTGGACATCATAGTCCCTCCATCCGTAACCCCCATTGTTACGAGCAGCCCCCCGCACCATATCCATGTACTTCAACAGCTCCAAAGCCCTCCCTGGATACCTCTCCAGGTAGATCGACATGTAAACGAGGAAAACAGAAGTCCACTGTTCAATGCTAGTAATCCTTTGCTGCCTAACGTTAGTCTGAGGTTGCAGCTGAAAGCCGCTCGTCGAGGGCATCAACTGGAATGTGGTGCCAGGCCCGATATTATTGGTAAAGAAGCTGCTGCTTTGCTTTTGCAACAAAACAAGATCGACATAATCACCCTGCCAGATCTTTTCCTTCAACCCTAAACTATTATCCACCCCTAGAGGGTCGCAAATGCTTACCAGTGGCTGTGGGAGGGAACCATAACCCGGGACCTGTTGTGACTCACGCCTATCAGATCCAACATCCGATCTAACGTTAGGCCTAACGTTAAAGGTACTCTCACTTATCATGCTTGTGTTGGGTCGAGGGCTAGAGGTCGATATGCCCTCAGCCAAGGATCCGGCAACGGCCCCACCGTCCCCTGAGGCTATGCTCTCCCCAACCACGTTAAGGTTTACCGCACTGGAAGAGCTAACCTCAGTGCGCGGGTCCTCCCCCTGACCTTGCAACACGACAGGCCACATAGCCCCAGGCCTAAAGCCATTCGTACCAATTCGACTAGGTTCGACACTACCAGCAACATTAGATCTAACGTTAGACCTAGATCTAGGTCTAGCCCTAACATTATCACCGCTTAGGCCTAGATATATATTGCCGTACTCACCGGATACTTGCTGGGATTGTAGGCCCACGCCTTGGTCCGCCGTACTATCAGGGCCCGCTGAGCCTGAGGACTGCGACATCTCTTGGCCTCCTGTTGCTTCTTGACCTGCAGGGACACTACCAGCAGCAACGTGAAGCTCTCGACTCCTACAGGGTCGACTTCTTGCGCGTTTCCATGGTCTTTTTCTTTGCTTTCGGCATAATCTATTTGGCCAAATAGATTCCAGCTAACTGTTAAGTTCCACGAGCTCCACGAAGAGCAAAGTTACGGGATTTCCAGTCTAACTGTTACAATTAAAACTGGCGCAGTCTGGGTGTTTCTAAAACAGAAAATGTTAACAATCCCAAGTCAAAGAATTGAAGAAATCGAAACGTATCAAATCCAAGAAAGAGATTCAAACGTACGGGAGTCTTGTAGCAAAAAAACAATGAATGTCCTAATCGCTGCTGCTTCCGACGAAGCATGAGATATCACTTCCAAAAACAAAAAGGTGTCTATGACTGTACAATTAACTGTAACTTAACAAAAATTGTACGAAATGTATTTTAAATTGATCCGCACTAGACATACACATCCTTTCTCGACAAAATCCACGAAAGAATGACGTGATTCACGCACCTCCGGGATCACATGATGTGCATGTGAGGTCTGTGTTCAAATTGCAAATTGTAATAGTTACAAGTATTTTACCCAGATATGATGTTTATGTGCCACTTTATAAAACTCCATCTGGGTATATGTTGAATGTATAGTTATAGTAAATAGTGTATGTATAATACGCGCTGTGATTGGTTGAATTAGCATCACGTGACGTGCAAAAATTTGTTATACTTTGATTTTTGCATGGATAGGCGTGTACAAAAGTGTATGGGACTGCGGGACTGTGCATCAAAAGCACCTTGCGCGTACACACTGTTACCATGGTTTTCAGCTGCGCGCTAGCGCTTGTGATGTGAGCGAGAGAGGCAATAATGAAATCGAGAAAGGAAGACTCTTTAAAATGTCATACAGGTCTAACGTCAGGGGTCTATTTACTATAATAAATAGTGCATGTTCTATTGATGCACCATTACTGGACTATATGAACTCCAAATATTAAATTATCCCTCGTGCAGGTCTATTTTACCTCGGCCTTCAGCCTCGGTAAAACAAAACTGCACTCGGGGAAAATTTAGTATTCGTCGTGCACATAATCCATATAGTGCACGATATACAATGCACTAGAATATGCATCATGATTTGTTTCTAGTTTTCCTTTTCAAGCATAATGCTTTACTTCTCTCTTGCAGTCAATGAAGCATATGAGCAGCTAGTGACATTAAGTCCTTTTGAGATTAAGGATCTTCTGCATCACATTCTCAGCAGTAGGGAGTTCATGGTCAATGCAAGTAAGGATATAGTCACAATACTATTTTTTTTTTGTAACCACTCTGTGAATTCCAGTTTTATGTGTTTAATTAAATTTTGCTTATTTTCCTTAAGTATAATTTTTATTTACTTATCAGTTTATAGACTCATATTTACCATTTTTATTCATTGTCGGTGAAGTAAGAAGATAGTCCTTTCCCAATTATTTTAGCATTACTTTGTGTGTGTAATTTTTTTTTCTGTTTCTGACTTTCATTTTCTTTAATTTTTATGAAGTTAAGTTTTTCAAATACAGTCAATACGTTTTTTGTTATACATGATTTTGAACTTCTGCCTGTGCATTGAAAGAAAAGGAACTCTGCATAATCTGGGCCTTCTTGCATAAACATGTTCCATTGAATACAGCCAAATAGATTATTGCAATTTCATTCTTCAAAAATCAGGACTTTCTGTTTGAGACTTGCATCTGTTTATTTTATTTTTTTAGTTATTAATCCATTCGTGACAGGAATTATTTAAAGCCTAATTTGATCAGCTTTTATTCTTCAAATTGGCAACACCAACATTTTTATTTTATTGCTACATTTTTCTTATAAAATGTCATGTATCTGAAATGAATATAAATTGACAGAAATTATGATGAGAAGTCAAAAAGTTGCCAATTTGCAGGGGAAAACGGTGATTATAAACTTTCTATCACATTGCCAATTTAAGGATTTTAATGCTTATTTTCCTTTAAAAATTTTTCATCATCAAACAACGAATATTGACGCAACCAAAATGGGCACAGTTTGTGTAGAATTTTTTGCTCTTTCTGCTCATGTATTTGGTATGATTTTTAGGGCTTTGCATCAAAAGATATTAGGCCAAACCACAAAATGTGGACCTCTGTCACAAATGGGTTAAAGAAAGTTACACAGGACTTATTATGATTCAAGTGTACCCTGATCCAATGACTGTATACACTAGTGGGAAAATAAAGAGAAATGATTTGTCTTGCTTTTAAAATTTATCTCCTTTGCAGCATCCCATAGATCAGGTACTATGGAGCGCCAGCTGTCTATTGTTAGTTCCCGATCCAGTAAGTTCCATGGGATGTCCTACCTCAAGGGCCAGATATCCACAGTGAGTAGTACCGAGGGACCCGAATGCAGGCATTGCTTGATATGGGCCAATCAGCATTTAGGCATATGTTGTCACTTTTGAAAGGTGCTCCCCGATTCGTTGAGGTGTAGGGTTAAAAAGATTGGATTGATTGTAACTATCATGCAGATGAAATTACAGATGAAAAGTGCTTCAGAACTGAAATGTTGCGTGCATGGTACATGGTATGCTCGATTCCTACAGATCTGCATTAGAAATGGACTTTGTCTACTGCCACATCAGAGAAGTGAGAACCACCCCCTCAAAAAAAAAAAATAAAAAAATCAATCAATCATCCACCAAGGTTTCACTTAAGTATTGTCATGATAATGAAGTAATCCAGAACATCTTGGATCACAAAAGAAGGAAGAGTTCTTTTTATGCCTCCGGGTCGTCCGTCCGTCCGTCCCGTTTTCGTTCTCGCGATAACTTAAGAACCGTTTGACGGATCAACTTCAAACTTGGCTCGTGTATGCAGGGACAATGATCTGATTAGATTTTGGGGTCTCTAGGTCAAAGTTCAAAGGTCATAGAGGTCATTATGTTCATAATAATGGTTCGTTCTCACGATAACTCAACAACCATTTGACAGATCAACTTCAAACTTGGCTGATGTATGCATATGGGGGGGATAATGATCTGATTAGATTTGGGGGTCTCAAGGTCAAGGGTCAAAGGTTATAGAGGTCATTATGTACATAGAAATGGTTTGTTCTCGCAATAACTCAACAACCATTTGACGGATCAGCTTCAAACTTGGTTCATGTATGCATTTGGGAGGTTTAATGATCTGATAAGATTTTTGGGTCTCAAGGTCAAAGGTCATAGAGGTCATTATGTACATAGAAATGGTTCGTTCTCATGATAACTCAAAAACAATTTGACGGATCAACTTCAAACTTGGTTCATGTATGCATATGGGAGGGGCAATGATCTGATCAGATTTTGGGGTCTTGAGGTCAATGGTCAAAGGTCATAGAGGTCATTATATACATGACAATTGCTTGTTCTTGCGATAACTTAACAATTCTGTGACGGTTCAACTTCAAACTTGGCTCATATATGCATATGGAAGGTCTCATGATGGTGTCATTGGATTTGGGGGTCACAAGGTCAAAGGTCAGGGTCAAAAATATCATTGTATACATGAAAAAAAAAAAAAAAAAAACCATGAATGTGCCATATATTTCTGACCTGGCAATGGCGGAGGCATAAATTTCGACCGCGCGCGGTCGAGGATTCATCTAGTTTTTCATTAAAGGAACGTGCAGCAGGTGATATGTCGGGCATTCTTTTGCAAAGTATGGTAAAGAAGCATGAAGAATGCGGAATGTTGTTTCCATAATTTATTCTGTAGTTGGTATTCCACACCTGTGTGCTCCCACTTAGGATGTGTTTATTGAGGGTAACAGAGGGCTAATAAGTGACCCAAGTTCCGAATGAGCTTCCCTCGATACCCTCGATAAACACGATGGCGACTTAATTACCAAACTAGCTTACCTAACTTGAATCTGTGAAAAGGGGATTTGATTACCCATTGAATGAGATCCCGTCTCAAGTCGTGGCAATAAACACAACGTGATTACGATCGCGTTTCGTTCAGACTCTTGTTTCTGGATCAGATAAAAAGTAATAAGCCCGCCAGGGGCCCGTTGCATAAAACTTTTGCCAGAGTTTTTTTACGGCTAAATTTGAGGAAACTACGGCAAAAAAAAAATTGCCAGAGTTTTTCATTACATAAAAATTTGCCAGAGTAAACTCTGGCAAAAGTTTTATGATACGGGCCCCAGATTTGACCTTTACTGCCGGGTCATCTTGCAGCTGGGCATGGGCTCGAGGGTTTTCGGGAACTCGGATTGCGACGATAAACACAATATCCAGAGAGACCACCCGTTACGAGGGTAATTTGTGTTGGCGACTCAAGTACCCATTTCTAATTTCTAGAAAACAAGTCCTCCTGTTAAACACCCCATTAGAGTGAAGGATGTTTCCCAAGTTAAGTTGTTGTCATCTGATCAGAAAATAGTTACAGTGATATGAAATTTGTTATGCTAAGAAATGTTTATTAGAAAGAGATTGAAGGGATATCAGTTTTGGTGATTATGTCCTTGTAAATATTTCAGATCTTAGGACACACAATCACCAGCATCCTAACAATAACTTTTCTCCTCTTTTTTCCTACCGCTTTTCAGGGCTCCTCGGACAAACCCTTCTCCACTGTGAGCGGTGACTTGATGGAGGAGCAGCTGACGGAGCGACAAGGTCAGTGGTTGAGGAGGAGACGATTAGATGGCGCCCTCAACAGAGCACCTCCAGACTTCTATTACAAAGTTTGGAAGATTCTAGAAAAGGTCTGTGCATTGTTACTTTTTACTCAGTGACTACTGAGTTCTCTCATTCCCATAGACTTAAAGGTAGAGTAAAGTCCCCAGTTTTCTGTGATATGGAAAACCGAAAAATTTCACTGAATTCGGGAAGAACATGGAATTCACAGAATTTCACGGAAAATGCGATTTTTCAGGCCAAAAAAAATTGAATAATGAAAAATACAGTGAAAATCATGAAAAACAAAGCAAAATCCAATAAAAACAAACCGTGCATCAGCAGAAAATCTGGATCAAACCTGTTCACAGTGTTTAGCGTGTGTTCGCCACGCTGCTTTATCTGCATACTGCAGTGCGTGTATATTAGGGTAACTTTCATTTTTCCAAGATTTTTATGCCTCCGCCCACCATAGGTGGTTGCCGGAGGCATTATGTTTTCGGGTCGTCCGTCCGTCCCTCCCGTTTTCGTTCTCGCGAGAACTTAAGAACCGTTTGACGGATCAACTTCAAACTTGGCTCGTGTATGCATATGGGAGGGACAATGATCTTATAAGTTTTTGGAGTCTCAAGGTCAGAGGTCAAGGTCATAGAGGTAATAATACACAAAAATGGCTCGTTCTCGTGATAATTTAAGAACCATTTGACAGATTGGCTTCAAACTTGGCTCATGTATGCACATGGAAGAGACAATGATCTGATTAGATTTCGGGGTCACAAGGTCAAAGTTCAAAGGTCATAGAGGTCATTATGTACATAGAAATGGTCCGTTCTCGGGATAATTCAACAACCATTTGACGGTTCATCTCCAAACTTGGCTCATTATGCATATGGAAGTCTCATAATTGTCTCATTAGATTTGGGGGTCACAAGGTCAAAGATGTCATTTTATACATGAAAATAAAAAAAATCAACATAAATGTGCCATATATTTCCGATCTGGCGATTGCGGAGGCATAAATTTCGACCGCACGCGGTCGAGGATTCATCTAGTTACTATTTACAATTGCTTTATCATTCACCGAAGAACATGGAATTTGAAGTTTAGAACACCGAAGAACATGGAATTTGCATCTTAGAAAATGGAAAACTGGAGACTTTAAGGTAGAGGATGCTTTTGCAGCCCCCAAAATGAACTTACCTTCAAGGTTTGTCATTTTATAGAGGTAGATGATTAAGATCTTCCCTCAAAATAACATAACTGTAAACTTCTTGTTAATGGAGAAAAAATGAAAAATAAATTTCAGTTGAATTAATGACGTACCTACATGCAAGCTATTAGTAGTGGTGGCATGTCTCAAAGTGTGGCCTTGTGGAGGGACATGATTTCCAATTCAGTTATGTACATGTCTGGGAATATCTCAGTGAACATACATACAGCGTTATACGCAACATACGCCAAAGTACACGTTCGTGCACCCATGCACAGTATTATACTTGCACTGATCCGGACACATTTCCTGGCGCGAATGTTTATTACTGCCCTATTCTGTATGTTACAGCCAGCACATGGCACTCGTCTATTTGACGTTTGAATTCAAACTGTTGTAATGCTTCAAAGGGATTGGGGATTGTTTTTCATTTCTTACAAACGAAATGCCAAGCCTGACTATCATGTTTCATACACATGATCAATATGGTATACTGTTCGACTCTCGTAAGATTTATGAGGTTTCCAAAAATGGGATCCTCTACCTGTCATACGGATTATCTGGCTCCCGTAGGCATCAGGTTAATTAAAGGTAGTAATTTTCGTGTTGTGTTATGTCATTTTTGTGTTGTTTTATGTTAGACAGGGCCCCCAAGAATAACAGTATTAGACTACTGATGGGGCTACCCTGTCTAAAAAATACAAAATAAATAAAGAAATAAATAAATGAATAACCTGGGGCCTGTTTCTCGAAACTGTCATAAGTTTAAGTTCTTGGACAACCCATAGAAACCCATGTTGTAGAATTAACACGCGTTTCAATGGGATGTCCGCGAACTTAGACCTATGACAGTTTTGGGAAACAGGCCCCTGAGCATTATTATGCTCCTTGCTCCAGGTCATCCTCAATCACTTATTGATTTGGAATATTGATCGTTGGGAGCAAGTTGAAACCTTTCACCCTTAAAGTTGTATCACATTAAGTATTTTGGTAGAGTATTTCACTGCAAATCTTGATATTTCTAACCATTGTCGATGGAATTATGTAAATTGTGAAACAGCAAAAGAAATCCACTGCATCATCTTCAAATAGGTTCATTGTTATTCCATTATTGTTTTTAAGTTACGACTGTTTCAGTGATGAGAATCAGGTGGTATATTTGTAATCTTTGTCATTACTGCCACCTCAGCTGTTATTTGATGATTTTATATTAGTGTCATTCATTATCATGTTGACAGTCTACATATGAAGAGGATTAAACATTGATATTCAGTATGATTCGTTATCCATAGTTTACCATAATTATTTATTATTCATTAGTATTATTCATTGTTATTCATTATTATTATTTATCATCATTCATTATGATGATTCATTATTCATTATTGTTATTCATTATTCATTATTATTATCTATGTAGGGCATTTTTGCGGCGCATTAAAAACTCATATTTTTTGTCTGTATGATTTGTCTGTGCAATATCAGAGCATATTGTATAAAACGCCAAATTCCCCATAGGCTCATGTACAGAATTTGCCGTGCAATATTATGCGATATTGCATGGTCTCTTCGTGTGCGCGCAATGAAACAAACATGCGCAATAAGGATTACAATGCGCGGATACGCAAAACACGCAATACACAAATAACACTTTGATGACGTCATAAAGAGGTTAGTCAAACTTGTGTGATCAAAATAAATGTATGATGGGGGCCCTTTTTAGTTGCTGAAATGACTTTTATTGAATTTTAAATCCCTTTCTTTTCGGGTATAGATAATGATAATTATATTGGATGGCTTTATTTCATGGAATACCAGGAATATTCCACTCGTTAGGGCTAATATTGCACTCATCTTCGATTTGTGCAATATTGGCCCTAATTCGTAGAATATTCTCTGGTATCCCATTCAGAGCCATCCAATATAATATAATTATTCATCATCCTTACAGTGTCAAGGTCTGCGTATCGTGAGTCACTTCTTATCACAGCATCTGACCCGGGAGATGACTCCACATGAGTTTAAGTTTGCACTTAGAGTTGAAGAGGTTCTTAACAGGTAGGTACATAATATTATATACATATAATGTACATATAATGAACTTAATTACTAATGACTGCATTTTATAAGCTTTCCTTTGGTATAATCAACCTGATTTGAAGATTATCTTGTATCTATAGCACCTTGCGACTTTTTCTAGTCCTTGCATTGCCTAATTTCTTCAAATATTTGCAGTTTGTTTAAAAATCTTTTACGGAAATATATGTGTAATTACCACCAAGGCTGTGTGTCGGCACATATCCTTGTCGATCGATATCACAACATTTCTAGTCGGTAAGCTCTTCACGAAATGGTTTAGGAAGATCAGAGACATCTCTGTAGTTGGCTGTTATGACGGTCTTGTTGTTGGTTTCCAGAAACGGGCCCCTGATGTTCATCTGGTGCCATTAGATTTAAGTGCCACAGAAATCTGTGCATCATCAGAATTATGATACAATTTTGCATTATCTGTTCAGAAAATATAGTACTTTATCTTGTTTCATTATGTTTTGCTCACATCAATATGTACAATGTATGACGACCCTCTGCTTTCATGGGATTTTTAAATCATGATTAAAATGATGATTAAAATCATCAGGTATAGTATTATGTCATGAATGACGTTTCTTTATCTAATTGTATAATTCCTGATCAGAAATAAAGTCAGGCTGTAGATGAGTATCTTTTACTTGTATCAATGCCTTCCTTAGATCTATGTACTGTCCAGGGGGTGTTCTATAAACCTGTTCGTAAAGTTACGAATGACTTTACGAACGACTTGAATATGGCAAGCCAAATGGGATGCCCAAAGTTTTCCTGACACTTCAACAAAGTTTGACTGCATTTTCCATAATCTCCATTAAATTGTGGCAAAATATGTACTTTGCAATAAAAATGTTTTGAACAATAATAATGCTATTATTTAGCTCATGCAAATTATATGATTGAGAATTCCATTTAGCCTGCCATATTCAAGTAGTTCGTAAAGTCATTCATAACTTTACGAAACACCCCCCAGGTCTTGTATACTGTACTGTAAAATGATGTTTTCTTTTATTTAATTGTAGAATTCCTGAGCAGGAGTACCGGCAGCTGATGGTGGAGTGCCTGATGGTAATCTCTCTGGTCATCGAGAATGAATGGTTACATAACCTTGGAGGCGTGATAGCAACGGACAGACTGGTAGCAGAGGCTAATGAACTCTTCTTACAAGATCAGGTATGCATTTTCTTTTTGTTAAGGCTTGTTCGGATGTGAGGCGACAAAATCTCCGAAATATTTTTAGTGTTCAGATATGGTGCGACAAACCACCCCACTTAGGCAAAAAAAAAAAAAAATTGTTTGCCGTAACCCGACCGACCTTAGTAGAACCTGCCGACTTTTATTTTTTTATTCAAATTTGACCCCCCCCAAAAAAAAATGTGCCGACCGACCCTAATTTTCATTGTTTTGCCTACATTTTTTTTTTGACTGGTGAATGGCGCAGTAGAACATCGTCCATATTATTATTAAACATATCGTGAGCAGAGGACTCGAGTGTCTGGCCAACCCTCGATCCATTTTACGTGTATCGTTCGAGTGCACGGTACGGCTCTATGATATATGTGAGGAGCCCCCGCCGCACGCACAACCTCAAACAGTATGTGGGACCACAGTACATGGGATGCCTGAGTACTGCGCCAGCATATAGCGTGCGCTCGATCTCAGACTGCAGTGGTGGTGGCATGTCATCGATTGTGTTTGTCTTTAGAAAACAGTTAAAAGAACAGAAAACGACCAGAGGCGTTTTTGAGTGAAAAATAAAAGATCCTTGCCATTTTTATTGAAAAAAAAATTATATCGTATCATGTTATATTCATTTCAGAGTAAAGCAATGTGAATTTCTTCTTCTTCTTCTTCTTCTTCTTCTTCTTCTTCTTTTTCTTTTTCTTTTGTTCCATTTTTTTAAGAATTTGATTGGTCCACAGCTCTTTGCAGCCAGGCGACACAAAAAATATCTCCTGCCTCAGCGACATTTTTTTTGTTGCCTCATACCCCAATGACTTGTACACTAAAAATGTTGCAGGGATATGTCTCCCCATGTCTGAACAAGCCTTTTTAGTGTGTGTTTCTCTTTTTTTACAACAAATGCTCCAGCGAAAGTTGCTCTGCGGTCATTAGGGAGCTTTAGATATGCGACGCAGCTCAGACGACACGGAATCTTGCTGAGTTGACTTACGTTCTCCTCTTTGCTCGCATCGTGTTGCAAAGAGGCTTTAGATTTGGGGAGGACGCAGTTAATCAAACAAAGCGCGCGCGCTCAAATATGAACCATTGTTACCTGATTGTTACGTCATGAAAAAGGGTCAACAAAGGTCTCGCGTCGCGTATTGGGGAGGACGGTAAACTGGCCCCAGAACTGTCGTGTAAAACAGACGACGCAGGATGGATTGGAAAAGAGCTGTCTCGCGCATGGGCACAACAACATTTTTGGCAAGATTCCGCGTCGTCTGAGCTGCGTCGCGTATCTTAAGCTCCCTAATATTCTACCCTAACTGAATTCCTGACATTGATGTTGGACCAAGGCTATACCTAACCTTAGACCAGACACTATACCTAATCTTAGCAAACCTAACCCTAAACTTACCCTAAAACCCGATTGAAACCATCCATGGACTTCTACCACAACTTGAATTACCCTGGAATTTTAAAATGGATATACCTAAGCTTATATAAAACCCAGTTGAAACCCTAATTGTGTCCTTGCATGTCTGGTAAAATAAAGCCCATAGCCAGTATACATGTAGATGCCAAAGTACATTTTAACTTTACCTGTATATGCCAGCCAGCAAACTCTAGCCCTCATGTTCTAGCCCAACTAGAACTTGATCAGTACCAGGGAACCTGAAAACTTGAGTGATATCTACATGTACAGAATAATTATCGGTATGAATGTCTGCACAGAGGTTATCAGAATTTATAGAAAATACCACAAGAACAATTGCCATTATTTTCCCCCAAAATTAATTCAGCAGGCAAGTAAAAAATGATACTTTTCATGTTCTTCATGTTCAATACCATTCTGTGTTGACTCACTCAAGTGTATACATGTGGAACATTTCATAGTGGTCTTCATTCCGTTTTATGCAATGTGTGAGAAATTAAGTTACAAAAGTGCGGAGCGGAACGTGACTCCATTGTTATGTAATATTATGAACAACGGCTAGTTTCACATGTTCTGGCAGGTTGTTTGCTTCTTTTGATAATGCAGTTCCCAAGATTTTGTGGTTAAATAGTATGTGGATAAAACTATGGCTGCATGCATGTCTCATGCTATTTGCAGCGTGAAGCTGTTGCGAACAAAAGATGGTATCATGCTTGTAGAAGATGTCATTAATGTGTTTTTCTGTCTTTTAAGAGGTGTGTCAAAGTATGGCTGCATTTTTTGTTATGGAATCAAGTTAATTGTGACTCCTTTCAAAAATAAATACAATTTCCAAGTTTTGTGGATGAACCCATTGAATGTGATTTATTTTCAGTGTAACATGCATTTTCTATAGATTATGGGGCAAGTTACCAAGGCTTAGGTAGCTTACAAAAATACAGTAGTGCGAAAAGACACGCCCGCAACACAAGTGCAAAAACGCAAATAGAAATGTCAGTTGTGACCCATTGGAATGAAATTTCAGCCAAGATCATGCTGTGGGAGGATTGTACATCAATTTACACCGTCTACAAGCTATCCATATACATGTAATTATTAATCTGTGTTTGAAAAATAGGATTTTCAACAGTTTTGCCTTTTACGTTCCAGATGCATCTATTTGCACTACAGCATTTTCCTATTAAAGCTACCTTAAATGTCTTACACTATGAACATGGCGGACAAAGAAAGCGGACAAAATAAACAACCTCTCATTCTACCCTCACAATGGTTCTGGTAGTGAAAAGAACATCCCTTCACAGCTATTATGTTTAATCATGTAGTTCCAGGTGAATATGCATGTGGCACCTGTTCCACATATTTTAGACAATAGCTGTGAAGGGATGTTCTTTTGACTTCCAGAACCATTGTGAACGGTAGAATGAGGGGTTGTTTATTTTGTCCGCTTTCTTTGTCCGTCATGTTCACAGTCTTAGGAAAACATCGCAGTGTGAAAGAATGTGTCCAGAATGCAAAATGCAAAAATGGAAAAATTAAAATGTCTGTTGTGACATATTGAAAAGAAATTTCAGCCAATATCATTCTACAGCAATGTCTACATGCTATCCATGTGATTATCAGTCTGCGTTTGAAAATTCTGATTTTCATAAATTTTCCATTTTGCGTTCCAGATGCGTCTTTTCGCCGCATGGTAATTTCCTGAGACGCCTTAGTATTAATGATGTGTGGATGATAAAACTATGGCTGCATGCATGAGGTTTTAATAGCAATTAGCTGCTCCAATCAATAGGGTGTCATGCTTGTAGAAGATGTCATTAACCCATTCGTGACAGGAATTATTTAAAGCCTAATTTGATCAGCTTTTATTCTTCAAATTGGCAACACCAACATTTTTTATTTTATTGCTAAATTTTTCTTATAAAACGTCATGTATCTGAAATGAATAAAAATTGACAGAAATTATGAGAAGCCAAAAAGTTGCCAATTTGCAGGGGAAAACAGTGATTTTAAACTTTCTATCACATTGCCAATTTAAGGATTTTAATGCTTATTTTCCTTTAAAAAAATTTCAGCATCAAACAACGAATATTGACGTAACCAAAATGAGTACAGTTTGTGTAGATTTTTTTGCTCTTTCTGCTCATGTATTTAGTATGATTTTTAGGGCTTTGCATCAAAAGATATTAGGCCAAACCACAAAATGTGGACCTCTGTCACGAATGGGTTAAAGTGTTTTTCTATTAGGTGTGTCCAAGTATGGCTGCATTTTTGTTTAGGAATTGCAATAAATTGTAGAACTTAAACAATGGTATATTAGAAGATTTCAATGACATGTTGTTTGTTGTTGCACTTCATGAAGAACAAGTTTACTTTAGATGCAGAATTTTAGGTACAATAACATCATTCGTTTCCTCAGCTGGGACTACATGTAAGAACTCTCAAATAAAAGAGAACTTTGTCAAAACTTGCGCAGACAATCTCATGATGACATATTTTGCGCTAATTAGGAATTTGATTGGTGCACATTTTTTCGCAGCCAGGCAGTGAACAAATGGTGTCCTGCCTTGGAGACATTTTTTTGTCGCCTCATACCCCATTGACTTGTACACCAAAATGTTGCAGGGATTTTGTGGCGCCACAATGTCGCCTCATATCTGAACGCCCCTAAAACATCAGCAGCATTTGCAGATACTTTATATTGCAGTAAATGACAAATGTGAACAGGGATAAAGATAACTGTTTTTCGATTGACAATTATTATTGATGATAATAAGATAAGATAAGATAAGATAAGATAAGATTTTAATGACTCTATCGACCCCTCTCGGGGTATGAGAGTTCAAACATATGTACAAATATATACATGTAAAATATAGTCTGTATTACATCACTTTAACGTTAGACGTGATTACTAAAGAACAATAATAATAAAAACATATGACAAACAATGATACATACTGTACATGTATAAATTACTGAATAAGTGGAATTTACAACACATTATAAATCTAAACGTGCAGGACTTTTTACTAACCTGCCACTACGAGTTACTACAACTCTGGTTTTATTCACAACAGCATCTACTTTTCTCTTTGGCACATATTTGTGAGTGAAATAATTAAAAATAATTCTAATGAATTTCGCTAAACTTCTCAAATGGATAGCATTTTTAGTATTGAAGAGGCTTATCCATATGTATAGAACATGGTCTACGAACCAACTCCCTTGGCAAGTACTTGTTCCTTTCTTCACTAAAATAAGAACAAGCAAATGAATAATGAAATTCATCTCCTATGTCCGAAGATAAACAAAGTGTACATACTTCATCATTTGACAAAGTAACATCAAACCTACTGTTATTAACAGGTAACCTATGTGATCTACACCTAAATCTACATAAAATGGCAGCATCAGAACTATTTTAAGAGTAGCAAATATTTTTCGAAAACCAGCTCATCTTTAAACATTCTATAGTTTGTGCATAGCCGATTTTCCCACTTCACTGCTGTCCATTCTTGCTTCAACATATCTGAGAGTCTTAATTTCAGAGCAGTCAATACCCACTCATTGCTATACCTATGACCTTGAGAAATCCAAACATTCCCAAAACCAGAGCTATTTAGTACATTCATTATGCAAGATAACCATGTTGATGAGAAGCTTGTGTGTTCATTATTATGCATGCTGTTAATGAGGCTATAAAACAAAAATGAAAATTTCTGCTCTTCTCCTTTAACTAGTCTTAGCCAGAAGCCTATCATCCTACATTTGACATGATTAAGTATTAAACTACGTCCTGTCTCCCCGTAAACCATACAGTCTTGGGTAAACTTGTTTACGTGCAGAATTATTCTAAAAAATTTCCTATGAAAAACTTCTATTTGCCGTATATCTTCATAACCCCAAACTTCACTACCATATAACAAAATGAGTAATATCATATGGTCAAATAGCTCACACTGAGTGTCTATAGATAAATGCAGTTGTTTTGCCTTCACTAACATGCTATAATATACAAATAATGCACAGATGTGAGTGTGTTAGTGGCAATGCAGCGCACTTGAGGGTATTTACAATGTGCGACTAGCACGAGGCGCTTGCGCCGAGTGCTTTTGCATAATATTGTAAATACCCGAGATGCCTGCATCGCCACTAATATCACAAATTTAAATCTGTGTATCATTTGTTTTTATAAAACGGGTCGGAGGTATGACTTTAGTGGAAAATTTGTTAAAACCGCTCCAAATTTACTCAGATCGCACAGACAAGGAGGCAACATCTGCTTTCTCTTATGACATCACAAGCGTAGCCAGTGTGATGCGCCCCTGAGTAAGTGCATCAAAATCCTTGTGATAGACATCTAGAAAGAACGCGTATTTCATGGCGCATGTCTCAGTTTTTACGCGCTAGAGATAAAGTGATGCATCCAAAATGCACAGTGCTGCACAAAAAATGCACAGTGCTCCACAAAAAATGCACGGCTGGAAGGTTGCGTAGAATTAAAGCATGAACACGTGACATGCATATGCACTCGCTATTGGCTACATCCTTGAACCCATTTTATAAAGTGCTTTGTAATAACTGCTTTAATTGGGAAGCTAGGAAGACTTATGTCTTCATTGCTCGTGTTGTTTTGCAGAATTTCTGTAAACTCTTGTATTGTACATGTAGCCTTGCATTTAATCCCCCTTCCCATTGTGATTTATGAGAAGCCTGCCCCAGATGAAGTACGTCTGAACCAACCCACCTCTTTTAATCCCCTTTCCCATCTGATTCCTGATAAGGGTAGAGAAAGTGACAAACATAAGACGCTATATAATTCAAAATCAAAAGCCATGTAAAAAAAGTTGCACAGTCAATTAGTTTATATAAGCACATGTTTTTATGTTGTTTTACTTTAATTGGAAGAAAGTTTTCTTTTTAATGGTTTTACTAATTCAGTTGTATCTGTATACTGCTCAGAGATTTATATTGATGATTTTGCTTGTATTTGTCATGCTTTTTGGAGATACCTCAAGCGTATTGACTGATTGCATATATCTTTGTCTGTTTGTTGGTTTTGTTTGTTTTTTTCTCCTGACTTATGTGATTATCATCTTTTGGCAAATTCTGAACTACTGTAGAAATGTTCTGAGATTCATCAGTCAAATTGCTTCTTCTGATATTATATATGAGTGAAAATAATGCTTTCAATACAACAAAATGGGTACATTTAGGGTCTGACCTTTTTCTCTATGTAGTTGTTTCTGTGGTATATTTTGTAATGAATCAAAGTTATAAGGTCAAACCAGAAAATGAGGAACATTGTCCTGTATATAACATGTACGATGATAATAATAATAATAAACAGTTCTTGTATAGCGCATATCACATTATGATATAACGTCTCCATGCGGTTCGTTAATCCGAAGGTTCGTTAGTCCGAAATGACATAAGGTTCGTTAGTTCGTTAGTTATTTTCGGACTAATGAACCTTATTTCATTTTTGGACTATCGAACCTTCGGAATAATGAACCTTATTTCATTTTCGGATTAATGAGCCTTTGGAATTAAGAACCTTATTTCATATTTGTCTCGCCCACCGGAGGTGAAGCAAGACTAAGGGATCCAAATGGCATCCGTCCGTCGTCCGTCGTCTGTCCGTCGTCCGTCCGTCACAAATGTTAAAGTTTACCTGCAAGACTCTCTTATGATGCATAACTTGGCAACTGTTGGTCCACCAATGGCAACCAAACTTGGGTGGTAGATGCACTAGGGGTACCATCATGTTGCGGTGCTGTGGGAGGTCACATGGTGAGGTCAAAGGTCATTTGAGGTCACACTATTATAGAGTACCTGCAAGACTCTCTTATGACAAATAACTTTGCAACCGTTGCTCCCTTTTCAACTAAACTTGGGTCATAGATGCACTTGGGGGACCTTCATGTTATAGTGGCATTGGATGTCCCATGGTAAGGTCAAAGGTCATTTTATTTCAAACGTAAAGTTTACCTGCAAGACTCTCTTATGACACATACATGTAACTTGACAACTGTTGGTCCAATGGCAACCAAACATGGGTGATAGATGCACTAGGGGTACCATCATGTTGTGGTGCTCTCGGAGGTCACATGGTGAGGTCAAAGGTCAATTGAGGTCAAATGTAAGAGTTTACTTGGAGGCTCTCTTATGACAAATAACTTTGCAACCGTTGCTCCCTTTTCAACTAAACTTCGGTCATAGATGCACTCGGGGGACCTTCATGGTATAGTGGCATCGGATGTCACATGGTAAGGTCAAAGGTCATTTTATTTCAAATGTTAAAGTTTACCTGCAAGACTCTCTTATGACAAACAACTTGGCACATGTTGCTGCAATAGCAACCGAATTTGGGTGATAGATGCACTAGGGGTACATTCATGCTATTGTGCCATCAGGTCACATGGTGAGGTTAAAGGTCATTTTAGGTCAAACATTAAAGTTTACCTGCAAGATTTTCTTGTGACATCAAACTTGGTTAGGGATGTACTTGGGGAAACTTTCGTGTTGTTTAGTCGCGGGTGAGCAAGACACAATCTTGCTATTGGCTTGTTGGAATAACGAACATCACCCGTGGAACTTATGATGGCTTGGTGTGTGCGACAAGCATGAAATGAAGCGCTCATCGTCATGTGAAAAGCCATCATGGATGGATGGATCCTAGCATCACGTACTGCAGCTCTTATCTTGTATCTTGTGTTTCTTTCAGATATTTAAACTAAAATTCACCAGAAATCACGAGTTGAATTTCACGTGATCACACACAGGCATCTTGTGATGCAAGGCAGACATTGTTAGAAAAAATAATGTGCAGTCTTGGTAGCGAAAAGAAAAATGGCATGAAACTGATCAAATATATTCTCACATTGTCCGACTTGCAAAAAAATGATAGATGTCTGAGATGATATGATGTTCCATTTATGATTTCCAGTGAATTTTATCGTGAATATCTGAAATGAATGCAATGTAATGGCTACACTCAGCCCTATGCTAGGACCCCTGCATGCTGACAGCTCCCTGCACAATGGTCACAACGATTTGTTATACGTGTCAAGTAAATAGAACCCTCACTGGTTTTACACGTTGCATGCACTTTGTGAATTTGCGTTGCTAACCTGAGTTTAAAGTGTTTTTCGCCCTTCTTTTGTTTAATATTAAAGGCATTGCTAACTTTGTGAGCAGCCGATTTAAAAAAATTATTAAACTAAAATGAAACATGTGTATGAGTACATGTACTTGTATTTGTACTAAAAATCATGAAACCAACCATAATTTTGAATGGAAAACTGTCAGTAAGACACAAACTGCAATTTAATTATTTTTGGTATCACAGACAATAAATGAGAGGACCGTTTTTGCTTGAGTTAAAAAAAAACGTTTATCTGGCATCCCTCTGCGTGATATGCCAATACACTCAGTATGGCCAGTGAGCCATGCGTGCATGCGCACTTCTTGCGTCTAGTCTGTGCAACTGACCCGTATATATTTTTCAAACATTGGTTCATATTTCTAATATTTAAAAATACTTCCTATGGATATTATACCTTGAAACTTTCAGACTGGTATTTGTACACTTATGTTTATCCCATTTTCAAGTAGCAAAACAAGTTTTTAAAAATCATAGCAATGTTAACCGATGCCTTTAATATGCAGAGGGGAGAACTTCACATCATCTTAATTGTGCTTTTTATCTTGCTGCTAATCAGCTAAGAGCAAAGAAATCTAACAAATTTTTGAGGACCTACCAAAACTCTTCATAACCTCATATTTTTCATTTTGCTACCCCAACTGTACATGAGCTCTAATGGGGGTTTCTTACATTACATTTTGGAGGTAAAAAAAACAACAACCCATGGACTTTTGAAATTTCATACCTTGCTGGTTCTGCTGTATGAGAGAAAATCCATTTACCGTACCACCATCGTTGGGTAGATCAGCCCCGTGATTACAAGATGAAATCCGACAAACTGGAGTATAAATAATCGCAATATCCCTTCCTCCTGACGTCACACGAATTCTTTGGTAATTGGCCCGAGCCTGGTGGACGCTTCACGGGACAGATGGAGGAAAGATCGTTCGGTTAACATACCAGGGTGTTGATTGGATTCACAAATTTATGTGGGACAGGGTTATGAAGAGGAAGAAACAAGTTATTGATTACAGCCAGGAAAATTGTGGAAAGGGTACGAAGAGACCAGAAACGTCTACGATTGGCAACAGTGTAGGAACCATGCTTTGATCAGATTGATAAACTTATCTGGGATTGGGTTATTTATAAAGAGGATGAAAAGAGTTATATAGCCAAAATAAGAATATGAATGAAACCAGAAAACTTCATAACTTTGCTAATTTCATTAATGGTTCAGATCAGATCAAATTTTTGTGTCATCAATACAAGACACACTTTCTCAAAGCTTTTGGTCGATGGCTTGTTAGTACACCTGTAACGGCTGTAATTAGATTCACAAATGATTGATTACAGCAAAAAAAAAAAAAAAAAAAAAATTTTGAGAAACTACATGTAGATACTGTCACAGTGGTGATTGTGATAAGTTTTGCAAGTGTGCCAGACCTGGCAAAAATTAACTTGCCAGGCCTGGATTAAATTCACAAACTTATGTAGGACAGGGTTATGAAGAGGATAGTATGAAAGGCTGAGGAGTGTGGAACCAGAAACTTTTGTGGATTTTGCTAGTTTCATTTAGTGGTCTGTATTTGCCATAGTCAATATTCAAGATTGACAAACTCATGTTGGACAGGATTATGAAGAGGATTGAATAAGTTATTGAACACCCAAGAAAATTGTGAAAAAGAAAAAAAGAAAAAAAAAAAGAAACCAGAAATATTGTTGAAGGAAACTTCCATGATTTCTTTAAAGTGGTCCAGATTTGCAAAAGTTTCATGTCTGAGACTCTGAATAGGGATATTTTTCATATTTTGTTGGTATATTTTTATATATTTACTGTGATTTGTGGCTTAGATTTAGACTGGTAAAGAGTATGAAGTGACAGTATTAATTTGAAATTCACATGAATAAATTTCTGCTTGTGGTTTTATTTCATATCCATCCGATACCAGCATTAATCAGATCTTTATTGGATTTCTAAAACCTTTGACAGAACTCTAATGTGAACTGACCGCAATTATATTCTGAGACAGATTACTGACTGATCTACGTAATAAACTTCCAACCCAATTTGAGCGGTGATCTTGATAATGACTTCTGCATGCACCCTCCCACACACAAACACACATGGGCACCCACACCCGCTATCAGTTAGAATTCCCATTCATTACATAGAGCACTATCAGCATCCATTCACATCATATTCACACTCGCGTTGGGTGCTTTCACACTCATGACATGACAAATGTAATTTCATCCTCTTTTGCAAGCTGTATCACCAATTCAACCAGAAGTTTTTCTGGCAGTCCTCTGCTATATGTTAATGAGGTAGTCCAACCTTTGTAACATGGTGAATAGTGTGAGAGCAGGAAAATTATAGAACAGTTTAATGAAAGTTGAAATTAAACGAGTGAATCGGGAGTTCCTGAGATTTTTTTTTTTCTACTATGGCTCTTTTAAGCTGCCACAATACTACAGCTTATAGTATCATTCATTAGTACTGACATGTTAGAAATGGGGAAGAGAAGGAGAAATTTTAAATGTTAAACTTCCCCTTCCAGAAAAAGAGAATGAAATGTAAGCAGTGGAATATTCCCTTGACTGCATGTATTATACATGGAAGGTGATGCTACGATCTTGAGAAACAAGGAAATGTTTAGGACAGACGAGGCTGAATGTAGGGCATCCATGATTACAGGAACCTTTCAAACTATCTGAATATTTTGGAACCGAGAGATATATATCATGAAAGGTGGAAAGCAATAGATGCTTTCCCAAAATAAAGGATTCACCTTTTTTGTTTTGTTTTGAAAAGTAGTTTAAAGTGTGGAGATGAATGTGTGGCTTGTGAAAAGTGGGCTTCCTACTGTCTGCTCTGATGATGTGTTTCCCATATTGCGGAACTACAGCAATAACGTGTCACGGTCCAGGAATGCACTGTGCAGAGGTTTGCCTTATCTTTGAACTTTTGATCTGCTCAAGTTATTACCATTAATGTTCAATCACAAAAAGATACATTGATACTTTCTGTTACGGATGTTTGTTCCCTTTTTTCTTGTTTTTAGTTTTTGCGGTCTATTGTGGCTGTTCTTGTTATTGTCTGTCATTAGTGTTTGCTGGTACATATGTATTTGTTACATATTGAATGGCTTTTTGAGAAAAGGGTGGTACTTGTTTAAATGGTTTCACATGTATTGCATCGATCATTCTAGAATGTTTATAAAACATCTGAAACTGATGATTGTTATTGGATCCAAGCAGGTAGTACATATGTAATAGACAAAAAAAATTTTCACTGATGTTATTTTTAGGAATGGCGTATCATTTAGTTTCCATCAGTCTTCAGGGGCTGTTTCTGGAAACTGTCAAAAGTCTAGGTAAGTGGACATCCAGTTCTTGCGATTCACAATGCATGCACCACCAAAGTCCGTACCATGAGAGGCCTATTTTCCCACTCACGGGTGAACAGCCATTTCTAAGATGGCAGACACCGTGAGTGAGAGTTGACCATTTAAAGAAATATTGAACTATCCAAGGGGTCCCAAGTGTAGGGAAAAAGAAAGATGAGTTAGTAGAACTAGTAGTGAGAGCCCAGGGAAAATATGAAGTGTTAGAAGTCTGCAGTCAATTAGAATAGGAGCAGAAAAGGTGACTAGTGCAAGGTGTTGATGGTACTGTTGTCGACCCATCTCCCGGAATTAACGCGCTAGAGTGACCATCGCATCTGGTTGCCGGAGGCATTATGTTTTTGGGTCGTCCGTCCGTCCATGTGTCCCGTTTTTGTTCTCACAATAACTTAAGAACCGTTTTGACAGATCAACTTCGAATTTTGCCCCCCTGTATGCATATGAGAGGGACAATGGTCTGATCAGATTTTGGAGTCTCAAGGTCAAAGGTCAAGGTCAAAGAGCTAATAATACACATAAAAATGGCTCGTTCTCGCGATAACTTAAGAACCATTTGACAGATTGGCTTCAAACTTGGCTCATGTATGCATATGGAAGGGACAATGATCTGATTAGATTTTGGGGTCACAGGGTCAAAGGTCAAAGGTCATAGAGGTCATTATGTACATAGAAATGGTTCGTTTTCACCATAACTCAACAACCATTTGACCGATCAACTTCAAACTTGGTTCATGTATGCATGTGGGAGGGACAATGATCTGAGTAGATTTTGGGGTCTCAAGGGTCAAAGGTTAAAGGTCATAGAGGCCATTATGTACGTAGAAATGGTTCTCGCGATAACAACCATTTGATGGATCAACTTCAAACTTGACTCATGTATGCATATGGGAGGGACAATGATCTGATTATATTTTGGGGTCTCAAGGTCAAAGGTCAAAGGTCATAGAGGTCATTATGTACATAGAAATGGTCTGTTCTCGCCGATAACTCAACCATTTGATGGAGCAGCTTCATATTTGGCACATGTAGGTATATGGGATGGACAATGATATGATTAGATTTTTGGGTCTCAAGGTTAAAGGTCAAAGGTCATAGAGGTCATTATATACATGAAAATTGCTTGTTCTTGCCAATAACTTCACAACTCTGTGACGGTTCATCTCCAAACTTGGCTCATGTATGCATATGGAAGTCTCATAATAGTCTCATTAGATTTGGGGGGGTCACAAGGTCAGAGATGTCATTTTATACATGAAAATAGAAAAATCAACATGAATGTGCCATATAATTTCCCAATCTGGGCAATGGCGGAGGCATAAATTTCGACTGTGCGCGGTTCGAGGATCATCTAGTTTTGATGAAACTTCTCAAAAAAACATGCAAACAAAGTACTTGACATTGAGCCCAGAGACAATTTCAATTTATCTCTCTACTGATTGCTGATATAACCTGTTGACTTTAAAGAAATGCCCTTTGAGGTGGTACACATTGTGTGCACCATCTCAAATTCTGGAAATTACCCGTATTGCAGCCATAAATGTGTAGATGTGCACTGTGGAGGTGCATACTAACTCGTGGAATACTTAGCCAGATAACTCGGGCTGGGATCTCCGGAAACTGTGTTTCATAATGAAATCAAATCAGTGGTAATTTTGTTAGTTGAGTGGACTCAGTGTTCTATGAACAAGAAAATTTTAGATATTACCCACAACTATTTGTGTAAAATCTACGCCAACACCAACTTACATTATGTTTTTTTTGAAAGTATTCTCTGTCAGAAAGTTTGAATGTTTGTGCACGATCAAACATATGTAAAGCTTGACTGTTATCATCCTATGTCAATTCTCCCCTTGACAACACTTATGAGTGATTTTTCTAGGTTTTATAATTTTTTTACCTTGTATTCTAAATAGTTCCAAATTGTTTATGTTTAAATCAAACAGTTAATAACTGGGGAAAAAAATCCCAACAACATAAGGTACAAATTCCATCTATGGTCGCGTGATGAGAAACACTTTAAACATGGAAACATCATACCGGTAACATCTTTTTTCTGTAATGGTATTTTTTTTCCAAATCTGAAGTCAGTTATTAGTCTATGTTTGAACCCCTGAACTACATAGGTATTATATGTATCAAAGAAATTATGCCATTTACTTATGAATTCGTTAATAGGAATCATTTAGTCTACATACCAGGGCCGGTATTCAATCAATACTTGGATTAAGTAAAACTTTTACTAAGTATTTTACTCGGCTAAGAAATTTGCTTAAGTCATATTCACTTCAATACTTTGAAATTTTACTTTAGTAAGCCAACTTTAAGCCAAAATTCTTACTGATAAGCATTGTGACGTCAATATTCAATGCGCAATAAACATGTCGCATCAAAATACGCTCGAATACACTACATATAATTTGCGCAGCTCATGATGACTGCGTACAAAAAACCTATTGCCTGCCAGTCAAGGCCTCCAAAATAATTGGCTTAAGTCTCCTAGGTAGGTGTCTTAGATTTAAAGTAAATACTTAGCCAAACTATTGAATGACTACCAAGTTTTGCTAAGTATTTTATCTAAGCAAAAAACTGAGCAAATACTCATATTTCTGACTTAAGTATTGAATTGCATACCGGCCCAGGAACATACATGTAGAAATATACCTGAATCTCACCCCTTTTTTTTGGTTTCATTTATGGATATCAAATCAGAAAGGGATAATAATGTTCAGATTTTAGATTTAATTTTAGAATTTTGTAGTGTATTCTCTTACTTTATATTTCTGCATTACACTTGCAGACAAAGAAACTTTTTTGGTATGAACAGGACTCTCTAATTGCCTTGAGATTTACCAACCCTTTGGTGAAGCTGGGCTACCAAAACAGTTCTACGTGCCGCAAATTTAAGAAGAATTAGAAAAGTACTAATTAGATGAAAAGAGTGCATGTCCATAGGCCTGTTTCATTAGTCCAGTTTCCAAATAGCCTGCTAATTCTGATTTGAGAAATAGCCAGATCAACTGGAGATTATCTTCAGTAAAGAGACAAAACTGCAGGTTGTATGTGCATATGCTTGGGCTGTCAGCCTGAGCTATTATCGTTAGCAAACCAGGGGTTGTCCATGAAATAGCCTGCTATTTTGCCTATAAGTTGGCTAATTTGCAAATAGGCCATTTTTTTCCAGTGATGATCCACTTGGACTACATGTGCTCTGTAGCTCAAGCTGATTCCTCAAGCAAGAGGAGATTCCTTGACTCTGGCTAATGGGGACAGGGAACTTCAAACTGTGACTGTTCTCAAAGAAGCACTGATTGGTCTATCCAAGCTCAAGCCTGTTCAGGCTAGTGGGGATGCACCCAGTTTTGTAGCAGCTCTCAGAAGAATTCAGAGTCGTACCAATTAGATGAAAAGGAGATAGGTTTGTTTCTGTGAAGGAGACAGTGCCGATTGACTAATATCATGAGATAACCATCCCTCTAACCACATCTGTTTGGACAAGATCCATCAGGATTGGGTTTGTTTAAAGAGAACCCGAAGTGACCAGAGAGATGGCTCTCTGTCAGCTCTCTGAGGAGAGTCAGTCTTTGGTTTGACAGATGAATTGCAAGTGTTCAGTATAGTTTTAAAGGATCCGGTAACTTTTGTGGATGCTTGATTAATAACTTGTTGAATTTTTGATGTCTGTGTGTCTAAAGATGTTCAGAAGGATAAATAAACAGCCAGGAATATTAAGGTTTTGAAATATAAGATGTAATGTAATATACTCTATCTAAGATTCTAGGACTCTGATTGGTCAAAGGAGCAGTCATGGAAATACTGCTAGCTGACTGCTGAGCATCTAGCAAAAAAACTGTTGACTGGCATATAGTTTCTACCTCCGTGTACATTACATAAGTACATGGTTGTTAGGCACAAGCTCTAGAGAAGTAGGCCAGGTAAGAGGCGCGTATAAAGTATATCTTGCGCGAGTATCTATATTGCGCATTGTGAAAATTTTAATCATATTTTTAATTTCTCTGACTGGTAGACGACAACCTTAAATTAAGCGGATTGCGGTATACTAAACAAATATTGACTGCTTATTTTTATGGTCATGGTTAAAACTATAGCCTCCTCTGTGATCTCCAGACTGTACTATGCCCCTCGACTTCGTCTCGGGACATAGTACAGTTCGAGATCACCTTGGGCTATAGTTCCAAACCATGCCCCCTCAAAGCAGTCAATATTTCCATATTTCAGCAAGATATCTATCACTACATTCCGCCATTGTACCTGGGTATGCTTTTTGTGTAACACTGCAGTATATGGAGTAAAAAAGGTCTGGAATGTCTGCGTCACTTGTATATTTTCACTTTTTGTGAAGACATGATGTTTTGTAGTGCCTTTTTTAGGGCCTCATATTTTCACAATATTACATTAATGATAGCATGAAGGTCAGATTTTAAAAGTTGAACAATGGTTTTTAATACATGTACGATGTACTATAAATCTTGTTTTCACTTTCTGAAGAAAAGTGTCTTTTAAGACACTTTAAAGCAACAGTGAACTGACCCTTATTATGATGTATTTACAACAGCGCCAACTTATGGCTACTCGAAACCAGAAACTCTTAGAAACATTATATCCTTTATGGCTTCTCGTGAATTTCCTTAGTATGAATACAAATACATTTTAACAGATGTTACTCAAAAATAAAGCTCTCATTGATCAGAATAGAGCATGCTGGGAGCAAAAAGGGGACAAAATCAGTAGTTTAGGACTGAGAGGGCACTATTTCAAAATCCCATACAAGGGTGCCAGTTCTCTCTGGCTTTAAGACAAACTAATTTAAAAATGAGTTTGTCAAATCTGTGTCATACATACTGTGAGCAACAGTATCAGATAGAATGTTGGGATATTCCCATTTTCTATTAGTCGTTAATTAGTCTGTTTTGAAAACTTGGGCTAATGATGATAATGATGACCCTAATTAGATAAAAGGGAGGAAGAGAGAGAGAGAGAGAGAGAGAGAGAGAGAGAGAGAGAGAGAGAGGATCATCAGTGCTGATTTACTAATTATCATGAGATAACCATCTCTCTTGCACTATCTGCTTGGACAAGACCCATGCTGGATTGAATTTGTTTGAAGAGAACCTGGAGTGACCAGAGATCTCATTCCTGTCTAAATTGATATCCATAGAAAGTTTTTAAATTGTAAACACAAACTCTATATTTTGTCCTCCTTTTTTTTCTCGCATCTCCCCCTCTTTCTTTCCTATCCACAATTTTCCCCCTTCCCCTGTTCTTACTCCTGTATCTAGCTTTCATTTGCTCTCATACCCACTCCTTTCTCTTTTCTCTCTCTATTTTTTTCTTCAGTTTTTCACATTCTGTCTTAATCAGTCTACAAATGTTTCTTTTTTTTTTCTTCGCCTTTTATTTCTGTCCTTCATCTATTTATCCCTTCCCCCCATCACTGATGGAAAAGTAATCAAAAGTCAATCACACAGGGTCATGCATCATAGTGTCCTATCGATTAAACTGTTCATGCATTGACACAATCTTCTCACATAAACCCCTT